>LR990939.1:1200000-2400000 GCA_905163415.1 Noctua fimbriata | reverse complement strand
TTTCTTTAAAGAACTAGTGGAAAGAGAGTTTATAGCCTGTAATGTGAGCAGACAGCGATCATCTATTAATAAAGGGTGTAAAAAGATCCTTTACGAAGTTGAATGGCAATTGTTCTCCCCGTCATTGCGATATTTTTTTGTTCTGGACCGAACCTTCTAGTTACGGAGATATTGGAGGTCAAAGTTTTAAAAATACGTGTTTTTTAGGTGATAACTTTATTTTAAACCTCCATGACCCGTTGACTATTCAATGCATCCATCAGCACAATGTTTTAAGTGCGTTAAATTGAGTTATACCATAAAACGTGATTTTTTGCCCCAAAAAAACAGTCGTTTCCCTGCAATAATTATTGCTTAATGTTACTTAGTTTGATGTACAGAATAACATTGACGGCTTCGTGAAGGGTCCGTTTACACCTTGTATACGGGACTTACTTACTTCTGTTGTAGGTACATTTATTCAGCGAAAAACAGTCAATAGCCAGTCGCTTCCTCGTCAGTGGGACAGATGCCTAAGCAAACGACAATTTCATGCCGCTAACGACTGACAAAGAATTCGGGTGAGCTTAGAAGGCGTATTACGTCAGAGTCTGTGTAAGCTGCGTTTTAAACGCGAGCGTAATCAACTAAATGCTTTCTTGTAATGTACTGAGCGAGGGTGAAGTATGGCGGCGACAGAAGAGCTGCTAGCGGGTGGTAGGAGGGGGGAGGAAGGGTATAAAATGGTGTTCTGTGGAAGTGACTCATAGGTACGGGAGAAGAAGATATGCTGCGCTAACCCCAAATCAATTGGGATAAGAGCAGGAGATTGAAGATGATATCATCAGCATATCAGCCTGGAATCATCCACTGCCAGCTATAGGCCTCCCCTTTTTCGGCCACAATTACCGGTTCTGTGCGTACCTTATCCAGGTGTTTCCCACGACTTTGACGATATCGTCGACCCTACGAGCTTTAGATAGATATATAATTATACCAATAAACCTATGGTGTTCTTCATTTAGTGAAAAGTGGATCTTTTAATGTAAAGTTGGTGTGATTTAAGGTATAGTTCTAGAGATACATATTTGTTTCATTTTTTAAATATGTTTTGTATTTCAGTATGTTCTATTTTTAACTCACTGATAAACTCAAAAGCTTTTAATAAAATGTAATTAAATTTGATACGTTATAATTAATTTTGAAATTAAATATTACTTAATTCACATGGATCTACTTTATTATCCATAGTTATTTTGTATTCCAGTTAAATAAATATGTAGAATCGAATAGTACTTATCCGCATTTATTAAAAAAAGGCCTCAACACAAATAAAAGCCTGTAAAGCCTGTAAAATAAAATAACTAAAATATTTCATTCTGTTTCGTCTGAAATTCAATTTGTAATCGAAATAAAAAAGTGAGGTTTGTAACAATTTATTTATTTTGGTACATAACAATTATTTATGTTACACATTTATTTCAAAGCCAGTTATATTAATGTTTTTTAGAGATTTTGTTGTATTATTCAGTGCTTTAGTTTAAACACGGTTGATTTTTACACAAATAACTTTGCGATAACATCGTTGCAATCAATGAAAGATGATGGCAATAGGCTTATCCCTATTACGTGGGGTTTAAACATAACTGGCGAGATGTGGGTATCTAAAAACTATTAGGTGGACTCTGCCTAGCACTTCGGGGTTTACAGGCGTGATGTTATATTTATATATTTGAAAGGCTATTTCGCTTGGCTCAAGCGCTTGGTTTGTCAGCAAACAATAAAGAGAAAAACAATAATGGCGATGTTATAGGCACAGACTTGTTTTCTTTCATTGATTCTGCGTACTTTAATTTTGAACTAATGCTTTAATCTAAGAATTTTCCGCTCTTTCAATAAGAAAGTCGCTGACACTCTTGACACTTGAATGACTTTGTTGCAAGGGTGCTGTTGATTTTTTTTTGTTTGAGAAATTCTATAAAAAACCAAGATGGCGGGAGTTAGTTTTGACTATGGCCACGTGTTTATAAACCTAAATAATTAACAATATAAATACTAACATTTCTATATCTGCTGTGAATGTTTCGGAATAAATCTTTGTGATTTGATCAAAAAGAAAATTCGTTAAAATATTTTAGAATTTTTCAGCTAGGATGATAAAACCGAATAATACGGCTTAAAATGACTTAACTATCCGTATTAATACTTCGTGGTTTCACATAAATAAAGACCCCTTCTCACCTGTGCGGCTGATGAGTGCCAAAGCGCCGAGCGCCGCGAAGAGGAAAGCCGCAGACATCGCTAGTTCACGTGTCCATGCATAATCCCACTTTCACGGCTCAAAACACCATGTATACACCGCAGCCTGCGAACAAAAATAAATCTTATTAGCATAATCTCTAAGTCTATTTTTAAACTTCACCTGGAATAAAAACACAAGCAACATATTATACACTCTGTTGTTGAAAAGTTAGGGTCGGTTTTCCAGTGTGTAGAAAAGTTGGTGGAATAGTGTGTCTATGCGTATGGTGGAGGTAGGACACTGTTTAGAGGACGCCATGAATAGAATATGCGAGTCATGTTATTATCTTTTTTAGTTCGTAAAGAGGTTTTATACCTGTATAACGCGATCCGTGTTTTTTATCCTTACTGTAGGTTCCCACTCGTTGCTACGATAAATCGTAGCGAGTTGTAGCTCGTAGCAGATTTTGTAGCAGTCCGTAGCTGCTTTATACAGACATAAATCTATCTTACGCTAAGACTCGTCGAGAATTAAGTAGAATAGCTTGCATTTGGAGAGGACTATGACCTGCAGTGGACGTCTGTAGGCTGATGATGATGATGAACACCCAGACTTGGAATACAAGTAGAAAGCAGAGCAATGAAAATGCACTTTTATGTAAGCTAAGTAAGTTTGCTTGGAGCCAAACAAAACTTCATTATCATAATCCTCATTCATCACAAGATGTACAAAACAATGGTTAGACCTGAATTCTTGTATGGCCCAGAGTGTTGGGCCACAGAAGGGATGAATGAAAGGCAATTGCATGTGGCTGAGATGAGAATGCTAAGGAAGACGTCTGGTGTTACGCGAATGGATAAAGTAAGAAATGAGTACATAAGAGGAAGTATCAAAGTGCCGCCGGTGACTGAAAACTTGTGTGGTAGTCGGTTGGCTTGAGCATGTGATGCGGAGAAATGAGGAAAACGTCGTGAAGAAAGTTTTGAGTATGAATATCGATGGCTATATGAATAGAGGAAGATCAAAGAATAGATGGATGGACGGTGATATGGCTAGAAAAGAGGTGTCTGACAAGATGACGAGTAATAGGGAGAAGTATGAAAGTTCAAGACATGCTACGCCGATCCCCAATATATTGAGACAAGGGCAACAGAACGATGTATATGTATGCATGGTGTATCGTATGGTAACCTCCGGTTCACCATTTGTACATTATTGCGGATGAACATAGGCTACTTTTTATCTGGGTACCACGCAGTCAAAGCTATCACAGAAGCTAGTAGTTGATAAATATGATTAGGACAGAGCACTAATTAATACCAACAGCAATATTGTAATTGGCTTTTATGATGACGTGTTAAAGTTGATTGGAATAATTGTAATTTATTGCAATGATAATTAAGTATTTAATTTCTTCTTATTTGAGTACTTAGAGGATAATTTATTATACTTTATTTATTGAGGTATATTTGGATACCCAAATATAAATGTGGCATGATGGATGACAAGATGGATCGATGACATAATTATGAGGCTTCTGAGAAAACCTCGGTCATGATATTAGCGGAAAAAGGAAGATAACGTAGACAAAAAAATATTTTCTTGAAATTCTTTATTATAAAGAAAACTGGAAAGCCATTGGGGAGGCCTTTGCTCAGCAGTGGGATAGTATAAGCTGATCAAAAAAAACTGTTTGTCTGCCTCGTTGGTCTAGTGGTCGCAAGTGCTACACAAGAGCTTGTGGTTCTAGGTTTGATTACTAGGTTGGGCAAAGACTTATTGCCGTTATTGGATTTACCCATTAAA
Source organism: Noctua fimbriata (assembly GCA_905163415.1). Lineage (NCBI taxonomy): Eukaryota > Metazoa > Arthropoda > Insecta > Lepidoptera > Noctuidae > Noctua > Noctua fimbriata. The sequence goes on along the minus strand of LR990939.1, from coordinate 2,395,973 downwards.
CCTTTTAAAGAAGCAGACTGGAGACAACATCTGTTCCCCGTGATGACAATAAACTCGTCCTGATAACATGGGACTGTTGAAATGTTGGCAATATAGTACACCTTTGCTTAATCCTTCGATAACAGGCGTGCCATGCTATGTTATTTTATTTTCACAAAAACATCATAGAGTTTCCATCCCCGTAGCAAAAAAAAAATAAAATGATCGATCCCCATGTATTTATAAAGCCATTGAAAATCGACCTGTCCGGGGTACCACGGGTGAATGGGGACCCTAATGAGTTTATTCAATAGGAATAGACTCCAATGGGCGTTAAGCGGGGTCATTATGTAAAGAGGGGCATAAACCAACGAAATGTTTGGGACGAGTTGCCGAAATTGAGAATTTAATGGTCACCATACTTGGTGTTGGCGTCAAATGTGGCTTATTAGCCTGGATTGGCTGCAACGTTTGGGTGAAAATTGGTGAGTGGCCATCGTATTTTAAGCGATCTGGTTATTATAGTTAACTCGGTTTGGTTATATTATCGAACATCATGTATTTGGGTTTTTGAGAGATTGTTGAAGTTTATGTTTATGGTTGAGCTTGGTACTTCTTTCCATAACATGATACAATATCATACCTGTTATCCCCGAAGGGTTAGGCGGAGGCATAACCTACAGTATGCCCACGTTTCACCGATTATGTTTAAGTCCCTTGTAAATAGAGGCGAGCTTATTACCATTGCGCTACTATTGTTCATTTATAGAATCACTAACATTTTCTTGCAAAAGTTTTTGAATTTTTATAATTCTAAAAAAAGTTATTAACTCATAAAAAACAGCTTCTACTATTATCTTTTCCACGAAAAACACTGTTAAAATTAGAGCACACACTCAAATATAAAACTTTAATTCAAAAACGTTCAACATTTCAACGCGAAACTTTCGCCACAAAATTCTATTCTTACTTTCTTTATCGTCGTAAAATCACTAATTATAAAATTACGTCACTGTTAAAAAGAAAATGGCGAACAAAAGTTGATAGCGCGTTGACCGACTTCGGGTTCCGTAGTTTTTTTTTTTCAAACTGTCCAAGTTGGGAGGGAGCCAAGGGGGGCAGTGGATGGCTCGAGTTAGTTCATTAAGTGAACTATAAGTAAACCGAAGTGCGACGGCAGCTTCGGGCAATCGATCTGGGAAACTATTTGAAGATTGGTGGCGTTCGAGATTTTTTCTACGTTCATTGTGGAATTTTCAATTCAATTTTCATTCTGAGTTTTAATCATACATACCAACCTGTGAAGTTTTGTTATTTTAAGTTTGCTTATTTTTAGTCATACTTGAGGTCAAGCGTAAACTTTTTAAAACAGACGTCATTTATTTTGTTTCGCGAATCGATATAGCGGGAATCGTCATATAGAGAATAATTCATAATAACACTCTAAATCCAACCATATTTCATGGCAGCAAGCATGTCAGCAAACACTAAAATGAACCGTATTCCAACTATAGATGAGATTTAAAATAAATCTGACGCATTTGATTTAAACTATAACCAACCGTTATGTAACAGATTTACAATCTAGAAGTATGAAGACGGGTTATTTTTAAAATACAAAATGCACTTACCCCACATTACAATAATTCCATGAAAAAATACCTTCACTGACCGAGTCACACCCATTTCAATCGTAAGCGAATATAATTAAGACCCGTATTTTATATTTGAATACCAAGAAAGTTAATACGAAAATATTTCTTGCGCATAATACCCTAACTTATGTTAGGGACGGACTTAATAAAGGGTTTTGACGACAACAGATGTCAGCCTAGAATTCCAAATAATAATATGTCCTAGGGACACTGAAGAGTATGGACTAAAAACATTTTAGACAGCTTTTTCGTATTCTAGAGCATGTATTTTTCTTCTAAATCACAACAATATGTAACCCACACAAGACTATTTCGTATTTAAAGGGCTGGCAGCATATGTTTGGACCCCTGAAATTGAATCCAAGACCGCAATTACGGGAGTATCAAGCTTATAAATGGTACGAAGGACTAAATAATTGCTTTTTTTTTCATGCTGTTGTGTCATGATTTTTGGTTGCGAGGGAAAAAAACCTACCAGCTGGTTCTATTTTAGTATACAGTGATGGACACAATTTAGTTTTCTGTGTGAGGTTGCTCGCAGGAATATATTTTTATCGTGCTCTATACAGCACGGGAGTTCTGAGAACTAGAAAATCTTACTTTCATCAACCCGCATTGAGCTCACGTGATGGATTATGGCCCACTCTTTCTCACGGAGTAATGGTTTGTGTCCCAACAGAAGGGAAATTATAGGCCGATAATGGTCTTAGATTTTTTTCTTCTTTATTTGAAGTCACCATTAAATCTCGTACTGTCTTTATCACTTTAAGGAGTATTTGAGCGACAAAAGAGTTTAATGTTCAGTTAAAGTCAAGTATCTTTTAAGAATTCGAACGAAACGGATGCTTTATAACAGTCCAGTTCTTTATTTGTACCTCACAATCACCTATACCGACTTTTATGTCATTTTATTTAAGCTTTGTTCAAAAATCGAAACGGTTATCGGTGACCTATAACGTAGAAGCCAATTACTCAGCCAAGACGCCAGGCGTGTCGTCATAAATGGCTGATCAGAGATTAGAATAACCTCCGCGACCCGGGTGCTTAAATTGTAAGTCCGATTCAGCCTTTATCATCATCTGCCTGGCTTTACTCAAATATGTTGGGGTTGGCTTCCAGTCTGACCAGATTTACTGATTATCTGTATTATGACAATTTGAATATTAAGAAATATCTCGTTCACATAATCTGAAACTAGAAAACTCAAAACCAAACACCCCACTTACGTTCTAAGTTCATAACAGTTAAATGAAAACTTAGCAATATACTCCTGTACGAGTATCTACCTAAGTTTTGAGCCAACCGTTATAGTTATAACGTACCAACCACAGGAAATACAATACGAACCTCACATCGTATGAATGGGGATCCAAAATAACCGAGCCTTGGGAGTTCCTTTTGTCTAAAACTGTCTTCGAAATCGAACTACACTGCAGTTCTCTGAAACGAACAGTATTCGAAGTTTAAAACAGGAGTTCGTCACAAAGGACGAAATAATGGGCCAAGGGCGAATTGGACTTGTGCAAGTCCAAAGGGAATCCATACTAATGTTCTCAATCGAGTAAGAAATGGCGAAAAAAACACGTTTCTTGTTTAAGGACCTCCGATTTTTATGCATACGCAAACACTGAAAAAAATTTAGTGCTTACATAAAATGGTTCAAAAGATACAGCCTTGTGACAGATGAACTGACAGACAGCGGAACTTTAATTATAGGGGTCCTGTTGGCACGTTAGGGTACGGATTCTTTAAAGGTAAGATGTTGGCCCAATTGTTGGAAAAAAAAGTTTGAGGTGCGTGTTTGGCCCAAATGTTGGAAACAAAAAGTTGGAGATAAATTGATTGAGTAAATACTGAAGAAGTTTCAATTGAATTTTGGTGACAAGGAGATAATTTGATAAAAGAAGGTTGTCAAGGCTCTTAAAGTAAATGAAATACAAGCGACTTCTCTATCAATAAATAGGTCATTGCTTAGATGTTATTTAACGTGTTTATAAACGTTTAAGAAACAGTTGAAAGGTATACTTAATCTGATTCAAATGTTTTGATAATAGATTTCTAAGTTATTGCTAAAACTCTGACTATTTCAGCCATCATGATAACACAAAATCTATCAAAACGCAAGAGAAACTAAAATCCGTCAGCTTCCCATAAATTGGGCTACGCCGTAGCAACTTCGTAGCACTCGTAGCTGACGTCACAGCTACGCGATGACGAGACCGTAGCGATCGGTTTTGTGCTGCCTCGGTCGTATTGACTTTTCTGTACGCTACCGGATACATATTATGTTTATTTCGTATATGGAAAATGTTATTTGATATATCAAACTGTATTTCTTTGCAAATACAAAGAATTATTTAATCAATATTATTTTTTTCATTTAAAAGCTCCATAGCTCTTGCCAGTGTCTAATTAGCGTTGAAAATATAAAGTTTTTTCTACTGTAAGATTTATTTCCAGCAGTTAGCTTTTTTGTACTAAAATGGAATTATAAAGATCTAATTAGTTACGTCAAAAAAAAAACAACTGGAAGCGAATGTGATACTTATTTTACACTATCTTTTGCCTGCGACTTCACGCTAGTGGAGGTTGGAAATTATCCCATTATCCACTTTCTATTGATACAAAGTATAATTTATACTTTGAAGAAGATGGATGAAAAAAGATTACATGTAGCGGAGATGAGAATGCTGAGGTGGATGTGTGGTATGACAAGAATGAATAAAGTAAGGAATGAGTGAATCAGAGAAAGTTTGAAAGTTACGCCAGTTACAGAAAAGTTGAAAGGGAATCAACTGTCTTGGTATGGGCATGTGATGAGAAAGGACGAATAGCATATGACCAAAACAATGATGAATATAAATGTTGATGGATGTAGAGAGAGGAGAACGAATGAAACGATGAATGCATTGTGAGAGGAATGATATGAAAGAAAAAGGAGTAAATGATAGCGTGACGGTTGCCAGAGGAGAATGAAAGAAAAAAGCGTATTGCGCCGACCCCAATTAACATGGGACAAGTGCAGGAAGATGATGACAAAGTATCATAATATAACGCAGGTCACCTGTAGGCCTGTAGTCACAGTAAGCCCTTGAGGCATGAAAATATAATAAACAGAAAGGCTGACCTTCGAATTCTTTTAAATATTATAGTAGGTATATACTATGACATCCTAGTCTTTATTGACGAATCGCGTGTAACAGTTATGAAAAGAAGACACGTGATGATTGCGACCTTTAAGTTTATTTCCGTATTACGTTTCAAAGGTCAGGCGAGAATTAGTAGTATTAATTCATCATCATCAGCCTACAACAGTCCATTGCCAGACATAAGCCTCTTCAATCGCACGCCACTCAACTTGATTCTCGGCAACTCTCATCCGGTTGCTACCAGCCACCCTGCGAAGGTCGTCGCTCCACCGAGCCTGAGGGCGTCCCAACTTACGCTTACCGATTCACGGTCTCCACTCAAGAAAACGTGTACCCCGACGGTCATCGGTTCTACGGCTAATATGGCCGGCGTAGTGCCACTTCAGGTAACGTATTCTGTATTATTAATTATGTAATGCTAACTTTTGCCCACGACTTCGCCTACGTAGATATCAGAAATGATACCACGGAAACGAACTACCGGAATCTTCTTCTTTTGGTATGGTTTGAGCCTATCCTGGTGTCGGAATTTTTATGCCGTCTATGGGATGGCATTGACATGACGTTGAAAAATATCTATCTATTAATAATATCGATATATTTTTTGGTTTGGTTTTCTCACGATGTTTTCCTTCACCGAAGCTAGTGATAATTATTTATTATTTTTTTTCTTATTTTTTTTTTTTGTACTCTATCACAATGCTATCCTATTTGACCCAAAGGTTGACTGGTAGAGAATGCCTTGTGGCATTAAGTCCGCCTATGTACCACTCTTGTACATGAAGTTTAAATAAATAAATAAAATAATTATACAATACGCACATGAATTCAAAAAATCAGAGGTGCGTGTCTTGGGTTTGAACTCAAGACCTATGACTTAGCAGTCCGACGGTCACACCACCAGGTTATCACTCCTATACTACCCGGGCGAAAAGTATCTTATCTTATTATCTTATCTTAACTCATGAGCCACATCTAAACAATTTTAACCGGTCGGACAAAAATTCAGTCGTCAATTCGAGAAGAAGATGAAAAATATTAGTACGAAGTAATACTCCGTTTATTAAAAGTTTTGTACATTGAAATCGAGAATATTGAATATTCAACTCAAAGATATACACACTCGCAGAATTTGGCAACACGTTTCTCCCAAATAAGTTGTGCAAATATAAAAACATCATCTCTATTTATTTGCCAAACTGGTAGTTTGGTAAATATAAAAGAAAATGTCGTACTGGTTCACAAGGATAAAATGTTATCATGTATGATCATCTGCCTAGCCTTTTCCCAACTATATTGGGGTCGGCTTCCAGTCTAACCGGATGCAGCTGAATACCAGTATTTTACATGGAGCGACTGCCTATCTGTCCTCCATAACCCAGTTAGTACTGGGTAATACGATACTCCTTGGTAAGACTGGTTGTCAGACTTTTTGGGCCTCTGACTACCTAACGACTGTCAAAGATTTACAAATGACACCCGGTACCAACAGCTTAACGTGCTTTCCGAGGCACGGAGGAAACTCGGTATGTAATGGGCGGTTTTTGGCCAGTGACTACCTAAAGACTGTCAACCGGTCACCCATCCACAGACCAACCTAGGCAAGCACGGCTTAACCTAAAGATCGACCCGAGCGGCTGTTATTATTTAGCCACGAACTCCTTCAAAATGTTATTATGTATACAAAATCGAATGTTTAAACACATCAGTCTTCTGCCCTTATACCGTACATATTGCACTGCCTGTACACATCGCAATTTAATTTTGTTAGCAAGCAAAGAAATTATCTTCTCCACTGCTGAGATGACAAAATAATAATAGAGAAGTAAGGAAGAAAAAGATATTATTACGGTCCACAGAAAAATTGGGATAAGGGCAAATCGCAAATGATGACTACGGGAGTCAAACTCCAGGCTAGTAATTGTGTTTGCTTTCATATTAACATTTTACTCTCATCACTTAAACGAACGACATCACAAATTGGTAGTTCGGAATGTATAGGAAATAGTAAGCTGACTGCATTGTTATTTCTTTTATCGGCAACACTCGTAGTTTGTTTCGTGGTCTTTGTCAAACTAATATTGTGAAGAGGAAAGTTTTGGTGAAAACATTTTGTTGGGGAATAGTACAAAAATGTTTGCTGTAGTCATTTTGGCTGGCTTTGTATTTTAGTGTCACGTTTTCTTCTATACTGTATATGAATTGATAATTTTTAGTCTTGAACCTAATGCTACCGTCACAATAGAGAGAACTCGTCTTTGAACAATTGTGCATAGTGTTAGAAAGAAAATAGCCTTCATGAGTGTTACATCAAAGTACATAAACATAAGATAACATCATGTCTGTTATCCCCGAAGGGTTGGGCAGAGGTGCCTAATAGTACACCCACATTTCGCCAGTTATGTTTGTAAGCCTATGCAATAAGAGGCGAGCCTATTGCCATCAACGGGGCACAAATTCAGACTCCATGGCTGGTACTGAGAAATTCCTGATCGAAAAACCCAATTACACTTAGCCCGACCTGGGAATCGAACCCAGGACCTCATGCTCAGTCGCGCTAGCGACCATTAAACCAAAGAGGCAGTCAAAGTACATCTAGCGCACTTATGCAAATTGCAGGTATTACCTTACTAAAACGGAAATTGATAACAATAATCATAACATCCACTCTAAACAAGAAATTATTTAGAGAAATCATACTATTGAAAATTTGAAGTAGGTACTCTAAGCGACCAGACTTTCCGCTAATGTTGGACGCTCAAGCGACAATCCAGCGCTTAAGCCGGTAAGCTACAAAGGAGCTATTACTTTAAGTGTTTAGATCCCCAGTCGCTACTACGATGAAATATTCGAACAATTCTGTAATTTATTTGTGGTTTTAATATCGTTCGGTCTCCAGGTAATATTTATTCATTGGGTCTAGAAATTCTAAAATGTAAATTATTATCATTTGGCCGTCCCCATTTCTACTCGACTGTGTCTGGTAAAATTGTCAATCATTAAATAAATCGTTATTACTGTAATAGAATACAAATAACGTGACATCATATAATATCAGGCCTTTATATATATTTAATTTAATATTCAAATCCCATTCTTTGTTATTGAATATTAAGCTTAATTATTAGTTATGCAACAATAGTATACCGCCAACTATGGAGGCTTGGGTATACTACTAAAAATAATATTGAGGTCAAGCAGCGACAAATATGAGACGAGATATCAAACATAACTTATTCTCAAAAATGAAAAACGCTAACGTCCTGATTTTTTTAGTCAGCTTGTATTGCCTAAGTGCCAGCCAGAGATTTCCCCATAGCTTTCCACTTCATTTGCTTAAAACATTAACTTCTAAGCTGTCTAACTGCACTAACATATACCTAAAATACTCCATATAAACACTTCCCACAATCTGCATCGAGACTAATCCTCACTTTACAAAAAGCACCAATTGGCGGGTAGAATTAAATTCCCCCTTTAGCTTTGCTATCGCAATTCGAGTGCCTGAATGCAATCACGAGTACCGAGATTCGATTCCTTGAACAGACAAGCGGAATCTTTATCTCCGAGGAAATAAATTAGTTTTAGTTGTTGTGGTTCCGTGGGACGGAATGAAATGTCAATGGTATTAAGAACTATGCTTTCTTTATTTCTTTTCTTTCCTATCTTATTTCCTCTCAATAGGAAGTCTGAAGGATAATGCGGATTGCCTCCTTTTGTGTGTTTGGTTTTTAATCCGTGGATTATTCTTCGGAGTTTGAGTAATGTAATGTCCTATGCAGATCTGAGGATAAAGGGATTGTGACGTCATTTTCTTCTCAGTTCATTTCATTTCTTCGGTTTGAGAGAGATCTATGTACTAGCAAGGCAAGATTAAATAGCAGATGGTTATAGAAAACAGGTGACCTGAATTCACATAGGAATTATGAAGATTGTGATGTTTTTTGTCGTGTTGTACGATTACGTCGTTAAACTGCAGAAATTAGCCAGCCAGTAAAGCTGTTATAGTGACTTTTTGCCAAAATTACCTACAACGATCAGTTGCCTACACGTGGCAAATCAATAAATCGGCCTAGCCACTGAAAACTATGCTGATAGCAGAATGTAACATAAAAACATGTTACCTTTTCGTAAGACTGGTTGTCACACTTTCAGACTTATGGCTACGCACTCATGGTCGGAAAAGCTGCGTATTTTCTTTAAAAAAAAACATTCGTATATATACCAAAGTAAAAATACACGTCATGCCATCCCCTTAATAGCCAGTTCCATTTAAAAACATTTCATTGACTGTAATTTCAGCTTCCAGTGTTATTTTAACCACAGAGACAAAATGAAAAATATACACCACTCTCAAAAGGGGAAGGAAATATTGGTTCTAAAATGGGAGCAAATTAGGTGAGTTTGTTCACAAAGTCGGTTGGCTCTCGATGTTTTGAAGTGGTCCTAGAGTGCATTGCGGGATAGGCCCTCGAATTATTATGCTGATTCCTCTCCTCGTTATAAGAAAAATATTTTTATCGATGTTTTTATGCATCGAGCGTGTATGAGGCCTCAGTTGAATTTACTTCTATAGGTACAAACATACTTCTTGTCTGTCTGTGTAGATCTGAAATAGATTTTCTTGAATACACAATGAATGCTGATAATATGGGTATCACCATTATTTGGAGAATTAATTCCGAAAGGCATATTTAACCTAAATAAAGCACATAAATCTTGACAATTTGATATGACGCCGCACAAAGCAATGGCATAAGGTAAATGTTGCATACCAAATAAAAGAAACAGTTACAAACAGTTATTTTTGCCACATAACCTTAGGATGACTGAAATGGTTCAGATAAATAAGCTAAATAATACAAACAATAGTAACGTTTTGTTTAAAGCGCGTTCTTCCAATTGTGATATCATTTCAAAAGGTGTTGCTTTACTGACTCGACCCATACCTTCAAAAATGCGGAAAAGTTCTGTCTTACCAATATACATATACCAAAGAATTTCCACTCTCCCAAAAAGGAAGCCACTGACGACTAAATTACCTTACATTTGTATATTGAAAATGCGGCTTTGGACCTCCAATATTTACTCAGTGGAGACGCTTTAGACCACACAAAAGGACAGGGCACGGGACCTTTGTAGAAGAAATGTCAAATTAAGTCTGGGAAGAATTTTCACACCGCTCAGAGCCTATGCAAACATAGAATTAATTTATTTTTGTTGAATATGTATGTTCTCTGACGGTTTTACATTTATAGGCAGCGTAAGGTGTAGGCTTAGAGGTTTGTTAAATTTCTAGTTAACAGTAAAAGGGAGGCTTAGTACTTGAATACATAATTATAACAGCTTGGAAGAGGCGTATTTGAATGTAACTTTCTATTTCGTTAGGTAATTAAACTGTTTCTGAAACCTATATGAAAAGCGAGTCATCATCTGCCTAGCCAACTATGTTGGAGTCGGCTTTCAGTCTAACTGGATGCAGCTGAATACCAGTATTTTACATGCAGCGACTGTCTATCTGTCCTCTACAGCCCAGTTAGTACTGGGTCATACGATACCCTCTGGTAAGACTGGTTGTCAGACTTTCGATGTAATGACTACCTATAAAGATTGTCAAAGATCTACAAATGACAGCCGGGACCAACGGCAACGGCTTAACGTGCTTTTCGGGAAACGGAGGAAACTCGGAATACATAATAATATAATAGTATTACAATAATTGAAAGTGGCGTAAAACCGAATGAACCACCAACATCGTTCAGAACCAACAAAACTGTTACGCAAACTTTAGAAATGCTTAGATCTGTAACGAAAATTTGGGGCACACAAATCAAATACTTCACAGCCGAAATGCCAAGGAGTTGCCAGAAATATTCCATATCATAATAGACTATAAATTTTATTTGTCCCACTTTCTTATCATATTCGTATTATATTACATTGTAACTTTGGTAAACCTACACTTAGATATGCCGCGATATAATTTTTTGCTGAACTGCGCAAAAGTTGGATATTTAAAGTATGTGACTTCATATGTATGTGACTTTCTGATATTCATTCTTTCATTCTGTTCAGCTCTTTTCTTAGCAAAAATGTTAATAAGCACTTTTTTATTGCAACTTTTGTGAGGAATACATTTTATGTTTATGTTTGTTACCGAACTACTTCCAGGCAAAAACGGAATTCTTATTCATGAGATGATAATGGCAATTTGATGTCAAATACTGAAATCCAGGTCATCAGCACTTATTAACAAACAAGGCCTTTTCTCTGACTGCTGTTAAAAACAATTTCCCTTTATACGATGATAATCCATTTTAATACGATGGACAGCGTCACATGAAAAACGGCATCCGATGAGATTCACATTCGTCATTAATCCTCGAATCAACACAGAAATCCGATTAAAACTTAATGTAACATCACACGGAAAATTCGGACAATATAATTAAATTTTCGTTTCATTCGGATCTTCAATATGTGGGTATACTCATTCTGATACTCCATTGAAATAAAGAGTAGGTAAACATGAGATGAAAAATACCGTAAAACAACTCATTATATCACTTCAATCAAATCTTCCGTTTCCACACAAACAAATGACAACATCATCTAAGTAGTTTTAATGAATCTGTTATTTGACATTGAATCTAAAACTTCTAATTGATCTTTCAACCTTTAGATTTCAATAAATTCTAAACGTTATGAAAACAACTGTGACATTTAATTAGGGTTTAGGCTTAAATGTACAGATTCAAGCCATCTATCATCATTACCGGTATCTGATGATACCCAACACGTAACTCTTACGTAACTGATTCCATAATGTCATGGGTTTAGCCGGTATAAATGAGAAAAATATGGAGCCGGGTATTAACGATGCTTTGTGACACAGAAGGCATGCCTGGGATACTTTTTATAGGCAGGTTTCGGACAATGGTCTACCGGGTCGCTTTATGAACGATATGAATTGAGTGACCCTTATAGACGGGTTGCGGTATTTGCTTGACTGTGTTAAACTGTAGTATTGTATAGGAGCATGTGTTTGAAAAGATTAAAGTAAAAAGGTTTTTTTAATTGTTTCTTTTTAACGCTACTGAATAATGATGTAGTCTATTGGTTTTTATTACCTATGGCTATCAAAGTTATGTCAGTCAAGAAGACATGCTGCGCGAAACCCAAATAAATTGGGGCAGGAGAATAAAGATGATCTAAGTTATGTCACTCACATCTTGTCCTGTTCAGAAGTACTGTAAATACACAAAATGTCGTTTTAGTAGAAATCGATGTGGAGTATTCCAAGTCCGGGATTTTGAAATAAAACCCTCCATCAATTACATATGAAAACCGTTTCTCAAAGACCACTATTACCTTCCTAAATTGGTTTCGAACTAAGACATTCACAGAACTGGATTACACGACGATTCAAAATGGAAATTGAACTCAAAATCACAAACTGCATCAACGTTTTTAGCTGTATCAACATAAACATTTTATGCTTTTGACATTAACATTTGACTCCATAAAATTTCCTGCAAAGTTATTTCCGTCACAGCTTCAATTCGTAAGTAATCCGTCCGCAATCTTCCATTCTGTGTAACGCTATTTGTCATAATACGACAATAAACGGCACAAAAGGGAAGTTTGGATTTATTCTCCGTTTGTTTAGTGCCAGCATTCTTCAGATTAAAAGCTACGAGACATGATACTCTGGCATAAGTTTGATGTTTGTGGCTATTTTTTGTATTTTCTTGTTGAGTAAATAAGATCTTTGTTGCTTTAGGTTTTGGTTGCTTTAGATATTTTTCTTTAAGAGTAGGAAGTAATGGAATTGGATTAATAATATCTTGTCAAAGGATGTAGTAGATAAAACATACAGTAGACGGTGTGTATACAGTGTAAAGTGCTCGCTTTTCTAGATGCCGTTTTCTTAGAAACTTGAAACCAGTCAAACTGACTACCAATACCTTATTTACCTTCGTATTTCAAGGGTAATTAATTACTTACTTCTTGTGAAAAAGGGTCCTTACGAACAACTATAAGACCCTATACAACAAGGAGATTCTATTAGGGTTCCGCTTCTTTCATGTTCAGTCACGGAATCCTCAAAAATATTAATTCGAAAAAGATTGTAGATAGTGTAATCAACTAACTAAATACATAGTTCTACATATATCACATTGAAAAACTATTTGAAGTTAAACTATGTATGTGAATTCGAGAGACAATACTTACCTCATCAGGTAAAGATACAAAAGTTAAGGTAAGTTGTTATCATTAACGGACAAAGAGAAAGATTACGAGTGTTGCTCATAAACAACACAGTAACTTAATCTATCTACAGTTCTGCTTTTAAGAGCAAATAAAACTACATTGTTGGGCTTAGCTGACATCAAGAAAGGATCTTTTTCGTCTTCATCAACACTTTTATGAACTATAATTCTTTAAACTCAACATTTGAAAGTACAAGTCTACTCAATACCCACTCTCTTCGTTTAAGAGGGATCCAAAAAACAAAACGACATATATACTAAGCAAATGTGATAAAAAATCACCCTAACATGAGGTCGATTCAACTAAACGAGTTTTTACTTTCCACCATTATTTACATACTCCAAAAATTCTGACCCATTTTCAAGAACACGCTCTTTACGTTTTTGTTCAAAATAAAGTATACAAGTGGTGTAATTTGAGAGAACAAAAAGCGAAAAAAAAAACGGAGAATTCATAGCGACATAAAATCTAGGCGTAAAAAAAGATAAATGTCAGCTGGCAAACACGGCGTAGATTAACGTTGGTCAAAAGAAAACATATTTTTGTTATACCTACAAATTGAAGGGTACACGTTATATTTTGAGGAATAATTAAAATGTACGCTGATGCTGTCTTGTTGCAAAAGCATTGCTTGTTATTTCAGTTTCAAAAATAAAAACAACGTCATAAGGATAACAATCAAATAAAGTTTTTTTTTTCATGACTTGTGCGTTTGGTTTTTCAACGAACCATGGTCAGCCATATTGCATTATATTATTTTGATGCAACACATTGTTATTATCAATTATTTATCTCCACTGCTCTCAAAACGGTGAAGGGGAAAAACGGTGAGCAAAGGAATCTAAACATTATATTTTGATATTGTGCTTGTTTATATATCAAGATCAATAAACGTAATACAAAATGAGCTTCCAACATCCATCACAGACCACATCGACAGAAACTTGTTTGCCAATAACAGCAGATACTCCTAACCGACGGACAGGGATCGACTCCTTTAAACTATGTCGATCGATCTACATTAATATCTGAACTCAACAGTTTCTGAGACCATCTAAATTATGCACTTCAGCTAGACGAACTTCAATGGACCGTCAGACACAATGCTTCCATGATTGGATATCTACGGTAAACTGGAAGATAGCGTAGCTTCGCGAGTATTTGATCGATTGTATCTTCGTTTCGATCGGGCGTGGGTGCTATTGAGTGTGTAAGGAATGACGTGGGAGTCGATGTATGAAGTATTTTTGTAAATGCGATTTATAAATAGATCTTCGTTGTTGTATATTTGCCCCGATGACTGTTATTGCCTATGTTTCAAATTAACATAACATCACGTCTGTAATCACCGAAGGGTTAGGCAGAGGTGTACCTTTCTAAGAGTACCACATTTTGCGCCAGTTATGTCTAAGTCTCATGCAATAGGGGGCGAGCCTATTGCCATAGACCGAGCACAAATCCAGACTCCGTGGCTGCTACTGAGAAAATTCTGATGGAAAAACCCAATAACAATTTGCCCGACTCGGGAATCGAACCCAGGACCTCATGCTCAGCAGTCGTGATTGCGACCACTAGACCAACGAGGCAGTATCATTATCAAATTACTTACCATTTGATTCGGATTCATCTGCCTAGACTTTTCCCAGCTGGGGTCGGCTTCCAGTCTTACCGGATGCAGCTGAATACCAGTATTTTACATGGAGCGACTACCTCCACAACCCAGTTAGTACTGGGTAATACGATACCCCTTGGTAAGACTGGTTGTCAGACTTTTTGGACCACTGACTACCTAACGACTGTCAAAGATCTACGAATGACTCCCGGGACCAACGGCTTAACGTGCTTTCCGAGCCACAAAGAAAACTCGGTATGTAATGGGTGGTCCCCCATCAACAGACCAACCTAGGCAACCTAAAGATTGACCCGAGCGGCTGTTATTATTTAGCTATGAGCTCCTCGAGCAATTTATTCGGATTACATTGTTCAATATCCAAGTAAAGACGCTGATGTAGAAAAAACCATTTTACATCACTTAATTGCTAAAGTTTCTCTACAAACTTCGTACCCAATATCCACAACCTTCAATTATTGACTCTATTGAGATAAGAAACTGCCACATGGTTTTTCCTCTCATCGACGTTAAAGTATCATTAATCATGTTTGTACGAACTTCAATAAAGTTTTATACATCCATTAACATTCGGTCTAGACAAGATAAAGTTTTGCTAGCATCAGGATGAAAATACTGATATAGGCAAAAGTGAAAATCTAGCTTCGTTCGTTTCAAAATTTCGGGGTAGGTACTACTAAAGTATAATGTTTTATGGGTCAGGTAACGAATGAATCCCAGAGGCATCGTAAGACCTAACTAAGGGTTTGTGTTAGGAACACGAGAAGTGGAATCTACCCGTAATTGTGCCGCCATTTATTCACCTTTCTGTTATAATACAAAGTAACTATGTATGATAGAATACACAAATTTTCATTAAAATATTGATAAAATCTTCATCGAAAATCCTACTATCCTACTGATATTGTAAAAGCAAAAGTGAGGATGTATGGATGTCTGGATTTTTGTAACTCTTTCACGCAAAAACTACTGCCTGGACAGATAGTTTATAACCAGAATTAAGTCATGGGATACTTTTTGTCTCGGTAGTATGATCCCATGGGACCATTATCGAAATTTAAGCGGCCGAAGCCGCAGGCAGAAACTAGTCATTAATAAGGAGTTATCAAAAATTCCGAAAAGGAACTGACTTGTCTTGAACGCGCCCGGTTTTACTTCCACTGGCTGAGAGGAGGCTTAGTTTCCAGCAGTAGGAACGCTGTAGGTTGATTATGCTGTAGCGGCACAAAAAATACTACAGCAACATAGTACAAAAAGTAGAACAGCGGCATCTATGATACAAATGAAGAAGTTATATCAAAATTCTAAAACGCGTAGTTATGTTATCCGCAACTTAAGAAAATATAGTAAAACCCACAACAACAACTGCAACAACAACTGTCGGGCAGTAGCCCAACAGACACAACACCCATCTGGTCGGAGGATCCTCGCTTTTCTAAGGGGGATAAAGAATTCCCCCCCCCATTATACCCCTAAAATCCTACTATACTATCACAAATTTACATTTAAGGCAGTCTCAAGAAAGGAACCAAGAAACATTACAATTTTGCATTCAAATGTGAGCTCATAATACAATTAGAGCAAAATCAGTGGTAAAGAAATTTAGTTCCAAACGTTACAAGCGTAAAATTATTTTCCAACCCAATCCCATTCTTGATAAGAATCTTCCAATTACCTGCTACAAATTTTTACTCTATTTCCAAGACTGAGTTAAGTTTTCGAATAACACGATTAAATTCTCTTTTTCTTGTTGTAGACCAAGAAACAAACCACTCGGCATTGAAGAGAGAAATCGAATAACACGCAAGCGGAGTGCCTTGCAGCGTTCGTGATCAATTGAAGTGAATGCTGAACCGAGGAGCGACAACAAACTATCTAGGATACCTGCACTATCTAGATTTAAGTGAAATATTGTTGAGTAAAAGGATAGCTACATTTTTCAGTAAATTGGGAGGTGAATTTTGCTGGTAAAACTTTTACGCAAGCGGGTTACTTTGTTAGTGGAGTGGAATTGGAGAAAGAATAAAGGTAATTTGTAGTTGTGAAAATCTCTTGGGAAGACAGTTTGAAAACGTGTGCAGTAAAATTATCCGTGTTAACGGAATGGTCGTGGTGTTGATTAGTGAGATATTAGAAGCAGCGTTGGCACTACTACACCCAGATGAGTACGGGAACTAGGGGACGACGTGGACGTCCTACAGAAAAAAAGGGTTAAAATAACACGTAAAGTGTTTCTTATGTTTCTCTGAGCAAATAAGCAGTAGATAGCCTATTGGTGTGACCGTCAGACTGCCAAGTCATAGGTCTAAAATTCGAACCCAAGACGCACCTCTAATTTTTCGGATTCATGTGCGTGTTATATAATTATCACTTGCTTCAGTGAAGGAAAACATCGTGAGGAAACAAGCATGCCTGAGGGATATTTCTCGATGGCATGTAAAGCCAAGTTAGAGGCCCAAGGGTAGCGTAAAAACTCTGGTACCAGGTTAGGCACTAACCACACGATAAACAATACTGAGAAAAAATTAAATCCAAATTTCATTTAAAACCATTTACAATATTGAAAACAATAACAAGTACCTGGTTAATAACCTATTTCTACAATGTGATTATATGGAGTCTTAACGAGCTCTTCCTAGTACTCGTGTAAATTATACGTAGTAAATACGTTAGTTAAGATAACTCAGATAAACTAATTCAGCCACAAGTTCCGCAACATAATAATTTATACTTCTGTGTTCTGATCTAATTTAATACAGCTGTCCCAACTCCTAACACCACCATAATACAAGCCAAACTAGTTATAGAACGCGAAACTAATCAAAATAATTTATACATTAATCTAAACGAAATAGTTTAGACATGTTTATTATACACAGTATCAAAAGTAAGTAAATTATGGTACTAATTATCGAGGTGTTTGTGATTGAAAAGTTTGTCGTAATCAAACATGAGACTGGAATCGAAGAAGGGTCTTCAGATTTTAACAATGAACGTACAAAAAACCGGCCAAGTCCAAGTGCGAGCCCCATTTAATCATTTTTAATTTATTTTTATTATTTGTTGTTATAGCGGCAACAGAAATACACATTCTGTGAAAATTTCAACCTGTCTATCTAACGGATCATGGGATACAGCTAGCTGACAGACACACGGATGGACGGACCGACGAACAGCGGAGGCTTAGTAATTGGATGCCTTTGGTTACCCTTCGGGTATGAAATCCTAAAAATGACATAAATAAAGTAGAAGGCGAAAAAAAACAAAACATACGTAGCCTAACGTAATAATCAAACTACAGGTCCTGCATAAAATGATATTCCGATGGAAAAAGCAAAAATATATGTGAAATATAAGCTACCGAAGGCTTATTCCATTCTTGCAAAACTACCAAACGTATTAAAAAATATTGACACTTGCCTAGGCTTTCGTTCCAGACTAAATATGTAAGTGGCATGTGGCATTCAATTAAGCCATAGTCCGCTGTATATGAAGCCCAACGTTTCTATTCTCAACTCTGAAGGAGCGATCTCAAGAGAGAGAATAATTTCATTCGATTCCCAAAGCAGGTAAAACAATAAATAAATAAACTCTTAGACAATATATTTTCACAAAATATTAAGCGTCTACACGTGCCACTAATCACCTGAGACCAAAAACATTGATAGAAAGTTCACCTGACCTTTACGAGGTCACAAGCGAGACAGCCTGATAAACGAACGTAAAGTAAACGAGTATTAGCATATAAAATATTCTCAGGTATTATAATAAGGAAAGCAAACATTCGTGCTACGTTTGCTTTCATGTCGAGATCAGCCAAGATCAATAGCAATTTGTCCTTTAAAAGCTCTGTGATTTTTGTGGTAAATATTTTGCTGAGAAAGTTCTGGAGCAGATTTGGAAGCAGACTTCTGCCAATGTTACTTTTTATGTACTTTCATAGCGGATGTAATATGCTGACTTGTTGACTGTACACGCATACATTTATCTAAGCAGAGGATCTCAAACATGCAATAAGTAAGTATCGATTGCGTCTACAAGTGAGTCGCTTCAAACATCATCTGGCGATTTGGGGTACTATCGATTTGTCCAACAATTGTGGTGCTCTTGATCAGACTACGTCCCACGTGCTGGAGTATCTGAAATGACCGGTCACCTGCACCAGGCGATATGGACATAGGCCACGCCCACAAAATAAAATATACGAAACGACGAAGAAAGTCTTATGCTCGGACTGGGATGAAGATAAAGATAGATGGTAAGTCTTTATAACGCAAAAAATGTATTGTCTTGCTAAGTATCTTACTAAATCATTGCCTCCGTAATGTGATTACTACAGCTCTAAACTTAAAACCAATCCAAACTTTATTGCTCACCAGATAAGGTTGAAATTAATACACTCAAAGTTTAAGGTGATTTTAACATGAATTGACAGCCTCTGTCGACGACGACACGACATTAGGATGTCGTGTCGTCGTCGGCGAGGCGCGTTAAAGACTGCAAGAAATACGAGTGATGTTTTTATGGATATTAAGTTTTATTATTATGTCCCTTGACACAGTAAGTACAGTCATGTCTTATATACTGTCTTTAGCATTCAAATTCCTTCGTTTACATGACCTTTTGAAGCTACATAACTGAACGGAATATTATTATAGTAAGCCCAAAATGGAATACACCTTAAACTAATATGTTGAGTTAACATGAACCATCTATCTAGCAATAAGCAGGCAAAAATAGTCCTTAATGTGACGAACCTATATTTGCTTTAACTTTACCTACCGAAAAATTCTTGAGCTAAAGCAATCACCTAAAATAAACCTTCGATACTTAGTACTCAAGATGTAATGCCCTTCGCTCTGAATGGCGCTATCACGAATCTCAATTTATTCGAAAAATATTTAAATCTTCAATTGCTGTTTTATTTACTCGGCAGCGATGAAGGCAAAGGGAAGGACTTTCAATTTCAAAGACTTTATAAGTGTCTGCCATAGATGGAACTTGTTAGTGTCTAAAGTACCGATTTCTAAGCAATGCTTTGTCTTTGAATTTGTTGTATAGCAATAAGTTTCAGTAATGTGAAAAGAACATCGTGAGGAAACTATCCTAGAATCAAAAATTGACTTGTAACATCCACCAACCCGCATTGGACCCTCGAAACGGATTACGACCCATCCCCTCTCTAGATATACAGGAAGCATTGTGTCACAGCAGTGGGAGCATTATATGAAGTTGATCTTGCAATAAAATGGCTCCACTATCATCTCTTAAGAGCCTTTGTATCATTAAAAGCAATGAACACCAGTATTTCTATCATCTCCTTGCTTCTGGTTATTGGTTATCATGGTGTGGACATGTGATGCGGAGGAATGAGGAAAATGTAGTGAGGAAATTTTTTAATATGTGTTTAAGGGTAGAGGAAGACCAAAGAAACGACGGGTGGACTGTGTGAAGGATGATATGCTAGAAAGGAGGTGACTGCTGAGATGATAAGTAATAGAAAAGTATAGAAGAAAAAGACATGCTGCGCCGACCCCAAATAAATTGGGATAAAGGCAGGAGAATGATGACCTTCCTTCTCGTTATATCTCTTTTTAAATGATGTAGGTGCAGCATTTGCCTTCTCACATGTATCTATGTCAGTCATCATCTTATTACTTAAGTAATTAAAAGGTAAAGCTTTTATAGGCCAAATCGTCTTTCATAAAACTCATGTTACGATTTTCTGGTCTTTCATTGCTCTTATCATCATTATCATCATTCTCAGCCTGAAGTCACCCACTGCTGGGTATAAGCCTCTCTTTTCTTCTGCCAATCTCCACGGCCTGTGCCAGTCTCATTCAGGTTTTTCCCCCGATGGTAACTATGTTTTTGTCGTCTACCCATCTTGCCGTCGGACGACCCACATTTCTTTTCCCCGTTCTTGGACATTGCTCTCATACTTATTCAACATTGCCTATTCAGTTGAAATCTATCCATTAATGTCTGATTCTCTATCTTCTCTTACGAAGCTTAAATACATATTCATATATGCGAATACAAATACTAGAACAACTACCACTATAAGATTAGTAGGTCATCCTGAATGCTCAAAGATTCATGGCCGTTTTCCTAAACCCTGATTTACGAAAACATTAAACATGTTTCCCGAGACAACTTAGACCGGCATAATATATAGACTTATGGGCTAGGCAATAAATAATGTCTAGACCACGTATTACTTGTAAATACCAACTTGTAATAAGACGTTGTAATATTCTTGGTAATAAATATGCTGGTTATAATGTTATTATTTTAATATCATCTTGTGACACGACTTTGTTTATGAGCGAGATATTTTTTATTTGTAGTGTTTCTGATTATAGCTTTCTGTTTTTTTCTGAACTAATTCGAATGTAAAATATGGATGGACTGATTTGTATTAAACACAGAAAATAAATTGACATTGACGGATCAGAGCATAGGCAGCAAATTAACAGTATACCATTTTGCTAAATATGGGAATTCCACAACCTTGCATCCTGTTTATGGTACTAAATGCCGCATCAATAAACTAAAAAAAGAATCATTGGATTTGCCTAACAACAGTGTTGATCCCTTTATAAATTCAGCAAAAAACAAACGCGAACTAAAGCCACCGGTTTCAGAACTAAACTGCGAAACTGATTTGAATAAAACGTATTGTTACGTCGAGGTACGTACGTCACTAGTAAAATGGAAATCAAATATGGCGGCCGGTAAAAATAAAATGTAAAGGGAACCGATTTGAACAAACATTGTCGTTGGATTTTGTGCGAGTGCTCAAAATGTAGGACGGTTTAAATTTTGATGGCGAAGTGTGATGTCTATCGTGTTTGTTGAAATGTAATGGAATTATCAATATGTTTCGGTGATTGTATTTTATTCCAATAAGCTCGAATAATTAGGTCGAGGTGAGGAGCTTATGGCAAAATATTAACAGCCACTCGGGTCGATCTTAACGTTAAGCCGTGCTTGCCTAGGTTGGTACGTGGATGGGTGACCACCCATTACATACCGTGTTTCCTTGGTGCCTCGTAAACCACGTTAATCCGTTGATCACGGCTGTAATTTGTAGATCTTTGACAGTCGTTTTAAGTTGTCAGTGGCCTGAAAGTCTGGCAAACAGTCTTACCAAGGGGTATGGTATTACCCAGTACTAACTGGGTTGTGGAGGTCAGATAGGCAGTCGTCACTCCATGCAAAATGGTATTCAGCTGCATAGTCGGTAAAAGGCTCGGCAGATGTTCAGGCGAGCTTCAACATCTGCCGAGCTTTTTACCGACTCGAAACCAAGTCGAACGTTTACTGTACGTAAGGTGCTACTTTCTGGTTCGGGTTGGTTTAACTCGGAATAGACGGTATATAGTTCGGATACGCATCCGAAATTTGCCCATACTGACTTGACCGTCCCTTTAGATGTGCACGGAGAGGTTTTCCACGAAACCTACGTGGTTCATTTGTTTGCGAGACACGCATTCGTGCGTAGCATGGTCGTGGGTCTTATTGGTTGATCCCTCCTAGATTTTTGTACAAGGCGAAACTAAATACACTTGCGAAGCTTAGTCGTGCCTTTGTGTTCAGTGTCTACGATGAATGGTGAAATGTGGGTGTATTATATACAAGCGTAATAGCAGACGTTATGTTATTGTTATCATGCACTTTCTAAGTTTATTTGGAAATGATTTGCCACGCTGGTCTAGTGGTCGCAAGCGTGACTGTTGAGCATGAGGTCCTGGGTTCGATTACCGGGTCGGGCTAAGTGTTAATGGATTTTTCAACAGGTATTTCTTATCTTTTCTTACTTCAGGACTTATGCCCGGTTGATGGCAATAGGCTCGCCCCCTATTACATGGGACTTAAACATAACTGGATAAATATGGTTGTGCTCTGTTAGGTACACCTCTGCCGAACTCTTCCGGGATTACAAGGCGTGATGTTATGTTATGATTTGGAGGAAATCTGGGCAAAGGTCTAATCGCCAACATAAAAGTAAGTATGTTTATATGTGATGAAGGTTAGATTGAAAATGACAGCGATGATGATAACGTGAAAACAAATACCAACCAATTCTAGATAGCCAATCATAAAACAGTGTTCAACAATAAATACCTAAATGACATCGTATCAAAGGATCAATACTCATCGAAACAAATATTTGTGTGGTCTACAAACACTAAATATTTGGTGGAAATCTGACTGTTTGTACTTTCAATTCGTATTTGTATTGCAACTACATATTGCGTCCCACTAGGAATAGTTTGAAGCATTATGTGAGACCCATTTTCCTAGACTAACGTTTTAATGGGAAGCTGCTAACTGTGATAAATATGTCGTAAAAGACGTACTTTGATGGTGTGCTAGGTCATAACGTTCTCAGCAAACTCATCATGTTTGTATGAGCGTGTATTAAACAACAACGAGGCTATACCTGTTTGAGTAAAGGCTTGGAGTTAGTATGATGAAGTGTGGGGGACTTGGTGGGTAATATGATCGTAAAATTTTTACTTTCCTTCTGTGCTGTTGGTGGGAGTGAAGAAAGATGGAATATTAAATCCGTCATCTGCGATAAGCGGGATGAGAAACTTCAGTTTTGTTGTTTACAGTGATTTGCTTTGGCATATTCTTAATAAAAATCAGCAAAAGTCCTTTATGTACATTATTTACAAACTATAAATAGACTTAAAAATAATCATGAAAAAATATGAACAAGTATCAAAATGGGAAAAAAAATACAGAGCGTAAGAGCGTCCTTATCGAAGTCAACAGGAAAATTGACCAGAAGTCTGTTTTTTTTTTTTTTTTAATTCTTTATGGTCTTACTCTTGACCTCAATCTAGTCGTAAGATCGAATAAGAAAAAGATTTCTAATAGTTTAGAGAGGCTATCAGAAGGACTGTCATTCAAAAATAGAAATCCTATGTCTCAGGGTAAGGCTCATACCGACACCAGTCAAATACGAGTAATTGCAAGTATATTACAATGTTGTTTTTGCCTGTCTATCGTAAATTTTAAACAAAATATTTGATCGTGATAAACACAGGCAACTGGTAAACTTTATACACAGTTTTGTACTACACGTTATTTATAGACACTCACCTCCTTCGACCAGGGTACACAAATATACATTATATTCCCGCACAACCGAATTTCCTTTAGCGAAAATCCGTCCGACACATTTCTTTAAAAACTCCTACAACGTATGCTCTTACGTCGTTGAAATATTTCACTCCGGCGAAACTTCCCCAGAATAAACATATATCAGCTATATTCAAATTAAATAAGCCATAATTTTTAAAAGTCCCAAGTTACGGCGTGGTTATACAGTTTCTCTGGTATTACAAGCGTTCGCATAATGCGATGTGTCTACCAAGTAAGTCTAACTTAGTCTAAGAATTGCAAGACTTTTTTTATTATCTTCTTAGTTTAACGTGCACGTAAAGGTTTTAAATGCTGTTCCAACTTTGCATAACGCGGAATTTTTAAGAGTTTTAGATGGAGTTTATTCAAAAGATGCACTATTGCGTCTTGCAGTGAAATTGTTTTTTCAAGTGGTTTAACTATTTGAATAGCGCGAGAAAAACGAAGACCGTCAGCTGCTTGCCACCGCGAAAGTTTTAATAGTAAAATAAGTAAAATAAATGAGCCGTGTTTTACTTTAAATGGTCACATCTGTTAATGGTCATGCACCATTACAAATTTGCGACTTTAAATAAAAGTATTGTATTGAAAGTGTATGAACATAAAAAGATTATTTATGTTAATAGTAAAACGCTGAATAATTTGGTCTTCTTTTCATAAAAATATTTATTTTATTGTAGTCATAAAAGAAAACGCAAGAACGCGACCACGCGAACGCGAACGCGTCTATCTGCGTTGGGCGTATTTTGACAACAGTTTTTAGTTATTCATTGGGAAAATAATACAATTTATTTTTCTATGACATTTCTTTTATTGGTCATGCTTTTAAAAAATAAACTTCGTTTAAAATATTTAATTAAAATATGACTTTTAATTTTAAAATATTCATTAACAGAGACGTGTCAGTGAACTTTATTTAATTGAATGTTTTAAAAGTCATGATTAAAATTTCTCTATTTGCCTCGTTGGTCTAGTGGTCGCAAGTGAGACTGCTGAGCATGAGGACCCGGGTTCGATTCCCAGGTCGGGCAAAGTAGGGCACGCCACCATAGTGGCGATAAGTCCCCTCTTTGAGGAGTGGCTAGAGAGGCGCCACGGCGCCCTCACCTTCCGCCTGACGCAGGTCCTCACCGGACACGGTTGTTTCGGGAGGTTCCTGCACCGAATCGGGCGGGTAGAAACGCCCGGGTGTTTCCATTGTGAGGATCGTCCGGAGGACACGGTGCAGCACACTGTGGAAGCCTGTCCCGCTTGGGCGGAGCAGCGCCGTGTCCTCGTAGAGGCGATCGGCGGCGGCGACCTCTCGCGCCCGGCCCTGGTTCAAGCCATGGTCCGGAGCGAGAGGGAATGGGAAGCCGTCACCTCCTTCTGCGAAGCAGTCATGCTAGTGAAGGAGGTGGCGGAACGTGAGAGGGAAAGAGCCTCACGTCCCAGCCGCCGCGGGAGACGCCCTGGGCGTCGGGGGTCACGTGGTGGGCCCCGGCCACCGTAGGCGCGGGCCTGTGGACGGCGAGTTATGGGCTAGCTCGCCGTCCAGCCGTCTTATGACGACAGGCCGTGTCGACGGCGCGTTCGTGTTCCACGCGCGCCTCAAAGAGATGTCAGCAACCACGTAGGGGTCCGCACGGGCCGATGCCTGCCAGGGCTGCGGGACTGTTCGAAAGAGATACCGCGGCCCTGGAACACAAAGGGCAAAGAAGGAACATGGATGGGTTTTAGTCAGTACAAGTCTGACACTCCCTTCCGCTCTGCCCAGAGAAGGGGGGTCATTTGATGATTTCCCATCCAAAAAAAAAAAAAGGTCGGGCAAAGTGTTATTGGGTTTTTCCATCACATTTTTCAGTAGCAGTCACATAATCTGGATTTGTGCCCGGTTGATGGCAATAGTAGCACAACTGGTGAAATGTGGGTGTTCTACAAGGTACACTTCTGCCCAACCCTTCGGGGATTACAGGCGTTATGCTATATAACGGTTATGATTTAAATCTCGTACCTCGAATTGACATTTTTGTCGTTAGTTCTTTACGCGACCAATACTACATTTTTACCGACCATAATCTTAAAGTATCAAAATCCATAGGGTTCAATCAAGACTTCCGTATACATCAGACGCGCCTAACCAATGACAGCCAATCTTCGTTCAACATAAAAAGAAGAAAAACGTTTAACTAAATAGCTGCCTATAAACCAACATCAACAAAGTTGGCGAACTGAAAAACTTGGATAAAGAGCAATTTGCCAAACTACAGCGATTTGTTGCCGCATCAAATGATGATGATATTATTCTGAGGAAAGTATGGTGGAATGTATTTGATGTGTGGGTAATAGTGGGGTAATGTGGCTATCTTACAAACTAGGCATTCGCAAGGTTAGCGTAAACTGTCTGGAATTCAGTAATATCTAGAATAAAAATGGTATTCGTGATGATCATGTGAGTCTTAACAGTAACCAATCTGGTACCAAACGAATACAGATGTTATTTTAAAATGCGTAGTTTATTTTGGTTGGTTCTGGTTCTTGGCAGCTCTGGACAGAGAGATGGGAAAGAATAGGTTGAGGCTTTTGCCTAGCCGTAAGACTAACGGATTGTAAATTTTATTTTATAAACATGGAAGGACGACGCGCATTTTCGCGAGAAATGGAAGGAGTGGAGGGAGGCATTTGCCCAGGACTAGTTACTGTCAGCCTGTGTCATACCACTGCTGCGAAAAGGCCTGGCCTCTCCCCATTACTTCCAAATCTTTCGATCTAGCGCTAATATCACTAGTCGTTGCTTCGAGCCAGCTCGTCCCACCATCCATTTTAACCTATGGATCCCAGCTTTGGTCTTGACAAATATTCAAAAGTCCAAGCTCAGGGTTTGCCAACGTGCAATGGAGCGCTGTTGTATCCTAGGCATGAAACTCACAGATATGGTCGGTTAGTTTTTTTAGACAGAGCAGGTTGGCAAAAAAACAATCTACAATAATAATTCTGTTCATAGATGCATGCATTGATGACCATGATGAAGGTTGCAGGGATCCGCTGGATGCGAGTCACACGGGACCGGTCAATGCGGCGACACTTGGGGGAGGCCTATGTCCAGCAGTGGACGTCTTTCTGCTGAAATGATGATGATGATGCATGCATTCGCATGATCTAGGATACCTGTGGGTCTGTTGATATCCTAGAGCAAGTCTGAAAATATCTCTTGTGCAAAGTACTGGTAATAATAATTTCCCGGGTGAGCTCCTACACAAACTTCTACTACTACCACGTGCATTCAGTACACTACATTAATTCTGATACTTACATGTCACTGAAATGAATGTACCGAAGCGGAATCTAGAAGAACGGTACAAAATCTTTGTACAAAGTAACAAAATGCTCGACATTTCAAGTTTTACCCACGGTCGCGTGCATTTCAAAACGTTAAGTTTACAAAGTACCCATTGAAGCTTTACCCAGGGTGATCGCAAGGTGAATAGGCGGTAACGAGTGCGGTGGCGTGAGCGATCAGGGGTCTAAAAAGGCCCCTTTAGCTGAATCATCAATAATTTAAATTATTTACGTTTCAATTCGTAAAATGGTCACGAAGTGACAATTCATAAAATTAAGTGCGTCTATGACCATTCTTAGTCACGTTTCACGCGATTCTTTGTATAATCCTCGTATGATTCTGCTAAAACGGCCATTTTAGGCCCCCTGCTAGCCATACTGCAGCGCGAGCAGTTGTAGCAGATAGTAGAGGCTATATAATATACGATATACGGCTTTCACCCAGTAACGACTGCGATTGAGTAACGAATAGGCGATTGCTTGATAGCTAAGGTTGTACAGTTACACTAATACGTTATACTAATTTAACTGCATCTGGTTAGACTGGAAGCGAATTCCAATATAGTAGGGAAAAGGATAGGGAAATTATGGTCGCTCGGTAGATAGGTCGCCAAGTTTGATTACACCAGACACACATTCTCATAGATGTTATGATTTCATGAAAAAATTACGAATGCCGTAATGAACATTGAATGGTCATTTAATTTGCAACGTTAGACTCAGTGCTGAAAGTTGAAAATACAACACCACGCTCACAATTCCTACCAAAACACGGGTTTGATACTTCGTGTCCGCCTCAGCACCCGCTTAAGCTCCTCACCCTAGTCAAAGCTTCGACAGAGATCCGGCCGAAGATATTATTCATGCACCAAAAGTTTACAAAGTTCCTCATTCGTTCCACGTCACTATGTCTGTAAGTTGAGTCATAGTTAATTCGAACTTCTTCAGCGATGTTTAATATAATTTTATTTTACACTTTTCAAGTTGGCTTAAAGAAGCGAAATTACTTTGAAGTGGACAAAATCTTTAAAGTTAATATTTAAATGACTTTGATATGGTTAACAAGTTTAAGTTGTGCTTATGAATTATTACTTAAATGAAATAACCTTGCTAAAATAATTTTCACTTCGAAGAAGTTGCTAGAAAGACCTCGTATTAAAAATTAAACAAGTTTGAATAAAAAACCACAGAAAAGTTGGGCTACTGGCAAATAATTCGGATTAATATTAAATCAAAAGTGGAAATTAGAAACACAATAGAGAATTAAATACTGAGGGTATTTAATTCTATAGCTAAGCATCAAAAATATTAAACATTCCAAACATTACACTTCCAACAGGCACTCAAACCAAATCTGATATATCACGGAAATCGATGAACGCGTATCATATAACACGATCAAAGCAAATAATATTTCAGGACAAAATTTCCATACGTCTAATGTAAGTGATACACACAGTAAGGGTCTGAGGATAGTTCCTAGAGGGACCCTTTTAGTGGGCACCAATAAATCAAACCTTAATGGAGTGTGTAAGCCTCTCACAGGGTCTGAGCGCATAATATTTTCGAATTTTACAGTAGGCAAGGATGGAACCGACCCAAATGGTCCGAATATTGATGGCACCCCATGTTGACATTGTAGTAAGCATTAGATAGAATGATTGGACGAAAATGTGAAAGTTTTCTCTTGTTAGGTTTTTGCTTATTCATGGGGTCGCTTTTTATTGATTATGTGTGTGACTTTGTGATAAGAAAAGTGTTCAGAATATGTCTGAGAGGCTATTAAGGTGTCAGGGGGCTGTGTAATGTCGTTAGGCATATGAAATATGAATGTTAAACGAGTTTTATCTTAAAATTACACTGACTTTCAATATTCTGTTAGTTACTGAAAACTGAAGTTTAGTTTGAGTAATAACGTTTTTAGCTATTCACCAAGCAGAACTTTTAACGAGTCTAGAGGTTATTTAATAATTAAAATTTGAAATATCTGAATAGACTGTAGGTTTTAGTTTGCAGTACCAAATTTAAATTCTAGATTAAATTAAATTATATATACTTAGGATATACTGTTACCAGAATGTTGAAATCAATTACTCCAAGCTTACCTGCAATGAAAAGAAAATTAAAATGAATTTATTTATTCTACTCGTTCGTAAGTAAACCTTGGTCAATATGCAACCATATTAATTGAATGGCTTATTGGTCAAATAGTTAAAACTGACATGTTATTAAAGCCACTGAAAATAAAGCTACTATTCTAATATTAATTATATTACTTGAAAATATAACACAACATAAGCATGTCACGAGTTTTAACACAAACGTTAATCATTTTATAAAAATAGACGCATTCATAAAAAATATTCCAAACATGAAAAGTGCCAATCGAGTTCCAACGTTACACTGAAAATAAAGTTCATGATTTATTCAGTGCGGCTAATAATAGATTCATACACTGATCTGCCCACTCTGCAGATGAAAACGGGACAATACTTGTCATAACAACGCCCGGTTTCACACTGTCACACAAAACTTCCTGAACACGAAGCCAAAGAAGTTTTGTTTTATATTCAAAAGCTAATTAATGGTACTTTTCGCAATTTAGGCCCATTCACATTTAATATTGAAAAGGATTAGGGTCCCAGTTGTTTTGAGGAGAGTAAAAAGAAAAAGTTTCTATAAGGTCTACCCCTTAAACTGACTTGGGTTTAAGTGGACGTTCTTCGTAATATGAAAAGTTTGACAGTTAACGACAAAGTGGTGTAAAAAGTACCCTTAAAACTATGTAATGGTATTAAAAAAATACTGGGATAATGTTGTTGTAATGTCTAATAGAGTTTTCTTATTGTTATTTGAGAGATTTAACTTGATGTGATTGTTCAAATTTTGAGTTGACTTCTATTGCATGATGTTTTCTGCCACTCTAATTTAAAATATAAGCAAATAATGATTAATAGTCATTGCCACCACATGATTTTGAGCAATTTTTATAAATGAAATCGTAGATGCTTCTCGTTTAAACTACACACTTTAAATATTTTGAGGGCTGTAGAAAGAGATATTGAATAAAATAAGCTAATAACTGTTCAAACTTTTATTTAAATATGACAAAAACAAAAAGAAAAATAAGAAATTGCGGTTAAAATAATTAAGTTATAAAAAATAAACAACACAAAAATACCTTTTTCTTGGTTAAATAATTAAAACCCTTGAATAACTTAATATTTCACTGACCCAAAATAGCATAAAAGGGGCCCACCGCCGAAATTAGGTAAAGTTTCGGCCGTTACCATTTTCCACCCCGTTGGGAGTGGAATATGAAAAAAGAAACTTATTTTTAGAGCAAATCCAATGCAATATAGAGCAGGCGTTTTAAGTAATTTGCGATAATTTTATGAATTTTGTAATATTTTTTATTTAGGTATTAAATTTAAATAGCAAATTCGAAATAGACGTCGACGACTCTACGTGATACTGCAGAAAATGGTCAAACATCTATTTGAAAAGGTGTTTTCTTTCTTTATTTTTTTATTCGAGTTTAAAATGAAAACAGTAAGTTGTACTTATCTATATAATATTGTATATGAAGAATCGTAGTCATAAACACATTTAGCTGGTGTTCTAGCTTAACACGTAATTGAATCGCCTTTTCTACAATATGTCTATTTTGCAATTTAACTAGTTTTTTTGTTTGTTTTCAAACATAATACATACATACATAACATCACGCCTGTAATTGCCGAAAGGTTAGGCAGAAGTATAACTAAAAGTACACCCACATTTCACCCGCTAAGTTTTTAAGTCCCATGTAATAAGGGGTGTGCCTAATGCCATCAACCGGGCACAAATTCAGACTCCGTGGCTGCTACTGAGAAATTCCTGACGAACAAATCCAATAAAACTTTGTCCGACCTGGGATTCGAATCCAGGACTTCATGCTCAGCAGCCATGCTTACGACCACTACACCAACGAGGTAGTGTTTGCGAACCATAAAAAATATTTTGTTTGTTTACGAAAAAATAACAATGTCTACCATTAACATCTCGTCTTACCACACTCATTCCATCCTCACCCACAAACGACGGTACCTACACACTTCCTAACTCCCGACACCCATTAAGTCAAACGCGCCTTTCCATCCCTTGTAATATCATAAGCGGTTAGAAAAGATTGCCCCACCGCTGTTACATCCAAGTGCTTCATAGGCCACAGGGGTGGAATTGCTACCGAATGTAGACGAAGTCAGTCAAATGCGCACCCGAAATGAGAAGCCATAGTAAGCAAGCGTAACCTTTACTAATACAACGTGTATGAAATTCAAGAAGGGTCTTAGGTAAATGTTTTGTTGTTCAATCGTGCTTTGAAAATAATTGTGTAAAGAAGAAAGATCGTTTACAAAAACAAATTTTAGGCTATAACTATGCACGTATCTATACTAATTATAATAATGGGGAAAAGTTTGTTTGTTCGTTTCAACGCGAAAAAATCTTTTTGTATTTGATTTAATATCACGCTACCTTAGGAGCCGAAAGGCGAGTGAAACCGCGGGACTTAGCTAGTGTTAAATAAGTTCTTTACAGGAGTTTAAGTTCCAGTGATATCTACTATCGATGGTATTCCAGCGGTATTACATGCTACAGCCCAAGACAACCTGTTTTCAACTGTCGTTCTTTTAATTAAATCTTATTTAAATTTTCAAAGAAGTTACAACCACTGTAACAAGGAAACGATCCATGAAATCGAAATACTCCATTCCACAATACGACCCATCAAACATTGTGACTCAGCTTGTGATCATAGCACAAGCCACACCTACTAAAACAAATTAAGACACTAAAAACCTGTAGCAAGACTTTGCAACCACATAACACCTAACAAATATTGCATTTGCGTTTCCAAGTCTTTATTTGAAAATTACTGTTTTCTCTATCACCCCACACGCCATAAAAACACAGCTGTTTGTGTTTTCATAGCGAAGAAGACAATATCATCTGTTTTTATTGGTCAACGATGTCAAAAGGTATCAAATGTAAGTACGGGCTCTTGCATTTTACTGTATATCTGCTTTACTGTTAGCATTACACCTTACTTTGGGGTGAAAGCTGATATGGATAATCACAATAAAAATGATTGGAATTTGACTTTAACACTAATAGAAATGTTATTGTATCGCTGCAAATCCTTAATGAATTGTATTTTTTTTCTAAGATTATATCAATACTACCTATGCTTCTTCTTATTCATCATTCTCCAGCGCCAATTCTTTAGGGTCGGCGCAGCATGTCTTCTTCTTCCATACTTCTCTATGACTCGTCATCTCATCAGACACCTCCTTTCTAGCCATATCATCCTTTACACGTCCATCTATCGTTTCTTTGGTCTTCCGCTTTTTCTTATTGAGGCGTCAAATTTAAACCACGTTAGTATTATCATCATCATCACCGGCCTTGCCTTTTCCCAATGTGGCTATGTTGGGGTTTTCTTCCAGTCTAACCGGATGCAGCTGATACCAGTATTTTACATGGACCCACTACCAATCTGAAGTCCACAACCCAGTTAGTATTGTAATTATACAAAAACATAATTTTCGACAATAAAGAAACATTTTGTGATAAACTGCCCTCTCTTTTGTTTGTCCAAACCAAAAGGGGTCTAGCAACTTCGGTGTGAAATCTTAATGTTGATCGAATTCTGAATCTAAATTAAGAATTATCAACTGTATAGCGTGTATTGTACAGTCGCTCCAAATCTTTCCAGACACTGAAATTACCGTCTGGAATGTTTTGGTTTCAAACATTTTGTCTGACAGCGTTTCTATTGTTTCATCCACACTATTCTTTTGATTAAAGTCGTCTGACTGTTTTTAATTTTACCTAAATCTAGTATTTTTGTTTAATCAACTTTGGTTTTAAAATATCTCTTCTTCTGCGTCTTTTGAAAACGGTATTTCGGTATTTTGGGTTGCTTCGAATATACCGTGTTTTAAACTTTATTATTTTTGAAACCATAGGAATCGCTAAAACTTTTGGTGATGAGTTGATGATGAGTTTTAAAGTTTATTATTCTTTCTATTTGAAATACTGGACTTTTCATATTATTATCACCGTGTATCTTTGCAGGATAAACATTATTTCTTCCTTTCTTTATTATAATAAGTAACAATGCACAGCAAAGTCTTCATGTTTGGAAAGCTACTGTACAATTCCTAAGCAATGTTCTGAATAAACTTGAGTACTATGCAAATCAATCTACATGGAGTTAACTTCGCCTTCATGAAACAAAATGAAACAATGTTTCAACCGAGTTCAAGACGTAGAGAGGTCTTATTTAAAACTAATTGGAAGTTACGGTACACTTTCTTTATACATGCATTCATAATAAAGTTAAGGGAAATTGTACCTTCCTGCTATTGTTATAATGACGGTATTATGCCTTTTGTCATTTAGAAGGTACAACCCATAAGTTCGGTCTGCTACAACCCTTGGTTACAATTGACCTTTTGAATTGAGAATTAAATTAATGGTCGTATTTGAGCTTGTGTTGATATAGTTTGTAACAGTGTTTTGTTTTTGTTTAACCACCTGAGCGCCTTAGTTACAAGCAATCGTTTTCAAAATGTTTCGTTGTTTTACAGCGACATTCAACAACATTGACATAACCTTGTCGGTTGCTGTTGAATGAATGCCATATAAGAATAATAAGACTGCCTCGTTGGTCTAGTGGTCGCAACCGCGACTGCTGAGCATAAGGTCCTGGGTTCGATTCCCGGGTCGGGCAAAGTGTTATTGGGTTTTTCCATCAGGAATTTCTCAGTAGCAGCCACGGAAATCTAGATAGATTTGCGTCGGGTTGATGGTAATAGGCTCGCCCCCTATTACATGGGACTCAAACATAATTGGCGAAATGTGGGTGTACTACTAGGTACACCTCTGCCTAATCCTTCGGGGATTACAGTCGTGATGTTATGTTATGTTATGTTATGTTATAAGAATAATTATCTTTTTGTCTAGGGTCCTAGGGTTCATGGTAAAGGAAACAGTTTGTTCTAAGCAACATTGGATATATTAGTATTTACTGACATACCTGATTTATCCTGATTATACAGGGTGTAAACAGACCCTTCACATAGACGTCAACCAAGCATTCTGTACATCAAACTAAGTAACTTTACACAAAAAAAATATTGCTGAGAACCGACTTTTTTTTTGGGGTGAGCAATCACGTTTTACGGTAGGACTCGATGGAAATCACTCAAAGCATTGGGCTGATGGATGGGTTTAATAATACGGGGGTCGTGGAGGTGTGTAAAGTAAAAATCTTACATTAAAAACATGTATTTAAAAAAAACTTGTGAAAAACTTGGAACTTTGACCCCCAATATCTCCGTAACTAGAAGGTTCCCAGGTATAGTCTAGAACAAAAAAATGATCGCAAAGACGGGGAAAACAAGTGCCTTTTGGCTATTTTAAGGGTCTATTTACACCCTTTATAGGGTGAATGGTAATTAGTGACCGATACTTAAACACGTGATTGTACTCATGACAACAAACAACTTTCCCAAAGCCACATTTTTTTTTAATACTCATTCACTTTTGTCACAATAACACAACAGCTGGCCGTATGAAAATCGTGCCCGCGCGCCTGTAACCGCATGATGCCGTTCTGTCTCATTACTATCGTACCATGCAACAGTGGGTAGGCAGATCACCCGCGCGGCTCGCAAGCCCGCTCCGTAATGCTCCACTGTTGTGTTATTGTGCAAAGAATGAATGAGTATTAAAAATAATGTTTCTTTAGGAAAGTTGTTTGTTATCATGAGTACAATCAACAAATCACGTGTTTAAGTATCTGTCACTATTTACCAGTCACCCTATATTCAGTGATTTACTATACCTCTCTGTCTAGTCAGTTTCACTACCCACTTTGCTGGCTGGTGAATCTTTTCACAAATTGGGGATCTATTTTCTTTTTACGACTTAATTTTATTCCATATTCTATTGTACTCTATTTTTTCGATAAAAATATCGTATAAATATAGCAGTCCTCCATCAATACCCAACAGCAAGTTTAATGTAATGCAAATTGAACTTTGTGAGCGGAACACGTTATTTCCAAGTATGAACCAATCAATATTAATATTACAAAAGTTTTATGTTTTATTGCTTCTATCTACGTTTTAAGTTCATTTTGTAACTTTGCTGTTTATTAACGAGAGGATGAAGCTTTTCATTAGAACAATGATTGGTAGACAATATTGATGAGTTTTGAAGTGGAAAATTATCAACTTAGGTCCC
The DNA here is from genome assembly GCA_905163415.1 of Noctua fimbriata. Lineage (NCBI taxonomy): Eukaryota > Metazoa > Arthropoda > Insecta > Lepidoptera > Noctuidae > Noctua > Noctua fimbriata. Next base: position 2,360,514 of record LR990939.1, on the reverse strand, counting down.
CGCAAAATGACGGTATGATTTAGCTACGATTACACAATCTGAAGCTTTTACAAGTTAAAGAATAAAATAAAGCTTTCAAAAAAAATTTTCAAATAAAAATAAGCATTTCAGACAAAAGTGAATCGTGAATAATACTGATTTGTGGTGGATAAGATATTTAATAACCTGGATTAACGCATAGTACGAGTATACTTTTATCCCGTGTGACATCTACAGAACTCCACAGGGGCGAAGCCGCAGGCATATGCAAGTACTAGATAATTATACAGGCAGAAAAAAGATCCCTATATGCCATATTCAGTCCCAACTAAAGCTGTGTACTTCACTCCAAAAACATAGAGAATTATCTCGTGGGTAACGAGATAAATTTTGATGGCCCATAAATGTGTTAGGAAAGAACATTAAGTTCTTAGAGAGCTGTTTTATCTGTAATAGAGACATTGTTGAAATTTTAATGGACAGAATTTCTAATGTGGTACTGAATTTTAATTTTGGTGTGAATTAATTATTAGTAGTAGGCTAGATATGGTTTGTGGATGTTCGGTTATTCAAATTCTTTCGTACCATTCGAAATAAGAAGTTATGCTATACTGTTGATGGATATACCCTATCGCAGTTACCTTTGTGCTCTTTTTTTTTAATGTTATTTTTTATGTATGTTATTTTTTTATATTATTTAGCAAGCTGTGTAGTGCAATTCATCATCATCTGCCTGTCCTTTTTCTATGTTACTTGGGATCGGTGCAACACGATTCCTAATTCTATTCTCATGCTATCATTCACGCGATTTTCGATTTAATTTCTCACAAAATCTATCCAGGTTTTCTTTAGCGTCTTCATCCAATAAAATTGATCTTCACTGAAGTATGATTCTGCAGCAGAACATCAATCTGCCGTCATTCTTAATCCAGTCACTTCATAACATGAACCTTGTTTATTCTTATCAAAGGTGACACAACAACAACCCTATCCCTCATCCAATAGACAAAATAAATCTACAATAAAAACCAAACACAATTCACGAATTCCATCAAAAAGTAAATTACAAGAATTTGCTGAGCCACGCAATTTGATGGAAATGGAAACCTTTGTTCTAAAAATGGGGTTCAAAAAACCTTGGGTTTTGTCACCGTTCCCATTACAAATAACACTCTAAAAACAACCGACTGCAAATAAAGTAGGACATTGTATTTAACAAAAGGCACACGTGAAACGTTGGGGCTTGTCACCTTCCTTTTATGTGGGGTGCAAGTTATAAGCTCGGCTTTTAAATGGTGGTTTTTGAATTACACGCTACTGAAGAGGTGAATGAAAAAGGAGTATGTATGTCTCGTCATGTGTGGACTTTGGGAATTTCAAAAGTGAAAAATGATATTCTGGAGATTGTAGATAAGGGTAGTTTATATCGTCTACATAATTATACATAAAACATCGGGACCGTATTCCCCGAAGACAAGAAGAGGTGTAATATAGTATGTTCTCAATTTTTCATGTTATATTTTTACGTTGAAGTGAGTGAGTAATCTAATTAACATTAAGATCACAAGTGTTCGGGTACTAGAAACGGAAAAGTTCTTAATGAAAAAACCCAATAACACAGCCAGTCCCTTTGTAATTTATTTTCGTACCAAATTGTATAAGTACCACTTCAATATTTTATCTCAGACTTGTTTTTGTCGTTCATAAACTAAAATTAGTAAAATGTCAATTCAATCATTTATATAAAATAAATAAGCCATAATATGAAGATAAGTATCTCTCAGCATCAGATAACTAATAAAAAGTTTATATATATAGAACTACGAAAATACATTATACATTGAAGGAATAACATAAAGTTTGATAAAAAAACAAGTTGAAGAGAAAGTAAACATTTATTAGAATTTATTGTAAAGGTAAATAAAATAATGAATTACAAGCAGGAGAATACATAAAGATAGAAAAGATAGAAATACAGATTATGAATCTTGTTAATGTAATATAACACGATTCTTGGAAACAGTAATTCAGAAAGTAGTTTACTGAAGTAGGTAGTCCTAGATTGGAGATAATCAAGTCGTGGACGCTAAGAGCTACGAACGCTTTCTGCGAGACCGCTACAATAAACGATACTCCAGGGACATACCACACTAAGACTTGGTAAGTGGTTTACTGATTGTATTAGCATCATGTTTTAAGTACAAAGAGAGAACAGTTTCAGGAAGAGAGGACAGTAATGTTAATTGTAGGAATGATTGTTCTTCGAAAAGTGTCATAGAACTCAGGCAAAAAACAAAAAAGGAGAAAGCTAAAATACAACAGTCAGTAAAGAGAAATGATTCTGTCAATACCAATAACCAGGCCCATTGGTAGTTGACGAAGAAATTTTTCCGATAATAAAAGACAAAATTGTGTTGTTTTTCTTCGTTGCTTCTAGGCTCCATTCAATATATTTGAGTGATACATTGTCTGGAAAAATAGATAGGTATTACGTGAAATTGGATTGCGGTCAACATGATTCCATCTTCTGAGTTGTTCGGACAAAAGTCTAGGTAAATAACTATTAATGTGTTTCTGATCTGGAAAATATGGAAACTGAGGTAAAGTTACTAGTTGTATTGGCAAAAGGTAATGAGATTCCTATGAATTACGCAGTCAATGATATAAAACCGTAACTAATAATTTTTGATAACAACAAATCAGGTCTATGGCAAAACTTTGTCTACTAATTCAAATACTGTTGACATAACGATCTTATTTGAGCAGAAAATTAACCCTCGATAATTATAATTTTCCGTTCGTTACGACAACACAAACAGTTAGAGTCGTTTCTGGAAAAATATTTACTATAGTCCCAACTTTTCTAGAGTCAAATTTTGTGGCTCACAAAATGAATAAACAAACAAAGAACTGATCGAGAATATGAATACCGTTACGTTTATACCCGAAAAAAAACAGTAAAAAACATCAGATCTTTCGAAACGACAACATATCATCCAAGTACATGAACATGAAGCTATAAAACACTTAAAAACCCAACCCTCAGCTATACAACGGTCCCGTAAACATTCTTATTTAAATTTTCAACAACAGCTGACACTCCTAACGCCAGCAATTCCAAAACGCCCACACAGCAAGTCTACACCACACGCGCACATTATATGTTAATCAAGGCAGGACCCGTTTGGAATTAGTTGGCGGCCCTCGGGACAAACATTGGACACCGCATCAACATGTTTATAGTGTGCACACAGGGGACCTTTCAACGGCCAAGCCACATGGGCACGGATGGACAAGCGTGGATTAAGGATGTCATCTCTCGCACCGGTCCACTTGACCGAGACTCAGAATAATTTAGGAGAGTCTGTTGTTTCTGCGACGGGAGTAAAGGATAATGTTTTGTATATACTTGGAGTTGCTTTGGGAATAATTCAATTCTTTTATGGCTCACAAAATATTTGTACTTGGATGTTAAAAAGTCGTCAAAATTGCAATAAAATATTCATCTATGTATAACGCATGATTGAAAAGAAACTAAAGATATAAAGCCTTAAGAGTTCATTCAACTGTGTTCTATTTTTTTTTTACAACCACAGTCTAGTTTTGGTCCCATTCAACTTAGCTACACCAAAAAACAAACCAAATTCATAAACTACTACAAATTGGTATTGCAATTGCTACCTGGTGAAACCCCTTGGCCAACTCCACTAGTATTGCTTGGCTCCAGCCTCTCGTTTAACTTTTAGCGTCTCACCTCCTTGGATACTGGCCAAGAGATTATAGTTTGCCATCCTGGGAAATTTAGGGCGTTGCTAAAGAAATTTGCAGAGTAAATAATGTTTCGCCTGGGAGCTGGGGGATTAATGTTGCTGTTAGTACACTTTTAAATTTTCCAATTTAAAAGTTAGGAGTAACATTGCTGTATTGTTTGTTTCTTTTCTTGGGTTAAAGTGGGATGTAAGAAGGTAATCTGAGATATTTTCATTTAGTTTTGTGGGATACTTCATTGCTATATCATTACTTTCTAAAGATGTAGCTATGAGCCTCTGACCCTCTGTTTCTGTATTTTATTACAAAATCTTGAAAATACAATCAGCCTAATTCATGATGAATTAATTTAAAGACGTTCGCTGTTAAAATAAAACAAAACGACAATGCTTAAATTTATTTTGCCCAAAAAGGTCACGTTTTAATCATAGGTAAAGTTGGGAGTCAAAAAAACTTGTTTGGAAAGGGACCCTCATCGAGATGGGTTGGTGTTGAACGCGCGGGTCATTTAAAGAGGTCATTTAAACTTGTGATAACTTCGTCGAAAGTCAGTCAGATGGTATTATAGCAGTTGTCCACTTTGTGTTGTTGTTTTGGGAAGAATATCCAAGGACGGGGTTCGGGAGGGCGAGGAAACGAACTTCTGGTTAAAATTAGAACAGACGACGATCGATAATAATTTGCAAAGCTAAGCCGCTTTACGACATTGCTTTGCTAGACGAAATGTTTTTATGCCTCGTTTAACACAGAAGGAGAAGTTCAGGTTTCAATCCTGGATTCTATTGGTATTATAAAACTGTGATGATGCGCAAGTTAAACATTGTCACGTAACAGTATCTGGTTAGAATGTAAGCCAATTTGGTAAACAAAACTCCTTCTTACAAATAGTAAAATATTTAATTAAATTCTCTTTGTGATCCATTGTGTAACAATGAAACCTTATTTAGAAATACATACAGAAGTAACAGGAAACACAACTCGTATCTAATTACAAAGATACAAACACAAACTTAGATAAAGCAGGTGTTTACACACTGTAACATTACCCAACCACCCACATTTACCGACAAGGTAAAGCAACATAAATGTAAACCGTACAAATACAAAATACCTCGGAACCACTTGAAACAGTGCCGCGGTTAAGTGTCAGTTAATCCAGACGTATTATAATATACTGAGCGTAGAAATGTTGGCGAAGAACTTGGTAGTTTATGCCACACAAGGAATTAATATTACCACTGGCGGTGTTCCCGACTCTGTAAAGGGGTGGTCTCATTAAATAATGTCCGCAGGTTTCTATGTTATCTGTGTAAAGAGAGACATTAATATGCGATTAAGATTTTTTTACATTTTTTTTTTAATAAAAATAATATGAAACGTAATACAGTATCTTACCTAGTTACCTATCATGAATTCATTTTTATTTAAAAAATTTAACTAACCAGTCTGCTCAATCCAAAACTAAAATTATATAGAAATTCAGAGTACCAAGAAAACTATTTTTGAAAATTAATCAAAAACATAATAATACCTAACCAAAAGCTAAGCAACTCCTTTCTAACAGCAGAAAGTAATTAAAATCTCTTGAATCTTGCTAACAAGTAAGAGTTGAAACTTAGTTTCTTGTTGGAAAATAATATTGGTTTTGTTAAAGAACATTCGCGAAATATATTACAATTTAAAATTTTACGTGTTATTGGATTTTTAAAGGTTTTTAGGTTTGAGTTTTTTTTTCTAATTTATGAAACTAAATGTAAGTAGACTAAAATGGGCTGTTTGAAGATCAGGGTGATTTTAGATGATTTTTTTTTATTTTTTTGGTGCTGATTATGATTTTTTTTTTTCCAATCCCCGGTGAAATATTCCACCGAATATGGACCTTCGTCAACCACGACGACGTTCCATACAAACTTTGATTTGTTGGTGATTAATTTATAGAAATCCTTCTATGAAACAAGGATTTCTGAAAATTCTTTCTTCCTTCGTTTAATTAGGAAACCTAGAGCAAAACAGAACAATGAAGCCTCCAAAGCCAGCGGTTTAGGCTGTGCTTTATTAGTCAGTGAATTTATGATTTTTGTTGTGTGTTGTATAAGTCGCTGTTAGACACGGAGATGGTTGATGGAGCAAGGCTTTGACCGAGAGAGCCAGGGCAGTCCTAAAGCTCGTTGGGTCGACGATATCGTCAAAATCGCGGTAAAAAACTGGATAACCAAGTGTGACAGAAGAAAGGAGAGGCCGATACTAGTATAAATCAGTATTTTTCTTCCATTCTCCCCTGTCAATTATCACGCAATCATTAACTCCATTATCCCTCATATCATTTCTCATAGGCCCATAATAATCATAACGTCAATAAAATAATATCGTTGTAGGTATTTATTAATTTATTATCACAGATAACTTTAATGGTTGTAGGTATGGATATGGTCAAATAAAATTGGCACAGTATTAAATTTTATTTATTGCCTTTAGTACAGTAATAACAGTTAATGTTGCTGTAGTAATAACGCGTTACATGGATAAAACACAACAGTTGCGAGTCAGAAAATAAAATCAAAATTAAATTCAGATAATATCCCATATTTTATTTGATGTTTTTCAAATTTATTTGATATTTTGGTGTCTGTAATATTAATAATATAAATAATAACCTACAAAAGTTTCCTAATATTTAATTTAAACGAAAATAAAAATCACAAATCTTTTTCATCAAATCTAATATTTTATTAGCCATTCTTTCTTCATGATCAAAGACGGGGTAACAAAGCAATTCAAAATAAATATTACCAAATTCTATACCAGTTTTTTAAATACACAGAAAAAATATAGCGATTGTAACATTGGAATGAAATGCTTGGAAAATTCCAATTTGTCTAGCAGAGGGATCTGGTAGACGAAATTGGTAGGTATAAGAATTGATTCAACCATTTTGTTTAAAGAATAGGAATCGCGTAGAACTAATAATTGGTTTTGATCTTTAGTTCTTCTATTTTTATTTTCCATTAAGGGGCTTATGGATCCATTTTCTATAGATACTATTGAATATTTTATCAACGAAGTATCATCAACACGATTTTACAACAATAAAAACCGGCGAAGTGCGAGTCTTACTCATACGTACACAGGGTCCGTACCAAAAAACAATATAAGAAAAAGTATTTTGAAGGCTCATTAATAAAGGGTGTAAATAGAGCCTTAACATATCCGAAAGGCACTTGTTCTCCCTGTCTTTGCGATCATTTTTTTTTTTCTAGACCATACCTGGGAACCTTCTAGTTACGTTGATATTAGGGGTCAAAGTTCCAACTTTTTCACAAGTTTTTTTTTTTAAATACATGTTTTTAATGTAAGATTTTTAAACACCTCCACGACCCCCGTACTATTTAATCCATCCATCAGCACAATGCTTTGAGTGCTTTCCATCGAGTCCTGCCGTAAAACGTGATTTTTCACCCCAAAAAAAAAGTCGATTCCCAGCAATATTTTTTGCGCAAAGTTACTTAGTTTGATGTACAGAATGCTTGGTTGACGGCTATGTGAAGGATCTGTTTACAACCTGTATATTGTATTACATTCAACAGCAAAGCTAAATTTGTTTTTCATAGCGTGTTAATGAAAAACAAAGTTACTGCTGCAGTTTGATGAAAAAGTCTCATATCTCAAACACTAAACATCAAATCTATGGCATTAAGTCCGCCTCTGTACATTTGTGCTTGAAGTGTTAAATAAATAATAAATCTTATTCAAACCAATTTTCGTTGAAAGTTTTTTTACGTTCTACAATCCTACATTTTTTCTGAATTTTCATCCTCTATCTTTAGAAATTAGAGGGGGGGGGGGGGGCTATCTTTCAAACGATGGACTTTCAGAAAAAAATATTTTAAGAACCTTAATGTCATGTCTATAGACATCCCGCACGTATTAAATATAAGTTTTTTTTTTTTAGTTTCAGTTCCCTGTATGCCTTAATGTTTTATTTTTGTATAAAAATCGGTTCACAGAATAAATCTACCTACCAAGTTTCTACTCTGTAGTTCTAACAGTTTTGGAATAAAGTGGCTGTGATGTACGGCCGGACAGACAGACAGACATGATGAATCTATAAGGACTCCGTGTTTTGCCATTGGGCTACGGAACCTTAAAAAGGAGTAATAGTCACTGCCTATCCATAACTTATTTTTACTTTAGAATAGAAATGAGAAAAGCTTTTCTCAAAAAATCTTTTATTCATTTTTTACCTCTGGTAAATTCCTAACACACCCACACTTAGCATAAAAATAAAGCACCTGAAGATAAGCCTTAAAACTAACAAACAATTTTTAAAATTCCAAACAACCTTTTTCTTTGAACTTAAAAAGAAAACTTCTTTGAAGGTGAATTCTTTAATAAACCAAGTTGTTCGTACAAAGTTGCATTTTCATAAAATCATGCAGAACGTGTAATGAAATCTCCATTGCATATTACAAGCATCGTCTTGGCCCAACGCTCCTTGCATGTTAAGCGGATGATTATTTTTGTAATTATTTCTAATATCTCCTTTAGTAACTTGATGAAGAAACTTAGCTTACTTATTGGATATTATGTATGCAAGATGGCGATCCCAGGAGTTTAATAAGCAAGTAACGTGGAGATTAATAATGCTTTTAAGTTTTTTTTATGGTTCGTGTAAATGATGATGGTAATTTTGTTTTTTTTAGGAAAGTCGTTAATTTTAATGGATGTTTGGAGGAGTGCTTAAAGAACAAAGAATTTGAGATGCATTCTTTAGTTTTAGGGAACGACTGGGCAGCTATAGTAACATAATCAGAAGTTAACCAAGTGGAGAGCCTTCATTATCGTCTGCCTGCCCTTGTCCCATTCTATTTGGGATCAGCGTTTTCTTCTTGCATTGTAAGTGGAGAGCCTTATTGGCTCTCATTTATTAACATCATACTCAAGCAGGTTCTCAAACGATACCGTTGCAATATCTAATTTTATCATTATTAGATATTTTACCTAAGTAAAAATTTTTGATAGGATCTGTTTAGCAGTTGGAACTAAAATTGCTCTTAATACTACTCCAACACACAAAACCTCCACTTTGCATACACAATCACATCCAAAAATACAGATGAAAAGCTTAAATTAAAATGAAATTATACCCAGTCGCAAACTAGCTCGCAAACAGAAAATTTTCAAACTAAAATAATATAATCATCTCATTCGCTCTTAACATGAACGTGACCAGAATGTACACGTGGAACTATCCATCCATCTCTTCCATTTGCTTAACTTATATTATTTGCTTGTCTTACGCTCGTTTGCCTTGCAAAGGGCTCTCAAATCGGAGTACTTAATACGAATAACAAGTGTTTCAGAATAAGATAAATATGATTCAGTAAAGTTTTTCATTTATTTTTGGGGAATATTTTTGTATTGCTTGACATACATATCACTACGCCTGTAATTTCTGAAGGGTTAAACAAAGGTGTCGGTAACTCTAGCACACCTGCATTTTGCCAGTTATGTACCTAGCAGGTAGCGAGCCTATTTGTTTTTCTCGACTAGTTACAAATTTCGTGAGTTGATAACAGAACGAGATACTAGTAAATTCTAATCATGATAAAATTGTCCTTATCTGAACAGAACAATTTCTTCGACTCTCAAATCCTTAACAACCAAACATTTCAGCTCGCAATAATAGTAAAATTTCTGCAACTTAACATAATCATCTCATTTTTTGTCAAAACGTGACCCGAATATAGCAAACCACCCTCGTCTAAAGGCGTAGCGTAAGCATTTGACTGTTTCGAACACAGAAAAACAAGTCGACAACATTTTGTGCCTTTACAAAGGGGTTCCTTACTTCGTTCAGCCGTTTTCTGATTACCTTAGAGTGTATTCTTGGCTGAGAAAAACGTGACTGTCATTAGGGCTTGATTTATTGCGACGACACTAAAAGGGATTCTTCAAGGGTCCTTCTTAGGCCCCCCGCCCTTCAGGACACTTGTACACATGTTTTGGGTAAGATCTGGACTGACATGTATTAATGTGTTTTGGTTTCAGTTGCAATCCATTATATTGTGGTATTTATAGAAAGGTTGGATAATAAATTGGGTTTGCCGTTCATCAAAGGTCATTTGGTACGTTTTGGGTAGCAGCGGTTTTTTGTGAATACATCAAGGTCATTTATTTTTTAAATGTAATGATGCCTTTACATGGATGGCGTAAGAGTGAATTCAACCTCAAAAAAAAGTCTTAATAATAATGTACCTATCAATAAATGGGCGAATTCTACTCTTATACTTGTTGTAAAAAGAAAGTATCCTAAAAGCTCGGTGTTCTTTCTATACAAAAATTATACAAGTAAAAATAAATGAACCGAGTAATACGAGGTACTCCTTGATTTAGGTATTAAACCTAGTTTTCACGCTTGGCTTGCTGGTACTAAACCTAGATATTACGTAAATTGACAATCAAAAAGTTATTGTTATGCCAGCTGTAGGAATCACCTATTATTGTACAAATGAGGTTGGTAGTTAGGTTTGTTTTCATAACTCCTTCGTAGCAGCCCAGTATTTGGATTAAGGCCCGGTTAACGGTAAAAGGCTCGTCCATGGGACTTAAACATACTAAAGGACACACCTGTGCCTAACCTTTAGCGAAACCATCGTAATGGTATTTAATGTTTTTCCAAATATCTTAATTAGAAGTTGCTTAATCCAAAGTCGTATCAAAGAGCAAAATCTTACCTCCTTTACAAATCCTTTTTAATTTACGCAAATAAATATCAGAACAGTGCTTAAGAACATTTTCAGCACTTAACGTTTTATACTTTTAGTGGGTCCGGAAACGAGCCATGTCGGGGCATGTTGGCCACGCTACGTTAAACACGAACTGCTAGCGTTTAAGAGATTTTTCTTCAATGGACTCGGTAAAGAATTTGGTATGTCTGAAACTTTAAGTTAAAATACAATTTTATTTTGCTTGTACGTGGTTCGGGGTCATTTCATGCTAGATTACCGATGTGTTCAAAAATGATTTTTTTGTAGTGTTTCAAGATACTCTTTTAGGTTTATCAACTACAGACTTTTCAAACAGATATTGTTTGATTAGCATAGCTGAAGAGAATTATTTAAAGATTAATTTATAGAACTGAAAACATCACACTTAACGACACGGACCTTTTTAGATGGGAGTTTACAAATCGCTGGTTATGGCTTTCAGAGTGGCAGTCGCTCCATGTAAAATACTTGTATTCAGCTGCCTCCCGTTACTCTAGAAGTCGACCTCAACGCAGTCGGGAGAGGCTAAGCAGATAAAGATGACGATAACGTAAAACCCATCGTTACCAAAGACTAAGGAGCGCCACGTAAAGAGAAAACCTCCCTCTCAAACATATCACTCAACCAGTTTCAATACCGGTAATAAACCACCTTGTCTCCTCAGATCATAAACCAATGGAACAGCCCACAATACAGCCACTGTAATTACGGTTTAACTTGATGCATATCACGTTCAACGTGTGTCGTGCAATATTATTGGCGAGGGATATGCTAATACTGGCGCGCGTTGCAACGGATTATCAAACACCAACATAGAAATACTGCTAGTTGAGTTTGGATGCAGAGTATTATGGAAGGATGTATTTGCATGGATTTTGGTGATATTGTCGGCGTTTGTGATACTGGTGATAGTTGGTTCCGGTTTTACTTCTTGGTAGATAAAATGCTAGGAGGCGGCCAAGGCATGAAGTTTTGGGCTACTGCCATGTCTTGAGTAATTTTGACGTCCAAAAAGTGTGACCGAACTACTTTTAGTATACCACATAACATAACATAACATCAAGCTTATAATCACCAATGGGTTAGGCAGATGTGTACCTAATAGTTAACCCACATTTTGCCAGTTATATTTAAGTGCGATGTAAAAGGGGGCGAACCTATGGTCATCAACCGGGCACAAGTCCAATCACCGTGGCTGCTAAAGATTCCTGACAGAAAAACCCAATAACAATTTGCCCGACCAGGGAATCGAACCCAGGACCTCATGCTCAGCAGTCGCAATTGCGAGCACAAGACCAACGAAGCAGCTTTAGTAAACCATGCGTATTAAATTTTGAAAGAAACCTTTACAAATTCTGCTTATATGTCGATTCTGTATCATATCAAGGTTAAAGAAAACTACTTTTTTATGAGAAAGAGTATTCAAAGACTTCTTCGTCACGTCTTACTAATGTCCAACTCAATTCTTTCTCTCTTTTCCAATACCAACTTAATACAGGTCTTGGTGTAAATTAACTGGATTTGAAAAGACCACTATTAAAGAAAAAGTATGTTTGAAATACTACAAAAATGAACCCCATATTATGCGAGTTATAAAACTGAGTTTCCAATTGAGAACATAGTTTAGATATCCCTTCCTGTGAAACTATCTCTGTAACCAATATGATGATCTCGAGTCATGCGCTGATTACTATGCACGCTGTATCGTTCATCATTCATGCAATATAGGTAATTAATATTACCCTTAGTCTGGATGGAGGCGTTATACTGCCCATCTTTAGAGCTATTGCGTGTATATAAATAAAAACTAAACAATTTACAAGACTGCTTGTTTGGTCTAACAGTCGCAAGCCCAGATTCAGGATGTGTGCACAGTTGATAGCAATAGGCTCGCCTCCTATATTATAGGAACTGGCGAAATGTGGATGTACTATATGTACACCTCTACCTGCGTATCATGCGTCATGTTGGTGCACGGGCGCTGTCAGTAGGGACTGGACAACTCTTAGCTGCCATGGTTTATTTTTGAACTAATGATTATATCTTTTTACTCTGGACGCTCTTAACTTGCATTTCTTTATACATCGTTCTCACATAAATGTGTCTCCACATGAATGATGTAACCAAGATTTTGTAACAATATTTTGATTGAAAAGAGTGTTCACGGAGTTTCTTGCCCATTCTTCTCCATAGAGATCTACGCCTTGGAATGAGCAACTACAGTACTTTCATAAATTATTATGCCTTGTGTATGTGACTGTGGTTTCGCTTTCGCGCTTGTTTTTCTGACATTCAAAAGTGCAAAGTATTATGGTCTAATTAAAATAAATGCTTTGAGTTTGACCTAACTTTTCAGTGATTACTGCGTGATGTTATGTTATGCAAAACATGTAAATGAAAACTATATGGAAATGCTTCTAAGCAAAGCATATGTACTTTGTTGAGAAAATGTAGTTTAGATTAAATTAGAAGTTTGTGTTGGTTTTGAACTTTGTGTTGTAGTAACATAAGAGGAGGTGTTGGCACACAAACATAAATGTTGGAAAGTTTGCAGATGTTATTGGAGATTCTAAGCTGTAACACAAACTCACTGATCTACATAAGGTAAATGTCCCACTAACAAGGAAGCGAACTGTTGACAATTTTCTCGCCTAAGCAACGTACAAAAGATTGTAGGATTTCATAAAAGAGTTACACAATTAGGTTGTAAATTTCTTCATCCCCCATAGAAAAGGGAAGATCCTCCGACCAGGCGCGTTTTATGTCTGGTGGGCTACTGCCCGACAGTTGTTGTCGAGTTTTTCTATATGGTCTTAAGTCGCGGATAACTTTAAATGCGTGATTTAGAATTTTGATGTTTCTTCTGCATTTGTGTCATAGACGACGCAGTAGTACTTTTTGTAGTGTCACTACACACATTTTAATAGTTAATCGCTGACTTCAATCCGCCGCCGGTGAAAACTTTTCTAACCAAACAACCCGAACTCGCTAATCGCTTGCGGTGGGATAGGTGTCTATCACTATTTTGCGATTATTGAGTTTCCGATGGCAAGTTCTCTTAAAAATACGATGCTGACAAAATACTGTTCTTACGTGGGATCAGTTGTGGTATTTGAATGAACCAATTCACATGCAATGGACATGATCCCTATCTTGTTTCCATTTGTAGTTTGACAGCTATGCGGCAGTGAACGGAATGGAGTTTAAGTAATATATAAAGTTTTTAGATCTGGACATATGCTTCGTGACAAAACACCTCAAGTTAATCGAAAATATTAGTATCTTAGGTTCAACAGAACCCACGTAGGGGTCCGCACGGGCCGATGCCTGCCAGGGCTGCGGGACTGTTCGAAAGAGATACCGCGGCCCTGGAACACAAAGGGCAAAGAAGGAACATGGATGGGTTTTAGTCAGTACAAGTCTGACACTCCCTTCCACTCCGCCCAGAGCGGGGGGGTCATTTGATGATTTCCCATCCTAAAAAAAAAAAAAAGGTTCAACAGAACACTATCTCAAGAACCATCATCATCTTCCTGCCCTCGTCCCATGTTACTTGGGGTCGCGCGGTCGGCGCAACACGTTTTTTTCTTCCATTCTCCTCTGTCAACGGTCAAGCTATCATTTACTTCTTTATCTTTCATTTCATTCCTCACACAATCCATCCATCGTTTCTTTGGTCTTCCTCTCCCTTTCCATCCATCAACGTTTATATTCATCAGTCTTTTAGTCACATGCGATTCGTCCCACCTCATCGCATGTCCATACCAAGACAGTCGATTCCCTTTCTACTTTCAACACTATTTCAAGAACCAAAAACAATTAACATACTTAAACTCACGCCGTTTCCCCATGGGAATATGCAGAAACCACAGAGTGCCATCTGCTACGATCCTTACATACTCCTTTTGCCTCGTCCACGTTCATATATTTGGTCATACATGCACATCGGTTGCGAGTACTACGCACCTGACCTTTCTGAAGAACCTCACCAGTATATGTCCTTCTAAGGTGTCCCCTCCCGGCGTTGCCACTCGCATCTGCCTTGTAAATAACATTTGTTACTCGTCTTTCACTCATCCTCTCTACATGACCAAACCATCTAAGCATACTCTTTTCAATTTTTGTTTTTACATCTTCTTAAAATAAAATAAGACAGATCTTATTCCAAGAAACAATAGTAATACCCAGTCTGACTTTTCCAAGTGACATGCTCACAGCAACCTCGTAACACGAAAGTGACACTTAATGACATATGGCGTATGAGCCCTCGACGACCCTCCGGAGAGCTATCCACTCAATGATGCTCGATATTTGGGGAAAGCGCAATAATGAGCTCAGCTGTTGATATAGTAAGTATTGCTATGGCATAATTATGGGCTGATTTGAGTGGTCTGCTATTGAAATTTTTCAGCAGTTTTGTTAGGTTTTGGCGAGTCGGGTTCTATGAAATATGGTTTCAAGAGCTCAATAAAAATATATTGATGGGGTATTGCACGATTTGCACGAGATAGCTGTCCTCTGATATAGCGGGTTAACCTATTACTACCAACCGGGCTCGAAAAAACTCGATAATACTTTCACCGGTCTGGGAGTCAAAACCAAGCCCTGATGCTCACCAGTAGCGCTAGTGACCACAAGAGTTATGGGGTAGTCAAGTTTCTTTAATACATTTGATATTAAAGAAATAAATAATTACTTTCTGGAGCCCTGAAAGGAGAAGAAGGTGACGCGACAGACCTCGTAGACGTGGCGAGATGAGCTGGACAGAACCAACGACTAGATTCAGATTAATTTATTTTATTGTAAAACATAGGTACATTATAAATTCTTATTTGGTAATATATTGAAGGTGCTATGTTTTGCCTCTAGGGTGTACAAAGTAGCAATACAAGCAATATAATTAAAACAAGAAATCAATATAGATATATGAACCACAAATAACAAGTAAATAAATTAGATCATCTATCGCATTAAGAATTTTCAACCACGCTGAACAATGTCGATTACATAATTAGATAAATTATGTGTAACGAGTAAGAAAAAAAAAAAAAAATGTAATAAAATGAAAATTGTCAGCACTTATTTAAAGAATATCAAAGAAATTGAATGATATCATAAATTAAAAAATAAATGTCACTAAAGAGGATCAACAATTGTTACTTATGAAATGTCAGAAATTTTAAAACAGCATGTCATTCAAATATTCGGTAATTGAATAATAGCATTTAATACTGCTAATGTAGACTATGCTAATGCTAATACTTCCAGTTGTTTCGATACAGGGCTAATGTAGACTATGGTCTACTGGAAGTCATGGGCAGAGGCCTTTGCCCACCAATGGAATGACGCAGGATAACAGAATCAGTATTATTAGAACTTCTCCGATTGATTAAAAAGTGTGTTCTACGGCAAAATAAAAATCGAACATTTTCAAAGTATCACTATTCACAGTCCAAATCACTGGAGAACCCCAAACACAGTTGAGTATAAATCCTTTGTTTGCCAGGTATTATAGCTTGTATTATGCAAGCTGCACAATTGACTTAATTCGGTGGCACTCAATCAATTATGCAGCTGTTATGGACATCAAGTCATCATTCAATGTTTACTCCTACATGTCGACAGGGGGTTTAAAATTAAGCTGTGTATGCTTTAGAGGGGAAATGGCGCTTTGATTTTCAGCTTTAACACATAACATAACATCACGCCTGTAATCTCAAAAGGGTAAGACAGAGGTGTACCTAATAGAACACTCACATTTCGCCAATTATGTTTAAGTCTCATGTAATAAGTGGCGAGCCATTGCCATCAACCGGGCATAAATCCAGATTCCGGGGCTGCTACTAAGAAATTCTTGATGGAAAAAACCAATAACACTTTGCCCGACTTGGGAACTGAACACAGGCCGTCATGCTCAGCAGTCGCGACCACTAGACTAACGAGGCAGTCAGCGATGTTTCCGCTTCTAGCTTGTTTATTACCTCAGTCAGTACCGTAATGGTAAATTTAACTTCTTGAAGGATATTTTTGACTTTAGGCATACTTGCAGAGTTATAGCGGGTAGTTAGTAGCCCGAAAGACTGTCAACCAGTCTTGACAAGGAGTATCGTGTTAGCCAATAACTGGGCTATGAAAATTAGATAGGCAGTCTCCATTATAATATGATAGACTGGAAGCTGGCCCCAATTTAGTCGGGTAAAGTTTGGTAATGAACCCATTGGTGCGTAATGATTAGTATTACAAAAAAAAAATTGCTTCTTTGTCAATTTTCTGTGTAAATTATCCCACTGCTGGGAAAAAGTGTTCTTTTCTCTTTTTTAATATGGTTCACTTCATCATCATCATCATCATATTCATATTCATTTATTTTGCATTCTATTTTGTAAAAATCTCATCTTCCTGCCCTTGTCTCATGTTACTTGGGTTCCATTCTCCTCTGTCAACATAGTTCACTTATGATTTAAAATGAAAAAGGTACATATATAAACCTAAATTGCTCTAACAGATTTGAATTTCAATATCCACAACGAGACACAATATCAAGGACCAACGATGAAAAATGCAAAGCAAACAAAATCCTCTAACACACAATCAGGTTCAGTAGTTCCTAAGATAAAAGCAAATAAACATACAAATTTACCGTTCCATTATTTATAAGAAAGGGTCAAGGGAAACTCCTAAATATTTTAAGCCACCGATGAAATGTACTCGGTTCGAACCGATTGGGGCGTAGACACCCCGAACTCGTTTATTGGGTCTAATAGGGGTCCCAATAAATTGTCGCTAGATTTTGTCGTAGTCTTACTTATCTGTTGTTTAGGTAGATACTGAGTTCTAGTTTATTTAGAGTTCATACGCTTAGTTGGTAGATTGAACAGGGTGTTTTGTTTCTGAAACTTAGGATTGTTGATATATTTTGGTGTTCAGTAATAAGAGGACCCAAGCAAAGTGACGATCTATGAGCAAAAATGATGACGGAAAAGACAAATAGGGATGGAACTAGCATAAGCTATAATGGTGTATGGTTCTATTGACGTCTTTTATTGTAATTAGTTTAATTTTAAAGTAATTGTGTATTTAAATTGGGATTTGATGGCTTTATGAATAAATAGGCTGAAAAGCCGAAACAACTTTCTAAAGTTTGACTGACTACACACTGACTGGCGAGCGGTCCACGGAAAGACTAAAGCTGTGGCGAGGTAGTCTAAAAAGAAGAATACATTTCCATTCTCCTCTCTCAACCTTCACGCAATCATTTACTCCTTTTTATTTCATATCATTCCTCACACAATTCATCAATCGCTTTCTTGGTCCTTCTCGCCCTCTCCAGCCTCTTTTAGTCACATCATAATCATAATCATCATTTATTGCATTCATGTAGTTTACAAGTATTTATAAGTACATACAACATTAGTTTTAGTATATGCAAAACCTGATACACGTATCTAGTATTTTTATGTAAAGAATCTATGTACAAAATTTCAAAACTGTATCATGAAAAATCACAAAGTTATAAGCTGTTACCTAGTTGTCCGCACAAAAAAGCGGTCATCACGCAGCGCACTCCTCCAGCATCGTCTTGAGCTCATTGATAATAATAATTTGGCAGTAGGTACCTAAATTATTGCGATAGGTACTCAAAGTTGCTCGGTATCCAACTTTTAACTGTTTTAAATATTTTTGGGAAAATATATAACATGGTTTAAAAATGATTGGAATCGATTCAGTTACTTATTCTGAACAAACTATATTCAGGTTTCGCATATACTAAAAATAATGTTGTATAGGTTTCATACATGAAACCTCGTGAAAATTCGATTTGTCTCCCCCATTATCAAAGTTACCAAAGTCATTGAAGTAACAAAATAATCTTGCTTTACTAAACCGAGCTTTGTCAATCTTGTTGAAAGTCATTACAGGAATTAAGATGGTATTAAATTAATCAACTTTGGTTTTGAAATGCATGCTATCATCATCATCTGTCTAACATTATCCCAACTATGGGATTACGGCTTTAAGTCTAACCGGATGCAGTTGAATACCACTATTTTACATGGAGCTACTGCCTATCAGACCTTCACAACCCAGTTACTGGAAAATACGACATCTCTTGGTACGATTGGGTTTCAGACTTTTAGGTTTCCAAGTACTCGTAACGACTGACAAAGATCCACACATGACAACGGGGTCAATGCCATAACGTGATTTTCGAAGGAAAGAAGGAACTCCGTATGTAATAATAAGCACTCATCCACTTACTGACCTAGGCAAGCACTGCTTAACTGCATAGCGACCCGTGCTGTCTTTTTCCTATAATCTTTAGTTCTTGAAGTTCTACACACGACTTTTACAAACAAAAACCTCTCAAGCGTCTATCAAGGTTCATTCTTCAGACAACGTATAAGCAATGACAATACCGTACATCCGTTTGTATTCCAATTCAACATAACATGATCTGGAGCAGGCGCAGAGATTCAATTTGATCCGAGCGATGCACATTGTAAGCTACGCTTGCTATGGTAAGGTTGCATGTATTCAGATATTAATTGGGTGTATCCCTGCTAGGGTTGTTAACAAACTTTGTATCTGTCTTCGGAAATACGGAACTTTCGCTAGAAATTGTACCTTCGTATCTGCATCCGCTACCGCAAGTTTTCAATGGAGATCTAATAAAGAAAATCGGGTCAAACTGAGAGAAGTCCTTTATTGTTCAATACCTAGCAGCGATGTTGACTTGTTAGCAAAAATCCGAGTTTTTGACCAATTTGTGGAATTCATTATTTGTTGTTGTATTGACCAAGTATTAACTTACGCAGCATTAAAAAATCGTCTTGAAAATGAGAATAAAAACACCTATGATATTTACAGACTCGACAGTGGCTGCAAACCAGCAGCAACCTTGTAGTAACGTTCATAAAAGTCACAGTGATTTTAACAGTGCCGAAAACATAGGTAAAGTATATGTCAAAGTACCGTAAGTTGCATCCCTATTTCCTATCTCAAACGTCTTCGCGTGAGAGAGATATGCTTTGTACAAAGAGCCGAGAGCTCTAACAAGAAAATAGCCAAATCTAAATTCGAATTTAGATAGTATAGAGAGTTTATCAGCAGATATATCCCTTGTTTGTCTTAAAACTAAAATAATATGTGTGACATGTTAAAGTGGAAGATACTGGAAAGCCATGACACAAAACCGCCAAGAGTGGAGAAATTTGGAAGAGACCTACAGTCAGCATTGAGCGGCCAAAGGTTGAACAAGAAGAAGAAGAACATGCTTGACCATAATATGTCAAGTGTCAAAATGTGTTGAAAAAATGTCGGTTCAAGTGTAATGTATCAAACATTACACTTGCACCGACAGCAACCAGTCGGCTCTTGAAAGTAAATTACAATTTTATTAGATGTGTTCGCGTTAATTAAGTATATCTAAAGCTGCGTCTACGCTAGACGAGCCGAACACGATCGGAGCATGAATTCGCTTAGCGTAGACGGAACTAGAAGCTCGATCGAGCACTCTCGTCTAGGAAATTTTTGCTTAGCTTGTGCTCTACTCGTGGTCGGCTAGCCTAGCATAGACGCAGCTTAAATGTCTTTGATTTTAAACAAATACAATCGATCAATACTTCTTGTAATAACGCTTTATAAAATATTATAAACTCGAGAAATTGAAACGTTTGAAACACATGGTACCTCTGCTATGTAATTGACAGATTCTGAACTATATACCAAGTCTAACCAGTACCAAGAAAATGTTATATAAAACTTATCTCGTAGTAAGAGGAAAACGTTATCCAAACATCATATTTATTTTCAACCACAGCAGAGCAAGATATTTCTGCGAAGCCAAAAAATGACAAAATGTACCCCCTTGGCTTTGACAAATCAGGTCGTCGTAAATAGTTTACCTTATAATGAGGTTATAGGAGACCTTCCTCATGTCTATTGGATTTGCCGATGGCACGGAAGTATACTAGGAGTATAGGAAGAGGAATATAGTGAACAGCCAGATGTGTTCTCCGGAGAGAAAATGATGTAAGATATTTTGCTGACAAGCGAAGATTTTGGTTTTGAGCTATTCGATCATACTTGCATGGTTATTTTTGTAAAAGTTCACATTTATTAAAAAAAAAACTAAAGTCTGTAGTAAGAAACGAATATTCAAAATTAGGAGAAAAAAGAAGTCTATCTAGGTTAAAATCAATTCAAATACTAAAAGTAATTTTTGACGTCAACGAAAAGCTTCTAGTACTGCACTAAAAGTGCACGAGAGTATGAACAACTGAGGAAATTAAACTACGCATTAGCATAAACAAAACAAAATTAGGTCAACTAAAACAAAAACAACTAAAACAAAAAACTCCTCGAAATAGTTCCTCATGGCACAATTAAAGCTTATTGTTGAAGAAAATAAAAAGGAATCTGAAAACTTGAACACTATTAACGCAAATAAATCCTGTTAACTACTTCACTTGACTTTAGAAATCCTTTCTCAAGCAGGTCTTAAGGAAATAAACGGAGTACAAAATCACAAGGAAACGCTTACTAAGGGAAGATACAATATTATAAGATTCGAAGACGTAGAAGGAACTAAAGAAGCGTTAATGCTCGCTAATCAGTTTGTCGGTGTAATTATTGAGGAAGCTTGTCATAGCTATTATAACGTAATGTCCGAAAGGACATAAGATAAGGAAGGACATTATTTTTGTTTCCGAATTTGTAGATAAAAATATATTTTTATTATTGTTTTCGCAGTTTTGCTAATAATGGACGGTATTTACTGATCAAATTTTCCATGAACGAAAATGACAATCTTAGAAAGAAAGAAAGACAACATATTTATTTGGCACCTGCCACAAGTACAAACAACAAACAAATGAAAATAACTTAAATTTACACAATAAAAACGTTAAAACTAAACAAAAATAAAAAAGAGATAATATTGTGTGTCTCACGGCTGCGCCAAATAGGCCCAGTTCAGCAAACTGTCGAGTAGTGCCCGACGCTGGTTTTCAACTGGACCTGAGATGGTGATGTGACGGACATAAAACAGTTTTATTTCTAATTAGGTAAGTGTAGGTATGCATGAATAAGTACTTAAATAGAACTAATCTGTGTATAGTAATAATAACAAATAAAAATACGTAGGTACTTAGGAAAAAATAAATAAAAAAACAAAAAGAGTGCAAGACAAAACGAAAAACCTAAATAAACTTACTCATAACCTTACCTCGGAATCAGTCTCTGATATAAGCCTCTTTTCTCTACTGCATCACAATCAAGTTTTTGAATCATAATTGGTGCCAAACATTCAGTTTTCTAAACTCATACGGTTGCAGTTAAAACTTTGCTTTTAATCGATCCAAAATCCCAGTTTAGAACTTTTAAATTGACAGCATCATTTAAAAGCGATTTTTTTTCGTTCAGAAATCGTATAACTTTTTCGTAGTTAGTTTTTTATTGTTGTTGTTGTTGTTTTAGTTCCGTCCTCAATATATTTTGTTTTTTAAAACCAAAACCTCTCTAATCAAGTCTCCATCTATTTCAGAATTAACATTGAAATTAAGAGAAATCTTCGTTTCTCGTGTTTCTGCATCAAAGCTAATTCTCGGATCTAGTAGCGCAGCCCTGTTCAATTCATCAACATTAACGCCTGACAGGCTGAGGTCTTGCCGCGAATTGTTATAAATTACTAGAAATGCGACTTAGACGTCGCTTGCAGAATTTGCTTAAACATTTTCCTAAGGCTTTAGTTTGAGTCCTGCAATTTATTTTCTAGCTTTCAAACTGGTCAAGCTTGGCGAAGTGGTGAATGTTTGCTTTTATTATTAGAATTGAAATTAGATTTTAGTTGCGTTGCGTTTTAACTGCATTATTTGAACGTGTACATGACAAAGTAATCTGCTGTTTTTTTTGTGAATATCAAAGTACAATGTTGGATTAACGATTGGACACTTACAATTACGTCCGTATTATGACCGTGTTCTGTTTTCTGCACGTTATAGGAACTGGTAGACGCTACTATTATGAACTTATACTGTCACTTACGGGATATCTTATGATTGTTCATTATTTTGAGCTCCCGATATTTCGGCGCTGTTGAAAGCGCCATGATCGCGGGTTGACTGGAGAATGCGGGTGGATGAAAAATAAATTGTTAAGGGCAGACAAAAATCTATCTACCCTCTTTCTTTGTCTTTTGCTACGCACACTACTGGAACTCGACACCAGGTTTTGTGGAGTCCTTATTACGATGCCGGCTGCTACTTTTGAGCTTAATCAAAACTGGTTTCCACTTTCTTGACAATTTGAAGCCATCCTCTCGATTGAAATTTTTGTGTTATTGAGTTTAGTTGTAAACCGTGAAAGCTTAAAACAGTGTATTATTATGTGTCAAGGTGGTCAATTGCGAAACTAGTCGTCAAATTCTGAGTCGATTTAATTCAGATTACCATGGATAATAATTATAATTAGAAGACAATCATAATTATTAAAATCTGGTTAAGTGAATACAACTTCAATTTTTTTTTATTTTTATTAGAATACCTTGTTCCCAATAAATTGAATAATTGCTATCTCGACCTACACGTTTGGTTATTTTGACTAAATCCATTATAAGTTTCTGTTCCAGACCATTACCAGACGGTACAACTTGTTTCTGGACAGCTAACTTTGTTATTTAGTTCCCAAAGTCTTGAACCCCTAGGTCCTAATGTTAATTCCCAAATCCCGATACCCGAGTTCGAAGTCCTAATAGCTAGAATATTATATTTAGAGATTATTGTTTCAAAATTTGAAACAGAAAGACATGAAGAGGATTCAAATTATGATTAGGATGACAAAACTTCAGATTATATAGGATAGAGTCTGTAAAAATTGATTTTATTTTGCCAACACTGTTACGAAATATTTACGAAAGTAAAATTGATTCTTGTATTTTGCAAGCGAACACTTTTATTTCTCTCGTTCGTTGCGAAAATTGAGCTTAAAGCCAAGGAAATGCTCGTCCAAAAATCCCGCAATATTTTGAGCATGTAATAAAATCAGTTCCTCATCTCCCTAAAATATATAAAATAAGATTTTCGTTGACAACAAAACATAGGGTTGTCTAACAGCATAATGTGTAAAGTAAAATGTCCTTACGAAACTGTTTTTCGCGAGTTTCCCTTTGCAAAGTAAATAAGCGCATATGTACTTATTCTGGCACATATAGATATATTTGGAGAGGCTGTGTTCCTTTTCAAATAATTTGCAGTGTTTGTTTTTTTAGCGTCTGCCAAATGAGAGAAACGAGAACGTTCACACTTGTTTGAACATGTTAATTATGAGCCGAGTTTAGACTTGTTACGAGTACTTGAAGAAATTGTTGAGTTGAGTGTGCCAGAGTATCAGGATTTTCTTGTTAGGCATAAATTTGAAGAGTATTTGTCAAAGTGCGTACGAGGAGTTTGTTTTGTCTTGTTACTCTCAACGTCTCACGTTCGTAGGGTATTGTTCGTGCTATATCTTAATTTATAACGTATAACGATTTAGCAATTTCAAGGAATCCTCGAAAATACAGGTTTTTGTTTCATTTGCTTCACGATTGTAGACAATAAACATTAAATTTAAATATTAAAATTGCTTTTTTTCCTGCTTCGACATTTAATTAATGAAGCATAAAAGGCTAAATAAATAAAAAAGCATTTAAATAGCTGTCTGATAATGCATCATCATCATCATCATCATTTCAGCCGAAAGATGGACATAGGGCTCCCCAAGTGTCGCCCCATTGACCGGTCCCGTAAGTCTCGCATCCAGCGGACCCCCCAACCTTCACCAGGTCGCAGTATTATATTATCTGTGACCAGGTCATCGGTCGTATGGTAGTGGGAGGTCCACCTACTGATAATGAGTTTATTTTAAATTTCCATGCAAGTACTCGTAACAACACAACAACTACAGCTAATGACCCCAGGGGTTACATGCAATATGTAAAATGCAAAGTCCACAAACGCAACAAAAAACAAAACAAATCAAAATAGACTAGGGCAGCTGACCTCACTGCTGTTTCACTGAAACTAGAACGAGTAAAAGAGAAAGAAACAGCAACAAATCAACAATAAAGCTGATAAACTTTACTCCTTCCATTTCCATGTCATCGGGAATGTAAAACAAATGGCCAGAACGTAAAATAAAACCAACGTTCTTTATAAATGCAACAGCAATTTCCCTCAGGGTTATTATTCATGCAACTGAAATATTATCCAACTATAAAACTGCTGATATCCGATATATTACGTCACGATCCTGAGTCTGTCGTGAAATCAGTTTAGGGTTCTGTACCCATGGCTGTCTGTCCGTCTGTCTGTCACAGGGCTGTATTTTTTGAATCGTAACAGGTAACACTTGAAATTTTCACAATACATAAATACGTAATATTAAGTAAATTTTAAAAGGGGTGTCAATATAAGAAACGTGTTTCTTTTCGCGTTTTTTCAAAACATGTAGTGTACGGAACCCTTTGTGTATGAGTCCGACTCACACTTGGCCGGTTTTATAATTATCGCCATGATTCTCATGAGATCGAATTTTAATTAAAACACGGCAATCCTTTGTAGGTGATTTTCAGAACCGTCTAGAGATTGGATGGATTAAAAATAATTTGATGCTTGTGAGTTTCGAGATTGAGATCGTCTACAATTTATATCTGCAGTTACCAATTATTTGTAGTAAATCATTTTAATGATCGTCTACCTTTTTACTTATTCTTAACGCTACTGTTTTTTTTTTTTAAAACTCGTTAATTTTATTTTTTGTTCCAGTAATTTGATTTGCTTTTCAATCGCAATATTTTAAGTTACCAATCTCAACCAAAAATTCTTATTCTGGTATGAGTACTTTTAAACAATGTTAGGTATCTTGCTACTACAACGGCTAGATAATATTATGTATAAACCTATATGTAGCAACAAGGACGTATTTCCACGATTTAATTGTGACTAAAAGTACTTCTTCTTAGCGTATCGATGTCAAAAAATTCAAATGAGTTTAGCCCAAAACTCAGCCACGTGAACCCCGTTCACTGATGCAGTAAATAGATAATCACAGGCGCCGGTGATAGGGCATGCAGTGCAAGATGGAAGGTAGGCCATTGTCTGTGGCGAGACGCCGCATACACACTTGAGGTCTGAGCGGTCCATAAACCCCCATCTGCAGAGATTATATTTGCCCCAGCCGACTAAAAAGTACTAAATTTAATGCTTCACAAGTCCATTAACCAATATTTACCTAGTGTAGACAGAATTAGAAATGCACGAAAGAGAAACCATTTCAACAGATACACTGATTTCAAAGAGATTATGCGCGTTGTATTTGAAGTGGTAGCAAGATTGCACGTGCAATCAAATGCATTACCGTGATGGATGCAAAACTCGAGCGAAACGATCGTTGCACGTCTTGCTCCAGTTGCCAGTTTAGTTTCTTTTTGAAATAGAACCACTGCATAGTGATAAACATGAAAGGGTATCGAATTAACCAGTACAAACTGGGTTGTGGAGGTCAGATAGGCAGTCGCTCCATGTAAAATACCGGGATTAAGTTGCATCCGGGTAGACTGGAAGCCGACTCGAACATAGTTGGGAAAAGGCTAGGCAGATGTTGTTGGTAGGCTAGGTTCAAATCTATAGTAGGCAGGCACTCTACTGTGTAATTTATATCATGACCGCTGCTCTCAAAACTGACATGGAGATCATCGTCGACATCACCGAAATGTGCTAGAAGTAAAAAGTTCAAGACAATCATGAGACAATCTCCAACTCACACTGGGCCCGCGCGCTGCCACATAGAGGAGGTATGTGTCTCTGAAGCGGGATTAACATCTCGCCTGTAATCCCCGAAGGGTTAGGCAGAGGTATACCTAATAGTACACAAATATTTTGCCACTTATGTTTAAGTCCCATGTAATAGGGGGCGAGCCTATTGCCAGAAATCGGGCGCAAATCCAGACTGTTACTAAGAAATTCCTGAGGCAAAATGCCAACAAAACTCTGCTCGACCCGGGAATCGAACCCAGTATCTCATGCTCAGCAGTCGTGCTTACGACCACTAGACCCACGGGGCAGGCGAAGTGTGTTAATGTATTCTAATGACTGGTTATTTCATTTGTCTTGTAGATGCTGGCGTGTCATGGGATAATGGGATTCCGGATTCGACCCTCGATCTGGCAGCTAATTTTGCAGCAGGAATTAATCAGTAGCAGCCTGGCTCATGTTTACAGGTTCCGTCGCTATTTCATGGAATTCCCAAATCAACTGAAAAAGTTTGTTATTCCCACCTATTCACAATACAGGTTTTTCACGTTAGTACGTAACAATTGTTTTTGTTTTAAAGCTACTAATTTATTTTACGCTTTTAAATTAACTGTTTGTGCTTCATCGACCCGTACACCGTGTGTTTCGCTTACCCTTTCAAAAATTACAAGCGTGGTAATCTGTTATGTATCGAAACTATTTCTAGCTATAAGATTCGGGGTCGTTCAACCGATACTGTAAGTCAGAGGTAAAAGGTATCAGGTGAGACGTATGGCCGTTTTCGGGTCATTGCACAAGTTTGAGTCGATTTTGGAAGGTCATACACAAGGCAACCTTTTTCCTTATATCAAAAAAGGTATATTGATAGTTTATTTTTAGACCAAGAAGTAATAGAATTTGTTAACAAATATATTTTTTTAGAGTGCTGATGTGATTACACTTTTCCAGGAGGCCGCGCAGGTCATGCTGCGTACAATTTTGCCTTGTATTGTTGATCGACAGCTCAGAAGAGACGTTTAAACATAGCTCTGAATGTCGGACACCATTGTCCTCCACGGCCCGAACGGAACATACTGGTGTCGCTCAACATTGTCCGACATGGCCTGAATGGAAATTTATCATTTTGTTCCGTGGCGTTGAACGTGTCGAGACAAATGTTATCCAAATAAAAGGGCTATCTACGGGGTGGGTGGTTTAATAATCGATGAAAAATTTCTATGTGGGGGGGGGTCAGAATGATGTACTGAATACGTGGTGTCCCTTCCACCCTGAAAATCATGAAAAAAAAACCTTTTCCCAAAATGCAAAAAAAATATTTTTCTTTCGACCTCACTGTAAAAGTCGCATTTACAGCTAATAAAAACTCACTAAACCGAAAAATTCCCTAATCGCATCAGCCACAGAAAACAGCCAAAAATAAATCATCTGAGATACAATTTCAGATAGCCAATGCTTTCTCCGCGAGGCATGAAGCCCAAAATTGTTTTAGACCAAAAATGGCTGAAGCAATTACACGTGAACTTATTTCTCGAGCCATTAAAGCTTTAGAACATTGTTCAGGGATCGTTGAAGCTTCGTTAATGGAAGATCATGGCTTTCGAACTGTGCTGAAAGATGAAAGGAATGAGAAAAGTTTATGAAGAATTTAGACTGCATGGATTTGCGGAGATAGACTAAGTTTTGAATGGGGGCTACTTTGAAAAATGTTCTTAAGTCTTAGTTTTTTCTAATTGTTCTTAGTGTCTCACATTGCATAGTAGAAGAGGTTGTATAGTAACTGATCTACACGTACCTTTTATGGTTTAGCGTCGTCTTGATATCTGTTCAACCTGTAAAAAAGAAATAGTCAACATTAATGACATAATTTTATACTCATCATCTACCTGGTCTTTCCCCGACTATGTTGGAGTTCCATTCCAGTCTGACCAGATGCACCTGAATACCAGTATTTTACATAGAGCGACTGCCTATCTGACCTCCACAACCCAGTTAATACTGTATAATACGATACCCCTTGGTGAGAATAGTTGTCAGACTTACGGGTCACTTACATAATTTTATACTTTTAACATTATAAATATCATCTCCGAACAACGCTCAATTCTGGACAAAGAGCTCCCTCTCTTAATATAAATAATGGCTTAATAGAATGGGCCCAACAATATCACAAAGAGGATTGCCATCATAGAAGACAAAGTTAAATGGTTTTCCTGTTAACATTTCAACGTTTGTGCTCGATTGATGACAATAGAGTCGCCCCTTACTGCATGAGAGGGAATTAAACATAACATAAATTCAGCACATGAATCTATCTAAACCCCTGAGTAAATACTTATCCATACAGTTCTTGGCTTTATAGGTATTGCACTTTTATGAATTTATTCTGAACCGCTTTTTTCTCCTTATTTTCGTGATAGTGATATTCTGGAATATTTTATTACCACAAAATAACCTGGACCCCAAACCCCGCAATTTCACCCAAAGTTTATTCAGCATTTGAACCCAGTAAGGCCGGGATATTCGAGCGCAGTAGGCATTTAGCATTACTTACCTCCGTGCGTGGCAAGTCGCGCGAGCGCACATTTCAAATGAACTCGCTGAACCCGCTGTGCAAAAATTTCGAGTCACAGTATAAAATTATAACAGTAGGTACAGTCAAATTCATTTTGCAAAATTCATGTCAATTTTTATCGGATCAAAACCAGAAATATTTGATTGTTTAATGTTATATCAAAAATAGGTCGATTCTGAGGAACCTGGCCTTAAAGGAAACAATTATGTTCTGAATCTCAGTTAATTATGACTGCTGTTACAACGCTAGTCGTAAACCAATCTCGTAATAACATTTCGCCTGTGTTTATTGTGCAATTAGTTGTTGCAATTACCGTTTAACTGCTCCAGTCGTCTCGAGGTTATTAGCTTCGGAAGACATTATTGAACTGGAAACGGTTGTAGGTCACAATGTGGTAAAACTGAAGATAAATTAAAATGCAGTCATAATTATGCTAACTTTATTATTTTAATTTTTTGTAAGATTCGTTCCAGTTAAGTAACTAAAAATAACTGCAGAATCTTGGTACAGCAATGGACTTGGAGGAAATTCTTACAAATATTCTCAAAAGATAGATCTTGGTTTAATTAAGATAAAAGGTGAAAACAATCATCAAGGCGCCTAAAATTAGGCGATACCAAAACCGCTTTGAATATTCTAAAACCAGCTTTACAGAACATGGACCCATAATAATCTTGACCCAATTCGAGCCAATCAATTTTATTTCTCAAAATCTAAGAAAATCCTGTATAAGTCTTAAGAAGACCATAATTAATATTTTAAACCTAGTTTCCTACTACGTAGAAATCATATTCGTATCTCGCTATTTGAAGTCCTGCAAAATTGAATATCCTTCTGTATCGTACAGAAAATCTCCTCCGCCATAACAAAAAAAACGAGTGTAACGATAAGAAAAAACTGCCATCGTCTTAACTTTTTTAACAAAAATATCTTCTTGTACCAACTTCCTTATGTCTCTATTAATCCCTCGAGTCTTCCTTGATCTCGCAAACGCCATTGCTTTTTCAGAATGTCCCTCAAGTGAGTATCCATAACTCGATGTTTCGAATACGGCCATAACTGGAACATCCCGACGTCCCACATAAGTTGCGTCACTCCGGCCCGTGTCAGCGGAAAGTGCCGTATAAGACCCGGTCCGGTTCGCCGTTGCGGAAATCTCTTAAAATAATAAGGAATAGAAAGATGGCGGCCGGGCAGTCTCCGAAGACGGTTTTGGCTTGCATTATTCATTGTAATAAATTGGAGTTCACTGTCTACAAGGCATGGGGTTTGTAGCTAGCTTATGGGATTTCTGTATGGATTTTTGGGCAGTTATAAACCATATTTATGAAGGACTTGCTGCTGTTTTGTTTGAGTAACTTTTATGTTGTTGTTTACATTGTATATCCTAATAATGAAAATGTTTTGACATCACTTATCTTATAAGTCATATTGAATTTTACTATTTTCTATATAGACATTATTGGAGCATAAAATTGTTGACTTCGCTTAAATAAACGTAATTTATAAGTGTAACAACTTATCAATCAAAAGAAAAAGTGAACAATGAAGACTACTAAAACCAATTCAATAAAAGTCTTTCATTTGCTTTTAATTGAAACAAAATCAAGTTACAAAGAATAAGAAACGTCTCAAGACAAAGTTCTCCAATTGTCTGATTCAATCGTAGATCTCGAAAAGTTTTTTACTCCAATCGAACAAGTTTTTACTACACCAAATTATATTCACTATCTCTCCCTTTATTTCCCGATAACTTAGATAATATTTGGATACTTTATGGACCGTTTATTCCGAAGTGCGACCGTTTCGGGTGACTAACCGAATGATTTGTCTGAAAATCCCAATTGCAGCGAGACTTCACATAAAATTTCGTTCAAATTTTCGTTCGCTCATATTTCTTGGGTTCCGATTTGGATAAGGTTACTTTCATTCTTTCCTTGAATTCTTTTATCGATAAGTTATTTCGAGCTTCAAGGATTTCGAGAAACGCTCGTTGGTTTCGATTTATTTTCGAATTTTATTCAGAAAATCAGTTGCTCTTTTGTTCAATTTGCTGTAGGTAGTACAAGAAACTTCTGAATTCACACTTCATGTAGAATTCATATCATCATCTGCCTAGCCTTTTCTCAACCATTTTGGAGTTGGTTTCCAGTCTAACCGCATGCAGCTGAATACCAGTATTTGCATGTAGCATTAAAAATAATTATAATTCAGTATTAGCTTAATTAGCGAATCGTTTACATGATCGCTCCTGTTTTTGACAAAATAAACTATTAAATATGATGGGGTATGTGAAAAGTTATGTGGAAGCTGGGCAGTTACAGGACAAAGAGGCTGCAAAAGTAAACACTGGAGGAAAAATAGAAGACGAAATCTGATTATGAACTGGTAGTTAACATGAATAATTATGAATGTACTTATATGGATTTTGTGATATCTGAATTATTACTTTTTTTTACATTGATGTTGCCCCACACTAGGCATTTCTCCTGTATCGTGGGTGCATTTACAAACATTTAAACTCACATACACAAACAGCCAGACCCGGAACAACTACCTGTAGGCCATACAAATATTTGTTCCTTGCGGAAATCAAACCCGCGACACGAAGCGCAGCAATCAATCGCTCAGCCACTGCGCCAACCGTGCCGTCAAATTTATTTATTTATAATAAATCCTACATTTCAAAATAATTGGTTTAGCTATGCTTAAATCAATACGAAAACGTTTTATTACACGTTTCACATTTCAGAAGTTATTCGGATCCCATTCTTTCACAAAATTCCTACATTTCAAATATTTCGAACAATCTGAAAATGGCAAATATCAGAGAATCCTTTGGTTAGTACCGGCCGTTGAAACGCCAGTATTACAGGATTTATGAGGTTCAGATAAATCGTACAGTAAAACCGATACCGTTATGGATTTCATAGAAAGAGTTCCTTTTTGAACGTCAGCCTTTTGGAAGGTTTTTCATCTGATATGACACGGGTTTTTGTACTTACAAATAAAGGTCGTGACACATTGTTGTAATATGTTTCGATGCTTACACGTGTGTAGACTTAAGTCTGATAAAAATAATTTGTCATTTCTTCGGAAAATATTGGGCTTAAGCTCAACATGGAGAATATTAAATATTCTTTCTTATGTAAGTAGGACCTCGACTATTGTGTATTTTTTATAAATTCTTTATTTATTTTTCGTTTCGTTTCGTTTCTAGAAATTAAACAGCGAACAATACGTAATTATAAAGAAAAATACTTTACAGTTCAATTGAAATGATGATAATTATTAACATTAAAGTACTCAATGTTTTAAATAACATTTAACTAAAGTCGTACTGATTTGATGTAAAGCATTCATAATCAAATTAAATCAATCAGGTGAATTAAATATCCACTGTCTACAATATTAATCTTATGAGTTTAGAACATGGTAAATTTTGTTAAAAACAGGGGCCACCTATGAAACCAGTAGATTTTAAATAAATCTTTAAAACCACAGCTTTGAACTCTAAAAACACTGACATTTACAAACAATCTACTACAATAAACTACGGATTTTATTGCACACAAACATCATACGTTTGCCATAAAATACAATGTAGGAGATCACTGAAAAAGCAAGATTCTACCGTCAACTGCACAGACGTAGCACATTCATTACGAATATCACCCTTACTGCTGCCACATAAAGACGCTCCATCTCAAATTGACACTTTAATGTGAATTTGACTATCATAAAAAGACCAACATTATTTCCAAGTATTTGTATTAAATATGCCATTATATAATATGCAATTCGTGTATCCGGAATTAGTGGTGTCATTTCCAGTACTTTGATATTCGCTTTGATTAAACATAGCTTTTAGTGGAAACAGACGTAGGTAATGAAATTAGCGATACTGAGAATCCATTAGGCCTATGTCCAGCAGTGGACGTCTTTCGGCTGAAATGATGATGATGATGATGATGAGAATCCATTTAAATGAAGCGGAAAGTCGTGTCGATTCGATAAAATGATTAGTATGTTTTCTTTACAGATGACATCAGCTATAGCAGACATATGAATATTCGTACCAAAATCATTTAACAGTCGGCTAAATAGTATTAAGAAGAGTGACCCGGGGTGGCGGCCCTGACTTACGAGCAGTAAGTCGTTGGTGCGAACCCAGGCAGGCGCATTATTTATTTCATCACCACTGCTCTCAAAAGGCTGAAAGAAAACATCATGAGGAAATCGACATGTCCTAGAAACAAAAATTCGAAGACATGTGACATCTACCAACACGCAATGGGCCCGCGCGGTGGATAATACCCCATTCTCACTCATAGAGGGGAGGACTGTGTCCCAGCAGTGGGAACATTATAAGCTGATTATGCTAAATAGTATTAATTATACATTGATTGATATCGCGTTATTTTCAGGTGTCACTACGCTTAAGTCCACTTGTACATCAAATCATGTGCGTTTAACTCAAAAATTTAAAACATCGTTCTGTTTCAATCAATCGTTTGAAGATGAGTCAGACTGACGTACTAAATAATTATTTCACCAATTTTTTGACTTCCTTTTGCTTTGACTTTGAAAATATCTTACATGAATAGATATAGATTTTATGTGTTTTATACTAGCACCTACTCGCATCACTCAAGCCACAGTGAAAACATCAACATAATTTCTAAAAAAACGTACCTACATCTCCAGATTTTTTAATAACATTTTTACTATGCCTGTGTACCGCGGTTTATTTTACGATCTCTGTAACAAAGCAAGTTACATACAGGAGGCGTCTTTTCATTGTTTTTTCACATCTCTCACGGGGCGTTCAAAACATGAATATAAAATATATTTTTATATCTTCCGTTTCGCTTTAGTTACGCCCTTGTGTGTAGTTAAGGGCTTATGGAGATGTTGTAACGGTATAAGATTCTGAGTTTGTCGGTAGTTTTTTTTTTGTAATGTTTACTTCAGATTCAGTGTAAATAATCTCGCTGCATCATCTTACTCTTGAGGGAAACATTCTCCTTCGTCGTGGCGGATAAGAATCGGCAGTACCACTTCAACAGTGTTATCAGTGGCTTCGGACAGATCCTTCAAGATGCAATTGGGGATGTATAAAGAGCTGGACAGTAGGTGGGGCATCGTTTGTTTGGATCCGCAGTCACTTCGATTCCTCGGAATTCCCCCATTTGATAAAGTTGTACCTGCAGCAGTCCACCTGGCATCATAGTCAGTTAAGTGATTATAGTTGAATCATGGCAGTTGATGGTCCATTTGGAGGAGAAAAACATTGATCTAGCAGTGAAAGTTTCAAAAGTAAACGCCATTAAGACTGCGCAATTGAATTAAAACAGTTTTTGTTTTGATAAAAATCTTTTTTATCGATTCTATTAATTTGACTGATGATAAAAATTGTTCAA
Source organism: Noctua fimbriata (assembly GCA_905163415.1). NCBI lineage: Eukaryota > Metazoa > Arthropoda > Insecta > Lepidoptera > Noctuidae > Noctua > Noctua fimbriata. The sequence goes on along the minus strand of LR990939.1, from coordinate 2,326,217 downwards.
CGTGTTTTGTTCACCTACAATGACTATCAACATTATTGACATAATCTTTTCGATAGGTTATGTCAAACAAATTCAGTTTCGACGAATTCATCATCACTAACGAATGCGTGATAACGCAATTTGACGCATAGGAGCGTTGTTGATAAATATATTTATTTTTTGTGAAGTTATTTTTAAAAACGATGGTGGCGTCATTTCTGAAACATTCAGACGACAACCCTACAAACCTTCGTGTTTTAAGCATGTAAGAATACCTGCTCTAAATGAACATAGAAGAAAATACCTTCGTATCGTGTCGTGTCGTATTATATCAGTTACAGTTTCAGCCGTGGCCCCCGGGCGCAGCGGAGACTTAATGAATTTCTTAGTGATGGATTAGATGTTTAAGCACTCTGGCTGATGGAACACCCGGCTGATTGGATTCAACGAACATGTGTTAAATAACGTATTGATTTACTTTCAACGTCCAAAGTATAACCACGTCTGGAGAGTAGGAAAAATGGCAAATCCTCGACCTCATTCTAGTATGGCGTAAGTCATTTGTCCAGGATTCGGAAAAAAACCTTTTGATTCCGTAAAGTTCCTAAGAAACTTGAAACTGATGTTCTAAAGATTTGCTTTAATGTTTAATGTTTTATTACACTGAAAGGCACTATAGCAGTGCACCAATAAGTTGTAGAGGGCGCCCATACTACCTTATAGTTAAAATATTCTCATCGTGTCACCTTTGATCACACATTATGGAGTCATAATCATCATCAGCCAGCAGCAGTCCTCTGCTAGACATACGCCTCTTCAATAGCACGCCACTTACCTCGATTGTCGCATCTCTCGTCCAGTTGCTACAATCAGCCACTCTGTGGAGATCATCGCTCCACCTAGCCTGAGGGGTATCATTCGATTGCCGATTCGCGGGCTCCATTCAAGAAGAAGAAGTCTATGCCAACGGTCATCGCAACGCATACATTATCGACGAGCTACTCTACTCTTTCCTCTGCAGAAACAAAATGATCGTGGAAAACCGACCTTGAAGCTAATATTAACATGATTATGATAAGGAAAATCGAAAATTGTTTCAGTCTAGGGTAATTTATACACATCACATGTTCAATTGTTAAAATACAAGTTCCTTATTAATATTTTGACACTTGTAAAATATTGACTTACAACAATATATTCTTTTGTTCGTTTTTCATGAAATAAAATAAATAAGAAATGTTGTGACACTTGTACAATTATTATTTATGTCTCGTTTTTCCTTCGTTTTTGCTTGTTTTTCGTTTTACCTGCAATTTTAGATTCTATGGTACTAAAAATTCAGTTCAAATTCGCGGGAATGGGCGTGCACTTACGTAGTAACATGCACCGTAGAAAGCAGACTTAATACATCAAGGCTGCTCAACTTATTTTGAAAGATGAGCCAAAATTTTCATTACATGACATCTAGAATATAAAACTTTTTTGAAGAATTCAATATAAATAACAATTTATAAATACTTGTCGTGACTTTATCGACTATTTCCTCTGCAAATACACAATAGGATGCATGAGCGAGCGAAAAAACTAAATAACCCGACTGAAAAAACTGAAAAGCAAAAAACAAAACAAGCAAATTTTAAAGTTATCAAAGGATGGAAACAGGCGGGACCCATAATAGAATTAGCCCCGCGCATTCAGTCGGGTTTTTTAGTTTTTTCAATAAGGCTTTTCCTTTTCTTTAACTTTTCTTTGATATGTGATCATCGAACCTAAAATTATGCACAAATTCTAACGTCACATCATCTTCATAAATTATCTTTGTGACGTGTGTCCTGCCAGTGCCAGACACTCCCGCTACCAAAACAAATCTAACGACGTATTATTTATCCAAATCCGTTTATCCATTTAGGAGTTACGAGGAAACAAAGAAACGGACATACATGCATACATACATGCAGGTCGAACACATAACCCTCCTTTTGGGCTTCGCCGCAGTCGGGTAAAAATACAACAGGACTGACTGAGTTATCGAAAAGTTCCGGTTGAAAGTTGTTGTAGAAGTCAAATTAACGGAGAAAATGCCTATGGCATTAAATCCGCCTTTGTACTCTTTGTTTGCGGTTAACGCGGTGCATTCAGAAAGTTGGCAACGTCGCAAAGTAGTAAGTAAGTTTCAAATATTTTACTGTTTTAATAAATAAACCAACATCACTGAATCAAATTGTGGTATGTCTTCCTGTGTTGTAGAAAATATTGATTATGAATTACAATAATTATTTAAATTTTAGTTTTAGGTGCAAAAAAAAGCACTTGGGAATCACCTTTCAATATTATTAATATTTTAGTGCAAGTGGCACAAGGAACCCTAAGTTTTTGTTAATTCAAAGTCAAATTGTCAATGATTGTCACTGGCTATAAATAACATTTCCAATTGAAGTTCGGTGTAGTTTCGTGTTTCAGTGATACAAACGGTAAGTACCTCCAGTTTCTTTTTTGTCTATAGCATTTTCCATAAATTATTCGTGGTTAACGATAGATTGTTAAACAATAAATTAATAAATTATATAATTCCGGAATTATATTATTATTTATGAATAAAAAATTTTCGAGGACATTTTTTTTTATTATTTCATAATATATGTTTCAAATTCAAATGTTTATTGCTCAACACAGTACATTTTATACATTTCCAGATGTCAAGTGAATGCGCACTCCACTGTATTGTACCATTTGGTATCTTAATTCAGGCAGAAGTTAGTTTTTATTATTTAAAAATTTAAACAATCACAAAAGTCTATGTACACGGTGCTGTACAGTAAATAAATAAACTCGGGCAATGAATAAATTTAAAAACAAAACAAAATAAGCAAGAAGGTTCATAAAACAATAACTATTGTTAAACTGTCTGAAACTGTTTTAGGTTCTGAAACAAAATTCAACATGAATGCAACAACGGCGATACAACAAATGCAGACGATCAAAGGGGCTTTCAGTATCCTGTCGGCCTTACAAATGACTGCCTTCTTATTCCCGGAACAGTCGCAAGTTCCAGGTAATCTATATCAACTGCTTGAGTTATCATTACTCAACGTGCATCATCATACCTATGCATAATTATCCCGCAACCAGCTTATTGTTGCCGCCTTCTTCCGACTTGTCAATTTTGTCTCCGGGATCATCTGCTATGCCTCTAGTTTTGCAGATATATGTGGTGGTGGCCGCATAACATCCCGTAGACCACCAGCTTATATGCCATCGAATAATGTACAAAATCACGCAATTTTAAATCGAAATGGACAAACCAATAACAATTTCATTGAATTTATAATTTACTCATTAGATGACGCTTGTTTCGACTTCATAATATCCGGTGCTGGATCAGCAGGCTGTGTGATGGCCAACAGACTCACAGAGATTAAGGATGCTACAGTTCTACTTATAGAAGCAGGCGGAGATCCACCGATTGAATCTGTGGTACGTTTCTCCTGCATTTAATAAATGAAGACTTTTAATAAAACCATAGATATAGATTTTTGGTGCTTCAAAATATATTTTCTTCTTATTACACATTTAGCACATTTTATTAAACAACTATATTTATTTTTATTTATTTAATAATTTCACTCGAGCAACAAGACTCATAGTGTTAGTAACAAAGTACTTACAGACGATGTTAGTAATACACTCACAACGACATAAACAGAAACAGATTGTGACATCATTGCTGCAAGGTGCCAGGCCCAGCCGAAACTTTGCAGCAGTGGTTCACAAAATCACAATAAAGCCTGCTTGCTATCATAGATAGGATGCTGTTGGCGCTGCCCCGTACCCTACGGACCGAGGATGTGCACCGTTTCGGCATCACCGTGTAGAAACAGTCCAAGTGAGCTTCAGCAAACATCCCTGATGCGCTGCAGTATCGGGGCAACCCCATCAGAATCATTATGATATAACACCGGATTCTTAATCGTTAACACTGAAACTAAAGTTATTATTATTTTAACTGATCTAATCACTATCCATAATTATACAATATTCTAATAATTTATCTATTTCAGTTCCCGGCGTTGTTTGCTTACCTCAAAAATACATCAGTTGATTGGAATTTTATAACTGAAGACGATGGTTACTCCGAACAGTACCATAAAGGTAATGGAACTGATTGGACAAGAGGAAAAATGTTGGGAGGTACAAGTAGCCTTAACTTCATGGTTTATACAAGGGGAAATTATCATGACTATGACAACTGGGCTGATATAACTGGTGATGAATCATGGAACTGGGAAAATACTCTTCCATATTTTAAGAAAAGTGAAAGACTAGTCGATCCTATGCTTCAAGAATCTGATGCAGGTATTTATCATGGTACTGATGGATATTTGGGAACTTCCAAAGAGCAATCTGACGTTGGCCGTCAGTACCTTAAAGCTTTCGGAGAAATTGGTCATAACATTGTTCAAGATGTAAACGGTAACACTCCTGTCGGATATACTGAGTCTATGTTTACCATTGCCGACAATGTAAGGCAGAGTACTGCTCAGGCATTTTTGCGTCCGATCAAAAATCGACCCAATTTGTTTGTGCTTAAAAACGCACTGGTATCGAAAGTCCTCTTCGATGACAAAAAGAATGCCATTGGGGTTGAAGCTATCTTAGAAAACAATAAAACCGTCACTTTCAAAGCTAAAAAAGAAGTCATAGTGTCAGGAGGAGCTATAAATACCCCGCAAATACTGATGTTATCTGGAATAGGTCCAAAAGAGCAATTAGATGATCTAGATATAGATGTGATTTCTGATCTTCCTGTTGGGCAGGCATTGCAAGACCATGTCATGGCATTGACGATTCACGCAATGGGAAATTCAACTTCAGAGAATATGGATCCCACGAAGTTTCCAGTTCCACTCGTTATAGGTTATGTCAGTTTGAATAAAAGTCAAGGTCATCCAGATTATCAAACATTTAACTTTATACAGACTGGACCGTCTGGTATGCTGCAATTTTGTACAAATTACTTCACTTTTGATGACGAAATATGTGATGCTTTATATGAAGGATGTGTTGGAAGAGCAGTTTTATTGAACTCAGTTTACTTATTGTACCCAGAATCCCGTGGAAAAATCTTATTGCGAAGCAAAGATCCCAGAGATAAACCAATTATATACACTGGATATTATTCCGTTGATGAAGATTTAGACAAGCACGCGTCATATATACAAGATTACTTGCAAGTTCAAGATTCACAATTTTTCAGGAGTGTCGATTCTGTAATGGTTATTCCCGAAAAGTGTGGTTGTGGAGAGTTCAATAATACCCATGAATACTGGAGATGCTATGCGCTATGCATGATGTTGTCAGGATACCATTACGCTTCTACATGTCCTATGGGGATTGTAGTAGACTCCCGTCTTAATGTGTTTGGGGTGAACAGGCTAAGAGTAGTAGATGCTAGTGTCATGCCAAAGGTCGTTGGAGCTAATACTAATGCTCCAACCATCATGATTGCTGAAAGAGCAGCTGATTTCATCAAAAAAGATCATGGTTATATTGTGTGAAAGCTTGATCGATTCTGTTTTAAATAATCAAATTAATATTAAAAACGTTTGAGTTTTCGTTTTTCGATCCAATCGTGTTTAATTTTATTTTTTCTCTCCAATTTTTAAGGTATAGGTGATATGTATCAACACCATGATCCATTATGTTACTTGTTTATGTTGTGTTTCTATTAAATGACATTGATTTATCTATAATTTGTATTTGTTATTTCAATTCATTGGCTCTGTGTTTTTATCTAGTTGTTTTTGTGTAATTACCTATCGATCATCATTTAGACTTGTTTTCCTGTTCTTCAAATAAAAGGCTATGGTGACTGTAACACTCAAAGAAACTTTGTTTAGGCACCTCTCATATAGGTATCTCTTAGCTAACCTGCACTTACCTATTATGTATTTTTTTCAACATTATACAGGCTGTAACAGAAAAGGTAGTCATCAAAAAGCATGCTGCAGACCATCAAATTGAACAACTTCCCCCATGGGTCCAATATAGTAAATGCGAAAAAATTATCAGCTTTCCCATACATTTGGGTCGAGTAGGTATTGAAATTTAGTAACTAATAATTTGTGCTAAAATAAGTATAGAATGGAAACAAATGATGAGTCTTGGGCCCACCCCTTAACAGTAACATTCGATATACCCTGGGATATGGTTTTTCAAGTACAACATTCGTTTTTATTATACCTAACTGAGGTCAAATATTATTATTTCTGGAGATGTGATGATTTATACAAGTAACGAATATAATTATGAGACCTGGGCTGACCCCTGCATAGTAACAGTGTTATATTATAGGATAGTGCTTTCAAAAAAGTAGAACATTAGTGAATAATATTATAGGACTTTAATTGTTAAGATTGCGATCACGTCTTTGATACCTACAGAATAATTCCGAACTTACTGTCATTTGACCTCATTTTTTGTTCCGCTTAAAAATGCCTATCTGTTGGTGAGTCAATTGTTCCTGTAGAGGTATGCCCAAGACTTCTTATTCTCTTTTCTTAATTATTTCTACTGGCCTTGCGTGACCGATTTAGATTCGAGCGATGCCTGTACGGTCACCAGCACATCAAGTTACCACAAACTGTCAAATTTCTCCAAATGATTTCAAACCATAAAATATTGATGGTTAAGTTCAAAATCGAATCAGAAATATTTGACAGTTTGTAGTAAGTTGATGAGCTGGTGACTGTACGTTGCTTATAAGTATTCGTGGCAACATGGAGTCTTATAAAAAGAGTCCCGAACAGCTCAAGTAGCAGCGATGCTAACCTTGTGTCGTGTTTATAACTGCACGATGACTTTCAACAGCATTATTTTTTAGGGAAACAGAACATTTTAATGATCTCTTTTTCGTCCATCAACTTCCACCATCCATAGGGACGATTTTCAAAAGCTATGTAGATAAATAATTTAAGCAAAATGTTAGGTTTCGGTGACAGGTCAGAATCCCTGAGGTCTCTCGTTCCGTTTCACGCAGTATTTCACAAGGAACCCTAAGTTTTATTCACATCATCACTTGCTACAACATTAATATACTTACTTACTATAATTTTAAATATCATTTTACAATTGTGTTTTGGAGCAGTTGTTGTTTCAGTGACAGAAACGGTAAGTACCTATTGTTTTATTTATCTATTATTTGTGAATAACGAAAGCTTGTGAAATAATACATTGAAAAAGAAAACACAATAAATAAATTAATTATAATTTCGGCTATTTAGGAAGAATCTCAGAAGAACATAAATCTTTTTGTTGACATAATTTTTCATTCTTTCAAAATATAGCCGCTACCGTAATTGAGACAGAAAAACTTGATAATATAAATGATAATGAGAGAAATTGTGGTTTCAACCTATAATAACAAACAACTGATATATTTTAAAGTGCTGAAGCTGTTTTAGGTACTGAAACAAAATATTCCAATATGAATGCAACAACAGCAATACAAGAAATGCAGACGATGAGAGGGGCTTTCAGTATCCTGTCGGCCTTACAAATGACTACTGTCTTGTTCCCACAGCAGGCGCAAGTTCAAGGTAAAATCTAAATCAACTAGTTACCAGACCATAGCCCATTATAATCATTTTTATCTTTTAAAAAGAAAAAAGCGCACACAGATCACAAATCAGGCAGAGAATATAAAGTCTGTTCCTTTACTCCTCGCACAAGTGGTGTCCATAAGCCTTCACCAGGCTTGCCAGCAGATGAACAGTTATTGTATAAAGATCTACATGATGTAAATGAACAATCTCAGAAATCTTCTAATTATGATGATATAGCTATTGGTATTAAACTTGCATATTTTGTCTCTGTACCTTTTATCTGCGATGATTGTTATATTGCCAATGTCCATAAGAGGCAGTTATTACTTAACATCATATGAAACAGGAAGTTTTATAAAAGGTACCGTATGATGTTTTTTTCAGATGGCGCTTGTTTCGACTTCATAGTAGCCGGTGCCGGGTCAGCAGGCAGTGTGATAGCCAATAGACTCACAGAGATTAAGGATGTTACAGTTCTACTTATAGAAGCAGGTGGAGATCCACCGGTCGAATCTGTGGTACGTTCCTCCTGTATTTAAAAATAATAAATAATTAAATTATATTCCAGAATCTAGACCATTCAAGGCAACATCTTCCCCACTTTTAAGATAGCTTTGAACTAAATTGATAATTATTTTACTTGGCTTGTATTTATTTTCGTGCAAAACCAAATGCATGATAACATTCCTCTTTCTAAACAACCTATTTCACGAGATTTTTGACTTATTTTTGATATTGCTCTACTCTAGGTTCCAGTGCTATTCCCATACTTGAAAAATACTTCAGATGATTGGAACTTTGTTACTGAAGACGATGGTTACACCGAACAGTCCCATAAAGGCAATGGAAGTGAATGGACAAGAGGAAAAATGCTTGGAGGTTCAAGTAGTATTAACTTTATGGTTTATACGAGGGGAAACCATCATGATTTTGACAACTGGGCGAAAATAACCGGAGATGAATCATGGAACTGGGAAAATACTCTTCCATATTTTAAGAAAAGTGAAAGACTAGTCGATCATATCCTTCAAGAGTTTGATGCTGGTATTTATCATGGTACTGATGGATATTTGGGAACTATCAGATACTATACTGCGGAAGGTTGCCAGTACCTTAGAGCTTTCAAAGAAATTGGTCATGACATTGTAAAAGACATAAATGGTGACACTCCAGTCGGATATACTGAACCTATGTTTACCATCGCCGACAATGTAAGGCAGAGCACTGCTCAGGCATTTTTGCGTCCGATCAAAAACCGACCTAATTTGTTTGTGCTTAAAAACACACTGGTATCGCAAGTCCTCTTCGATGACAAAAAGAATGCCATTGGGGTTGAAGCTATCTTAGAAAACAATGAAACCGTCGCTTTCAAAGCTAAAAAAGAGGTCATAGTGTCAGGAGGAGCTATAAATACCCCGCAAATATTGATGTTGTCTGGAATAGGACCAAAAGAACACTTAGATAGTCTAGATATAGGCGTGATTTCTGACCTTCTCGTCGGCCAAGCATTGCAAGACCATGTCATGGCATTGACGATTCACGCAATGGGAAATTCAACTTCAGAGAATATGGATCCCACGAAGTTTCCAGTTCCACTTGTTATGGGTTATATCAGTCTGAATAAAAGTCAAAATTACCCAGATTATCAAACATTTAACTTCATATATAACACCGGACCGTCTGGCATGCTGCAGTTATGTACTTACTTCTCTTTTGATGATGAAATATGTAACGCTTTATATGACGGAAGTGTTGGGAGAGCAGTTTTATTGAACGTAGTCTACTTATTGTACCCAGAATCTCGGGGAAAAATATTATTGCGAAGCAAAGATCCAAGAGATAAACCAATTATATACACTGGATACTATTCCATTGATGCAGATTTAGACAAGCACGCGGCATATATACAAGATTACTTGCAAGTTCAAGATTCACAATTTTTCAGGAGTGTTGATTCTGTAATGGTTATTCCCGAAAAGTGTGGTTGTGGAGAATTCAATGATACTCGTGAGTACTGGAGATGCTATGCGCTATGCATGATGTTGACAGGATACCATTACGCTTCTACCTGTCCTATGGGGGTTGTAGTGGACTCCCGTCTTAATGTGTTTGGGGTGAACAGGCTAAGGGTAGTAGATGCTAGTGTCATGCCAATGATTACTGGAGCCAATACTAATGCTCCAACTATTATGATTGCTGAAAGAGCTGCTGATTTTATCAAAGAAGATCATGGTTTAAGTATGTAAGCTGGATAATTTTTTTTTTCAGAGCCTAATTAAATTTTCATCAGTAGTCAAATTAAGAACGTATCTTTGTTCCTGAATACGTGTTTACAATTATAGATTTTACTGAATGCTGTAGTTTTTCGAATTGTCTTGTATTTTCCTGTGTATAATCGGAATTTTATTAATAAATAAAACTAAGCGGAAATATATTGGTTTAACAATCCTATTAATAATAGAATTGTTACAAACATGTGCCAGTCTCATCTCAAAATCATCAATGTTGAAGTTTATGTGTCTTTACCTAAAAAGGGTTATGTGTCTTGAATTACAGACCTGTCACTTAGTTTTGTCACTATTCATACAGTATAGTATATTTTGTCTTACTAGTACAGCAGTGTAAGTCTTTCTATTATGTATTTTTCTTAATACTATCTATTTGTCATAAGTTGATGAGATTAAAAGAAATACGATATAACTTTTCAAAAAAATGTTTTTTTTTTAGAACCTCGTCATCTGTCACTCATGTACCTCGTCGTTTTTTTTGTTTTCGCCTTTTTTAACCTACCCATAATGTTCAATGCATATGAGAGCTCGTGGTTAAATAATAACAGCCACTCAGTTCGATCTTTAGGTTAAGTTGCGCTTGCCTAGGATGATTCGTGGGTGGGTGACCATCCATTACATAGTACGGCTGTCATTTGTAGATCTTTGACAGCCGTTACAGGGAGCTAGTAGCCCGAAAGTCTGACTACCAGTCTTACCAAGGGGTATCGTATTACCCGGTACTAACTGGGTTGTGGAGGTCAGATAGGCAGTCACTCCATGTAAAATGCTGGTATTCAGCTGCATCAAGTTAGACTGGAAGCCAACTCCAACATAGTTGGGAAAAGGCTAGGGGTATGATTAATTTGCAATGAATAAAAAATACGTATGTTTTTGATTAAATACTGATACATTTCCGAAATTAGACGATGATTGCCGATTTGTTTTTACTTTTCCAGCGAGATCTCTTAATTGCACATACATTTCAAAGGTAGTAGCTGTTCCAGTGTAGGATCAGCCTCTTAACGGGTTAACTCGCTTACCTTTATGTAGGTATAGTATCATCTTAAAATTTGGTGACACATCACCATCAGCCAAAAAGTTGAAATATTTAGGAACACACGTAATTATCTTATTTTATTCATCGACTAAGAATTAAAATTCAAAACTTTGTTGTGACAGTTGTGCATACAACAAGTTGGTATGTATTCGAGTAAGTATTGAAATTTTTTATGGTACAGCTGATAATTTTTTTTTTTTGGGAAATTTTGTATTCCGAGGTCAATTTGTGGATGGAAAACTATTCATTATGTAGTCCTTAGTCCCGGCTGTAATTTGCAGATCTTTGACTGTTGTTACGGGTTGGTAGTTAAAAACTTGAAAGTTGGACAACCATCTAAGAGGATCAGAAAGGCTGTTTCGTTCATGCATATTGGCATTCAGCTGCATGTAAATAGGTAGACTGGAAGACCTCAACATGTGAAGATGTGTAAAATTCAAATTGTTACCTGTGGGTACGTTTGGTTTACTGTACGCAGTAGCCAAGTAGCAACATCTTTTAAGTATTTTATTAACTTTTATACTTTTATAGTTTTAGGATAATGTAAGTCTCCATTTATGCGAATTTTAATGAGCCAATAATTTGGTCCAGTTGGTGGAAGTGGGATATTAAACTACGATCAAACTACTCAGTTCTACGTAAGTCAATTTAGTAGGAGAAATTTTGAAAAATATTATAGTATAATTATATCTAAATTGGAACTCCTAGGGGTACGAGGATACTCCCTCGAAATTTTCAAAGATTATCTCAGCAACCGGACCCAACGTGTAAAAATAGGAGAACATGTAAGTGATGAAATAAAAATAAACACTTACGGTGTGCCTCAGGGAAGCATTCTAGGCCCCACCCTCTTCCAAATATACGTCAATGAGTTGTGTAATCTGACCATCCCCAACTCTAAAATCATTGCGTATGCAGACGACACCGCAGTCATAGTTAATGGACCAAGTTGGGATAGCGTTAAATGCCACGCTGAAGTGGCAATAACAACTGTCATGACATGGCTTAACCTAAACTTGCTTACCCTGAATTGTGATAAAACCTCTTACATTCCATTCTCTATTCGACGAAACAACTTACCTGAAAAGTCATTCTCCATAACAGCTCACACCTGCTCCACACGATCCCCACACTGTTTATGTCCGAAACTCACAAGAACAGATAGTGTGAAATATCTGGGTGTCCAAATAGACGGAGGACTACGATGGGACAAACAGGTTGACGCTATTACTGCTAGGTCTGTGAAACTGTTGCATACTTTTAAATCCCTCAGAGACTCGGCAGCGCCTGAAACCCTGAAGATGGTGTATTATGCATTATGTCAATCTGTCATTGGATATTGCATCACAGCATGGGGTGGTGCAAACAAAACCTGTTTCCTGAAGATTGAAAGAGCGCAGAGAGCCGTGCTGAAGGTAATGTTTCGCAAACCTTATCGATATCCGACTGCGAAACTATACGCTGACTCGCAAGTGCTTTCTGTTCGCCAGCTCTTTCTATTGCGGTCTATTTTAAGAAAACACGGTAGTGTTCCCCCTACTGACCCTAAAAAAAGAAAGAAATTACCCATTAGCACCCCCCACAAAACCGCCTTCGCTCAACACCAATACTACACATTAAGTACATACATCTACAAACAAATTCACAAACAATTAAACATAGTCGATCTAAATAAACATGAAATAAAATCGAAATTAACAGAATGGCTACTGAAACAGGACTACCTGAAAACAGAGTCTTTACTCAAGTATGTCGTTTAACTACCTATGTACATATTTCTAATTACATACCCCCACACACACACACACCCGCGCACACACAAACATACACACACCCGCGCTCACACACATACATACACGCTCACACACAAACATACATATCAAGTGAATGTAAATATATTTTCCTACATAATAATTATTTGCTTAGAACGCTCGGGTAGATCGACACAGTCTACAATAAATATTATAGCTTCAATTTTAAGCTGAATCACTGTCTCTCAAGATACAGGTTACCTAGTTTGAGAGGCAGGGTTTTCCTTATTGTGTACAGATTTTAGTTTCTAGATTGTAGTGTATTGTGTTACTACCAAAGCTCTTTTAAATTGTTTTAAATTGTCTTATTTTACTTTGTGAAATCTGTATTTTTTTTTTTTTTTTTGTGAAATAAAGATTATTATTTAATTTAATACAACATTATTTACAAAAGAAAATCTTATTGAGCGATAGATCATTGCATGTAGTATGTCTAATGTATGACTGCCTCGTTGGTCTAGTGGTCGCAATCGCGATTGCTGAGCGTGACGTCCTTGGTTTGATTCTCGGGTCGGGTAAATTGTTATTGGGTTTTTCCATCAGGAATTTCTCAGTAGCAGCCACGAAGTCTAGATTTGTACCCAGTTGATGGCAAAAGGCTCTCCTCTGCCTAAATCTTCGGGAATTACAGGAGTGATGTTATGTTTTGTTATAATAATGTAATTTATTGAATTATGCCTCAATAAGTAATCAAGTAATAATAATTATCAAGTGTATGGTGTCAAAGAAATGTAAATGAACCTTAACACCCATTTTCAGTAACACCAAGCGTCACAGCAATCAATGACTTAATAAAAGCGCGCTTTTAGATTTTGAACTCTCCACGTTGAGCCTAGCGCTAAAAAGGCAACAAAGCGTTTTTATTTAGGTATCTAGGAGTCTCCTATAGTGTGCATTAAAAGGGGGCGTAAAATGTATAGATATTTTTGCATAATTATCTTTGTATAAATATCAAGTCTGCAACCGAATTTTGGTCCAGTTGTGTGTTTCAGTGTTACAAAAGGTACATGTTCTTTTTATTATAATTATTAGCTTTAATTTAATTTGCCTTGTTAATTAGTAGTTAGTTAATTTTTTACGCGTTTAATTGTTTTTAAATGCGAACTTTATCTTGCCATTTTATAAAAGTTTTTAAAAAAAGGTTCATTATTATCAGTAGTTTAATATTATTTAAAACAATATTCAGGATTTTAAGATAATCTACTGTTACAATTTTTTTGGCCCAAAAGAGAGATTTTGTTTAAAAAAAAACTTTATGTTACAGATTACTTTTGATAGTTCCGTTATTGTTTGGGGGTGGTGACGAAACGAACAACAAAATATTGAAAATGAATTCATCTTCAGCGATACAAGGAGTCCAGCAAATCCAAGGAGCCCTCAGTATTCTGTCTACTTTACAGCTGTCTGCGATTTTATTTCCAAAGCAGGCACAACCACAAAGTAAGATTCAAATGTTCTTATCAACTACACAAGGTGTAAACGGGCCCTTCACGAAGCCGTCAACCAAGCATTCTGTACATAAAACTAAGTAACTACGCAACACTTATATTATTGCTGGGAAACGAATTTTTTTTTGGGGTCAAAAATCACGTTTTAGTGTAGGACTCAATGTAACACACTCAAAACATTGTGCTGATGGATCCATTGAATAGTACGGGGGTCGTGGAGGTGTTTAAAGTAAAGTTATAACATTTTAAACTTGTATTTAAAAATCACTAGTGAAAAAGTTAGATCTTTAACCTCCAATATCTTTGTAAGTAGAAGGTTCCCAGGTATAGTCTAGAACAAATATATGGTCGAAGTGACAGGGAGAACAAGTACCTTTCGGCTGCGTTAAGGGTATTTTTACACCTCTTCTAGTGCATTATTTTATGATAGGCTTAAACATAACTTGCAAAATGTCGGTGTACTATTAGGTATACCTCTGCCTAACCCTTCGGGGCTTACGGACGTGATGTTTTGTTTGTTTATGCCTTGACTCGTTAATGAAGAAAATTTTAACTTGATCACCTTTGTTACGTAAGCCAATTTTTGATGACGCAGTATTATAAGTATTACTGCTCATGCTGCTTCAATGCCCAACACTGGAGATAGATGAACACACATTTTTACATTTTTCAGATAACTCCAGTTTTGACTTCATAGTAGTCGGTGCTGGATCAGCAGGCTGTGTGATAGCCAATAGACTCTCAGAGATTAAGGATGTTACAGTTCTACTTATAGAAGCAGGCGGAGATCCACCGGTAGAATCTGTGGTACGTTTTGTTTTTAATACTATTGGTCTTTTTATATAATGTATTTGTAGTACATAATGAAAAAGTGCACGAAATCTTTGTATAAGGTCAGTGAAATTAGTTGCTAAAAAAAGAGTTAATTAGGCAGACATGCCATTTTTACAGCAAATCAATACTTTTCAATGCCTTGTCTTTATTGGTGTTATCACACTGCATGAAGCTATATGGTGTTCGTACATTCTTATGGATTGAGCAAAACGAAGATTACTATTATAAATAATTATATTCTTCAAGACTTAACACCTGGTCTTATGATTCTTTTGAATAAATATTTTCTATTCACTTAATTATATATACGATTTCAATTTTTTACAGATATCAGGATTAACTCAATATCTGAAAAATACTTCAGTTGATTGGAACTACGTAACTGAAGACGATGGTTACAGCCAACAGTTTCATAAAAACCACGGAGCTGAAATGACAAGAGGGAAAATGCTTGGGGGCTCAAGTTCTATCAACTTCTTCCTATATACGAGAGGCAATCCTCATGATTTTGACAACTGGGCTAAAATGACTGGTGACGATTCATGGAACTATACAAACACACTTCCATATTTTAAGAAAAGTGAAAGGCTAGTTGACCCTATCATGCTTAATTCTGATGCAGTTGTATTTCACGGTACTGACGGATATTTAGGAACTACTAGAAACTATAATGAAGTAGTTCTAAAGTATTTTGAAGCATTTAAAGAAACTGGTCATGACATTGTTTTGGACACAAATGGCGATACTCCTCTTGGGTATACTGAACCAATGTTTACCATTGCTGACCAAGTAAGACAAAGCACTGCTCAATCGTTTTTACATCCAATAAAAAACCGACCTAATTTATCTGTTCTTAAAACTACACTGGTTTTAAAACTCCTCTTCGATAGCGACAAGAACGCTGTCGGTGTTGAAGCTATAATGGAAAATGATATAACTGTTAGTTTCAAAGCTAAAAAAGAAGTCATAGTATCGGCAGGAACTATCAACACCCCGCAACTGTTGATGTTGTCCGGAGTAGGTCCAAAAGAGCACTTGAAGGACCACGACATAGAGGTGATATCTGACCTTCCTGTCGGACAAGCTGTACAGGATCACGTTATACTTAGCGTGACTCAAACAATGGGACCATCAACTCCGTCCAAGCCAGTAAATATCACAGATTTTCCATCTCCACTCATTAATGGGTACGTCAGAATAAATAAAAGTCAACAGTATCCAGATTATCAAAGCGTTAGTTTTGTAATGAACGAACCGACAGGTGTGTTGCAATTCTGTGCTTTCTTTTACTCTTTTATTGATGAATTGTGTGATGAGTTATACGAGGGCAGTATTGGAAAATCCGTTTTATTCAGCTCGGTCATTTTAGTCTACCCCGAGTCTCGCGGAAAAATCTTACTGCGAAGCAAAGATCCTACAGAGCAGCCATTGATATACACTGGATACTATTCTAACGATAAAGACTTAGAGAAGCACGCGATATATCTACAAGACTTTTTAAGAATTCAAGATACGGAGTATTTCAAAAGTGTTGAATCTGAACTAGTAATTCCAAAAGTTTGTGGTTGTGGCGATTTCAATTCCTCCATTGAATATTGGAAATGCTATGCGCTATGTTTGATGATGCCAGGATACCACTACGCTGGATCCTGTCCCATGGGGGTTGTTGTAGACTCTCGTCTTAATCTTTTTGGGGTAAACAAGATTAGGGTCGTGGATGCAAGTGTCATGCCAAAGATAACTGGAACCAATCCCAATGCTGCGACTATTATGATAGCAGAAAGAGCTGCTGATTTGATAAAAGAAGATCACGGCTTATGTTTGTAAGTTGGATAGATTCACACTCCTGGCTTTGTGTTAAATACATAACAGAATGAGCGCAATACCTTTTAGATGGTGATTCAGACCATTAAACTGGACAACTTTAATTAAGGAACATGGGTCGAAAAAAAATTGAACTCTTAATACTAATTGCGTTATTCAATGCGATATTATGTATGAGAAGTCCAATTTTTTTTTTCACCTCTTGTTACTCCCTGTCTAAGGTCGATAATGTGTTTTTTGTATTTTCTTTGTAATAAATATATTGAAAATAAAATAAGTATTTATTTTAACTTTTGCTTGATTCTCACTGAGAGACTTAAGCCTCTTCACTACATAGTATGAAACAAACTCGCTCCCCGCTGTCTGTGTCCCTATGTATGTATGTATCTTTAAAAATACGCAACGTATTTGATGCGGAGTGATTCAAGAGAAAGGTTTATATATATATACTATATATATTGCACGCGTGCGAAGCCGGGCGGGTCGCTAGTCTCATATACAGAATGCATAAGCAATTGCACATTGATCACTACATTTGCTTTTAACGCATTCTCTCTATACTTATACGTGAACAGTTTAGTTTTGATTTATAGATTCAGTAGGTTATTTTGTGAACACTCCTTTGTAATTTCGTGTGGTTTGTTAAGCACGTAGACAGTGTCGTGTGTGCAGCTAGAATATGTTGTAATGTTATGTGCTTTGGAGGGTGATTCTGGGAACAATTTAGCTGTCTTTTTCCTCACCACCCTTCAAAGCCTTTGTACGGAGAAATCGGGAACCAGAATCAGTTCCTTGAATTCTGAGACATAGGTAGTGATTAAGGCATTCTATATAGTCTCCAAACTGTCTTGACAAGCGGAGTTGAAGCGAAAATACTGCCAGTCGTGTTTGTCCACAAACTCAAGGTCGCTCAGCGAGCGAGCTATGCTCGGAATATCATTGAGAGACAAAATTCGAAGTTAAACTATTCGGAAAATATGTATTTACAGATATAGCTTGCAGAGTAAGCAATCTGACAGTGGTGGCCTGGCTATTTTGTCGAAGGACTGGTGTGCGATGGAGCAAGCAAGTCTTGAAGTGGAGGCGTATTCGGCAAGCTTAGTGTGAGGCACTCTCCAGCTAATTGGACTAACACGTTATGTAATTTCAGTTCTGTATGGTGTCCGGAGTTCTGTATGGTGTCCGGACGTAAAGAATAGCACCATCCCATATCTTCCCGTGGGTGTCGTAAGAGGCGACTAAGGGACTTACCAGAGAATGGGCAGCAGCGTTGTCTGATTCTACAACAACCATACTGCGATCGCCAACCCGCCTGCCAAGCGTGGCGATTATGGCAAAACCCCCCTTCTTGGAGGAGGCCTATGTCCAGCAGTGGACTTTTCGGCTGAAATGATGTATGATAGATTATAGATTTCATAGATTTATGAATTCAAAATAAAACTTAACTACCCCATATCATAGCTTTTGAAATCGGTTGGGTGGTTTCGGAGATTAGCGTGTACGAACATAGTGACATATTTTGATTTTTTATATTAAGATATTCCGAACACCTGTAGCAATAGTTCTGAAATGACTTACTCGTGGAATTTGTTTCAAGAAATTAAAAAATAATGTCCCAACTAGAAAACAAGAAGCAAATATCCATAGCAGTAAGACTAGCGACAGCCCTTACTCTGCACGAATGCAAAGGTGATATGAACATAGAAATGTCTTTGCATTATCTATGCTCCATAATACTAATAATACACTCAAACTTTTCGGAATAAACACTGTACATCTTGATAGAACACCAAAACCCAATGTGTAGCTCAAAAGATATAAGCGGTGATACAAACAGACAAGAACAGTGGTCTTAATGTATAATTTATGTAAATACAGGTTTTTTACTTATATCTTGAACTTTTGTAGATTTAAGTGTTCATCCAAGGTTATGGTGAATATGAATTTATTCAAATTTCAGTAAATCAATATGAAATTGTTTGTATTTAATATTATTTGTATGAGTAGCCAATATCTTGATATTAGTATTTAAACGCGGATACTTACTATACGAGTTTCCATTGAGAGAGATGCGTGTATCAATGTTAGTAAAATTATTTTTTAAAATTTTGAATTATAAAAATCTTAAATTAATTTACCTTATCATTTTGTCATTTTCGTTACACAAAGAACATAATATAAAACAATTTACTTCTGAATATTTTATCGTTACAGGTCTTGATGAATATTCCGTTTTAGTTACAGGTGAACACAACAAGGTAATATTAAATATGAATGCAACTTCTACAGTACTGGGTGTTCAGCAAATCCAAGCAGCCCTTAATGTACTGACTGCCTTACAGCTGACTACGTATTTTTGGCCAAAAGATGCACAAGTTCAAGGTAAAAAAAAAAAAAAACTACCTTCATTTGCATTTGTACGAGAAATAGAGTTGATGATAGAAAGACTGATGGCTAACAGAGAAAAAATCATAATGAGAAATGATGATTACTTTGGAATCAGTGAATGATCTAAACTTTATTATTCATATTTCTATAGTAAACTTCGACAATTAACTAGATAACAGTAATATTTAAAGTGTGTTTTATTCCTCAGACGGCGCTTGTTTCGACTTCATAATAGTCGGTGCTGGATCAGCGGGCAGTGTGATAGCTAATAGACTCACAGAGATTAAAGATGCTAAAGTTCTACTTATAGAAGCGGGCGGTGACCCACCTGCAGAATCTAAGGTACTTTTTATTTTTTATATTATGATTTACATAGTTGTCAGTAATGGTGATCATCTGCGCGAAAACTTCGTACATGGCCAGTGTTCATTTTTTTTACAAGACGCAGTGCTTGTGCCGTAGTCATTTCATTTTTACTGTATTTCAGGTACCAGGGCTTTTTCCTTTCCTGAAAAATACATCAGTAGACTGGAACTACGCAACGGAAGACGATGGCTTAAGCCAACAGTTTCACAAAAATAATGGAGTGGAATTAACGAGAGGAAAAATGCTTGGAGGCTCAAGTTCTATAAACTTCATGGCTTATACGAGAGGTAATCCTCATGATTTTGACAACTGGGCTAAGATGACTGGTGACGATTCATGGAACTGGAAAAACACACTTCCATATTTTAAGAAAAGTGAAAAGCTAGTCGACCCTGTCCTTCTTAAAGCTGATGCTGGCGTTTTTCATGGGACCGATGGATATTTAGGAATTTATAGAAATCATAAGGATGAAGTCCTGAAATACTTCGAAGCATTCAAAGAAACTGGTCATGATATTGTCTTAGACACGAATGGTGATACTCCTCTTGGCTATACTGAAAATTTGTTCAGCATTGCTGACGGTGTAAGACAAAGCACTGCTCAGTCATTTTTGCATCCGATCAAAAACCGACCCAATTTGTCAGTGCTTAAAAACACACTGGTGTCAAAAATTCTCTTTGATAACGACAAGAATGCGATTGGAGTTGAAGCTATCTTAGAAAACGATGAAACTGTCCGCTTCAAAGCTGAAAAAGAAGTAATAGTATCTGCAGGAGCTATTAATACCCCCCAGTTATTAATGTTATCTGGAGTAGGTCCAAAAGATCACTTAATAAACCAAAATATAAATGTCATTTCTGATCTGCCAGTCGGTCAAGCTTTACAGGATCACATAACAGTTATCATGTCTCACACAATGGGAGATTCTCTTCCACCCGAGCCAGAGGATCCTCATAGATTTCCAACCCCAGCTGTTTTTGGGTATGTTGCTTTAAATAAAAGCCAAGATTACCCAGATTATCAGACCTATAGTCTTCTAATGAATGATCCGACCGCTATGTTGCAGTTTTGTGCGTTTTACTATTCTTTTGACGATGAAATATGTGACGCATTGTATGAGGGAAGTGTTGGTAAAGCAGTGTTACTGACGTCTCACGTTCTACTCTACCCAGAATCTCGTGGCAAGATCTTATTGCGAAGCAAAGACCCAAAAGAACAACCTTTGATATATACTGGATATTATTCTGTTGATGATGATTTAGACAATCACGCGACGTATATACAAGATTTTTTGCGTGTACAGGATACGAAGTTTTTTGAAAGCGTTGAGTCTGAACTAGTCGTTCCTGAAGCTTGTGGTTGTGGAGATTTCAATAATACCCAGGAATACTGGAGATGCTATACGTTATGCATGATGGTGTCTGGTTACCATTACGCTGGATCAAGTCCAATGGGAATTGTAGTAGACTCCCATCTTAGTGTGTATGGTGTACAGAGACTAAGAGTTGCAGATGCTAGTGTCATGCCAGAGATAGTTGGGACAAACATCAATGCTGCTACTATTATGATTGGAGAAAAAGCAGCTGATTTTATAAAAGAAGATCATTGTTTAGATGCAAAAGTTGGATAAGTACGAGTAAGTACGAGCCAAGTACGAGCCGAAACTTTAGCAGTGAGTGAAACAAGTCCACCAATGAATTAATGTATAAAATAAAACGGTTTGATATTACTATATACCTTAATAAACACACTAGATACAGTTCAAATATATTATGTCTATGTTGACTTTTTTTCATATTACAAATAATAAGTCTTAATTCTACAACATTATTTTTAATATATGCGAAGCCTGAAACACGCGTATTTTTAAGTAAAGAATCTATGTACAATAGGGACCGATTAATGTGGCGACACTTGGGGGAGGCCTATGTCCAGCAGTGGACGTCTTTCGGCTGAAATGATGATGATGATGATGATGAATCTATGTACAAAATTTCAAAACATTATTATGAAAAATCTCAAAGGTATAAGCTTGTTCTGTTACCTGGTTGTCTGCACAAAATCGTGGTCAAAACGCGGCAACGCCGCGCGCGCGCCTCCAGCGTCGTCTTGAGATCATCGATAATAATAATTTGGCAGTAGGTACCTAAATGATTGCGATAGGTATATTATAGGTAGTATCGCTCGGTGTCCAACTTGTAACCTTTTTTAAATATTTTTGGGGCAAAATATAACATGGTTCAAAAACTATTGGAATTGATTCAGTTACTTATTCTGAACAAACTATATTCAGGTTTCGCATATACTAAAAATAATGTTGTATAACTACATGAATTTGAGTCATAATCAAAGTACACTCAAAGTAAGTTTTCACTGTAACAATATGGTCTATTTTTATTTATATCAGTTACTAATGATTCTGTAGAATCGTTAGTAACTGTCGTACGAAGAACTTTCTGTTTGTTAGTCCAACTAAGGCAAAACCTACCTGCAGGTAATTTTATGTAGAACTTCTTAGATCAGAACAAATGACTCAAGTTTTCTATGTAATTTTATAATCTTGTTTAGTTGCTTTACCACAGAGAAACATCAATTTCATCGTCTAGGTAAATGGGGTATAGAAGTTTGTATTTAGTTCTTTTATACAATAAGACATCATAAATATTATACATATCATAGTACTTCATCCGCCTCTCCTAATTTATTGCGAGGTCGGCGCAGAATATCTTTTTATTAATTAGAACTCTGTTTTAGTTCATATTCTCTTATTCTTTTTTTAAATAAAACACTGCTCCACGCTAGGAATCTCCTGTATCGTGGGTGCTTTCAAAAACATTTAAACCCACATATACAAACAGCCAGACCAAGAACAACTACCTGTAGGCCATACAAATATTTGTTCCGTGCGAGAATAGAACCCCCGACACAAAGTGCAGCAGCCATTCGCTCAGCCACTGTGTCAAACCGTTACCGCCATCTCAGCATATCACCATTGATGACCACCGGTGTCGTGAACAAGGTTGAGGAGAAGTATTCAATATTTTGACCTAGTCATCAATATTTGGACGAGCAAACTGTTTCTAATATACAGGTCACCTACCTCCGTCTTGGTAAGTCAGTCATTAATCATAGTTGTTTTTGAGAGCAGTCATTGAACCTTGAAATATTGAAACTATGTAGTTGCAAATTACTTTTAAAAGGTTCCTTAGGTTAATAAGAGCCCTAGGATAATTAAATTAAAGTTGCATGTTTGTCGGTATTTTACAGATTGTATTTCGGTGAGTGTGCTCAAGAACTCCACGAACTCATTCCACCATCTCCTTTCTTTCATCGGGAGTCCAGACGTACTGCAGGTTATCACCCATACCTTGTCGATGTTCCACACATTCGCACGAAGCGCTTTGTTACATCATTTATTATGCGCGCAGCCAAGGAGTGGAATTCCCTGCCTGCGTCGGTGTTTCCAAGTTCATATGACCCCAATCTATTTAAATCGCGAGTTAATAGGCTTCTTTTGGGTTAGCTCGTTCCATCGTCGACCTCATCTCTGTCCTCAGGACTAGATTGAGGTCAAGAGTAAGCCCATACAGAATAAAAAAAATAAAAAATAAATATTATGACGTGAAATAACTTGAAGAAGGTATCTAATAGAAGCCAGTGTTCAGCATTTATTTCAGTAATGAAATAAATGCTGCTACTGTTTAAACCATTATTATTACTTTTCTTAGGATTTTGCACATTTTTATGAAATAGTTATTGAATAGGGTTAAATGAACTTAGAGGTTTGTATTAATGATTTTAATTATTATAATTCTGTAACAGCTGTGGGCCCGAATTTCGCAAGACTGGAGTCCAGAAACAGCTAGACGGGGTCGCGGTAGACCGAAGAGAAGATGGCGGGACGTCTTGGATGGCTTCCTCGTGCATTGGCGAGAAGAACCACACCATCGTGAGAAGTGAGAAGACAGGAGAGGGACAATACTGGGTTAACTAAAAAAAAAAAAATCTGTAACTACATACGTGTTACTTGCGCGACTCATTTTTCATCAACATACAACCTGACACTGACCTGCAAATTGCAAAAATAGTAAGAAAATTTGAATTTCGCGGGCTATCATGACTCTTCCACCTTAACGGAATTTACGGGTGGAAAGAGGAAAACCAGTCTTTTGTATTATAGAACTTACTACTATTTTACGATGTCAAAATATTTACAGAGGTTTGGTAGACGCAAATACATTCACGTCTTTTCCCCATGGACACCGTGGCAAGGCAGCAGCTTCAGAACATCATCTGCATCAAGGCAATAGGCTCGCCCACTATTACATAGGACATAAGAATTACTAGCGAAATCATCATCATCAGAATCATCTCCCTGCCCTTGTCTCATTCTCCCCTGTCAATTGTCACGCTATCATTTATTCCTTTTTCAGAAAAGATGAGTGGATTGTGAGAAATTGATATGAATTGTTCCTCACACAATCCCCCCATCTTTTCTTTGGTCTGCCCCTCCGTCTCCGTCCATCAACGCTACGATTATTTGAACTGTACCTAACCTTATCCAAAAATAACAAACAATTTCGATAAACTCCTGCAACAAAATACAGAAAATATATAACACCATGAGTTTTCCTTCTAAAACAAGAATCTTTAATCAAACTGGTTACCTTTTATCACTAGACTCGCCAGTATTTGAAAACCAACACGACTTCACACGCAACGACTAAAAGAGAAGAGGACTTCGAAAATTGGTATGAGGCTCTTTCACACAAATGCGATGTTGACGTCCGTGGCTTTGACTTTACTTCAGCAGATAGACAGGTAGCAAAATGAACGGATTTTCGAACTACATTTTAGTACAAATTAAAATGAATGCCCTCGCAGTGAAGTTCCTAGAAATTCCTCAGTATATCTTAGTCCAGTTTGCACTACGGCTGCAGGCGTAGTTTAAAAACTCACAGGTAAAATTCGTAGGTAGGTTTCGTTCAGGTAGTATTCGTTGAGGTGCGTAGTACTTACAACTGGTGTGCGAGTATGACCAGATATAACGGGTGTAAAATACCCTTACGAAGCTGGAAGGTTGCTAGTTCTCCCCGTCATAGCGATATTTTTTTTTTGTTCTAGTCCATACCTGAGAACTGTCTAGTTACAGAGATATTGGGGGTCAAAATTTCAACTTCTTCACAATTTTTATTTAATTCTTTACTTTAAATACCTCCACGACGCCCGTACTATTCAAGGCATCCATCAGCACAGTGTTTTGAGACAGTTACATTAAGTTATTGTTGTTTATTGAGTCTTACGGTAAAACAAGATTTTTCACCACAAAAAAAGTCGTTTCCAAGCAATAATTTTTGCGTAGAGTTACTTAGTTTGATGTTCAGAAGGCTTGGTGACCGGCTTCGTGAAAGGTCCGTTTACACCTTTTATATCGTGGATCATCATCATCATCATTTTAGCCGAAAGACGTCCACTGCTGGACATAGGCCTCCCCCAAGCCACATGACCGGTCCCGTGCGACTCGCATCCCTGCAAGTTTCACCAGGTCATTGGTCCACCTAGTGGGAGGCCTTCCAACGCAGCGTCTTCCGGTTCGCGGTCGCCACTCCAGAACTTTTCGGCCCCATCGCCCATCCGTTCTGCGAGCAATGTGCCCTGCTCACTGCCACTTAAGTTTGGCTATTCTTCGGGCTACGTCGGTTACCTTGGTTCCTTTGGTACCTATTCCTATTGTTCATCGTAACAGGCGTTAGCGTTCAGGTACGTAAAGATGTATTTCAGTATACGCCCATTGGGAAAAATTTACTGTATTCATGTACATCTTACTTCTTACTACTTTTACCTATGAATGTGAAAGTATAGGAGGATGGATGCATGGATGTTTGTTATTCTTTGACGTAAAAACTACTTAACGGCTTTGAATGAAATTTGGCACACAAATCGTTAGCCTGAATTAACACAGAATGCGTTTTACCCTGGTACTACGATGCCGTGGGACAGTTTTATTAACAATCTATGTATGTTTATTATTATCTTTGTTTTGTATTTACATTTACATGTTACTGCAATACAAGTAAATTAATGCAATATAATAGTAGGTACGTAATGGACTGTCGTAATTAAGCATAATAATTGACTAGTGTGATATTGGTGTGGAAGGATATCATTAAATCCATTCGATGGATAATTATCCCATATTATGCAATAAACGGTTCGTCCGTAGGTACAGACAAATGCCTGTGTTTATGTATTAATAACTGCAGTTTCACTATTTCCTTGAGGATAAAAGTTAACCTAAAAATATTACTTGGAAGTATTTTTTTTTCCTGAGCCTTAAAGTCCCACTTCTGGGTATTAGGCCTCTTCCATATCCTTCCATTAGTATAAATAAGTAATAATTTATTATTGACGTGAGAAGCGTGTCCATCAGACCTTCACAACCCAGTACTGGGTATTGCAGACAGATAGTGGTCAGACTTTCGGGTCGCTGACTGTAAAAGACTGTTAAAGATCTATAATTGACAGCCAGGACCAACGACTTTACTTGCTTTCCGAGGCACGGAGGAAACTCGGTATGTATTGGGTGCTCAACCATCCACGGACCAACCTAAGCAAGCGCGGCCCTGAAGATCGATCCAAGCGGCTGTCATTATTTAGCCACGCTAACACACGCTTATCGTATATAAACCATTAAAATGGCAACACCAAATTGCGCCTATAGCAGATCCTATACAAACGCACAAGTAAGCAAAAAGCAGAAAGTTTGGGAACGCGTGACATTGTGTTTTCCTTCAATAAGCTACACGGACGTGAGGGGAATAGTTCCCTGTTAATATGCGTCCCTGGTACCTTGGATTAGCGTCATAACTGTTTAAGATTATTACTGTCTCCCGTATTTTTTGTCTGTATTAGTTTTGTGGGGCCAAGCTTCGTTAGAGGTAGAAGTATCCACACAAATTTTGTGGGTGTACTATTAGGTACACCTCTGCTTAACCCTATAGTGATAACAGGCGTGATGTTGTATATGTATGAGGATAGAATTTCTGGGGTGCCTCTAGCATAATTTTAAGATGAATTCAATATTAGATATTTTTTTTTTTTATGAACACTTAAGAAACTATAAGTATTTGAATAATTATTAAAAATATTTCTTTGGCGTTTTATGAGAACAGAACTACCCATTATCCTAGACCAACAAAAAACTTTTGAAATTAACACAGCTTTTACCTTATTCTGTGTAGTAATTTATTTTAGTAATGGAGGAGCTTAACTAGTTTTTTTACTTAATTTAATTAAATATGATTTTTTTAACAACAATCTGTGCATAACAAATTTTATTCATTAAATAAATTAAAGCCACGATATTAACAGGCGTTGTTTAAAACAAATGACCATAAGGTGACTTGCAAAAAACAAAACTAAATTGAAAAATAATAAATCCATTCTCTGAATTGCCCAACAATTTTTCCCCTACTTTATTTTTCTTTTAACAAATTTGTTTGCCAGCTGAGTGTTATGAGAAAGTATTTTGAAAATTCTTTCAAATTTATTATTTTACAACAATGGTGGTAGAGAGCAATAGGACAAAAGAGGAAAATCCATTGAAAACCCGGACTCCCTTTTAGCATTAACAAAAGGTAAACAAAGAGAAAATAAAGAAAATACACCATAAACGGTGAGTGTTCCTGTGGGCGTAGCTAAAGTTATTGCTTTATATTACAACAATCTGTCACTTGTGTGTCATTGGCTCTTTTTATTTTTGATTGTTTTATGTTGTGTATCAAATGAAAACATGCGAAAGAAAGGGTAACAGTTAATGTTTGTTATTATTTCCTTTATTTATTTCTAATCTCATACATTTTTAAATATTCCTTAAAAAACAATATAAAAACATTTCAAAATATTAACAGGGTCCAAGCTACAGATAAAGTAACCTCCTAACAATATGACCCGTGTCCAGGAGTACCGCTTCTATTTTATTTAAGTAATTAACTATCTGTCAGTCGGTATATATTGGTGTGGAACCTTATCAAGCCTAAACCACTGTATCTACCGTTATCAAAATTACGCAGATAACCTTCAAAAGGACATAGGCTACTTTATATCCTACGTGATTTTTTCACCTACTCCTGGCAACAGCTAGTACTCAGCAATGTTAGAACACTCTGCAACTAACTGCTTTACTATTGCAGTATTTATTGACTACTATGACACTAAAAAAATATCTTGACGTGCAATTGTGCCCCTACTCATTACAATTTGATGGTTTTATTAATTTTTATAGTCGTTGCAAATTACGAGCCCGTATCATCACTTTTGTAACATTGTAAATAAGGTTTAAATTACAATGTTGAAAACATAAAAAATAAAGGCATCCGTTTAAAATTTTATCAAAATTATTAGTGAGGTGACTTTAATGATATGATATATTTCATGTTTTCATCTCATCGCGCCTGCCCGCAGCCCTCTTATGTCTTTATAATGTTTTCAAAATATCTCATTCATCTATAGCATCTCCGGAAAATAATCTTGTTTGATAAAATCAGCTGCTTTTTCTCCAATCATAATCGTCGCAGCATTGGTATTGGCTCCAGTTATCTTTGGCATGACACTTGCATCCGCAATCCTTAGCCTATGTACCCCAAATACATTAAGGCGAGAATCGACAACGACCCCCATGGGACAGGAAGCAGCGTAATGGTATCCTGACACCATCATACATAATGCGTAGCATTTCCAAAATTCTTGGATGGAAGATAAATCTTTACAGTCACAAGCTTTGGGAATAACTAGTTCAGATTGAGCGCTTTTGAAGAAGTCCGTTTCTTGAACTTTTAGAAAATCTTGTAGGTACGTCGCATGCTTGTCCAAATCTGTATCGTTAGAATAATATCCAGTGTAAATCAATGGCTGTTCTTTAGGATCTCCGCTTTGCAACAAGATTTTGCCACGCGATTCTGGGTAAACTAAAAGAACCAAGCTGAAAAATACTTCTTTTCCAATACTACCTTTATATAAAGCATTGCATATTTCGTCGATATATGAGAAGTAGAAAGAACAAAATTGAAACACACCTGTCGGTTCATTCATTATAAAATTAATGGTTTGATAATAATCTGAATAATTTTGATTGTGGTTTAAAGTAGCATACCCCATTATGAGAGGATAAGGAAATTTTGTTGGATCCATTGGCTTAGATTGAGATGATTTTCCCATCACATGAGTCATAATAACCATAACATGGTCTTGTAAAGCTTGACCGACAGGAAGATCAGAAATAACATTAATACCGTGACTCAGTAAATGGTCTTCTGGACCTACTCCTGACAGCATTAATAGTTGCGGGGTATTAATAGCACCCGCTGATACAATTACTTCTTTTGTGGCTTTGAAACGAACAGATGTATTATTTTCCAAGATAGCTTCAACACCAACAGCATTTCTGTCGCTGTCGAAGAGGATTTTTGACACCAGTGTATTTTTAAGAACAAACAAATTGGATCGGTTTTTGATTGGATGCAAAAATGACTGCGCAGTGCTTTGTCTTACACCGTCAGCAATGTTAAACATACATTCAGTATATCCCAGAGGAGTATTACCGTTTGTATCTAATACAATACGATGGCCGATTTCTTTGAAAGCTTCAAGGTATTCCGTAGCTTCTTCATTATAGAATTTGGTAGTTCCTAAATATCCATCAGTGCCATGAAAAACTCCTTGGATAGAATCACGAAGGAGAGGTTCGACTAGCCTTTCACTTTTAATAAAATATGGAAGTACGTTTTCCCATTTCCATGTATCACCGCCTGTTAACTTAGCCCAGTTGTCAAAATCATGAGGATTGCCTCTCGTATAAGCCATGAAGTTTATAGAACTTGAGCCTCCAAGCATTTTTCCTCTTGTCAGTTCTACGCCATTGTTTTTGTGAAATTGTTGGCTGTAGCCATCGTCTTCGGTTTTGTAGTTCCAATCAACTGATGTCTTCTTTAGAAAAGGAATAAGAACTGGTATCTGAAATAGAGTTGGAATTTAATAGAGAATAGAAAGACTTAATGAACTGTCTGAAGTTGGTTAGATGGTAAAATAAATAAATTTGTATTCAGCGTTGCGTGGAAATTCATGCAGGAAAATAATAGTCAGTTACTTTTATTTAAAACAAAATTGTTATGAGGAGAGATAGTAGGAGGGTAAATCACAATTCTAAAGAAATATGTTAATATGAGAATCCAAATAAATAAATGACCTACTAATAATTTGAATAATTTATTTCACAACAAAAAAGTGAACAGGAGCTTATCAGACGTTGTTTTATAACATTAAAATTTAATCTTAAATCAAACTCGAAATAATAACAATATCATCATTCTTTATGCAGTCATTTCTGTTGCTAATCGTTGCCTTAATTGAAATTGTTGCCATATTACCATTGTTAACTAGTACTAAGTTTTTTGGATAATAAACTATTATTATTATTATCATACACGAAACATAAAATATCAACTACACACTTATATCACTTTTTTCACAACCACGTACTTCTGGTACAGGTAATTCACCATGATTTTTATGAAACTGTCAACTAACACCATCGTCTTCTGTGGCATAATTTCAGTCTGTTTTTCTGTAATTCATAAGTGGTGTAAACGCTGGAATCAAGAAATACAATACTGTGTAGGTTGCTTTGTCAATCTTGGTTTATTTTGATTGTCACGTTAATACAAGGAATTTGATTTACCAGAAGCAATGTCTGGCAGTCAATTCGAATCGATTAATATAAACGACCTACTATGTTATGCATATTGACCAATCGTGGCGGAATATTAGTTCTGGGATGCATTCGCCATAATCTACAGAGCTACTGACAACATTGGTCCTCAGAAACGCATAAATTCTTGATTACATACCTAAGCTTTCTCAATAAAGATTTTAAAAGAAGTCTCCATGGATTTTGACACAAAATACTTAATGTTCATTTTAAATTCTAATACATGTATATTTAATTTTGGTCGATAAGCCCGTTTCCTCTCTAAAATTGACCTAAAATACTTTTTCACTGTGACAACTGTTTCTATGACAAAAAAAAAACGCATATTTCTGAATTATTTTGTGTGGCCTTTCCATTTAGTGTTAATATCACGACTGATGATTTTTAGTTTATCTATCCACCCCATTGTTCGACAGCTAAATTCAAAATTTAACGTTTGGTATCTTGTTGATGGAACCTTGGGAGACGATCTAGATTCCTTTTTAAAAGATCTAAATTTCTTAAAAAATTAACTAGATTGCATTCGTCTCGAACTCAACGTCTCAAAATGCAAAATATATTTACTGGACAGTACCGATAGGCAGCTCACTCTTTCAAAATTTAACGAAATAGCCACTAGCATGAAAATTATAGAAAAAAAGCTCTCTTCGACTCCTGGGGACTCCGATTTTTGAAAATTCTTTTCCCGATTTAACGAGGAAAAAATTCAAAATTTCAATTATGTTTCGGAAAGATTGCTCCAAATTAATATACATTCGGCCATCATAATAATTCGTTACTGCTGTTTCGGCCCAAAATTAACATATTTCCTTCGTGCTCCCCTTTATGGAAGCACACTCACCTTTTGAACTAAATGGATCAAATTAATTATCAGACATACTATATCATCAATTTTAATTGTGGCTTTGGACGACCGAACTTGGGCACAAGCTACTCTTCCATTCGCATGGGAGGACTCGGCGTCCGCAAAATTTCCAGTATTAATTTACCGGCCTTCATATCCTCGGTCCACGGCACTAAGAAATTAATCAGGAATATACTGGCTTTCACACTGGTTCATTTTGAAGTGCCGTGCTTCTCCGAGGCTAACGATGCTTGGAAACTCGCTTGCCCGAATACTGAAGAACCCGACCATCCATTTTCCCAGAGACGGTGGGACGAGCCGCTCTGCAGAGTAGTTCAGAACAATCTACTGAACACGTCTGCTACTATCACTGAGCGTGTGCGCCTACTGGCTGTGGGTGAGTGGGAGTCGGGTCTTTGGCTTATGCACTGCCGTCGTCGAGCATAGGCACATTGTTCGACGAAACGACCTTCCGCCTCGCTGCTTCTTTACGCCTTGGTGCAGCCTGCTGTTCTCCTCATCGCTGTCACTGTGGTGAAGCTGTCAACAACCTCGAATACCACGGCCTGTCATGCAGCCGAAGTGCGGGCCGTTTTGCAAGGCACGCGAATATAAACGGCATCATCCGACGTGCTCTTGTCACCGGTGGCGCTCCAGCTGTTTTAGAACGCGACTTGACACGCGACGATGGCAAGAGACCGGACGGCATGTCGTTGTTTCCTTGGAAGATGGGTAGGCCTTTAGTATGGGACGCAACATGCGCCGATACTCTTGCGCCATCACATTTTCCAAGCTCGTCGTGCTGTGCTGGCGCTGCCGCTGCGGCTGCGGAGAACCTCAAGCGGCGTAAATATAGAAACCTTTGTGGTAACTATATTTTCGAGCCGGTTGGGGTTGAAACTCTGGGGACGTGGGGTCCGAGTGCTCATAGTCTGTTTAAGTAAATTTCGAAACGCCTAGTTGAAGCTTCCCGTGACCCAAGGGCTGGCTTTTACTTTGGCCAGAGGCTAAGTGTTGCCATACAACGTGGCAAAGCCGTCAGTCTCTTGGGCACATTACCAGCTGACAGCGTCGAGGGGCAGTTTTTTGATGCCCTTTTATAGTTTGTTGTTAGTTTATTGATTTCAGATTATTTAATTGTTTTAATTAATAATGTATTTAGTTAGTTTACTCTACTTAATTATATGTTTCATTCACAAGGAATACGCAACATGATACGACACCACGACACGGTATCACGACATTATAAAACACATCACTTACCAGAGATTCTACAGGTGGATCTCCGCCTGCTTCTATAAGTAGAACTGAAGCATCCAAAATCTCTGTGAGTCTATTGGCTATTACACTGCCCGCTGATCCAGCACCGACTATTATGAAGTCGAAAGAAGCGCCACCTGACGAATAAACATTGAATAGTAATGTTATTTACGTCTACTTCAAGAGTAAATTATGTGATGAGGTAAATTTGTGAGCGGGAACAAGAAGTGGTTGCGAAATTTTGGTCAAACTGAGGATAACCCCGCGCGGGTTGGAGGTATGAACAGATGATGTGGCGTGAATAGTCTCGTGACTTCTGAAAGCCAAAATGTTGGATGTTGTTGTTGTTGGTGGAACTAAGGCGTACCCCGCAATAAATAAAAGACAGAACTCTCTCGAGACAACTGGATCTAATACCTTGTACGTTGCCGTATAAACTAGCGTGAATCG
Organism: Noctua fimbriata; assembly: GCA_905163415.1. Taxonomy (NCBI): domain Eukaryota; kingdom Metazoa; phylum Arthropoda; class Insecta; order Lepidoptera; family Noctuidae; genus Noctua; species Noctua fimbriata. Next base: position 2,293,320 of record LR990939.1, on the reverse strand, counting down.
TTGCGTGACTTCCTAATCAGTGATGGGTACACTACATAAATACGAAAAACTTTATTCCGATAGTCACAAATCCGAATTTTAAAATACCGATTTTCATAATTTCGAATAGTTCAAAATTCCGCAATTTCAATATTCCTAACGTTCATAATTACTATTCTCAAAATACCGACTTTCAATAGATCGAATAGCAAAAAGTCTGACTTAATGATAATTCGAAATATCAAACATACGAATTCCGATTACTAAAATTTCGATTAATTAGAATTCCGAAATAAAAACGCCTTGTAAAACTGAATATCAAGACAAATAAACACATAAAAGACTTTTTTCTTTTTTTTTGCTATGAACGTCTGTCAGGCGTTAAGTAGGTACGAGTTATATGGCAGCGGGCAATGTTTTTTCTTCTACCGACTTGTTTTGAGATAGATCACTCTTATTGTGTAATTTTGTTTGAAGTAGCAGGGTAAATACCTTAACGTCAGTTGCATTCAAACAAGCATACACCATGCATGCAAGCAAGCATGCAGCATGCAAGCGAGCATGCATGCAACATGCAGCAGGTATGGTTTCTGTCACGGCTCCGGCGCTGCGGGGCTCCGGCGGTCCCACGCGAGCATATCGTCGCAGATGTGTTTTACGCTCACCACCTGCTCCTCAGCAGGCAGTCCGCCTCGCCCCTCCGCGCCTACGTGGGCTTAAATTACACTCTAGGGGTAGGGCAGACAAGACTGCGTGGAGTCGGATATACAGCGATTCGTTTCTGTCACTAAAACTCATTTTTAGCAAATGTTTTAGGACTAACAATTTTAGGAGAAGAAAGGAAGTACCAATTGAATCACAATCAGACACCCTAATTTTAGCAGTTTATTCGAAGTATTAAAAATCGGAATGTCGTTTATCGGACCGACAACCCATCGAGCATTTGATTCTTCGGACATATGAAAATCGGAAAACAAAAAGTCGGATTTACGACTTTCGGTGAAATAAATTTCGTGATTTTAATAATAGACATTATAATTCTTAGGTATTATGAAATTCGGACTTTTGAAAATCGGAACATCGAAATTCGGAATAAAATATTTCGGAGTATTTGGGTGTTCCCATCAGTGATACAATAGATGCGTGCAGTCGCGTCCCGTACATATGTAGATAATTACCATCAAGACCTGTGGTGGTCATAAACAGAGCATTACTGGCAAAATTTCATACTTCTGTACTTGTTAATTAAATGACTGACATAAATGCGAGTAATTATGTAATTATTTCTGCTTCTACTCGTATATAAACGAAAGTGAAGCAAAATAAATCTTATTAAATGCTGTCAGAGTTATGTTTAACTAGCTTTTTCCCATAGCTTCGCTCGCGTTAATTTAGAATTTGACAACCAATTGGGGTTGTACTCCGCTTGTAATAATATAATTCGATCATGATTCGAAAGACACGTGGCGACATCTATTATCATAAGAACGTTATTGTTGTTTTCCTCGGGAACAGTATTTTTTTAGGGATGAAAGGTACCTTATATCCGTTTCTGTAAACCTGACAACGTATATGCAAAATGTCCGTATGATCGGGTCAGTGGTTTATGTGTGAAAAGGTAACAAACAAACAAACTTACTTTCGCATTTATAATATTAAGTTAGGATTAGGATAGGATGTTCAAGATAGTTCGAGTAATGTGAAATGATCACTATATTGAAATATTAATTCTGAAAATTAATTGATAAGAAAGGGTGTAACAAGACCCTTAACGACGCAGAAAGGCATTTGTTCCCTCGTCATTGCGATATTTTTTTGTTCTAGACCATACCTGGGAACCTTCTAGTTACTGAGATATTGGTGGTCAAAGTTCCAACTTTTTCACAAATTTTGTTTTTAAAATACATGTTATTGATGATAGATTTCTACTTTAAACACGTCCGTGATCCCCGAACTATTCAATCCATCCATCAGCACAATGTCTTGAGTGCTTTAAAACTTGATTATTCACCCCAAAAAAAATTTGTTTCCCGGCAATAATTTTTGCGTAAAGTTACTTAGTTTGATGTACATAATGCTTGGTTAACGGATTCGTGAAGGGCTCGTTTACACCCTGTATATGATAATTATATTCGCGTGACGATGGCAAAAAAGTTAAAATGTGTTTGGCATAAAATTCAACTAAGGGAATTTCATCAAAATATATAAAATAACCTAATTTGAACTTTACCTTCAAATTGTGCATGTGGTGGCCATAAAATCGAAGTCAGCTGCAAGGCACCCAGTATATTGAAGGCTCCTTGGATTTTCTGAATTACTCTTAGTACTGCTAATGTTTCATTCATTTTTGGATATTAATAGTTCAAGTTTATTTATTATGGGTTTAGTGTCGTCGTCATCTCTTAATAACGAAGTTTTGGAAATAATCTGTAAAGACATTAATTTTTTCGTAAGAAATCAAAGGCGAACAACATTTTTAACACACTTTCATTGCATTTTCATGAAGTAATATAAAACAAAAACACTTGCCTATTTTATGCAGAATTGTAGTTGATTCTTTCTCTTATAGGTAGGTAATAATAAAAACTGTAAAACCTTCGTTATTTTTTATACTGTAATGAGCACTTAATTATTTTGTCGTATAATGTTGGTTCCCACGCGTTACTACAAGAACAATTTAAGATAAGATAAATAAATACTAAAAACAATATAATTAAAACAGTTTCCTTTGAAAGGCTAACACACGACTGGACGATAACTCGATCAAGTTAATTATATTTATTTCTAGTGATGTGAACCGAGTGACCGATGACGCTAGCAGTGATAGCCTAGTGGTGTGACCGTCGCGCGTCGGACTGCCAAGTCATAAGTCTCGAGTTCGGTCCCAAGACACGCACCTCTGGTTTTTCGGATTCATGTGTGTATTATATTATTATCACTGGCTTCGGTGATGGAAAACATCGTGAAAAAACCAAGCCTGAGATATATTTCGCGACGGCATGTAATACCAAGTCAGAAGCCCATGGGCGGCAAAAACTTTGACACCAGGTTAGGCACTAACCACATGAAATAAAAAAGTGATCGATCGACTTAGTACAGTCGATCTAATAATTTATTTTACCAGTTTTGACAAAAAATCATGTAAATTGTAAATTCATTATAGGTACTTAGATATAACTTTACGTCGAGCTTTTTGGGAGCTACAATACGTTTTTGACTTTTTCATCATCATTTTAACTGATAGAATGTCACTTTATGTAGTGCGTCTTGTCGTTTTGTGACGTGCCTGCAACCGTGGGGTGATACAGCAGATAATAGGTTGACTATAGTTCCTACAATTTAGGGTTCCATGTTATTTTTAGGTACAATTACCTTTTAATTACATTTCTAGTACCTCCATTTTGACTATATTTCGTTTATCGTGATCGTATTTACACAATTATCTAACACAGTACCCTAAATATTAGAGACTTAACGGTCCCCCGCCGCGATGACGTTTGGATCTAAATATTGCTAGGTTTAAAACACTTATACTTACGAGGCACGAACTACCACTGGCGTGATCCACGTCAACTTGCCAGCGGCCTATGATACTGTTAACGCCAAAATACTATTTACAAAAAAATCTGGCATGATCGACAACAAGGGTTTTATCCATATATTGGGTGAGATGCTGCAAAATAGATAATACCAACTTGTTTTAAACTTTGAAAAATTCAGATGGAGAGTACCGAAGAATGGCCTGCCACAAGGAAATGTTCTAACGCCCATCCTCTTCAATATCCACATCAACTACCTCTTCTATACGCTGATGACCTTGCCCTGGCAATTAGAAGACGCCGAAGGAATTCTTGAGCCACGCTTAGACGTTCTGGAAAGGTGCTACTCTCGCTATGAGCTCAGACTGAATCCCACAAAAGTACAAGAATGTATTTTCCACCTCCGCAATAACTCAGTCAGACTGACTCTGAACCTCCACTGGCCAGGAGTCCCCATTGAACACTCCAGTAACTACTTGGGAGTCACCCTCGACAGAGCACTGACATTTCCTATCTACCACCTAGTGAACATTTTCCTACAGGTGCCAATCTCCAGTGGTCCACATAGAAATCTCTGAAGTGTCTGCGGACCCAAATGGGGAGATGTATCTCCAACCTCGTGAAGTTCTACTACCTCGACGGATCAGCGGCGGGGCGTGGGTGTAGTGGAGCTGTGTCGCAAACTATGCTCCACCTCCTATCCTGCCCAATGAGCCCCAAAACATTCAGTCGGGGCGACCTCTGCGCTGCCACCGACGAAGCGGTGGAAGTGGCGAAGCTTTGGGCAGATAAAATATGATGCCGTGCCACGCGACACGAAGAAGATTGATAACACTTTCATACATTAAAGTTCAAAGGCCAACCTTTTATTTTTGTGGTTTTTATTTGTCATCATTCGTTAGTATTTTTTTTTTTAAATTATATTTTACAATAAATTCACATGAATTCATTGTCAAAAGACTCCTCCACAACGCTGCCAACTGGTAATTATGTAGTTATTTGTCCCTATGTTGCAATTTACCTAATTTGCTTATCAATCTTCGAACAAAAATAGAAAACAATAAAGTTTAAAATAAATTACAAAACCAATTTACACATCAAAGATTGTGAGAATTATATAACTACAGAAATACAAAACTTGTTTTATTTTCCATATTAAAAAAAATAGGTATATTAGGCATTGTCTTCCATCTACAATCAGAACTCGGCATCGCTGCCTAGCATTAAAAATAAATCATAAACAACCAAAAGATCGCTGGAGGTCCTGCGCATCCAACATAATAATGTTTTCAGAATGCTGCTGGGACTGCCCCCTTTTTTCGTTACTGAGATGTTTGCACTGTCGAGTTCGAACTGAACGAATCGAACTGATGACTTTTATGCGGTCATTCGAAAAAAAATCTCGTCGTTAATAACAAGACTGCGGGACAGTGACAACAGCATTCTGAGGACAGTGGCGGAGAACATCTACTCTCCTATTCTGAGACGTTTTGTGGGGGTGACGTACTTTCCATCCGCTTGTGCGTCGTCCTCATGAAGCAAACTCAAATAATTAGTTTTAAACATTGAGGTAATATTTTACTAACATTAATTATAAGTAACTTACTAACACAGCGGATCTTATGTTGTCAGACATAAAGACTTTATTTTATTTATAATGTAAAGTTAGAAGAATAAATTGAATACTAAGCAGAGATTTTTATTTTTGTTTTTTTTATGAACACAAAATGATCGAAATATCGATGAAAAACTAAACTGCTCCGGAAAAACGCAACTCTTTACACTTTCAAAAAGAATACTTAGTTCCCTTACTTATTTTGTAATTTAATTTGTGCTGGTCTATTAAATCATTTAATCAAGCCAATTACTTAAATTACATGCCTAAACAAACCGTTTTTTTTATCAGTAATTGAGTTCAAGCAATAAAAGTTATTTGAAATAATCCAAATTCGATGACCTTAGACTGAGAATCTGTGATGTTTCAGATCAAGTTTTTTGAACTTAGGATACTCTTAAGATACTCGTAGGTACGTAGGTAGACACAGCAAGAATCACTTACTATTATATTTATGTTATGCCTCATTCAAAGGGCCATCATTAAACTTGACATATTTTTATCTGTACAATCATCACATTCCCACTCCTGAGAATCAGGCCCGATTATTTCTAGAAACAATCGACTTCTGTGAGTAAAATCATATTAAGACAATGGTTTGAAATCGCCGTCGAAGTGAGCATGAGCAATAGTCACCTACAGTATCGTGGGAATTCTACTGTAATGGATAAATACAAGCTACTTTTATTTATTTTTAAGTCACAATTTGACTAAAAACCTACATTTTCAAAAATATTCATTAATAATAATATAATAAAAGATATATATATTAGTTTCCGTTACCTTCTTTACATGGATGATCTGAAACTCTATGCCCCCAACAATTTGCAACTGATGAAGCTACTGAAGGTAACGGAAACTTTCAGTAGCTCCATCAGGATGGAATTTGGTGTGGACAAATGTGCAGTCATGCATGTGAAGCAAGGGGAGATTATGGAATCCGTGGGAACTCAACTCTCGGATTCCATACACCTTAGATCCCTCTCCTCAACAGAAACCTACAAGTATTTGGGTATGTCGGAAGCATTAGGTATCAATACTGCTGACATGAAACAATCGTTGAGGGAGCGCTTCTTTGGCCGCCTGAATAAGGTACTAAGTAGTCTTTTGTCAGGCGGAAACAAGGTGCGCGCCTTCAACGGTTGGGTCATGCCGGTTTTGATGTATTCTTTCGGCATACTCAGATGGACTCAGACTGAACTTGATGCCCTGGATAGGAGGGTCCGTGTACTGCTGACCGCAAATCGAATGCATCACCCACGGTCGTCGGTGATGAGACTGTATATCCCGCGGAAGTGTGGGGGTCGTGGCTTCTTAAATGCTCAGACCCTGCACAACCGTGAGGTATGCAGTCTCAGGGAATACTTCCTAGAGGCTGACGTGGGGATGCACCGAGATGTGGTCTCAGTGGACAAGGGCCTCACCCCGCTCTCCCTGGCTAACGAGAACTGGCGCAAACCTAGAGTATTAGACACTAATGATCGCAAGGAGGTATGGCAGGGCAAGGAGCTTCACGGACGCTTTTATCGGGCTCTACACGGACCCGATGTAGACTTCTTAGCGTCCGTAGCTTGGCTGCGTTTCGGTGACCTATTCGGGGAAACCGAAGGTTTTGTCTGTGCAATAATGGACGAAGTTATGATGACGAATAACTACCGGAAATACATTGTGAAGGATGGCACGGTTGACATATGTCGGGCATGCCACCGTCCGGGAGAATCGATCCGACACATTATTTCTGGGTGTTCTCGTCTGGCTAACGGAGAGTACTTACATAGACACAACCTCGTTGCCAAGATTATCCACCAGCAACTTGCTTTGAAGTACAACCTTGTGGAATCAGAAGTGCCATACTATAAGTATGTGCCCGACCCAGTTCTCGATGATGGTAATATCACGTTGTATTGGGATCGATCTATCGTCACTGACAGGACTATTGTTGCCAATAAACCTGACATTGTGGTGATAGATCGATTGGAGCGTCGCGCAATGATTGTTGATATAACGGTTCCGCATGACGAGAACCTCGTGAAAGCAGAGATAGATAAACAATTCAAATATCTAGATCTGGCTCACGAGGTTGTCGACATATGGGACGTGAGTACAGCAGTCATTGTGCCGATAGTCGTGTCGGCCAATGGCTTTATAGCCAATACCCTCGACCAACATCTGAGGAGGCTCTCGCTTGGCAGCTGGATCAAGGGCTTGATTCAGAAAGCAGTACTTCTGGACACGGCGCGTATCGTTAGGAGATTCCTCTCTCAAGAGCCCTGACCACCGGTAGCTCGGACCCTGTTCCCGATGCCGGTGGGCTACTATTTTTTATATTTTTAAATGTTTTTTTTATATGGTTTTTGTTAAAAAATATTTAAAAATGTAATTAGTATGTAAGGAAATAAATAAAGGAAATATAATAATAAAATTTATTTGCTCAGCCAACAATGATCCACAGGTTAGTTACAAAAAAAAAAAACTTAAAAAACTATGTTAGTGTCTTAAATGACGCTCAAACAACAACAATGTCAATGTCTGTCGCATATGCAAATAAATAAATGCGTAAAAAAAAATTAATACTTGTACCTCTCGTATTGGTACAATTGTTATTCAGTCTTTATTTTTCAGCGATATAAATATAATTTTCATCATACTCTGTGGGAGTGATGTTGGGTGTGAGGAACTCATCATCTTCATCATCGTCATTTCGTCCACTGCTGGACATAGGCCTCCCCCAAGTGTCGCCACATTGACCGGTCCCGTGCGACTCGCATCCAGATTAACTTGTGGCTAAATAATAACAGCCACTCTGGTGGATCTTCAGGTTAAGACGTGCTTGCCAAAGTCGGTCCGTAATGCCTGCGCAGACGCACCGCACAGGCATAACCAAGCGGGAAAGTTACCTATTTCTCACTTGTTACTTTTTTTCTATATTCTCTAGGTTAACTGTGCAGTTTTATCCTACACACGTTCATGCATACCTGTACAGTTTGACTGTCTCTTCTGCCTCTCTGTCTCTGTGTCGTGTATGTTGTTCTTAGAAGTAGTGGATCTAGGACTCAATGGTTCCGGCTGTACGTTGTCTGTCAGTTACTTAATTCAAGATTTGTAGTTGCTGTAGGTACTACCTATATCGGGGGGAGTTTTACACCCAGGGGGGAGTCTGGGACGAGGCCCGCAGGTCAGGCGGGCTAGTCCGGGGCAGGGGAAGTCGCATCAGATCCCGTTGCCCCCCGGCGCAAGTGTGCGAGGGAACACCGGTGTGGTTTTAGTCAGTACGAGTCTGACAGACCCCTCCGCTCTCCCCAGGGCGGAGAAAATCCATAAAGGATTTCCACATCGAGAATTAAAAAAAAAGAAAAAAAAAAGGTACTACCTATATTTTATCAGCCTTATTAAAAAAAAAACATTAAATTTCCCGTAAACGAAACCACTTTCCTAGATATTGGAATAAAAATATACCAATTTAATTTCTGTAGGTAATCAAAAAGAAAGGAACCGCTTACAAAAATGCCTATGGTTCCTTTTAGAATTATTTTCTAAAACATAGAGGTATCTTTTCGTGGAAAATGTTCTATTAAAATGTAATTGAACTTGATATCACCAAGAGTCAACGCCCTTAATATCTGTAGCTTTTATAAATAGAGAAAAACACTACTTTTTTGTTTAACACTGTTTCTTATTTGACGACACCTGAGGTTACGATTAGTATTCAAATAGACAATAGTCATAATATAAGGCTACGGCCAGAGACATCGCTAGAGTGTACCGACAGTGCTAGCTGACGTGAAAATGAAGCGGATGAACTAAAATGCTCGGCAAATAAAATATTTACGACGCCTAACTTATGGTGTTTCCCTTGGCTAGTTTTTCTTCTCTCTCTATCTCTACTTTTATTTAATTTTATAGTTATAAAAAAAAAAAAATTATAAGTCGTTACATAATTAATAGACAAATATCTAACCCACACCATTGTCCACGGGCTAATAAATGAACCAATAATAAACGGAATCGTATTTATAATTTTGTCATAATTATATCATTTGAGTTACCTAATTCATTAATTTTAGGTTAAGATTGTGGTGAAAGAATATGGCCAATGTTCTAAATTAACTAACGAACTAGAATTGTAAAGAGAGGTATATCCTTGTCCATGAAGTGTGTGCTATAGGTTTCCACAAGTTGTAACTTAGTATGGTATGTACAAATATTATTTTTAGTTAGTTCAGGATTAATATGGTTGTTGAGTTTGCAATTCCTTGTGGTTGTGTGCTTCCAAAAGCGTTTTTTATTTTTACCATATTCAATAGGATTGCTATTAACTTATCGGCAGCCAGTTAATTTAAAACAGTTTTACTTTTATAACAGTCAACCTCACATTCCTTGCATGGTAACAGCTCAGCATACCATTAGTGGTCAGGGCCCACTTGACCAGCTTATACTCGACCCGAAGAATAATACCTGGATATTTCTGTTTTGATAGGCGTAAAAAATTCGGTGAATAGTCAGACAGAAAAGAGACGATTTAACGCTTGCACCGCAGAGCGTGTATAATTTAAATAATTTTTGGATAAATAAATCAATAATTAAACAAATAAGTACTTATAATTTTATAGTAAATATAGTATACGGTTTGTACTTTGTAGTAAAAATTTAAGCAGGCGAGTTTAAGCAGGTCGAGTGGGCGCGTACCCTGTTTTTTTGTGGTGGGTTAGGTATTTATTATTATTATTATATTATAAGCCTATATTGTCCCACTGCAGGGCAAAGGCCTCCCTTCCCTCCTTCCACATTTTAGGTTAGGTATTTGCGTTCTTTTATTTTTCATCGCTCATCGCGCCGCTACGCTCTTGATTACCTTTATACTGTGTCTATATGAGTTATATTAGAGTAACTCAATTATTTAACTATCACATTCATTACTATTATCACTTTGCAATTTGTTTTTCTAAATATATTCCGACTGCAATTAATATATGTTGTAAGTGTGGTATATTAGTAGAAGAAATGTTAAGAAAGGAATAATTTTGACTGTGACTTCACTAAGGTAAGTCTTACCACATTGTTTATTCTCTCTGTTCATTGAAATAATCAAAGGAATCTTGGAAAAGTTGATATAATTATTTAGCTTAGTGTTTAATAGTAAAGCAATAAACTAAAGAAAAACAAATACATGACTGTGTTAAATAGGTATCAAGCAAAGCTAGCCAAACCCACTAAAGAAACCATATTGACGCGGAGAAGGCATGCTTGCATGCATGCAGCGTATGTGTCCTCTATGGAACTCGATTTCTGCGAGAAGGTTTTCCCTGCACATTTAAAACTGTCATGCGTAACCTATCGTCTATGGCCAGTTAAAACCTTAGCCATTCCATGCATTCTTGGCCTAGAATAGTAACATCCCTGACTTTCCACATGGGTAACAGATACACGCTGGAGCAACACTCATGTTGTGGCAGCTATTGTAGAGGAAATAAATGATAGAAGTGTAGCTGTGTGTATAGAAGTCGTGAACGGGGCGATTACGAGTGGTAAGCTGTGGGTTCCATCCCTTGTAAGCATCTTCTTCTACTTTTTCAACCTTTGGTCACCCAATACTGAGTGTAGGTCTCTTCTAAATCTCCCCAGTTTTGGCGGTTTTGTGTCATTGCTATTCAGTTTCCTCGTGCCATTTTAATGAGATCGTCTTTCCATCTAGTTGGTTGTTTTTCTAAGCAAGCAAGCTTGCAAGCATACACACCAATTTATTTTAGCACCACTTTTCTGGAAACTTTTATTTGCTAGTTTTGTGTGTGTGGCTATTTAGCCACCTTGATTCTTCGCTTTGTATCTTACCGTACGTACGTTACGTATTACCTGTTGCCTCTATTTCTTCATTTCAGATTTTCTCCAATGTTATAAAGATTCACAAACATCATGGAGACGGCTACGCGAATATATATGAACATAATAAAGAAACAGAACATCCTTAAATCGTTGACTTATCTGAACTTGGCTGCGTTTTTATGGCATCAACAAGCTGTTGTACAAGGTATTTTAGTTTAATTTTCATAACTAGATTGACACTTGCATTACATCACGCCTGTAATCCCCGAAAGGTTGGATAGACGTGTACCTTTAGTACGTAGGCATTTTACCAGTTATTGTGATTCCCAATGTATTATAGGCAGAACCTATTTACATTAACCGGGCACAAATCCATAATACGGGCTGCTAATGAAAAATTCCAGACAGAAAAACTCAACCGCGCTTTCTCCGACCGGGGAATCGAACTCAGGACCCCATCAGTAAGCTCAGTAATAGCACTTAATATTAGACCAACGAGGCAATCGAAATTAGATTGAACCGTAGATTATAATTAAATCGCGAGTTAATAGGCTTCTTTTGGGTTAGCTCGGTCCATCGTCGACCGCATCTCTGTCCTTGGACTAGATTGAGGTCAAAAGTAAGCCCATAAAGAATAAAAAAAAAAAAACAAAAACACGGAATTGACTACCAAAGAATTCAAACCAATATCTTGCCAAGTCAATTAATGAACACATACTCGCCCGCAGTTTAAAGATTTTTAATGGAATTATGTATGGAGTATCTGAGCCATGTTATTATGGTTGTTGGCCTTACTGACTGACTGCCTGAAACACCTGTGAAGCTCTTGAGTAAATGCTAGTAAAATTTAATTCTTAAAAAAAGTAAATCTTAAAAGGCAATATTCATATGAGAATATTGTAATTTTCATTGTGCCTATCATTATACAAAAAGCAGAATTTAAATACGTACTATAGTTATATACCTTTTTTATGTAACTTAACTTTTCATTAAATGTTTATTTATTTATTTTAAGTAGGTATTTGTGCACCTTGTAGCCTGAAACAAAGGTTCAACCTAGTTTAGGCAATAAGCAACTGTGCTCTATTTAATTTATTAAGATATTTTATTGTAAATCAAACACACGACACCCTTTACATCTAAACACACTCGTGTTACAAAGGCTGAAAAGCCGAAACAGCTTTCTGAAGTGTGTCGCTCCACTCACTGGCGAGCGGTCTACGGAAAGACTAAAGCTGTGGCGAGGTAGTGCATCCTTACCTAACCCATTCGTTCCACCTGCTGAAAATCTCCCACCTGGACATGAGTTGCCACGGCTGACATGGAAGTCTTTAAACAGACTCCGGACCCAGGTCGGTCGCAGCAAGGAAAAACTGCTCAGGTGGAGATTCATTAATGACTCTGCCCTGCAGTGTAAATGTGGTGCTGTTCTATAAACGATGGGGCACTTAATATCTTGTCCTGCGTGTCCTGTAGTTTGTTCACTACAGGAACTGATGGACGCTACCGAAAGCGCCAAACTAGTAGCTCAGTTTTGGGCTGATACAATTTAGATTGCCATCGACACGCTACGAAGAAGAAGAGATTTTAAATGTGACCCTTTTTTTATAAATAAACGATTATTATTAAAAAAAGAACCTTTCACTGAATATCTTTTTCAAAATAAGTAGTTGAAAAGCCTACCTATAAATAGATTAAAAGCCTAATATAATTGAGAGAAGTCAAAGCAGAAAATGAAAAACCATTTTTTTTTCAGATCATCAGTCCTTCGACTTTGTCATCGTAGGAGGTGGAACGGCCGGGTGTATCATAGCTAGTAACCTAGCTAGACAAAAAGTGAAAGTTCTGCTCATAGAAGCAGGTGCGAAACCTACTTTAGAAACTGAGGTATTTACATTAAACTCACTAGTAGACAACGCGCAGTCAAAAAGGCTGGGTTTAGAATGATTAAGCTTTGTACGAGTTTTTTATACATGGTGATGGAGATGGTGGTGTAAACGGACCCTTCACGACGCCGTCAATCAAGCTTTCTGTACATCAAACTAAGTAACTCGCGCAAAAATCAATGCTAGGAAACTTTTTTTTAGGGTGACAAATTCCGTTTTACCGTAGTAATCAATGTAACGCTCTTAAATTATTGTGCTAATCGATACATTGAACGGAGGTCGTGGAGGTATTTAAAGTAAAGTTACAACATAAAAAAAAACCGTGAAAAACTTTAACCCCCAATACCTTCGTAACTAGAAGGTTCTCAAGTATTGTCTACAACAAAAAAATATAGCAATGACGAAGAAAACAAGTGCCTTTCGGCTTCGTTTAAGGTACTTTTACATCCCTTATAATAAAAATGGAAGGATTCATGAAAATACATACCCTAAAGGAGTTATATATATAGAGAATGAAAGTCCGCATGTAGTGTTCTGTATGGTGTCCGGACGTAAAGAATAGCACCATCCCATATCTTCCCGTGGGTGTCGTAAGAGGCGACTAAGGGACTAACCAGAGAATGGGCAGCAGCGTTCTCTGTGTTTTATAACAACCATACTGCGATCGTCAACCCGCCTGCCAAGCGTGGCGATTATGGCAAAACCCCCCTAAATGACGAGCACAAGAAAAAAATGGCCCCTAGTACCCGGTAGCCCGTCTACCCTCGACTATGGTAGCGGTCTTGGGGGAGGCCTATGTCCAGCAGTGGACGTCTTTCGGCTGAAATGATGATGATGATGATGATGTAGTTTTCGCACACAAAAATAATTACTAATATTAGTGGTCGTTAAACTCAGTCAGCACTTAAATACTATTTAAATGCACATAATACACATGCCTGTAACTTGCAAATTATGCATGTAGCGTAAATTCTATGAAAATATTCACCAATAAGAAGTCGTTTTATTCCTATGGCATACAAGCCACAGTGCACGTAAGTTTGTTAGAGGCTGTTTTTTACTGCTCAAAAGTTCATTATATACAGGACTTATAACTACTCTAAAATTTGTCTATCATGTGTCAAGAGACATCATTAAAAATTCTCTTCTTCAGCAAAAAACCGAAATAGCACTCATTTCTAGATATTATTGTACAAAATATCTTTAATCAACAGAATTTTAATGACCAGCTCGTTAAATGTCGTAATGACTGACAAAAGACTCTTGAAAAATCAAAATCTGTTCTAAGATCATTACGGTACTGATGAAAAAGTTCATAAAAATCTGTTATTTTTTCAGCTCCCAGGACTATTTGTGTATTTAACGAACACTGATTTTGATTGGAATTTCACATCAGTACGCAACGAAACCACGATGGGCTATCACAAAGGTGAAGTAACACATTTGCACCAAGGCAAAGTACTTGGAGGATCAGCCCAAATCAACTACATGCTTTATGGCATAGGACATCCTCAAGATTACCAGGAATGGGTAGACATCACGAATGACCCCAGCTGGTCGTACAAAGAACTCTGTCCACTTATCAAAAGGACGGAAAAAGTTATCGACCCACAAATTCTCAATTCGCCAGACGTTTTCTTCCGTGGTACGAAAGGTAAAGTGCTAATTAAGAAATATAATTCCAAAATGAATGATGGATACTTTGAATCGTACAAGGAATTGGGTTATAAAGTTCTAAATGACATCAACCCAAATAACACTATTGGGTTCACCAACGCGTATTTCACCATCGGCAACCGCATCAGACAAAGCACGGCCTACGGGTTTTTGAGTCCTGAAAAGGATAATCCTTACTTAAAGGTCCTGTACAATTCTTTGGTAACAAAGATTATTTTTAATGATGAAAAATGCGCTGTTGGAGTGCAAATCCTTACAAAAGATAAAAAAATAATTACAGTGAAAGCAAATAAAGAGGTGATCGTAACTGCTGGGACTATAAAAAGTCCTCATTTGTTAATGCTTTCTGGCATCGGACCAAAAGCCCATTTGGAGGAGAATGGAATAGAAGTAATTGAAGATCTACCTGTAGGACAAAATTTCCAAGATAATCCAACCAATATTATGTTGCACAAAATGGGAGAAGCAACCGCTGTTCCACCACCAAATCCTCATGAATTTCCCGTAGAAGTTATGGAGGGACGGGTGTCTGTTAGTAATAAAAGTCGTGCTGATTACCAAATCCTTAGTGGAGTCATTCGTGATCCAAAATACTTTATGGAGATTTGCGGATTTGTTTTTAGCTTCAAAAACAAACTTTGTGACCGTTTGTTAAAAAAATTGTATAATAGGCAAGTTCATTTTATTACCAATAATCTTTTTTATTCTGAGTCTCGAGGTGAGATTCGTCTAAATAGCAGTAATCCTGAGGACTACCCTATAATCGATCCTAAATACTATTCTAATGAGAGAGATTTGGATCGTCATGCAGAATGCCTGAAGCATTTTAATACTATAGTTAACACAAAATACTATAAAAGCATGAACGCTGAATTTGTAGATCCTGAACTAGAATCATGTAAAGGACTAGAGATAGGTTCCACTGACTACTGGAAGAACTATGCCCTAGGAATGGCAACTACTTTACACAATTATGTTGGTACTTGTGCCATGGGATCTGTTGTAGATTCAGAGCTAAGAGTAAAAGGTCTGAAGTGTCTTAGGATAGCTGATGCTAGTGTTATGCCCAAAATCATTGGGTCTTCTGTTCAAGGTACAGTAATGGTTATTGCACAAAAGCTAACGGATTTGTTGGTGAAACATTACAATATTTGTTCTCAATAAACTGTGTTTTAAGAATAAGTGTCTTTATTACTATCCCTTTTCCTTAAATACTATTTCATAAATTAAGGTCTAAATGCTCGTATGCATAAACATGGCGAAGAATCATAAAAAGGCCTGTCACCCCATGTACTAGACATGGGGTGACAGGCCTTTTTATGAGACGACGATTTTGAATGACGCTTCAATCTCTCTTTCAATATTTATAGTTACTACTTGTTTAAACTCATTATGAATCGTATTCAAACGACTCACGAGTTTGCCAAGTTGACAATCTACAATCGGTAACGCTAATAGAAACTTAATCAAATGTATGGGAATGACATCATCTCAACGTTAAGTCACGTGGTCAAAACCAACGAATAGAAAATTCGTAGACAAGTTTACAACTTATCTGATCGTTCAAAATTATAGAATGAAATATAATCGTTTTTACAAAGTTGATCGCTACATCCCATAAATCGTAGCAAAGCTACAATTTTTACAAGCGCTAAAGAACCGATGATGTCGAAATTTTTGAACGACCACTGATCGATCGCTGAGACCCAAGACTTAACGATAAAAATTGGCGTTTATAATTATGATTCAGCTGTGTCGTGTAGCACATCATTGTTTATGTTTCAAACTTTCAAGTGGCCGAGTATGATAGAGTTTCGAATAACACAGGAAGATATTTACGAAATAAGTAATAATTTTTGTACCTTTCTGTGAATTCCAATAAAGCTGCGAACTGTTCTGGGCTTGCTCGAGATCTAGATTTCATACTATAAAAGTTTTCATTTCATTTAAGGTAAGTATCTTTCATTTAAATCCAGGATCATATTATTTCGACTCACAGAAATGTTTAAAAATTACATTAATGAGTTTTTTGACGCCATTTTTTAAGTTTATTTTTAAGTTAGTTAGTTAATATAAATTACATTAATAATAAATCAATTATAAGAAAATCTTGTCCCTTATTTCGCTTACTTTTCTATCACTTAAAAAAATATTCCTTTCTTAACAAATCAAAACAAAAGTTCAGCCCGCGCACAAGTCCTTCTGCGAAGCAGTCATGCTAGTGAAGGAGGTGGCAGAACGTGAGAGGGAAAAACGTCCCAGCCGCCGCGGGAGACGCCCTGGGCGTCGGGGGTCACGTGGTGGCCCCCGGCCACCGTAAACGCGGGCCTGTGGACGGCGAGTTATGGGCTAGCTCGCCGTCCGGCCGTCTTATGACGACAGGCCGTGTCGACGGCGCGTTCGTGTTCCACGCGCGCCTCAAAGAGATGTCAGCAACCACATAGGGGTCCGCATGGGCCGATGCCTGCCAGGGCTGCGGGACTGTTCGAAAGAGATACCGCGGCCCTGGAACATAAAGGGCAAAGAAGGAACATGGATGGGTTTTAGTCAGTACAAGTCTGACACTCCCTTCCACTCCGCCCAGAGCGTCATTTGATGATTTGCCATCTTAAAAAAAAAAAAAAGCCCGCACACAAGTAACTGTGATTTTGACGCTAGTTTGACATGTGTAGGAACGCTTACCATAGACTGGTATAGATTTTTTCTACAGACATTAGAGAACGAGCGATCGATACAGTTGTGTCAAGTTGGCTACCAACATAGCGTTTTCTCAAATCGCTTACACGGAGGCGTCAAGAATTGTAGAAAGAGATTCGAAAAGAAACATTTGTAACTTGGCTAGGCCTGCCGTTCTTCTCCTCAGAAATATAAACTTCAGAATGCGCAGCTGCATCAATTTGTTTTTATTTGACCGAGTTCTCAGAAGTGCTTATAACTGACTAATTTGAAATAAATGAACTTTAAATTTGACTAGCATGTATAAATTCAGTAATTAGATAAAATAACCTAACATGATTGTGTAGTTAAATAATTAAAATTTAAAACCAACTCGTGCGTCATAGATTAGTTTTTATCAATTAAAGTAATTGTTTTCAATGTATATATATAGTGTATGCAATGTTAGGGTGTTTTTAATAAAGATTACCGTTCTCAGTTCCTATTTACGGAATAAATGCATTATCAGTCTCAATATAAATGTTAATCATGTTTTTTTGAGTGTATTTTCTTTTAGTTGCAATTGGATAAATCTTATCAATTTCAAGGAGTGTCTAAAATGGGCACATATGAGTTTATATTTTCTGTAGTCTGACTGTATTCGTCCTTTGGAAGTCAGGACGAGCAACATGATCGTGTCTGATTGTTAGCAGGTATATCCTCTAATTTAGTTTTAATTAAATTACAAAAAAATTGTGTTCTGCGATACAAAAATACTAAAATTGTATTAAGTAAGCTGTGCAAGATATTTTGATGCGTGGCTAAATTTCCATCTAACATTCTACAAAATTACATACGAGTATAATGTTTACCAAGAGTGTCATCTCCCTGGTAGCATCTTTCGAGCGCTAAATGCTCCTTTCAGTCTTGGAAATAATAAAGCAAAATTTTATAAATTTTCCAGGGTCATCCAGCATTTAGCAAACTAATAGTTCAATAATAATAAGTCTACGTAACAAAGACACCATGGACACAGCAGCTACAGTTTTATCAAACTTGAGGAAAGGACAAAACATATTGAGCTTGTTGACGTTTTTGGAGTTAGGCTCATTTTTGTGACCAAGATCAGCCGTCGTGGAAGGTAATAGTATTATTTTGTGTAAATCAGTTTATTCACTGCTTGTGTAGAGTACTGAGCCTCTACATGAGCGTAAATGGATGTATTTCTTTAAATAACACGACCAGTTCGCTAAAAAGTAAGTGAAAGTGTACTGTTAAACTGTTATTATTATAGCATATAAGATCTGAACAACTCCAAAAGAATCATTGTGAAAAAACACCGTAGTAGAAAAATAAAACTAAATATAATAAGAGGTGTGTTGTGCACAACTATTAACATTAACCTGGTATCTACAGTCAAGTTAAAGTATTTACTTGAGTTTAAGTAATTACTTAGGCAACCATTTTTATGTAATAGACAAGAATTTGAACCGTCAAAGAAAGCAAAGCTACTCGTAAGAATTCTAACTTTTGATAGTTTTAACTTCAAGCTATTCAAAGAACTCAATCTTATATGGCAAATGAACTATACAATTATGCCTAACCCTACGGACAAAACAGACTTGATGTCATGTTTTTTTTTCAACAGATGGTGCAACCCATGACTTCATCATAGTAGGTGGAGGGACAGCAGGTTGCTTAATAGCTGGTCAACTTGCTAAACTGTGCAACGTCAGCGTACTACTCGTAGAAGCTGGGGGTGAACCACCTTTGGAGACTGCGGTCAGTATTCAAGAAACATCGAAAAAAGATAAGGTCGTTAATTTTAAGCTAACAAAAAATATAAAATCAAAAATGTGTTTCAGCTCCCTGGCACGTTCCCGTTTTTAAAGAAGACGAAATACGACTGGAACTTAACTTCAACACCCGATAAATGTGGGATGCCCTATCACAAAGAACACGTCTCACAAATACAGCAAGGAAAAGTTTTGGGCGGTTCTGGGAACGTCAATTACATGTTTTACGGGATCGGCAACCCTAAGGACTATGATGAGTGGGCGAGAATTACCAATGATACCTCTTGGTCTTG
This sequence comes from Noctua fimbriata, assembly GCA_905163415.1. Classification (NCBI taxonomy): domain Eukaryota; kingdom Metazoa; phylum Arthropoda; class Insecta; order Lepidoptera; family Noctuidae; genus Noctua; species Noctua fimbriata. Next base: position 2,274,060 of record LR990939.1, on the reverse strand, counting down.
GAATGAAGTAGAACCTTTGTTCAAAAGAAGCGAAAGGCTAGTTGACAGAATAATCCTAAACTCGCCTGAGAAACTTTTCCATGGAACTAATGGTGGAATAAGAATAAAGAAATATCATGCGGCAATAAATGATGATTATTACAAATCTTATAAAGAATTGGGACACAATGTAGTTTTGGATATAAACGCAAATCATACTCTTGGATATACAAATGCTTATTTTACTATAGGAAGCCGCATTCGACAGAGCACCGCTAACGGTTATGTCAGCCCTGAAAAAGACAATCCTCAACTGCATGTTCTGATGGATTCCTTGGTGACAAAGATATTATTTGACGATGAAAAGAATGCCATTGGAGTGGAGATAAAAACAAAAGATAATAAAGTCATAACAGTCAAAGCCAGAAAGGAGATTATAATAACTGCTGGAGTTTTTAAAACTCCTCAATTGCTCATGCTATCTGGCATTGGACCAAAGAAACATTTAAAAAGTAAGAAAATTAAAGTAATTTCAAATCTACCTGTGGGCCAGAACCTTCAAGATCATGCAACATGTATTTTACTATATAAAATGGGAAAATCGTTACCTGTCCTTCCGTCAAATCCACATGAGTTTACAGTGCCAGTGATGGAGGGATATATAGCTTTGAATAAGTCCCAAGGCCACGCCGATTACCAGGTCCTAGGTTCTGTTGTAGCCAATCCCATATTTTTCCTCCAAATCTGCGCTTTTATTTTCAATTTCAATGAGCATCTATGTGACAAACTTAACAGAGAAATGGCTGGAAGGCAAGTACACTTCGTCACACATTATCTATTATATCCTGATTCACGGGGAGAGGTTCTTCTTGGATCTAAGGATCCAAATGCTAAACCAATAATAATTCCTCGGTACTATTATCATCAGAAAGACTTAGAAGAGCATGCTAAGTATGTTGATCATTACAACGCTGTTTTAAATACAAAATTTTACAAGAGCCTGAACGCTGAGTTGGTGGATCCTCAATTTGAAGCTTGTCATGGACTTGAAAGAGGAACTCTTGCATATTGGAGGTGCTATATTCGAGGTATGATGGTAACGTCACACATGTATGTCGGTACTTGTGCTATGGGATCAGTAGTTGATTCAAATCTACGTGTTCTGGGTGTTCAGAAGCTAAGAGTAGCTGATGCTAGTGTCATACCTAGAATTGTTGGGTCGACCATTCAAGCAACGGTTTTCATGATTGCTCAGAAAGGTACTGATTTGTTAATTAGGGATCATAACCTTTGCCCATAATAAACGTTATTGAAGATTACCTTTGTAACGTGTTTTAATTTTTTGACATCTTATCCTTATTATTCCATTTTCTCATCCATATCCTCCCACAGTATGGATGCCCGGTGGTTGGACAATAAATATTCATTATTTTAAAAGAATCTTCTAAAGTTACTTTGTCTGTCTGTCTGTTTGTTACCTTGAAATATTGCCCACAGGTAGACAAGAACCTGGGTTAGGACATAGCATTACGGGATATGACTCATAGAATTATACTTGACATCCACATTGGCAAAAGCGCTAACATTACTATTAACATTTAATAAAATCTTTAGAATTATTTCACCGTAGTTTGCTTAATCAAACAATTTAGAAACACGGCAAAGTTGGCACAGTGGCTGAGCGATTGGTTGCTGCGCTGCGTGTCGTGGGTTCAAATCCCGCACGGAGCAAATATTGGTATGGCCTACAGATCAGATAGTTGTTCCGGGTCTGGATCTTTGTGTATGCCATTCAAACGTTTGTAAACGCACCCAAGATACAGGAAAAAATCGTAGTGTGGGGCAAACTTTTTATAAAAAATTAAAGGTAAAAAAACTTTTTCAAGTTTTTATTTAAACGCACTAAGCATAATCAGCCTATAATGTTCCCACTGCTGGGACACAGCCTCCTCTCTGTGAGAGGGAATGGGCTATAATGCACCACGCGGGCCCAGTGCGGGTTGGTAGATGTCACATGTCTTCAAATTTTTGGTTCTAGGACATGCCGGTTTCCTCACGATGTTTTCCTTCATCGTTTTGAGAGCAGTGGTGATGAAATAAATTACACAAAGTAATGCGCCTGCCTGGGTTCGAACCCACGACTTACTGCTCGTAAGTCGGGACCGCCACCACTGGGCCACCGCTGCTCTAACGAACTAAAAAGAATAAAATAGAGTTTTCCTTTAAAACTTTTACTATCAACTTATAACGTCATTACACAATTTATATAATATTAAAGCTGAAAAATGAATCAGATCAATTAGTTATTTAATTTAGGCACTTGTTTATGTAAACAGGTAAATCTCGCGACAAGGTTTTAAATCATATAAATTGTGTAATGACGTTATAAGCATTTGTTAGAAAAGGGTTCCGTAGCCGAATGGCAAAAAACGACACTCTTATAGATTCGTCATGTCTGTCTGTCTGTCCGTCTGTACGGCACAGCCACTTTATTCCGAAACTATTAGGACTACATAGTTGAAACTTGATAGGTAGATGTATTCTGTACACCGCTTTACGAATTATAAACAAAAAAAAATATATATTAAGTTGCTCCCCAGGCATAACCAAGCGGGAAATGTACCAATTTCTATATTCTCTAGGTTGCATGATCAGCCTAAGATAACTGCAGTTTTATCCTACACACGTTCATGCATACCTGTACAGTTTGACTGTCTCTTCTGCCTCTCTGTCTCTGTGTCGTGTATGTTGTTCTTAGGAGTAGTGGCTACACGTTGTCTGTCAGTGAGTCAGTTAGTTAATTCAAGATTTGTAGTTGTTGTACGTACTACCTATATTTTGGCGTTAATCTGCCTTATTAAAAAAAAACATCCAATTTCCTGTAAAATAAACCATTTTCCTAGATGTTGGAATAAAAATATACCAATTTAATTTGTGTGTAGGTAATCAAAAAGATAGGAACCGCTTACAAAATGCCTAAGGTACCTTTTAGAATTATTTTCTAAAACTAAGAGGTACAGTCAGCCCCAAAAAGATGTAAACACGGACTAGGAACCCATTTCATTGTCTACAACCATTAGTCCATAATTTTGTCTACAATGTAAAGCTACAAAACAAGTAAACAATTCATTTCAACAAAATCTCTTACACATACTGGATACTTAATAATAAAAACACCCTATGACCAAAACAAAGGACACAGAATGACAATGTCATACGAGTTGCAACGATTGACACGTCTCGAACTTCGTTTGATAGAAGAACAAGAACTTTGTTTCTGTCCTTTTATAACATGCATGCCGTCAGTGACGTATTATTTGTTTTTTGTTGAAGTTGAAATACATATAATCTTACGAATGATACTTAGCCCTTTAAAGGTGGTCTAACATACGCGTGTTTATTGTTTAATAAAAGAAATGAACTTGTTAACATTCACTTCACTGGTGTAACGCTCGCTCGCTCGCATCGAAAATAAAACTGTAACACGGTAATGCAGTGAGTGACTACCTTAAGATATGATCGTTGTGATGACAATTAATAAATTATGTTAGTCGGACGCGTAAGAGTAAATAGATTGATACCGCATTTTCAATTAGATACTTATTTCTAACAGCCTTTTAGATTTTTTTACCTCGTTTTAAACGATTGTTGTTTCCATATTTGTGAGATTTATGTAGATGTATCCTGTTTTGGACTGAGTGTTTTCATTATTATGTATCCAGCCTGTGGTTTTGGTGTCATGAATTGTTACTCTGTTTTGTAGCGTTACATTGTAGAAACAATTATGGAATAATGGTTATAGACAATTAAATGGTTCCTAGTCCGTGTTTACATCTTTTTGGGGCTGACTGTACCTTTTCGTGAAAAATGTGCTATAAAATGTAATTGAACTTGGTATCACTAAGAGCAACGCCCTTAATATCAGTCAGTCTTTGTGCGTGTAATGACTTTCTATAGGAGCAAAACTTTGAACATGTTTAATTACATTTTCTTTCATTGCAGTATTTAAAATAGTTGGATGATTTGAATAAAAGCCTCTCATGTCTTTGGTACAAATACCCGTATTTTTATCATGTTTATCGATGGCAGATTGTATAAAAGTGTTACTTATAGAAAAATGCATCCGGTTAGACTGGAAGCCGACCCCAACTTAGTTGGGAAAAGGTTAGGCAGATGATGATGATGACTTATAGAAAACGTATTTTTAAACATGGTTTTGCATACCATAATCTTCTGTTTGTGACAAGTCTCACTACTTTTCAAACATCGTACAAGACGATATGTATACATATCCGCATCTACGACACTTTTTCGTTGTAAATATAATACTTGTTCTCTTATACGGTTTGTAAATTAGGTTTAATACATAATATAAAAAAAAATTATATAGGTATATGCACATGGAAAATCTAAAGCCTATAAGCAATTTAAAAAAAAATCTCATTTTAGACATATCTTTATATACGTAGGGACCGTCGATCTGTAGCTATTGTAAACATAAAAAACACTACTTTTTAGTTAAACATTATATCTTATAATTTGACGTCACCTGAGGTTACAATTAGTAGTCAAATGGACATATAAGGCTACGGCCAGAGACATCGCTTGAGTGTACCCACATCGGTAGCTGACGTGAAAATGAAGCGGACGAATTTATGCTGTTTCTCTCGACTAGTTTTTCTTCTCTCTCTATCTTTATTTTTAGGGACAAAAAGTTTAAAATTATGAGTCGTTACCTATTTAATAGACAAACATACAAACCACACATTGTCCACGGGTTACTAAATGAACAAACAATAAACGGGAACGTATTGATAATTTTGTCTTAATTATATCATTTGAGTTAATTAATTTTAGGTTAAGATTGTTGTGAAAGAATATTTATGGTCAGTGTTCTAAAATAGAACTAGAATTAGAAAGAGAGAAGATATCGGGTACATCCCGTTTGTTAACTTTCCCGTTTCGCCAACTAATCAAAAGACGAAGAAGTGTATACAAAAAAAAATTGAATTTGGAACCTGAATGAAAGGATGATTTGTTTATGGTTCCAAATATTTTTTTTGGTTTTCTTTTTGTTGTTAGATTGGCACAACTGTTTTTCATTTTGGCGCGGAGTTTGAGTTGAATCTGTTATTTAGATTTAATACAGTGCTGTTTTTAGTTCGATCGTATCTAGTGTGTATTGCGAATTTCATAATGGACAAAAACATCTAACAAAGAGTTTGTCTTAAATTTTGAATCGTCAATAGAATTTCGTGTTCGGAGTCCCTGAAAACGTTACAGAATACTTACGGTGAATGGACTTTATTAAAAACACGTGATTATGAGTAGAACAAAGCGTTCAAAAGCGGTCGAGATGTGATGGAAGATTTGCCTTGGTAGGCCAACAACGTCTTCAACTGAAGTTAAAATCGCAAAAGTGAAGGAAATAGTGACTGAAAATCCTCATTCAAGTTTGAGACAGAAGATAGCCGCTGAACTTTTTGTGTTTCACGGATAGAATCACTTGGGTATGAAATATGTTGCCGCTCAGCTGGTCCTAAAATACCAAAAACTGAATCGCATAAGAGTCGCTGTGGACATGCTAGCACGAGTCAATTCCGACCTAACATTCATAAATACGATACGAGTTTGACATGCAAACTAGTCAACAAGCTTCGGAGTGGCGCCTTCCAACTGAAACGAAAAAATCACACCAAAGTCGGTCAAAAGTCAAAGTCATGTTGACCGTTTTCTTTGACTATCGCGGTGTTATGCACTCTGAATTCTTGCTGGAAGGTCAAACAGTATAAATAAGGTAATTAAGAGCGTTAACGTCTTACGGCATTTCATACAAACTTTCAAGAGATTTTTTTTCGAAATGTCTGAACCGATTTTAATGAAACTTCGTACGCATAAGCAGGTTACATGAGTCTAAAAACTTGACAGAGAACTTTTAACTTTTAGCGCCGTGAACACACTGTTTGAAATTAGCACGTATACTCCTAGGGACAGCATCATACAAAAACTGAAATAAATGGGAATTTGATTTAATGAACATTACTGTTTCCAGGATATATAATGAGGGCCAATATCTTACGTTATATAAAATATGATTTGCGGTGAGTTAGGTATTTGCTTTCTTTTATTTTTCATCGCTCATCGCGCCGCTAAGCACTTGATTATTTTTCATGGCTCATCGCGCCACTACGCACTTGATTATTTTTCATGGCTCATCGCGCCGCTAGGCACTTGATTATCTCAATACTGTGCGTATACGAGTTATTTAATATCTTAATTATTTAAATTACTTTTATCACTTTGCAATTTTGTTTTCTAAATAGATTGCGACTGGAATTAATATATGTTGTAAGTGTGGTATATTAGTAGAAGAAATGTTAGGAAATGAATTATTTTGACTGTGACTACACGAAGGTAAGTAAGTCTTACACCATTGTTTATTCTCTCTGTTCATTGAAATAATCAAAGGAATCTTGGAAAAGTTGATATAATTATTTAGCTTAGTGTTTAATAGTAGTAGCAAATAAACCAAAAAAAAAACAAATACATGACCTAGCAAAGCAACCCACTAAAGCAACCATATTGACGTGTGTTGCCGGAAAAGGCATGCTTGCATGCGTGCTGAAATCTTAGAGAAATTGATTTAACTTCCGTATGTGATTTTCAATCTAATTTGCTGTCAACAGTTACTCCAAAAAATCTGGTTATGTTCACTTTGTCTACGTTGTTGTTACAGTAATGAACATTATTATTTAAACTAGAAACGGGATATTTACCATGTTTAGTGTTTATAGACGTTCGACGTTCGTTGTTTCGTTTCTAGTCTAATAATAATGTTAGTGACCATGATAGTTTAAAATCTAATAATGAACATATACATTTGGTATCGATGTTCTTGGGGCAAAATACAGAATATTAGTTTTCCCAAGGTTTATCTTAAGATTGTCTTTTTTTCCAACCATTTTACCATTGATCGTATTACCTGCTGTCTGTATTTCTCAAATTAAATATCTTTATTTCAGATTCTCATCAATGTTATAAAGATTCACAAACATCATGGAGACGGCTACGCGAATATTTGAGAGGATTTTAAAGAAACAGAACATCTTCAAATTGTTGACGTATCTGAACTTGACTGCGTTTTTATGGCCCCAACAAGCTATTGTAGAAGGTATTCTGGTTTAATTCTTAATTAAATTAACACATTACATCGCGCCTGTTATCCTCGAAGGTTTGGTCAGAGGTGTACCTTAAATACGTCCACGTTTAACTAGTTATTGTGAGTCCCATGTAATACAGAGCAGTAGCGAAGGGTCAATTTTTGTAAGAGGTAAGCCGGAGTACATATCTTTAATGAGAATTTTATTATTGGTCTATAGAATACTGACTGTACCATTTTTCAATGGGAATCCGGTAGGAATCGAGTTGTATTGAACCTTCGCCACTGATACAGAGAGTCTATTGACTTTAACTGGGCACATGCGTTTTCCCCGACCGGGGAATCGAACTCAGAATTAGCGCTTGCGACTACTGTATGTACCAACGAGGCAGTCATAATTAGATTGAATCGTATTTTAATGAAACTAAAGCACGGAATTGCTTACCAAAGAATTCAAAGCAAATATTCTGCCAAAGTCAAGTAATTGCTTTTAATGACCATAACACCAGTATGTTTATGGACAAGAATTAACCTGTTGGCCTCCACGGACGTCTGTGGACGTGAAATCAAAAAGTGCTCACGAAGCCTCGAACGGCATGGCACGTCGAAAATAACACTTTTTTTTAAGGCGCTTGGCATAGTGAACACAAATTTTTGTTATTGACGTGGCGGTCAAAAGGTTAATTCTATACTAGGTTATGCCTGTGGCTTCGCTCGCATAGAGTTCGGTAATTGTCCCGTGGGACAATTACACACCGAACTACGTACTACTGGGTCGTACTACTGGGATAAAAAGTAACCTACGTGTTTTTTCAGGTTATAAACTATCTGTATGCTAAATTTCATTCAAATCCGTTCAGCAGTTTTTGCATGAAAACATCCACCCATCCTCACAACTTTCATATTTATTATAGTAGTAAGATATCGAGCGTTTGAAGCTACTACGCGACTATCTGCCAGTCTTACTAAAGTTGGAGGAACGTATTTACCGCCTATAGACACAAGTGTCTTCAGGGTTTTACTTGTAAAACCAGCCAAATTACAATTTTATACAGACAATATTATAATTTTCATTGTACCACAAGCAGAACCACCACCAGAAAATGGGCAGCAGCGTTCTCTGTGCTTTTTTAACAACCGTACTGCGATCGCCAACCCACCTGCCAATCGTGCCGATTATGGCAAAACCCCCCTTTGGGGGAGGCCTATGCCCAGCAGTGGACGTCTTTAGGCTGAAATGATGATGATAACAAGCAGAACAACAGTGTTGCAGCTTAGAAATTTTAATACGTATTACATAAAGTAGTCCTCGAATACATCCTATAAATGAAGTGCAGCAATACCTTCTTAAAAAAAACTATAAGTAAATTAAAAACCGGGCCTGTTGACGGCGAGTAATGGGCTAGCTCGGCGTCCGTCCGTCTTATGACGACGGGCCGTGTCGACGCAAGGGCCGATGCCTGTCGGGGCTGCGGGACCGTTTGAAAGAGATACCACGGCCCTGGAACACAAAGGGCAAGAAGGAACATAGATGGGTTTTAGTGAGTACAAGTCTGACACTCCCTTTCACTCCGCCCAGAGCGGGAGGAGTCATTTGTCGATTTCACAACCGAAAAAAAAAGGTAGATTAAAAGCCTACCCCTAATATAATTGAGAGAAGTCAATGCAGATAATGATAAAACCTTTTTTTTTCAGATGGTCACTCCTTCGACTTTATCATCGTAGGAGGTGGAACGGCAGGGTGTATCATAGCTAGTAACCTAGCTAGACAAAAAGTGAAGGTTCTGCTCATAGAAGCAGGTGCTCAACCTCCTTTCGAAACTGAGGTATTTTTTATGTTTTAGTTGACATAACCTAGCATCACGCCTGTAATAACCGAAGGGTTAGACAGAGGTGTACTTAATAGTACACCCACATTTCGCAAGTCTTGGTTGCAAGTCCAATGTAATAGGGGGCGAGCCTTTTGCCATCAACCGGGCACAAGTTCAGACTTCATGCAGCCAAAAATTCGTGACGGAAAAACTGAATAACACTTTGCCCGACCTGAGAATCTAACCCAGAACCCCATGCTCAGTAGTCGCGCTTGTGATTACTAGGCCAACGAGTTAATCTTAAAATCATCTTCATACTTTATTCTTCGTAAAAAAAAATTAAAATAACCTATATTAACTAACTAACTTAAAAATAAACTTAAAAAATGGCGTCAAAAAACTCCTCCTCAACGTAGTCAACTGGTAATGTACCCAAAAGCAAGAGTCATAACGAATCGTCTCGCGCGCAGGTTTGACGATTTTCAGCCTCCCGAACAAGCCGGATTCCGAAAAGGCTTTAGCACCGTAGACCACATACATACGCTGCGGCAGGTTATACAGAAGACCGAAGAGTATAACCTGCCTCTCTGCTTGGCGTTTGTGGACTACGAGAAAGCCTTCGATTCGATCGAGACTTGGGCTGTACTGCAGTCTCTCCAACGGTGCCAAATCGACTATCGGTACATCGAGGTGTTGAAGTGTTTGTACAAAAACGCCACCATGTCAGTCTGACTTCAGGACCAGACCTCAGAACCTATCCTTCTGCAGCGAGGTGTAAGACAGGGAGACGTCATATCTCCGAAACTGTTCACCGCTGCACTGGAGGATATCTTCAAGGTTCTGGACTGGAGAGGGCTAGGCATCAACGTCAATGGCGAGTACATCTCTCACCTTCGGTTTGCCAACGATATAGTGGTCATGGCTGAAACCATGGAGGACCTCAGTACAATGCTCGATGACCTTAGTAGAGCTTCCGAAAAAGTGGGTCTTAAAATGAACATGGACAAAACCAAAATCATGTGGAATACCCATGTAACACCCACTCCTTTCAAGATCGGAGACTCTACACTCGAAGTTGTAGACGATTATGTCTGCCTTGGACAAACGATCCAGTTAGGTAGGTCTAAATTCGAGAAAGAGGTCAATCGTCGAATCCGACTCGGCTGGGCAGCGTTCGGGAAGTTGCGGGGTATCTTCTCGTCCAACTTACCGCAGTATCTCAAGACGAAGGTCTATGACCAGTGTGTGTTGTCAGTGATTACATAGGGGACCGAAACATGGTCGCTCACAATGGGCCTTATCAGAAGGCTTAAAGTCACCCAAAGGGCAATGGAGACGGCTATGCTCGGAGTTTCCTTTTGTTATCGAATCAGAAATGAGGATATCCGCAAGAGAACCAAGGTAACCGACGTAGCCCGAAGAATAGCTGAACTAAAGTGGCAGTGGCCAGGGCACATTGCTCGCAGAACGAATGGCTGATGGGGCCGAAAAGTTCTGGAGTGGCGACCGCGAACCGGAAGACGCTGCGTTGGAAGGCCTCCCACTAGGTGGACCGATGACCTGGTGAAGGTTGCAGGGATCCGCGGGACCGGTCAATGTGGCGACACTTGGGGGAGGCCTATGTCCAGCAGTGGACGTCTTTCGGCTGAAATGATGAATAATGATGATGGATGATGAATAAAAAGTCGATACATTGATATGGCATACAAGCCATTTGCACGCAAGTTTATTAAAGGCTGCTTTTTACTGCACAAAAAATAATTATATACAGGTGTATCATAACTAGACTAGCTAAATTTGTCTATCATGTGTCAAGAGACATCATTAAAAATTCCCTTCTTCAGCAAAATACCGAAATAATACTCATTTCAAGATAGTATTGTGCAAAATATACTTAATCAACAAAATTTTAATGACCTGCTCGTTAAATGTCGTAATGACTGATAAAAGACCCTTGAAAAATCAAAATCTGTTCTAAGATTATGATGGTACTGATGAGCGAAAAAGTTGAGAAATTGAAAGCGTGGAGCCTGGTACAAGCAAAGAGACGCCTATTCCCAGCAGGGTGAAGTCGGGCTGTGGATGATGATGAGAGAAAAAGTTTATAAATATTTGTTATTTTTTCAGCTCCCAGGACTATTTGTGTATTTAACGGACAATGATTATGATTGGAATTTCACATCAGTACGCAATGAGACCACGATGGGCTATCACAAAGGTGAAGTAACACATTTGCACCAAGGCAAAGTACTTGGAGGATCAGCCCAAGTCAACTACATGCTTTATGGCATAGGAAACCCTCAAGATTACCAGGAATGGGTAGACATCACGGATGACCCCAGCTGGTCATACAAAGAACTCTGTCCACTTATCAAAAGGACGGAAAAAGTCACCGACCCACATATTATCAATTCGCGAGATGTTTTCTTCCGTGGTACGAAAGGTAAAGTGCTAATTAAGAAATATAATTCTAATATTAATGATGGATACTTTGAATCGTACAAGGAATTGGGATATAAAGTTCTAAATGAATTTAACCCAAATAACACTGTTGGGATCGCCAACGCTTATTTCACCATCGGTAACCGCTTCAGACAAAGCACGGCCTACGGGTTTTTGAGTCCTGAAAAGGATAATCCTTACTTAAAGGTCCTGTACAATTCTTTGGTAACAAAGATTATTTTTAATGATGAAAAATGCGCTGTTGGAGTGCAAATCCTTACAAAAGATAAAAAAATAATTACAGTGAAAGCAAATAAAGAGGTGATCGTAACTGCTGGGACTATAAAAAGTCCTCATTTGTTAATGCTTTCTGGAATCGGACCAAAAGCCCACTTGGAGGAGAAAGGAATAGAAGTGATTGAAGATCTACCTGTAGGACAAAATTTCCAAGATCATCCAACCAGTATGATGTTGCACAAAATGGGAGAAGCAACCCATATCCCACCACCAAATCCTCATGAATTTCCCGAAGAATGTATGGAGGGACGATTGGCTGTTAGTAATAAAAGTCGTGCTGACTACCAAATCCTTAGTGGAGTCATTTTTGATCCAAGATACTTTATGGAGATCTGCATATTCGTTTTTAGCTTCAAAAACGAAATTTGTGACCGTTTGTTAAAAAAAATGTATAATAGACAAATTCATTTTGTCACCAATAATCTTTTTTATTCTGAGTCTCGAGGTGAGATTCGTCTAAATAGCAGTAATCCTGAGGACTACCCTATAATCGATCCTAAATACTATTCTAATGAGAGAGATTTGGATCGTCATGCAGAATGCCTGAAGCATTTTAATACTATAATTAACACGAAATACTATAAAAGCATGAACGCTGAATTTTTAGATCCTGAACTAGAATCATGTAAAGGACTAAAGATAGGTTCTATTGAGTACTGGAAGAACTATGCCCTAGGAATGGCGACTACTTTACACAATTATGTTGGTACTTGTGCCATGGGATCTGTTGTAGATTCAGAGCTAAGAGTAAAAGGTCTGAAGGGTCTTAGGGTAGCTGATGCTAGTGTTATGCCTAAAATCATTGGGTCTTCTGTTCAAGGAACAGTAATGGTTATCGCACAAAAGCTAACAGATTTGTTGGTGAAACATTACAATATTTGTTCGTAATAAACTATATTTTAAAATGTGTGTCTTTATTACTATCCTTTTTCCTTAAAATTTATTTCATAAATTAAGGTCTAAATGCTCATATGCATAAACATGGCAAACCTAGTATATGGGGTGACAGGCCATTTTATGATAGAAGACGATTCTGAATTAAGCTTCAATCTCACTTTTAATATTTACTTCTTGCTTAAACTCATTATGAATCGTATTCAAACAACTCATGAGTGCAACATTTGAAATGCGTAAGACTTTAATGTGAAAAAACTGATTATGGCATAGATTCATCTTAAAAATGTGCTTCTTCTTCTTTATCATGTGGTTAGTGCCTATGCTGGTGTTATGTTACTTTAAACCCTGCAAACAGAAATAGGAGCCCTGCAGCGATTCTACGTTGACTACGCCTTATCTACAATCTAGTGGTTAATAACCTTGTTTTAGGTTTTTTCAGTCCCTGAATTATCAGACTGATCGTATTGAACAACTAGTAACTCAAATTTGTATTTTCAAGTCGCTGTTTTAAACATTTGTGCTTTGTTTGTCGCTCACTTAGTATTACAGTAACCCATTTTCAATATTTTTGACACCTTTAATTTTAATTATTTTCGCTCGTTTAAATACTACCCAAAATATTTATTTATTTATTATTTATTTATTTATTTACTCCAAACATACAAATATCCTTACAGGCTAGACCCAATGCGATATTGTAGCACACTTACAATTTAAACAGTTATTTAAACATAGCAAATTATATATGTAGCTGGTAAATGATTCAATATCAACGTCCATTTAATTAGAAAGCGCAGCTACATCAATTTCTTTATTACTGACCGAGTTCTTAGAAGTCCCTATAACTGGCTCATTTGAAATAAATTCTTTGAGTTTAAGCTTGACTACCATGTATAAATTTAGTAACTAGATAAAATAACCCAACATGTGAAGTTAAATAATTTAAGTTTAAAACCAACTCGTGCGTCATAGATTAGTTTTTATCACCTTAAGTAATAGTTAACTAATTCAATGCTAGGGTTTTAAATAAAGATTACTATTCTTAGTTCCTATTTACCGATTAAATGCATTATCAGTCTCAATATGAATGTTAATCATGTTTTTTCTTTTAGTTGTAATTGGATAAATCTTATCAATTTCAAGGATTGTGTCTTAAATGGGCACATATGTAGTTTATTTTTCTGCAGTCTGACTGTATTCGTCCTTTGGAAGTCAGGATGAGCAACATGATCGGGTCTGATTGTTAGCAGGTATGTCCTCTAATTTAGTTTAAATTTAATTACAAAAAAAAAACTCTCTTCTCTCCCTTTTCTCACACACTATCGTCTACATTTCGTTTTCATTTGTCCTTTTGCAGGTCTGCTAGCGGAAATTTCTTAAGAAATGAGCAGTACCCATGTACTCAAATATGATATTATATGTTATGAAACTGTTTTAAGCTTTGACGGTTTAAAACTAAACTTGTAGTGTCACTTACGGGACATCTTCCGAGATTGTTCATAATTTTGAGCTCCCGATATTCAAATTGCAAAAACGTCCAATCAAGATTTGAATATGCTCAAAAGTAGCAGCCGGCATCGTAATAACGACTCCACAAAACCTGGTCATACTGTGAGTGTGTTTTGACGTGACTTAGTGTCGAGTTCCAGTAGTGCGCGTAGCAATAGACAAAGAAATATAGTAGACAGATTTGTCTGCTCCTAACAATTTATTTTCCATCCACCCGTATTCTTCAGTCAACCCGCGATCATGGGGCTTGCAACAGCGTCAAAATATCGGGAGCTCAAAATAATGAACAATCACGGAAGATATCCCGTAAGTGACAGTGTAAGTTTTGTTGTTTTTTTTTCTGTGTTGTCTACTGTGTGTACATAAATATACTTCTAAACTGATTTTTTTGGGGTTCCGAAGTCGAATGGCAAAAAACGGAACCCTTATAGATTCGTCATGTCTGTCTGTCTGTCCGTATGTAGTCACAGCCAATTTATTCCGAAATTATTAGGACTACACAGTTGAAACTTGGTATTTCGATGTGTTCTGTAAACCGCTTTACGATTTTTATACAAAAATTACATGGAATCCATCACATGGAACTGAAACTATTTTTTTTTCATCAAACCTCTATGTGCGGGTTGTCTATAGGACTGGTCTTTAAAAATGACTTCGAGGTTCCTAAAACCATTTTTTCTCAAAGACAACCGTTTGAAAGATAGACACTTCCAAAGTGGTAAAACGTGTGTCTCCCCCTCTAATTTCTAAAGTAAGAGGAGGAAAATTCTGAAAAAATGTAGGAGTATAGAACGTAAAAATAAATCTCAATGAAAATTATTGATTTGATGTTTAGTTTTTGAGATATGGGACTTTTTCATCAAATTGCAGCAGTAACTGTGTTTTTCAATAACATACTATAAAAAACAAATTTAGTTTTGCTGTTGAATGTAACAATACAACATATGAATGAATCTTCAAAATATTTTTATTATATTGTTTGGTGCTACGGAACCCTGTGTGCGTGTGAGTACGACTCGCACTTGGCCGGTTTTTTACCCTAATTTAAATTCACGGTGCTATTATCTAAGAAAACATTGTTCGTTGAACGCTAAATTGTAATGCAATTTGCTATTATCAATTACCAACGACTTTTTTTAACAATTTATTTACTTAAATATTTGATTAAATTGTCAATAAAAACCTTATCATAGTCTTTGACGCACACCCTGTTAATTATAGTGAACGACTGCGACGAGCAAGTCTCTTATCCTTTAATCGGTTGACAGACTGAATGGAAGACGGATTGATTCTTTAGCCAGGTTTGCTTTAAATTAATCTTTTTCTAAGTTATTAAACTCTTCGTTTGCTATCTTGATTTTGGTCGTAAATTGTGTTTAATCTTCTTAATTGTTCATTTCAATAATTCATTATATACCTAGCCTTTTCCCAACTATGTTAGGGTCGACTTCCAGTCTAACCGGATGCAACTGAATACCCGTATTTTAAATGAATCCACTGCCTATCTGACCTCCACAACCCAGGTAGTACTAGGTAATACGATACCCCTTGGTAAGACTGGTTGTCAGACTTTTTGAGCCACTGACTACCTGGAACGACTGTCAAAGATTTACAAATGACAGCCGGGACCAACGACTTAACGTGCTTTCCGAAGCACGGAGGAAACTCGGTATGCAATGGGTGGTCACCTATCCACAGACCAACCTAGGCAAGCACGGCTTAACCTAAAGATCGATCCGAGTGGCTGTTATTATTAAGCCACGAGCTCCTCAATAATTGATTCATAAAAATTAGGCTAAATTGCTTATACTTTACTATCTTGATGAAGTCTTGATGAAGTCTTGCTACCCGAAAATCTGATAACCAGTATTACCAAGTGGTATCCTATTACCAGATAGATAGTTACTTCATGTAAAACACTGGGCAGCTGCATCTGGTTAGGCTGGAAGCTGATTATGACATAGTTGTGAAAATTCTAGGCAGGTGATGAGATGATGATGAAATCTCATCACAATCACCTGCCTAACCTTTCCTCTCATCGAAATCTCCCTTATTAAAACATTTCTGTTTAACTTCACAGAGGCTTGAATTTCAAAATGGACACAGCTACAGCAGTATCAAATTTTTTAAAAGTACAACATATATTCAGCTTAATTAATGGCTTGCAACTGTATTCACACCTGTGGCCACCATATCCTTGTGTTGAAGGTAATTTATCTACATTTCTATATTTTTTTATTTATATTTTAGTTAATCGTTGGTGACCCGGTGGTAACTGCCGCGTTTTACTAGTTGTAGGTCGTGGATTCGAACCCAAGCAGGTGCAAATCTTTGTGTAATTTATTTCATCTCCACTGCTCTCAAAATGGTAAAGGACTTCTATTCCCTCTCATAGAGAGGATGCATGTTTCCAGGCATAACATGTTGTGGAGTTATAATGACAAAAGAGCAACACTTCACTTTTGTAAAAATTTAATGCTTAGATGAATTAATGAATAAAAATTTTGATTAATTTAAAAAAAAGTAAAAAATACATTTAGTTATAATATATATTAAAAAAAATCTAAAAAATAAAATTTTAGTATTAGTGTACCATTTAATCGTATTTTTAATAAAAATTTAAATTGTTTAAAGAAATTTTTGTTCTTTTTTCTCAGCTTCTTTATAAAAAAATAATTTTGAATTTCGGATTTCGTTTTTTTTAAACAAAATACGGAATTACATTGACAAAATGGGTAAAACAACGTAAAATATATAAACCTATCTTTTAAATGTCAGACGTTGGACATTTAAAAGATAGGTTTCATTAGAATGCAAAATTTATGTATTTCACTGCTGCTGACTATAATATTATTGTTAAATAATACCTCGATACCAGAGATATTTTTTTAAAATTTGGATCCTGCTCAACAACGTCTCGTCGCTCCTTTCGGAATATCGTTCAAATGGCGTGCATCAGGAAACGATGGACGCGCAACCAACCTCGTTGGCGATTTTTAGTCGTTCATCGACATATTTAGTTTAGACGAGTTTCCAGATTGTAAAAAATAAAATAAAAGGGCCCGAACTGTTATGACCCTTTCTACTGATTTTTAAGCTATAACAAATGAATATTCGGTTTAATAAAAAATCAGTTTTCAAGAACATAATCAGGAAGAGAAAAATACTACCATAAATAGGATGTTCAATTGGAAGATTCAATTATCAATACGTACCAGGTAAAAAATGTTATGTGTTAAGTGATGACAAATAGACGATTTCAATAAATTGCCATTTGGACTTCAAATTATATCTTCGCCATCACTACATAGTATAAAACAAAGTCGCTTTCTCTGTCCCTATGTCCCTTTGTATGCTTAAATCTTTGAAACTACGCAACGGATTTTGATGCGGTTTTTTTTTAATAGATAGAGTGATTCAAGAGGAAGGTTTATATGTATATATTGCATCTGTGCGAAGCCGGGGCGGGTCGCTAGTTACTTATAATCATAAAATTTTGGTGTATTTTCCGTATCAATACATAGCTCTTCGAAGCTTGGTACACGAATGAAAAAAATGACAAAACGATCATCTGTCTAAAAATTGTTTCAATTTGAATTTAAAGTTGACAATTTAAAAGAAGAATGTGGCTGTGAGGTTTTAGCAAAGACGCTTAAATGCAGAGGTAAGTCTGCAATGGGCATCATATAATGCTACTATTATTTTAATGGGTGGCTAAACACCTTGTTTGCCTAGGTACTCGATAACAATTAATCACTGATTAAATTCCTTGATCTCTGCAATACCAGTCATCGCAGTTGCGTTTTCGTCACAGAAATAAACTGAAATGTTTTTTAATGCATCATCTGTACCATTTACTATTACATAAATGTAGAAGATATATGATTTCTACCAAACGGCTCGCATCGCATTGGATCGTAACGAATTTTAGAATCTTTAAACGATATTAAATCGTGTACACAGTATTTAAAGACTATATTACCAAACCGCGCACAGCAGCTTGACCACAGGCGTCTTCCGCGACACGGGATTGTAGCCGAAAGTATGCGCGTGATCGGCTCCGTTCGCCTGTTATCGTATCCGATCGGATACTTAACACGTCAACACGGTAGGAATGAAATTATATGACTAGGCACAGAAACGGATACGTTCGCAAGCGACGGTATGGAGCGGATCGTATGCGTCGACATCCTGCCGGACGCGATTGGCTGGCACCGCATTCGTTCCTATCCTTTCCGATCCAAAGATGCAAGCCGTTTGGCGGAAATCGTCCTTGTCCTTGCAAAGAACGGACCGGCAGCTAGTAGTGTATGCAGAACTGGTTTAAAAACTTTGTTCAATCTTCTATCCAGACTTTTGTACTTTAAAAAATGCAGTCAAAGTCCCATCTGTCGAAGACCAAAAATACGAAATAGGGAAGAGCGACGTTAAGAAGAAGAAAATTATGAGATTTTAAAATGTTAAGTAATTGTTTACAGATGGTGCTAAATACGATTTCATCATAGTTGGTGGAGGAACTGCAGGATGTATAATAGCATCTGCACTTGCAGAGTGCAATGCCAAGGTTTTGTTGGTTGAGGCTGGTGGTAACCCAAATTTGGATTCATTGGTGAGACATGGATGACAATAGAAAATATTTAGTTTAATGCAAACTGCCTTCCAGCATATCTAATAATAGTATTTAGTTTAATGACTAACTTCCTTCAATTTCAAACTTGATCTGGCAGTGGCTATGTAATCAATGTGGAGGCTAACATCACTATTATAGTTGTCTCAATGCCATTCCTGGTGCCAAGAATTAGACTATCATGTTTCGTGGTATTTAGTCTACTAGAAAATTTGTAACAGTTGCTCCTTGTTGATTGAAACCCAACGTTTCTTTTGATTTTTACTGAAAAAACTTAGTAAGATATCCTTTTTAATTTCAGTTACCGGCCTACTTCGCATATCCGAAACACACAGTTAACGATTGGAACGTCACTTCAACTCGGGAAGAAATACTGCAATACCATAGAGGCAGTGTTTCTGATATAACACAAGGCAAAATGCTTGGAGGCAGCAGCAGTCTAAGCTACATGGCATATGTTCGTGGAAACCCTATGGACTATGACAAATGGGCAACTATCACCAATGACACATCTTGGTCCTTTGATTCCATATTTCCACTATTCATCCGAAGTGAAGGTGTAATGGATCCAGGAATTCTAAACTCACCAGAAGACAAGGCATTACACGGCCTCAATGGCCAATTCTTACTAACAAAATACTATGACGAAATTAGAGAAAAATACTTTAGTGCATTTGAAGAAATGGGACATAAAATCGTACCGGATATTAACGTCAGAAATCCTCTTGGTTTCACTACAGTTTTATATGCGTATTATCATGAAAGATCAAGTACCGCAAAATTTTTGAGATCTGTAAAGGATAAACCAAATTTAGATGTCCTAACTAACGCTTTAGTAACTAAAATACTTTTTGACGGTGACAAAAGAGCTGTTGGCGTTAAAATAAAAACCAAAGATGGAAGAGTCATCACTGTGAGAGCAAATAAGGAAGTAATAATTACAGCAGGAGCCTTTAAAACACCTCAGTTGCTTATGGTTTCTGGAATTGGTCCAAAATCGCATTTAAAAAGGAAGAATATTAAAGTCATAAAAAATCTACCCGTGGGAAGAAATCTTCAGGATCATCAAATATGTGTTACAGTATACAAAATGGGTGACGCAAGGTGTCCAGCTGGACCTCCTGATCCTCATCTAGTAAACATACCAGCAATAGACGGTTACATCGCTTTAAAAAAATCACAAAAATATCCCGATTATGAAATCCTTAGTCTTATTCTTGATAATCCAGAAGTATTTTTAGTTCTCTGCTCAGTTTCATTTAGTTTTACCAATGAGGTTTGTGACAACATTGTAAAAGGTGCTGCTGGCAAGCAAATCTATTTGGTCTTCAATGTTCTTGCATATCCTGAATCTCGAGGACAAGTTCTTCTAGACTCAAAAAACATGGCCGATCAACCAAAAGTAACTCTTGGATATTACAGCAACGACAGAGATCTAGAAATGCATGTGAAGACTGTTTTAGATTTCAACAAAGTACTGAATACTACATACTTTAGAAGTGTTGGTGCTGAACTTATTGATCCAAAACTGAAAGGTTGTGCTGGTTTTGATAAAAATAGCAAGGAGTATTGGAGGTGTTATGCTTTAGGCATGGTTACTACTGGGCATTACTACGTTGGTACTTGTGCTATGGGTAGCGTAGTAAAGTCGAATCTACTAGTAAAAGGAGTTAAAAATCTTCGAGTAGCTGATGCTAGTATCATGCCAACGATAGTGGCATCTCCGACGACAGCAGCTGTTTTAATGATAGCACAGAAAGCTGTTGATATGATTGTTAAAGAGCATTCTTTAAAATGCCTTGGCTGTTAGTTGTTTCATTTTATTAAATGTAAGTTTTCGTTTTTGTAATAAGACGCTTTAATACAACAGTGCGCATGCCGCTCAGTCAAACTACCCAAAAATTCTTGCTATTTCACCAAGCGCCGTACGAGAACCTGAGATGAACATAATTATAATTCCTACTTCAAAAATTTTAGCAGTCCTTCAGAAAAAAGGTTATTACAAAAAAACTTGTGAATATTTATCTTTGTAAAATAAAGTTATTTGAATTTATTAATAAATTGTGTTAAAATTATATATAACTTTCCAGGTTCACAAGTTCCAAACCTTTTATTTTACAGTTCTGATTAGCAATAATACTAAATAATGCATAGAATAATTTATATAATGCTTAGTTTTTGGTGTTTAATACCAAATAATAAATTTATCAGTTTTCTCCGTTTTGTATGAAAGAATAATCAGCTTGCGCTGCCTGTCAAACATAAACTTCATCAACGACACGAAAGAAGACGACCAATCTTTAGAGTATATTTAACAATTATAATATTTGCATCAGCTAGATAAAGCTTAACAATATTTTTAATAATTGATTACAATCTAGTCTAACAGACTAAAAAGCAATTTAACTCTTCCTTAATTTTTTACGTGTTAGATTTATGTAATAGTTAAATAAGAATAGTCAATTTAAACTTTCACACGATTACGTATTACTTTCGCAGGGTCTGTTAAGATAAAAACACACGTGGTACAAAAAAAAAATACATACAGTCGTGATCAGTGGTGTATACGTATTTATTTGGTTATTTTGAGGGTTAGTGCTTATTTATAATAACAACTGGTAGGAAATCTGAAACTGGCCTGTATGATAAATTAATTATATTTGGGAAACAAAACATCCGGATGAAATTCTGCGGTTTACCACTGTGTGACCAATTAACTAAAATAAATGAGCACTGTCTACATTTTGCTATGAAAGGAGAAAAAATAAATAATCATAATATTATAACTGAACGGAACTGGGCTGGTCACGTCTGCCGCATGTCGGAGGAGCAATGGTCAAACATTACCACTCAGTGGATAGCAAATAGCGGGAAACGACAACGTGGCAAGTCCAGAAGGAGATGGCAGGATGAGCTGGACTCTTTCGCAAAGGATTGGCCTACAATCGCACTAGACCGCGAATTGTGGAAGGAGGGAAGGGAGGCCTTTGCCCTGCAGTGGGACAATATAGATTTATAATAATTTTATAAATATAATTTATAACCTATTTACTTCCTGATAATTTAGCTTTCTATTGGTGACAAAATGGTTAAAATCCGTTCAATAGTTTTTGAGTTATTCGTTACAAACATACAACAATACAAATCTTTCCTCTTTATAATATTAGTGTAGATTAGTAAGGATACATGCTTTTATATGTGAGAGAGAGAAAGAGTGAGTGAGAGTAAGTAAGTGTCAGTAAGCTTGTGGCTAAATAATAACAGCCGCACGGGTCGAACTTCAGGTTAAGCCAGCACTACACAGGTTCAACAAGTAGGTTCCCAGTACTAATTGGCTTGTGGAGGTCAGATAGGCAGTCGCTCCATGTAAAATACTGGTATTCAGCTGCTTCCGGTTAGACTGAGAGCCGACCCCAACATAGTTGGGAAAAATCTGATGATGTCATGCTTTTAAAAATAAGTGTGTAACAATCGTGAGAACGTTAGTTCTGAGTTTTTTGCTTATCCTCACGGGAAAAAATCTTGAGTTTGGTATATAAATCACGGGTAAGTATCGAGCCCCCTGAATTCGGGGGTGGGGGGGTGGTGGAGGGGAGAGAAAAAGGGTTGTAGAGTCGTCCCCCACTTCCCCCCCTGCCGGAGGTGCATGGCATTTTTAAATATTTCATTTCGAGGTTGTTTTCATAATGTTTTTGACATTATAAACCTGATGTATGGGGGGAGAGAGTTGGGCGAAGGGAAGGGAGGCTTCCCTTCACCCCAACGCTACTCAACGTGGCGCAGTCAAAAAATAACCACAAAGGTGATGGCGAGGTCTATTAGCTAGCTTCGCTCGCTCACTCGACCCCGCCATCCCCTTCTAACCTAACCTGTCTGAGTTGGAGTGCCCCAAGTCCCGAGCTCGCTTCGCTCGCTCTTGCTCTCAATAAAACACTAGCATATTATCTTTATACACTTACTTACTATTAATTTTAAACGTTAACTTGATAAAAACGTTAGGGAACACATTCACGTAAACTCGAAAGCAACGGAATGACGTAAAGTATATCTGCCATTGTCAACAAAATGGCCGCCCTAGCAATTCATTTTACGCACTTTGAGATGATTTTGACAGATGCAACTTCAAAAACGTTAGAATAAAGGTATGTTCCGTTTCACGCTTAGTTAGTGATTTACCAATGTTTTTAGAAAATAATTTTAAATACTTCCAAGCTGCTCCGGCAGTTAAAATCACATGAGGGCGCTTCAGATAAACTCCCTTGACTGTGGGGCACAGTGACAGAATCCTCAAATTCAGGGGACTCGATTCTAAACCCAACCCCGATGAACGTATAATGTATTTAATAAGAACTGCACAAGTCATCATCTGCCTGCCTTTTCCCAACTACGTTAGGGTCAGCTTCGAGTCTGACCGGACATACCTGAATACCAGTATTATACATGGAGCGACTGCCTATCTGACATCCACAACCACGTAGTGAGTACCATGATTACAGAAACAATATTAAATCAGACTAATTTATACTTTGTTTATAGATCACCCTGTAGCTTAATACTAGCCAATGATAATGTTCCACTACCCTGTATTAAAGTTTCAGTCCAACACTAAACACGCTACATTAAGCTAAAATCTAGAGTGGAACACTCATGTCCTTAATATCGCCGTGATCACTTGTAGCGAAGACAACCCGGGCAATATTGCTCGATTGGCTCGAGACACATTAAGCCGGAGTGCACTTGCACACGTAACTTTATTGCTTTGCGTTGCTCGAGAAATTAAGTACATTTTAAATTTCTCCCGTTACTCTATAGTAATGATGAAGAACACAGGTGTAATTGCATAACATGCTCTTATGAATATAAAGAAATAGAATCAATATTTACATGATTTTCAAAATATAAAAAATTTAAAACAATAATAAAGTTATTTACATGACGTATTGAAACAGATAATAATTAAACGGCGTCAAAAAAGTCGTCCGCATCACTATCAACGGAAATACTAAACAGAATAATATTTATACTCATTTACATTATGACTTATTACTTAGACAGGAAACGGGATATTTACCATGTTTACTGTTTTTGTCGAGTTCCCGATACATTATGACTGTTCAAGAACATTTATTGATTAACGTTGACGAGCAAATAGTATGCATAATTGTCTTTTTTTTTAAATATAATATGAATTATAGTAATAAAAAAGTGCGTTACCCAATTGTGCTGAAAATCTTTGCTTTAACTTGGTGCAATTACCAGAAGGAAATGTATACCTAATCACGATTTAATTACGAACCGAAAATAATTATTTATTGTTTTTGGGACCACAATCTTATAATCAGTCTTTAAAGGGTAGAGATTACTGAGTTTTTGTGTTTTTGATTTTTGTGTACTTTTTCAAGAAAAGTAGTTTAGTAGGTATTTGGTTGCAAATTAGGGGGCATCTAATAGTTTTAATAGAGTCACATTATCCTTGTCCCAGTCTGGGAAGGAAAATGTCGACTGAAAAGTCTCCCATAAAAACACATAACTTTCTTTTTGGGCTTTGCTGCAGTCGGGTAAATAGCAGTAGTAATTAAACCAAAATTGTTAGTTATTAAAATATCTTGTTCATCATTAAAACGTGCTGTTAACTATTATAATATCATTAATATTGTCCTCTACGCGCCATCCTTGTCACTTACCTCATGTCCTCCAGTATAACTTTGTTATACTCCACCTTATTTCATTAACCGACGCTGGCAAAGCCTTGGTATTAAGCGAGAAGTAAAGGAAATTCTCCCTCATTTTGCTTTGAAGGTATTTATTTAGTTTGGGACGGTGAGAAAGATGAAGTGTTTTTGGAAATTAAAAGACGTGAAACCGAAATCTAGAAATGATCACCATCATCGCGACTGCTGAACATGAGGTCTTGGGTTCGATTCCCAGGTTGGACAAAGTGTTATTGAGTTTTTCCATTAGGAATTTCTTAGTAGCAGCCACGGAGTCTGGATTTGTGACCGGTTGATGGCAATAATCTCGCCCGCTTATAGGTCGGACTTAAACATAACTGGCGAAATGTCTACTATTGGGAATACCTCTGCTCACTTTTCGGGAATTACAGGAGTGATGTTATGATGTAGGATGATGATCACCATCATTATTTTTTAGCAATTTGGACAAGCACTTCGTTTTGTTGGTAAAATATAAGCAAGAGATCCTGTTGAGTATGCTGACTATAAGTCTAAGGAGCGATTAATACAGAAACTGCGGCTGCGTGCTGAAGGCGCAGCGCAGTTATGATGCCGCTTCAAAACGTTTTCATACAAAATATACGTAGGCGACGACGTGTCGTGAATTACACTCACGCCGTTCTTTCATTTTTTTATAAATTCCACGCCTGTGCTGCGTCTGTGCCGCGTCTTCACCTTACACCTTTTCTGTATAATCCGCGTCGTAGGTTCCCAATAGGGCAAAGTATTTGTAGGTTTTTCCATCTGGAATTTCACAGTAGGAGCCCGGAGTCTGGATATTTTATCCGGTTGATGCAATTAAACAGGCTTCTTTTTACTAGGTGGGTCTAAAATGTAACTGGTCAAACTTAGATGCACTATACTCACCTCTGCCTAACCGCTACCTCTGTTCAAGCACGATATTATAGTGGGACAAGCTCTTGGTTAAGCCAGAAATTCAAATAGGTACTCTAGTACAATTAAACCACGTGTGTACTACCCGTATGCTACCTATATTGAACCCATCGCTGGATTGACTAATGAAAATCAATTCCCACAAAGGACCTTATCGTATGCAATATCTATTTCTCTGAAACTGCGAGTTTTTGACAGCAATAGGGCATGTCCATACACATGGGCGTCGTCCGGAGTGGGCAAGGGGGGGGCAGCTGAAACTGAGCACTATTCTTATAACTAACTCGACAAAATTAGTAACTTCTACTTATATGTAAAGAAAATGTAAACAATAGGTGCTAATGTTTTTTTAAGGTGGCTATTACATTTTAGATTCTTAGAAGAATTTTAGCTATAGTAGTGAATTTAACCCTTAAGGCGCTACCCCGAAAATAAATCGTTCGACTGATCTACTAAGCCAGCGAAAGTGATGCAATTACTTTTGATAAGCAAAAGAAGAGAATGACTATAATGTGCGTGCGCTCCGAATAAAACGACGTATGTGCCAAAACGCACTTACTCCTTCATTAACAAAATAAATAAATTTAATTTAAAAGTACTTTGACTAAACTTTGATATGATTATTCTCTATGTTTTAAAATAAATTCCATTGAATAACTTTTACTAGCGACCCGCCCCGGCTTCGCACAGGTGCAATATATACATATAAACCTTCCTCTTGAATCACTCTATCTATTAAAAAAAACCGCATCAAAATCCGTTGCGTAGTTTCAAAGATTTAAGCATACAAAGGGACATAGGGACAGAGAAAGCGACTTTGTTTTATACTATGTAGTGAAGCGTTACGCCGTGATGTCCAAAAAAGTAAAAAATAGATAAAACTGCATTTTTTTTTGTTTCGAGAAAAAATCATTGAATCGCGTATTCCTGTTACACGATACTAGACAAAAGAGTCGAAAAACAAATACCAAAATGTTACATCCCTATTCCACATACTCAATAAATTACACGAAATAGAAAAAACACTTTATTTTTTCAATAAATCACCTTAAAAATTAGTTTTTTAATCTTATCTTGCTGTGCACACACCGTTTTCGTGAACACAGGTGTAATCGGCCTTTATGGTATTTGATCATTTCTCGTGAAACTGTTATCTACATCTGAACATCGTTGTTGTGGTCTACTGTTGGTCTCGTGGTCACAAGTACTCCTACTACTGAAAATGACATCTTAAGGGTCGGGCAGGATCTCTTCTATCTTCAATCTAAATTGTGTCAGCCCAGAACTGAGCTACTAGTTTGGCGCTTTCAGTAGCGTCCATCAGTTCCTGTAGTGAACAAACAGCAGGAGATGATAAGTGCCCATCGTTTGTGGAACAGCACCACATTTACACTCCAGGGCAGAGTCATTAATGAATCTCCTGAGCAATCATTGAAATTTTCGTTACGAATTTCCTATTAGCAGTCTGGAGCTTTCATTTGTGCTAAGTTGTTGGCAATAAGCTTGCTCTCTGTTAAATGGGACCTTAATGTAACTCTCGGAATGTGGATATATTTACTAAAAATAAATAAAGGTAACTCATACAAGGTAACTTTCGTTATTTAAAAAAAAAATGTGAAAAGTTATGTCTTATTCCCATGTCAAGTCGCAGATTCAGATTTTAGGCTGCTACCGATAAATTATTGATAGGAAACCATAAATATGCTCAACATTAGCGGTTTGCGACACCAACGACTTATTGCGTATTTCCTTTAAATTACTTTTCAAAAGCATTTCAGCTGCAACGAAGTTCTATTTGAATTATTATCGTTGCAGACTTTTTCAACCTACATAATTATGTACTGTTTATCATAATTGATTTAGAATTAATGAAGCGTAAATAAATGTTACTTCAATTGTTATTTTTAGCATTTTGGTTTCAATATAAACAAAGACAAGTGTAGTTCCGCTGCAGTGTTTATAATTATGTACTGTTTATCATAATTGATTTAGAATTAATGAACCGTAAATATATGTTAATTCAATTGTTATTTTTAGCATTTTGGTTTCAATATAAACGAAGACAAGTGTAGTTCCGCTGCAGTGTTTATACTTTGTGTTTAACGTTAGACATTTTGCTTCATTGTAGAGTATTTGTTAACAAGCCAAAACCTCATATTAATAGAATAAAATTATACTAAAATTTCCAATGACTAGTGTCTAAAACGGTTTTTTCGCAATGGATTCTGCCGGCGCCCTGTCTTATTTTAAAAATGTTGAGAATATTTTGGGGATGCTAACCATACTCAATCTTACGACATACCAATTTTCAAAACCCGTGTGTGTTCAAGGTAAAGTTACTAAATAATTGTGTCTTTTTTTTTGTCACTCCGGGAGGAGCGGAAGGGTGTCAGTGTCAGACTTGTACTGACTAAAACCCATCCATGTTCCTTCTTACCCATACTCTTTCAAACAGTCCTGCAACCCCGGCAGGCATCGGCCCAAATAATTATGTCTTAATCTTACGAATACTACCTATTATACATCAGAAAGTTTGTGAAGATGAATGGGAGTTTGTTACTCTTGAACGGATTTGAAATTTGGCATACAGACAACTTGTAACCTGAAATAACACGAAGGATACTTTTTATCTCGGTAGGGCGATCCCGTGGGACAATTACCGAACACCACGCGAACGAAGCCGCGAGCATAAGCTAGTTCATAATAAATGGCTTTTTCTGAACCTCCAGAAAAAAATCTGGTCGAAATAATTTTAAAGAAATCTTGTAATTTTTTTATCCACATTTTGCAAATTCGCAGCATGAATCAAGTCTTGAAGAAAATAAGGATTTAGATCGTTATTTTCTGATGAATTTAAATTTAATCCTATCCTTAAAATCTTATTTTTTCTAGATGGAGCAAAGTTTGATTTCATAGTAGTGGGCGGTGGGACGGCAGGATGCCTCATAGCTAGTAGACTTGTGGAAAGGAACGCAAGAGTACTGCTCATAGAAGCAGGAACTGTGCCACCCATGGAATCTGAAGTGAGTATTTTGGATATATTTTACAGCAGTAGAGCTCGATGTTGTCCAAACAATTTTATGATTGAAATGAGTACTTACTGATTGGATAGGTTCACTCGAATCTGGATGGTTAATTCCTGAAAAAAACATCTTAGACACTAATCTACTAACTTGACCAAGACTATGTGTGATTCTCTGAGTTTCTTTCAGTATTATTTTCAGAGTAGTCAGATGTGCTGCCTACCCTGACTACTTCAAATTTTATATTCATTTACTTGAACATATTTGTTTATTCCACAATTATTTTCAGATGTCTGGCCTGTTTCCATATATGAAGGATTCAAGATATGATTGGAACTTCACTTCAACTTGTGAAGGCTTGACCACAGAGTATCATACCAACAATGTTATTCACATGTCGCAGGGTAAAGTATTAGGAGGTTCTGGATCCCTGACTTTTGGTTGCTATGTTCGGGGAAACCCTCACGACTATAATACATGGGCAGACATTACTGACGATCCGTCTTGGTCATGGGAATCAGTCCGACCATTATTCTGTAAAAACGAACAACTTATCGATGAAAAAATTCTTGAATCCAATGAGACTCACTGTTACGGAACGAAAGGAAAAATTAAAATACGGAAACAGTATTATAAAAGAAACAGAGACTTCTTTAATGCTTTAGAAGAAATAGGTTATGAATATCATCTGGATATAAACCCGGAACATCCACTAGGATTTACTAATCTTATGTTCAATATTGGTGACGATATGCGCCAAAGTACGGTCAAGAAATTTTTGAGTCCTCTCAAAGATAACAAAAAACTACACCTTCTGTTAAATACGTTAGCAAATAAAATTATATTTGATGATAACAAGACTGCCATTGGAGTAGAAGTATTGACAGGAGATAAAAGAAAATTGAGCTTATTTGCAACCAAAGAAGTGATAGTAACAGCTGGAACTATAAAGTCACCGCAGCTACTCATGCTATCAGGAATAGGTCCAAAATACCACTTACACAACAAAGGTATCAAAGTGTTATCTGACTTGCCTGTGGGAAAGAATTTCCAAGACCATGTGAACTGTATTCTTATTTATAAAATGACGAAATCTTCTCTAGCTAGTAACCTTGGAGATCCCCATAAATACCCGTATGTTATATTCGACGGCTATGTAGCTCTTAATAAGTCTCAGAGCTACCCTGACTATCAAACGATTGCCGCTCACTTTGGCGACAGCTTAACATTCTTAGGACTTTGTGCATTTTTATTCAGTTACGACGAAGAATTCTGTAACAAGTTAGGGAAAGGTCTTGATGGCAAAGAAGTATTAATGGTGTTTCTCACATATTTCAACCCCGAATCGAGAGGAGAGATCCTTTTGCAAAGCACAAATCCAAATGATTATCCTTTAATCTATCCAGGTTATTATACTAACGATGTAGACATAACGAAGCATGCTAGCTATTTAGCAGACTTCAATCGTGTTTTGAATTCGACATATTTTAGAAAGGTTGAAGCTGAATTAGTAGATCCACAAATGAAGAAATGCGAAGGTCTCGAGAGGGGAACTACGGAATATTGGAGGTGTTATACACTGGGGACATCAGATACTTCGCATTATTTTGTTGGTACTTGTGCTATGGGAACGGTGTTGGATTCAAGTCTTCGAGTGCGTGGAGTCAAGAGGTTACGAGTGGCTGATGCTAGTGTGATGCCCACTAATGTACGGGCATTCATTGAATCAACCGTCATGATGATTGCACGAAAGGCTTCTGATATGATTATTAAGGAGCACGGTTTGAAATTAAAAAAGAGAAAAGTCTGAGTTAAATTTTTGGAACAAATCGTAACTGTGTGTTTCGTCAAATTAGCTAAAAACAAGTTCGATTGTGTTTGTCATTTGCACTTATTAATTTGAATAAATAATACTTCCCGCATGACACTGTTTTATTTATATATAACATAAACACTTCAATCACGTCTGTTATACTCTCGATCAACACCTGAGGAGTCTCTCGTTAGGCAGCTGGATCAAGGGCTTGATTCAGAAAGCGGTACTCCTGGAAACGGTTCGTATTCGGTTCGAGGAGGTTCCTCTCTCTAGAGCCCTGACCGCCGCCGTCGGTAGCTTGGACCCTGTTCCCGTGGGCTACTATTTTTTTATATTTTTGAATAGATTTTTTTCTATTACTTTTTTTTAAAGGTATATCTAAAAATATAAATTTATGTTTAGATAGTTAATAAAGAAAATAAATTAAAAAAAAAAATGTGCACAAAAATAAATTGATAATTGTTACTTCTTATAAAATTAACAGAATACCAAGAGTTAGGGTAACCTATGTATGTTAAGTTCAACATTTTATTTTATACGTTTGGCATTGCAAATGCTAACGAAATGCTACCCTTTCGTTAGCATTTTATATTATTTTATCAATTTAAAGAAAAGTAAAGTGGAATGTTCAATGTATTTCAATTTAGACTCCACAGGAATGAGCGTTATTGTTGAATATTTTTGCTTTATTACAAAGTTCCGCTTTGGAATTTTATTTCCTAAAAATAGCTGTTACCCATCATGGATTCTGTAGATGTTGCTACCGATTTGTAGAAATATAGAATTTGAATTTAATGTAGACATCTATTTTTGTACATCCATCTTTTACCACGTGGGTAGACAGAAGTTACAGAATACCGCCTACTTAAACCTTACATACTCCTTTTATCCCTCATCCATGTTCAAACATCTGGTCATACACGCACACTGGTTGCAAGTAATACGCACTTTTGTACCGCAGCTGTAATGGATGCACGATCTCGGTGGGGACGGAAGTAACTGGTGCTTATACGAGAGGCATAGGAATCTTTTTAGTTTAAGCCAACCCAAGTAGCACAAAACTGTATTATTGGATGTCACATAGGGTCTACATCGGTAACTTTAGCACTTATTAGAGTTCACTCGCACTGCAAAAGCTGAAAATTATGCTTTCGCCTATTTATTGACTTTATTAATAACCACGGAAATAACATTGTAATGTTGCGAGCGTCAATATAGGTGTTCAGGTCAGTGATAATCAGCATTTAGCAATCAATAGTACTGTCAGCTACAATATAGTATTTTTGTGGACCTGAAAGTAGCTTTATTCTGAATTGAAGGCCACAAACGTACCCATAAAATGCTTGCATTTAAAAAAGAACATGTGAACTGCTTTAATGCAATTAATTATTTTGTGACTTCAATTAACAATGATATATTGCGTCTTGCTGAACATAGTTGAACTTTTACAGTGTTAACCAGCTTGCTAGACGCAATCTTATAACAGCAATTATCTAGCCCACATGATCACTATGGGTGAATTTTTATGATCACATGTAACCTTTGATCCTGGTTGGAGCTGAATACTTGTACTAGCAAAGGCAATTAAACTAATGCGGTTAAATAAGATCCTGAAAGACTACTATCATTTATTTTTGTACTTTGATCGTGAAATTTTATACTAAGTAAGTATCTATAAATTTACGATGACACACAGATTGGATGAGTTGATAAAAATAAATAACATAAACGGAACGACACAGACATTGCAGATTGTAAAAAGCGAGGATATTATGCTGTTTCTACCGATCCCTAAACGCCAATTTGTACAGAGAGTTTAGCGGTTCATTGGGTACATTATTTGGGTACGTGTTACCCAGTTTTACGTGGATCTGTGGCTGACTTGTTCGACACAAAAACTACTCGTGTTGTTACGGATTTATGCACCACGAGTGAATTCGTATACAGCACATAGCATTTCATTGTGATTAATGCGGTGAACATTGGTTGTCCGCCATTTTTCAGGTTTTAACTTATTTATTAGAATAACACAAACAATTTATTTTTGTTTAGTCAACGGAAGTAGTTGTTACTTCCGTTGACTAAACAAAAATAAATTGAAAAGGATACCAATTATTTATAAGTTTTGTTTTTATAGTCAAGGAGACAGCTTGTTGCGAGGTGCTCGTGGCTAAATAATAACAACCGCTCGGGTCGACCTACAGGTTAAGCCGTGCTTGCCTAGTTTGGTCTGTGGATGGGTGACCACCCATTACATACCGAGTTTACTCCGTGCCTCGGAAAGCACGTTAAGCCATAGGTCCCGGCTGTCATTTGTAGATCTTTGTCAGTCGTTACAGGTAGTCAGTGGCCCAAAACGTCTGACAACCAGTCTTACCCAGGGGTATCGTATCACCCAGTACTAACTGGGTTGTAGAGGTCAGAGTTAGGCAGTCACTCCATGTAAAAGATTATTCGGCTGCATCTGGTTAGACAGAAAGCCGAACCCAAAACAGTTGGGAAAAGGCTAGGCAGATGATGAGCTTATTGGCAAATTACATGTCATTTAAAAACAAGATTTCTAGCTTTTTTTTTGTATCATCCACTTATTTTATTCCATATATTTCAAGAAAACAGTCATATTTTGAGAGCACGTAAAAATTATCGACTATAATCATACATTTTTGATAATAAACTTGCTATCCCAATCAAATTTTACGTATGTTGAAGAAAAAATCAAGGTTTCAAAATGCTTCACGAACATACAACACCCAAATAATAAATAAAAATTATACACAATTTTGCCGCTTGTAAATTTTCAACAGCTGAAGCTTTAAAAAGATCCACGTCTGTAGTTTGTGCTGAATAATAGGTAACTCACATCTAGTAACCAGTCATTGTGCTGCATAATAGGTAGCACCCTCTCTATCAATCAGTCAATATTCAGCTCTTGGGGTGACTGTTACCGTTATAAATGCTTAAATAATGCTAACATAATGCAATTAGTTACAGTTACTCAGCTAATAGCTGTTTAACTAGGCTCAAATCAGATTTATATCAGCTGAAACAGCGCTACTAACGCCCTTATTCAGCAGGCTTGTACATCTCAACATTCTATGGTAGACAGTGATTCAGCTGATATACAGCACTTCGGTGTTGCTTGGGGCGTGGTGCATTATGGCCCCCCTCTTGCGAAGAAGAGAATTTCGTCCGAGCTGTGCAAACACTAGAGGCTGGATTATGGGCTTATGTCCCAGAATAGTTCATTTTCAAAAAAGGGAACTATTTTATATACCTCGTTGCTCTAGCAGTCATTGAAATTTTCCTAGTAGCAGCCCAGATTCGAGTTTTCACTTGTGCTAAGTTGATGGCAATAGGCTTGCTCTCTATTACATTTGGCCTTAATGTAACTCTCGGAATGTGTATGTACTAATTACAAAGAAATAAAGGTACCTTATACAAGGCAAGGTAAGGTAAGCCTAGTTATTTAAAAAATATATATATGAAAAGCAATAGAGCTCTGCGACCTCTACACCAGCAAGTTATTGTGTATTTCCTTTAAATTACTTTTCAACAGTTATTCAGCTGCAACGACGTTCTATTTGAATTATTATCGTTGCAGACTTTTTCAACTTACATAATTATGTACTGTTTATCATGATTGATTTGGAATTAATGAACCGTAAATAAATGTTAATTCAATTGTCGGTTTCAGCATTTTGGTTTCAATTTAAACAAAGACAAGTGTAGTTCCGCTTTAGTTCCTATTATTTGTGTTTAACGTTAGACATTTTGCTTCATTGCAGAGTATTTGTTAACAAGCCAAAACCTCATTTTAGTAGAATAAAATTGTACTAAAATTTCCAACGTCTAGTGCCTAAAACAGTTTTTTCGCCATGGATTCTGCCGGCGCCTTGTCTTATTATAAAAATATTGAGAATATTTTGGGGATGTTAACCATACTCAATCTTACGACATACCAATTTTCTAAACCCGTGTGTGTTCAAGGTAAAGTTACTAAATAAACAAGTTTTTTTTTTTCGGACGGTAAATCATCAAATGACGTCTCCCGCTCTGGGCGGAGCGGAAAGGAATGTCAGACTTGTACTGACTAAAACTCAACTATGTTCCTTCTTAGCTCTTTGTGTTCCAGGGCCGCGGCATCTCTTTCGAACAGTCCCGCAGCCCCGGTAGGCATCGGCTCAAATAATTATGTCTTAATCTTACTACTATTATAAATCGGAAAGTTTGTGAGGATGGATGGATGGATGGATGGATGTTTGTTACTCTACTCTACTGAACGGATTTAAATGAAATTTGGCACACAGGTAGTTTGTAACCTGGATTAACACGTAGGATAATTTTTATCTCGGTAGTACTGACTCTGTTAAAAACAAATTTGAACAAATACTGTATTTTTTTATTCACATTTGCCACCGTGAATCGAGTGTTGAATTTCTTAAATTCATCAGAAAAGAAGGATCAAAAATCTTATTTTTTCCAGATGGAGCAAAGTTTGATTTCATAGTAGTGGGTGGTGGGACGGCAGGATGCCTTATAGCTAGTAGACTTGTGGAAAGGAACGCAAGAGTAATGCTCATAGAAGCAGGAACTGTGCCACCCATAGAATCTGAAGTGAGTATTTTGGATAATTATATTGTACAAGGACAGACCTCCAAAAACATTATTTCAGGAATGTTATGGGAATACAATATATTTGTTTTTTCGTGGCAAAACGCACGGCAACGGCAATTTGGATTTTTTATTTTAGCCGCATTATTTACATAAATGGAGTGCTGCGTACAGGGAATGTAATTTTACATTAAAATAAAGGAATAGTAACTGAAAAACAACCGGAGAAAAAATTCGGTGAAATATGATTCAAAACAAGGAGCTATTGAGGAATGCAACCTGTTAGTTTGAGGAGGGCTGTTCCTCTTACCCTGTTTAGCAGTAGAGCTCGATGTTTTACAAACAAAGGCTAAAATGAGTACCTACCTACTACTGACTGGATAGGTCCACTTTAATCTGGGTGGTTAATTTCTGAAAATACCATCTTAGACAAAATAAATCTAACTTGACCAAGATTATGTCTGGATCTCTGAGATATCTCAGTATTTTTCTCAGAGTAGTCAGATGGCTCATCTGCCCTGCCCACTTCGAGTTTTATAAAGGGTGTAAATAGACCCTTAACATAGCCGAAAGGCACTTGTTCTCCCTGTCTTTGCGATCATTTCTTTGTTCTAGATCATACCTGGGAACCTTCTAGTTACGGAGATATTAAAGGGGTCAAAGTTCCAACTTTTTCACAAGTTTTTTTTTTTTAAGTATATGTTTTTAATGTAAAATTTTTACTTTACACACCTCCACGACCCCCGTACTTTTCAATTCATCCATCAGCACAATGCTTCGAGTGCTTTCCATCGAGTACTACCGTAAAACGTGATTTTTCACCCCAAAAAAAAAAGTCGATTCCCAGCAATAATTTTTGCATAAAGATACTTAGTTTGATGTACAGAATGCTTGGTTGACGGCTATGTGAAGGGTCTGATTACACCCTGTATTTAATAACTAGAACATATTTGTTTATTGCACAATTATTTTCAGATGTCTGGCCTGTTTCCATTTATGAAGGATTCAAGATATGATTGGAACTTCACTTCAACTTGTGACGGCTTGACCACAGAGTATCATACCAACAATGTTATTCACATGTCGCAGGGCAAAGTATTAGGAGGTTCTGGATCCCTGACTTATGGTTGCTATGTTCGGGGAAACCCTCACGACTATAATACATGGGCAGACATTACTGACGATCCGTCTTGGTCATGGGAATCAGTACGACCATTATTCTGTAAAAACGAACAACTTATCGATGAAAAAATTCTTGAATCCAATGAAACGCACTGTTACGGAACGCAAGGAAAAATTAAAATACAGAAACAGTATTATAGAAGAAACAGAGACTTCTTTAATGCTTTAGAAGAAATAGGTTATGAAAATCATCTGGATATAAACCCGAAACATCCACTAGGATTTACTCATCTTATGTTCAATATCGGTGACGATATGCGTCAAAATACGGTCAAGAAATTCTTGAGTCCTCTCAAAAATAACAAAAAACTACACCTTTTGTTAAATACATTAGCAACCAATATTATATTTGATGATAACAAGACTGCCATTGGAGTAGAAGTGTTGACAGAAGATAAAAAAAAAATGAGCTTGTTTGCAACCAAAGAAGTGATAGTAACAGCTGGAACTATAAAGTCACCGCAGCTACTCATGCTATCAGGAATAGGTCCAAAATACCACTTACACAATAAAGGTATCAAGGTGTTATCTGACTTACCTGTGGGAAAGAATTTCCAAGACCATGTGAACTGTATTCTTATTTATAAAATGACAAAGTCTTCTTTAGCTAGTAACGCTAGAGATCCCCATAAATACCCGTATGTTATATTCGACGGCTATATAGCTCTTAATAAGTCACAGAGCTACCCTGATTATGAAACGATTGGCATTCACTTTGGCGACAGCTTAACATTTTTAGGAATCTGTGCATTTTTCTTCAGTTACGACGAAGAATTCTGTAACAATTTAGCGAAAGGTGCTGATGGCAAAGAAATATTCATGGTGATTATCACATATTTCAACCCCGAATCCAGAGGAAAGATCCTTCTGCGAAGCACAAATCCAAATGATTATCCATTAATCTATCCAGGTTATTATACTAACGATATAGACATAACAAAGCATGCTAGCTATTTAGCAGACTTCAATCGTGTTTTGAATTCGACATATTTTAGAAAGGTTGAAGCTGAATTAGTAGATCCACAAATGAAGAAATGCGAAGGTCTCGAGAGGGGAACTACGGAATATTGGAGGTGTTATACACTGGGGACATCAGATACTTCGCATTATTTTGTTGGTACTTGTGCTATGGGAACGGTGTTGGATTCAAGTCTTCGAGTGCGTGGAGTCAAGAGGTTACGAGTGGCTGATGCTAGTGTGATGCCCACTAATGTACGGGCATTAACTGAAGCAACCGTCATGATGATTGCACGAAAGGCTTCTGATATAATTATTAAGGAGCACGGTTTGAAATTAAAAAAGAGAAAAGTTTGAGTTCAATTTTTGGAACGAATCGTAACTGTCTGTTTAGTCAAATTAGCTAAATACAGGTTCGATTGTGTTTGTCATTTGAACTTATTAATGTGAATAAAGAATACTTCCCGAATCACATTGTTTTATTTACATAATATAAATACTTCAATCTTGTCTGTTAAGAGAGTGAAGGCCTCGATCAACACCTACTCTCGTTAGGCAGCTCGATCAAGGGCTTGATTCAGAAAGCCTATATAGTATTGTTATTAGGTTCCTCTCTTTTTAGCCTGTTCCCGATACCTGTGGGCTACTTTTCTTATATTTTAAAATGTTTTTTGTTTTCTCCTGTTTTTTTAAGAAATATTTAAAAATGTAAATTTTGTATGTTAAGACAGTAATAAAAAAAAAAAATAATGAAATGTGTACAAAAATATAATGATAATTATATGTTACTTCTAATAAAATTAACAGAATACTAATAGTTAGGTACCTATGTATGTTAAGTTCCACATTTTATTTTATACGTTTGGCATTGTGTAGCATTTCGTTACCGTTTTATATTATTTAATCAGCTTAAATAAAAGCCAAAGTGGAATGTTCAATGTGCTCCAATTTCGACTCCACTGGAATGAGCGTTATTGTTGAATATTTTTGCTTTATTACAAAGGTCCGCTTTGGAATTCTATTTACTAAAAATAGCTGTTTTACCCACCGTGGATTCTGCAGATGTTGCTACCGATTTGTAGAAATATAGAAATTGAATTTAATGTAGACATCTATATAATGTACATCCGTCTTTTACCACAGGGTAGACAGAGCTTACAGGACACCGCCTACTTAAACCTTACATACTCCTTTTATCCCTCATCCATGTTCAAACATCTGGTCATACACGAAAACTGGTTGCAAGTAAAACGTACTTTTGCACCGCACCAGTAATGCAGCTCGATCACGGTGGTGACGGAAGTAACTGGTGCTTATAGCATAGGAATCTTCTTAGTTTAAGCC
Source organism: Noctua fimbriata (assembly GCA_905163415.1). Taxonomy (NCBI): domain Eukaryota; kingdom Metazoa; phylum Arthropoda; class Insecta; order Lepidoptera; family Noctuidae; genus Noctua; species Noctua fimbriata. The sequence goes on along the minus strand of LR990939.1, from coordinate 2,235,780 downwards.
CAGTTGCACATGTTTTGCACCTTGCCACTTACTCATAAAATCTAATTTAAAGTACAATCATTGTAAATAGGTTTAAATCTAGAACAAATATATTTATTCCTAGTAAATATTATATACATTAATAAATTAAAATAACCTATATTAACTAACTAACTTAAAAATAAACTTAAAAAATGGCGTCAAAAAACTCCTCCTCAACGTAGTCAACTGGTAATGTACCCAAAAGACTGGCGGCGTTGCCACGTTGTATGGCAACGCTAAGCCTTTGGCCAAGGTAAAAGCCAGCCCTTGGGTCACGGGAAGAGTCAACTAAACGTTTAGAAATGTCCTTGAAAAGGCTGTGAGCACTCGGACCCCACGGACCTAGAGTTTCAACCCCAAACGGCTCGAAAATATAGTTACCAATAAGGTTACTATATTTACGCCGCTTGAGGTTCTCTGCAGCCGCAGCCGCAGCCCCAGCACAGCACGATGAGCTAGGAAGATGGGATGGCGCAAGAGTATCGACACAATTGCATCCCACACTAAAGGCCTACCCATCTTCCATGGAAACAAAGACGCAACAACTTAAATGATATCATCCGTCCGGTCTCTTGCCATCGTCGCGTGCCAAGCCATTTGGTTCTAATAAAGCTGGAACGCCGACGGTGACAAGAGCTCGACGGATGATATCATTTAAGTTCGCGTGCCGTGCAAAGCGGCCCGCACTTCGGCTGCATGAAAGGCCGTGGTGTCCAAGGCTGTTGACAGCTTCACCACAGTGACAGCGATGAGGAGAAAAACAAGGGGCGCCTAGGCGTAGAGCAGCAGCAAGGCGGAAAGTAGTGTCGTCGAGCAAAGTGCCTATGCTCGACGACGGTAGTGCGTAAAACCAAAGACCCGACTCCCACTCACCCACAGCCAGCAGACGCGCACGCTCAGCAGTAGTAGCAGACGTGAGCAGTAAATTGTTCTGAGCTACTCTGCAGAGCGGCTCGTCCCAACGTCTCTGGGAAAATGGATGGTCGGGTTCTTCAGAATTCGGGCAAGCGAGTTTCCAGGCATTAATAGCCTCGGAGAAGCACGGCACATCAAAATCAATCAGTGTGGAAGCCAGGATATTCCTGATTAATTTCTCAGTGCCGTGGACCGAAGATATAAACGCCGGTAAACTAATACTAGAAATTTTGCGGAAAAAAACAAAAAACAAATTAACATTGTTTCTTTAACAGTTAGATTTTAGTATTATGTACTTGCTTTTAAGATACTTCTCTCAAAGCCTTTTTATACCTAAAAACTATAAGTCCAAATAACAATTTTATTATAACTATAACTACTAGAAATAATATTAGAAACAGATCGCAAGACACGGTCGTAAAAACAGTCACATCAATAAAAATTTAATCGAATAGCTAACTGAAAGCGTATTTCTTCAGCGTTTCTAGGTTACCCCGGGCACTACTTTCACCCCAATGCACAAGCTATGTTTGCCTTCAAGCGGTACCAATAAAAGTATCGATACAGTTGAGAAAACAAACTATAAATAAAACAAACGATTAAACAAAAGCATGAAATATATCAGCATTAGAACAAAGGACTGTCTCATTGGTCAGGTAGTCGCAAGCGCTCTTGCTGAACATGTGATCTTGGCTTCGATGCCCAGATCAGTGAAAGAGGTATTAAGTTCTTCCTTATGGAGCTTCTAAGTAGCAGTCCGAAGTCTATTGATGGTAATAGGCCCATCAAAAGGGACTTAAACAGAGTTGGAGAAATGTAAGTGTACTATAGATAAATCTCTGCCTAACCCTTCAAAAATTACAAGCGTGATGTCAGGATATGAAGAACAAAGGAGTTGGTCGATGTTGGTTAGAACTTAGGTCTTATGATTCCAATTAATCGAAGCGAAAATCTAGCCTTTGTTGTTCCGTGTCAAAGTAATTATGAAATGTTCTATTAATTGTTCCAGCTTTTACAAGAATTCTCAGAATATCGAGTTTTCCCTAGTTTAGGAAAAAGCTATCGAGTACGATTCTTTGAGTAAAACGATCTTTGTTACTTTACTGATCACTCTAAATTCTAAAATGATGAGTTGTTTACGATTTTGTGGCAGAATTTTGTCTTTGTATCATTATTTTGCTTACGTTTTGATCTTTCGGCGATAAATTAAGTATGATCTTGATATTTTATGACTGAGTATTAAAATGAGGGGTTGACTTCGGCATTTCGTGTGTTAAGAAGATATGAAACAATTTTTTTTCAAGATCACGATTAATACTGCTATTGTAACAATTAAAGATGGTGGTGAAGTTCTTTAAAAAGGTGCGTAACACTTTAATAAATGATTACGAACTCGACATACGTTTAAAAAAAAAAAACGACAGCGTGACATTTTTACCAATCTACTCTGGGCCTGCGTGGTGCATTATGCCCCCCCCCCCACTCCTTCTCGCTAAGAAGACCAGACCAGACCAGTTTTCGTCCCAGAAGTGGAAACACTAGACTCGTGACAGAACAGTTCACCATTTTCAAAAAAGGGAACTATTTCGATTGCCTCGTCGGTCTAGTGGTCCCAAGCGCGACTGCTGAGCATGAGGTCTTGGGTGCGATTCCCATGTCGGGCAAAGTGTCATTGGGTTTTTGGATCAGGAATTTCTCAGTAGCAGCCACGGAGTCTGGATTTGTGCCTGGTTGATGGCAATAGATTCGACTCCGAGTACATGGGAATTAAACACAACAGGCGAAATGTGGGTGTGGTAGATACACCTGTAGCTAACCCTTCGGGGATAACAGGCCTGATGTCATGTTATGTATATATGGATCTATTTTTTTTCTCAAAACCCTATCCTCGCCTAAAACTCCTATGACCAACAACCCTCTTAATTTAATAATCCAAACAAACTTGTTTGAGCAAATTAAAATAAACGTTAAAGGGGCATTTTAATTAAGAACCGTAGCGAGTGAGATATTAAAATTTACTTCGAAATTGTGTTAAAGACTGAACGAGATTGATCGAGGAACAGGAAAAACAATGGAGGGGACCGAACACTAAAGCAATTTGGGCTTTGATTAAAATTTATTTGTTTGCATACTCTATTTTTGTCGCCGAGATTTGCCAATGGGCGCCTATTTGCGTAGTTTAAAAAGCAATAAAAAGAACTTTACGTTCTGGAAGTTAAGGATTTAATTAAAATCTTTGGTTATGAACAGACACGACTGGCTTCAATATCAGTTTTTTTAGGGATTTTAATGATGAAATAATGCGTAATGAGTAATGTAAATATATAACTGAAAAATACGAGGCTGAATCGTTTAATTAACGTGAACGGCGAATGTAAAGAATTTGACGATATGTGTAGCATCGTATAAAATTATTCGATTAACATCTTGCATTCTCCTTGAGTTCGATTAAAATCATTGAAATAAGATCGTGCAGTATAAAGTTAAATAGAAGAGGGCAGGGAGGGACGCTTCTGTACTGCAGTGGGACAACACAGGATGACAATAATACATTCTGAGAGTTGGCAACGTTGCCAGTAGCTGTCAAATATTTCGCTGCTTACTTAATATTCAGTGTTATGATATACATTATTACAATTTATAGGTAATCAAGATTTTAGTAACACCACAAAGCCATAACCCGAAGAATAGCCAAACTTAAGTGGCAGTGGGCAGGCCACATTGCACGCAAAACGGATGGCCGATGGGGCCGAAAAGTTCTGGAGTGGCGACCGCGAACCGGAAGACGCTGCGTTGGAAGGCCTCCCACTAGGTGGACCGATGACCTGGTGAAGGTTACAGGGATCCGCTGGATGCGAGTCGCACGGGACCGGTCAATGTGGCGACACTTGGGGGAGGCCTATGTCCAGCAGTGGACGTCTTTCGGCTGAAATGATGATGATGATGATGATGACGAAGCCATACTGTATAGTTTCATTTCGACATAATTTAAGGAAATTAACTGAAGTTGACATCGCTAAGCTGTTGATCGACTCTTCCCGTGACCAGAGAGCTGGTCTATTTTATGCTCATAGAATCAGCGTTGCCATTTAACATGGCTATGCTGCCAGCTTTCTGGGCACTATTTCTGTCGACAGCGATGTGGACTGAACTGGAACTGAATTGCCTTTCTTCTTTTCTATAAGTATGTAATTTTCTTTATTATTATTTTAAGTTTCGAATGAATATATTTCGTTTGATACGATAGTACACGGCGGTAATACGTGTTCATTCAATCAGGCGTTTGGAATCGCTTTATTGAAAAGGTCGTTTTTCCTACATTTTTAAGGAAGTTAGTAAAAACAGTGAAATTATTGACAGCTATTTCTAACGTTTTCAACTTTCATAATGCAGCCTCTTACCTCTTAAAGGGACATTAGTAACAGCCATTAATCATTATTGTATCAACATTATTCAGACACTCTGATCACCATTGTGAATTCAGGAAGCAAGTAGATAACTTGAAAGCAAGTTATTTAATTAATTCAGAAGTGGTCTAGTACGAACACTCGGAGTAAACGTAAAGAAAACGTGAATCATTTTAAAAATTGCAAATACTTGTTTCGTTACATATTTTTAAGATTGGGTTGGCACTTGGGGGAGGCCTATGTCCAGCAGTGGACTTCTATCGTCTGAAATGATGATGCTGATTTTTAAGGTCTGTACCCACAGGTTGCTATCATCATCTGCCGGCCAGTCTAACCGGATGCAGCTGAATACCAGTATTCTACATGGATAGATTGCCTATCTGACCTTTACAACCCAGTTAGTACTGGGCAATATGATAGCCTTTGGTAAGAATGGTTATCATACTTTCGGGCCCACTGAATACTAAACTTGTAACGACTGTCAAAGATGTACAAATGATATCCGGGATCAACAGCTGAACGTGCTTTTCCGAGGCACGGGGAAACTCACTATGTAATGAATGGTCACCCATCCACGGTCCGACCTTGGAAAGCGCGGCTCATCCTTGAAAAACAACCCGTGCGGCTTTTATTATAAAGACATGAGATCTTCGTACCCAAAGAAGAACCCACCACTGCCTAGCCCTTTGGGGATTACAGGCATGATGAAGTGTTCTGTTGTATTTTTATTCCAAGTAACGTTTACATCGCGCATTCGTGCTATTGCCTCGAAATTTGTATAATAAATCCTTATTACAGAATGCCGTTTACTTTCTTTTACCTAAGAAATTGATAAAAACAAAACCAAGTAATAAAACTAATAAAAGAAGTTACCAGGTAACGAAAAACAGCTGGAACAACTTCAAATAGATAAAAAAACCAGTCTACTAATCTTCACGAACAAAAGTATATAAAAACATAATCTTCTGGCGGTTTTACATGAATAACGACCACCGAAATAGGTAGCTCGAAACATAAAAATTGAAAAAGAAAAAGTTTTGTACTAACAAATGTTCGCAATTTCCCACAAATGGTAGGTATTCTATCTTACAGGCATCTATAAAAACATTCTGGATTACAAATATTAAAAGCAGTCGTTAAGGGATAAAAGCCTTTATAGCTCTTTAAGTAGGGTTCATATTAAGGGGCTGTTTTGGCGTAACAAGTTGATGAAACTGATACTGGAAGAAACTAGAACATCAAAATATCTCGCCTGTTTTCTACATGAGGCAAGACAGAGGTGCCTACATTTTGGTAGTAGTGTATTAAGGTTCCAAGTCATTTGATGGCAAGTCTGTTGCTATCAAATTACCCCATCCTGACTTCGGCCTGCTACTAAGGAATTGCTAGAAGCAAAACGAACCCAAGACCATATCCTCAGTAGTAGTGCTTGCAACCTCTAGACCAACGAGACAAAAAAACATGGCGACTTATCACAATATTGCGGTAAAATAAAAAAGCAGAACTCTTGAAGATCAATCTCTGTCTACCCCGCAATCTGAATGACATGGGGTGATACATCACCAGTTGCACCCTTGTTTACGGGAACAGATTCCCCACATAAACATATTCGGGATAAAACAGCTCACGTCTTTGTTCAGGAGAAAGACGAATTGGAGTTTTATCACGGCGTATTATTTTAGAGGCAGTGATAACGTCATATGTTTTGTTGGACCATGATTTGTTTACTGGTATAGGAGGAATATTTACTGGTTCTTTATGGTTCAATATAATAACGGGTTCAGGGTGATGATGGGGCTGCCCCGTTTCTGCAGTCGAGCACACGTCGATGACTTCCACACCATAGTCAGACAGAAATCTACTTTTTTACTCTGCAGAGTGCGGGAAGGTTCCAACTCCATCCTGAAGACCATAGCGGGGAGGTACGGTTCTTCTTTGTTAGGTGATGTTGTTCGAAGATGTATTTTTAATAACGGCCTGGTTTCCAAATAGATAATAAGTTTACTAACATAGCTATAAGTTATCTTTTTGTTTTTATTTACTAACCCATATGGATGTTGCTTATCCGAAATCAAGATTATTTTATTTTATAGTATCTTTCAATTTATTTTTAAACAAGCTGTTACCCGCGATCTTCGCCCACGTGAAATTATTAATAGTTAACTATTTAAAATGGATTTTGTTAACTATATCAAAGGCTTTTAATCTTTTTTCTAAAATAAAAGTAGCTTAAGGTACTTTTTATAACATCTTCTATCTGCCAGTAAAATTCCCCTCAAAATCGTTTCGGAGATTAGCCGGAACAAAAAGACAGATCGACCGACAGAGAGACAAAAATTAAAAACAAAATTTTTTTTTTGTTATAAGTACCGAATATACTTTCATATACATTCATTAAAAAGCTGTTATTTTGAAATAACAAACAGACGCTTCATTTTTATTAATTTATATTGTAAATATTGTATTTGTATAGAAAATGCAACGTATAAGCTAAATAGGCATCTAGATCATTATTAACCCGTTCAGCGATTGCCTACAATCCGCTCTCTTCTCGTCCTTTCGAGTACATTTTTCTTTGCCAGTTCAAATGATGTGTTTGGTTAAGGTATCCAACTATCCATGGATATGTGTTCGGTTAAGGTAACATGCCTAAAACCATTACCCTAGTAAGCATTATCTAAAATTACCTAAGAATCGCATTAAGGCTCTGCAAATCAAGTCGAAAATCAGCTATCCGACTGTAAAAATAAATGTAGATACGTATTTGTTAAATGCGCTATGAAGGTTAAAGGTTTCGCATTTATTTAAACCGTTTCATAAAAAAATACTTACCAAAATCATGACGGTTCATCAGCCAGCACATACCTGAAAAAGAAAAGAAAATCAGTTTTGGATCTGAGTATCGTCTGCTTACTAGCTTTAACAGACCCACATAAATGTGAATTTATAATTATTCTCGACCGAAATTTGGTCACATCGGCCGGTCTCAATAAAGACTGATAAACTAGAAGCACGCAGAAGACATAATAGTGAACAAGATGTGTGTAACTGCCTCGTTGGTTGAGTGGTCACAAATGCGACTGCTGAGCATGAGGTCCTGGGTTCGACTCTCGGGTCGGGTTCGAGTATTGGGTTTTTCCATTAGGAATTTTTCAGTAGCAGCCACGAAGTCTGGATGTGTGTTGTCCCAGTTGGTGCCAGTAGGCTCGCCCCCTATTATATGGGACATAACATAACTGGCGAAATGTTGGTGTACTATTAGGCATACCTCTACCTAACTCTTTGGGGACTACAGGCGTGATGTTTTGTACGTGTGTGTTTACATAGATTCACTCCTTCTTCCTTTACTCTCGTAGTCCACCACGTACCAACGAGCCACGGGTGTCATCGCCAAGTTCCAAGCTCCGAGTAGCTACTGAGACATTAATAAAAAAAAAATCCTAACACTTTGCCCAACTTTAAAATCAAGCCCAGGACGTTTAGCAGGCACGCCTCTAACCAAGAGACCAACGGTCCACTTACATAAATAAATTATGTAGGTAACTATAGCATTAATAGCTCATAAATTGATAAACAGTTTAATTTTCCATTTAACAATTCACCAGTAAACCACCGCATGTTATTTCAATTAATTACAGCGATTACTAAAATAAATAACTAATCCAATTTCAGATCAGATTTAGCTTAATCTCCAATTCAAAATTGTATTACGGACTTAGGTTCCTGTCCCACCGTCAGCGAGGAAGTGACTAGTTGTCGACGATTTTATAGCTCAAGAACCGTACGAAAGATTTTAATCGGTTCAAAAATACCAGTAGCGAAGCCGAAAGGCACTTGTTCTCCTCGTCATTGCAATCACTTTTTTGTTCTAGACCATACCTGGGAAATTTCTAGTTACGTAAATATTGGGAGTGAAAGACACAAGGTTCTTTTTAATACCAGATTTTAATATAATAACTTTACTTTAAATACCTCTACGACCGTAGTACTATGCTATACTACCATCAGCACAGTTTAATGAGGGCGTTACATTGAGTCCTACCGCAAAACGTGATTTATCACCCCAAATAAAAGTCGTTTCCTAGCAGTAATTTTTGCGAAGATTTACTTGATGTACAGAATGCTTGGTTAATGGCTTCGTGACGGGTCAGTTTACATCTTGTAGGTTCTGTGTGAGTAAAAGAGATAGTAAATGATCATTAACTGACCACGCTACCGACGAGTACTCGTTTATCGCAGCAACAACAGCGAGAATGCTCGCTTTGCGGACAGAAAATTGGCTGAGACTCCTGCTTCGTACACATTCGAACACGAGCAATTAATCGTTCGTCGCCATCGCGCACTCGCTGCTCCTTGCTTGCCCTTTAATGTTATTTTTCAGTAGCTAGTTTTACTCGCCAATCGCTGGCAGTGTGACCGGTACTCTAAGCGGGTTACAGAATTGATATGATAAGCCCTATCCTCAAGCTCATTTGACATAGCAATTATGTGAATTTGGTTCCGGTAGTTTCGTGTAAATAATTATGTAAGTAATTTAGGATTACGGGATTGGTAATCATGTTTGGATTACATATAGTTTTGAGGTTCAAAACTTGAAGTAACGTATGGGTAGTTTTTCGATCTTTTGGTTGTAAAAGAAACAGTATTTTTACGGTGTTCAACCAATACATTACTAGAAGAACGGGGTACTTTCTTTCATTCCGGTTCAAATCATTTAGTTCCTTTTGGAAAATTCAACCGTGCTTGGGGATCTATTAAAAGTCTTGAACAGTCACAGTTAGGACATTACTGACACTGGAATTCTGGATACATCAGCCCTCAGTAGCACACATATGTATAAACAAAGCGGTTGTAAGCTGCTTGACTGCGCATCTCAATAAGAATATTATAAAACAAATTATTTATAGTAAGAAAGGACTTAGCCAACTAATGATGATATATTTCATTTTATTATTAAACTAAGGCTGTACGACTCTTTCAAACAAAGATAACTAGTACTAAAACACAATTTCTCGTAAACCAGACTATTAATACTCTGAAAAGGTCTCATAAATAACTCCTTTCAGACGCGATCTAAATCTTAAGACACGTTTAGTAACCACCTACGTCTACCACCCACTAAAAATCGTTAAAATAGTAACCCTTAACTAAATACGTAGGCGTTTAAAATAACAACAGCAAGTTCGTCCTATAATATTCTTGTTGCCGAGATAGGCCTTCTCTCTGTATTGCTGGTACTTCACGTGGCGTATCTGTCAAAATTTTCGCGATATTGGATCAAAACAATTTTTTTTTATGCCTTTTGAGATAAAGTTCATCATCATCATCATCATTTCAGCTGAAAGACGTCCACTGCTGGACATAGGCCTCCCCCAAGTGTCACCACATTGACCGGTCCCGTGCGTCTCGCCTCCAGCGGATCCGTACAACTTTTACCAGATCATCGGTCCACCTAGTGGGAGGCCTTAAAGTTAAGAGATACAGTTCACTTTGTCTTAATGGTAGAAAGCGAATATTTGCCCAGATCTGCCAAGTGTAGTGCCACCAAAAGAGCGAGTGGGTTTTAATCGACCTTGCGGGTCCAGTGCTGGTTGGTAGAAGTCACAAATCTTGGAATTTTCGTTTCTAGGAAATGCCGGTTTCCTCACGATGATTTCCTTCACCGTTTTGAGAGCAGAGCTGATGGAATTAAGGCATTGCTTCTGGTCTAGTGGTTGCAAGTGCTGCTTGTGAGTATAAGGTAATGGAGTCTGATACCCAGGTCCAGCAAAGTCTTACTGTGTTTGTCCTTTAGAATTTTCTTAGTAGCAACACGTGGATTGGTTCATGGCAGTCGCCTTGATTACATAAATCCTTAAATGTACCTGACGAAGTGCGTCTGTACTATAGGCTCACTTCTTCAAATCTCTTCGGGGAAAATACAGGCGTAATATAATAATGCTATCTTAGATGATGATGTAATTTACAAAAACAACTAAATTTCCGCACTAGGCGACAATGCTCTTGCTTAATTTTTATACCTGTTACAAATTCTATGTCAGACTATCATTCAGGCGCCCAACAACAGAAATGTTTTAGCTACATTTCGGTGCAACGCTGATGTACTGTATGTCCATTACTTATGAGACCATTATCCCTTTCCGCTTGGCTGGTCTTTACGACTTTATGAGTCTCGAGATAGTCTTAACGACCGGGCATGATAAAGTGATGTGTATCTTTATGCTGTTTACTCTTATGAGCTGCTCACATAGTTAGTAAGTGCATTGGGTAGTGTGGTTTTATGGATTTGGTTAAGATTTATGAGTTACGGGTATCTCTAATGTTTTCCTTGCTTTATCGTTTTCTACATAGATTCTTGAAAAAAGACAGTCTATCGCTAGACACTAAATGAATCACATTTTGTTTTACCCGACTACGACGAAGCAAAAAGGATGGTTATGATTTCGACCGGTATGTATAAATGTATGTGCATGATTATATCCAGTAGTAGGGTTTTAGTTTTTTAAATTATTTTTTAATTGTCTCTGTTTGAATGTAGCAATAACAAATACACCAAAAATAATGAATTTAACTGCATACGTAAATATTGGATCACGTAAAACAAGTATTTTCTTTCTTTATTAACGAGATTAACATTCCATCTATTTCATCAATAGAATAGCCTTTTCCCAACTAAGTTGGGGTCTTCCAGTCTAACCGAATCTGCACCCGGTTAGACTGGAAGCCGACCCCTAAAAAAAAAAGATTTTTACTGGTATTCAGCTGCCTGAATACCAGTATTTTACATTTTTTTTTTAATTCCATCTATTTATTGAGACACTATTATTTTTGCATCTTGTATAATTATATAATAATTACTAAGTCTTCGTACGCTTCTGGAAACCACTGAAAGCAAAACCCGGGAAAAACCGGTTTTACCATGGGACCGAAACCCGGTTCCGCACGTACAACGTACCACGAGCGCTATATGACAACAACACGACGTTTTCCGTCAGCGTAACTCATTATCCCATCCATTTCCTGCCTATACACAACATATTCACAAATATATTATTAAAACATTATAATTACAGATCCAAAAAGGTTGAGTTTATTTGACTAAGCTTCCTGGAAGTACAAGAACATGTCAATTATAAATATCTCTTTATAAATTCTCGGAATTATTATTAACATAACATTACGTCACGCCTGTAACATGTCATGGTGCTTGCAATAGCGCCGAAATATCGGGAACTCAATAAAAACAGTAAACATGGTAAATATCCCGTTTCTAGTCTAAATAATAATGTCACGCCTGTAATCCTCGAAGGTGAGGCAGAGGTGTACCTAGTGTTCTTTCTTTTTATTAAATTATCGTACTTGTAAGGACTGTTAAAGATCCACAAATCACAGCCGGCACCAAACGATTAACGTGCTTTCCGAGACACGTAGGAAATTCCTCCGGTACGATTATCACCCATCCATGGATGTTATTATTTAGCAACGAGCTTAATAACAACATCATATTTTATTTTTTCAATTTTCAAGGTCTTTATTAGTACATGTGGTTTACAATACAGTTTACAAACGATCTCATTCTATTTGTATACAAATCACGATTTATGTCGTTACACAGGCAGCGTAATGTTTGTAAAGGCGATGGCCTTTACAAACATTAAAACATGTTGTTACTTAATATTATTACAATGATTTAACTTACTAATTACTAAATTTTCAAAAACGGGGTATGTGCAAGTCTTAGAATGGACCCACATAAGTTTAAAATGTTACACTATACAAACAACATCATAAAGTCAAAAGAACCACAAAAAAATCGTCAATAAAAATACAAAAATAATGAGCGGCCATCTTGAAAAATTATCATAATTTTTCCTCGATACCGCTGCGTCGCTGTTTCGCTACCGGCTCATATTACCATACTGCTTTGATGTGGAAACGAATCGTTTGTGTAAACTGGGACGATGTAATGTATATGGCTCTGTTTATGCTTAAAGGTATCGATAATGGATATGGGGGTAAGCAGAACTGTAAGGACAGAAGCCAGCATTAATAAAGCCTTCAATAGGGACTTGCGTCCGACGTATTAATAGGGCCTAGTTACAGTCAGTTTAAAGTTTTCTTTATTTCTACTACGCCGTTCAACGGGGTTGACATATAGTTTTCGTTAGCTTATGTGAATCCCATACAAGGTGTAAACGGACCCTTCAAGAAGCCGTCAACCAAACGTTCTGTTTATCAAACTAAGTAACTCTACGCATAAAATATTGCTGGGAAACAACATTTTATTTCGGGTTGAAAAATCACGTTTTACGGTAGGATCCAGTGTGACGCACTCAAAACATTGTGCTGATGGATGCATTGGTTAAGTACAGGGGTCGTGGAGGTATTTAAAGTAAAGTTATAACATTAAAAAACGATCTTAATAAAAAAACTTGTGAAAAAGTGGGAACTTTAACCCTTTTTTCAGAATGGTCTAGAACAAAAAAAAAACGCAATGACGGGGAAAACGAGTGCCTATCGGCTTCGTTAAAGGTACTTTTACACCCATTATATTTCGACTTTTCCATCATCAACTGATAGGACGTCACTTTGTTTAGTCCGTATGAGGCAACTTTGCTACTCACTGAGAAATCGTTTGATTACGGTATGACCTATTTTTCAAATTACACCGAGTCAATTGAACAAAAATAAGACGTAATACAAAAGCGTATAATAGAATTATTTAAGTTATGAATAAAGATTTCTGTCATTAAGTTCCAATTCATCGTGATGAACTCTTTCACCGTGAGTCTGTTGTGTCTGACGATACAATTTCGAACTCTAGAAAACGCTTCTTTAGAAGACGACTGTCGCCGTTTCCATGGACTTATTTGAGAAACCAATCGTATTATTGCGGTGTAATCATCAATACATTAGTTTCATTGTCATATTTCGTTGCTAGGGTTTATTATTGTTATTATAAGCCTATATTGTCCCACTGCAGGGCAAAGGCCTCCCTTCCCTCCTTCCACATTTCGCGGTCTAGTGCGATTGTAGACCAATCCTTTGCGAAAGAGTCCAGCTCATCCCGCCATCTCCTTCTGGGCCTGCCGCTGTTTACGGTTGCCATATTAAATTAATCATGTCATTATCTTCTTGCCTTCCTTGACTGTTTCGTTGATGAGTTGGTCCTAGGTTCAATTCCCGGGTCGGTTAAGTTCTTATTAGGTTTTTTCATCAGGAATTTCTTAGTAGCAGCCACGGAGTCTGGATTTATGCTCAGTTGATAGCAATCGCACGCTATTACATGTGATTTTATCATGACTGGATAAATGTGGGTGTAGGTACTATTAGGAACACCTCTGCCTAACCCTTCGGGTATTACAGGCGTGATGTTATAATAATGATTATCTTCTCGCCCTTGTACCATATTAATTTGGATTCTTCATCTTTCTTGTCAGACGTCACGCTATCATAAACTAATGCTAAATATCAAACCATAGTTCCTGTTAACTTCATAATCACACCCTCTACTACATTAAAATCAAAAGCCTCCACCACTCTGCCCACCCACATCCCGCTATAAACAGAAACCCCACAATTACAGCACCGCTTTACATGATAAAACGTTACTCTCCGCGAAGTACAGGTGCATTGTCGAGTGCAAGACATTTGCTTGTGACAGTTTATGCAGGGGTGTAGCATGCGGGTTTATTTGAGCTGCGTATGATACTTATGCTCTAATGCTTTATGGATATTTGTCTTTCAGGGACGGCATGTGAAAAAAAAACGTTGAGGAGAGTGGGGTAACGTGAGTGGTAACTAGAGTGAGGCTAGGTTTTAAAAAAAAAGACTGCTGAGGTTCTGGGTTCGATTCCCGAATCAGGCATTGGATTATTAGGTTTTTCCATCAAGAATTTTTCAGTAGCAGCCATGCAGTTTAAATTTGTGCCCGGTTGATGGTAATAGGATCGCCCCCTATAACAAAGGGAAAGTTGGGAAATGTTGGTGTAATATTAGGTACACCTCTGCCTAACCATTCGGAAATTACAGGTGTGATGTCATGGGATTTAAATTCTGCGACAGTCACACCCTCAACAACTACACTTTTTTCCCGATTTATAATTACTATAATATTTTTTTATTACACAGGCATGCAACATGTTTCAGTCTTACCATATAAAGTCCTACCAACCATTTGTATTTTCCCATCTCACCGAACTGCAAACTCCAGCTTCCGATCTGCTTAGAGAAGCGCAAGAAAGTTTATAAGAAAAAGTAAACAAGTTATAGGATAACGAGTTTCTTGGTCGAAGGTTGGCATCAGCCTTCAGCTTCTCAAGCCTTTGAGGTAACAGCTTTTTTATTATTTAATGAAGTTATCGATGTTCAAGGATGTAACTGAGTGACATGCAAAATGACTTTTGTGGGATCGATAATACTATCAATATTATTCTTTATCCTGTGATTAGTGTCTATCCTGGCGTCAGAGTTTTTGTGCCGCTCATGGTAGCGGCACAAAAACTTTCCAGTGCCTCTGACTTGACTTTACATGCCGTCGCGAAATATCTCTCAGGAATGCTGGTTTCCTCACGATGTTTTCCTGCACCGAAACAAGTGATAATTATACAATACGCACATGAATCCGAAAAATCAGAGGTGCGTTTCTCACGATAAAAATACAAAGTAACTGTTTTTGACCTCCAAAATAAATCATTTTATACAGTGAAGGTATTGAAAAAAAAATGCAATTGAAAACCCCATAATAATGTTTAGAAAAGGCTTATAAATATACTGTCAGTGTCCGACAGATATTGGCATTGTAACCTGTCACCTCTTTGGTCAGGACACAGGGTGATTCTTGTTGTCGTCGTGGACAAAAAGTATATGGATTGATAGCAGATTCATAATCAATTAATCATCATTAATACGGTTTTCCTCAAATGACCTTGTGATATTTAAATAATACAATTTCAATTACGATGATTGAATCAATTAAAACGAAACACGGTTTCGGAAACAAACCTCGAAAATTGACGCTTCCCGATTAATTACCAGAGACAGGGTTGCTACCAGCTCTAGGCCAGCTCGGGGCGACTTGACTCAGTATTTATTTAGGCTGAATTGTGCAGAGCCGAACCAGATCAGAATGTTGGTCCATAGGGATGAATCAAAAGCATTTGCCAGTGGTTGGAGATGATAGTGCTAAGGGAGATGGAAGGTGTTACGTGAATGGATAAAATAAGAAATAAGTACATAAGAGGAAGTCTGAAAGTGGCGCCGGTGACTGAAAAGCTGTGTGGAGGAAGGTTTTCAGTATGAATGTGGATGGGTATAAGTGTAGAGGAAGACCAAAGAAACGATAGATGGACTATGTAAAGGGTGATATGGCAAGAAAGGAAGAGTCCGATGAGATGATGAGTAATAGAGAAGTATGGAAGAAGAAGACATGCTGGGCTGACCCTAAATGAATTGGGATAAGGGCAAGAGAATGAGCCGAGAATATGATTCAGCCTTAATAAAAGATGTTGAACAATGTGTGTCGATCGATAGGAGTCCAATGAAAACCGAATATGCAATAGCTTCAGAAATTATTATAAAAATATTAGGTACTGTATGGTGTCGGACGTAAAGAATAGCACCATCCCATATCTTCCCGTGGGTGTCGTAAGAGGCGACTAAGGGACTTACCAGAGAATGGGCAGCAGCGTTATCTGTACTCTTTTAACAACCGTACTGCGATCGCCAACCCGCCTGCCAAGCGTGGCGATTATGGCAAAACCCCCCCTTTGGGGGAGGCCTATGTCCAGCAGTGGACGTCTTTCGGCTGAAATGATGATGATGATGATTAGGTACTTCCATATTTGTAGCGGATTTTGTTAACAATTTCAAGGGTTTTAATGTTTTTGCACGGAACCCTAATTCTTATTCTAAAATAAAAGTAGGTTAGACCTTATAACATCAGGCTATCTGCCAGTAAAGTCCCGTCAAAATCAGTCCAGCCGTTTCGGATATTAGCCGGAACAGACAGACAGACATACCGACAGACTAACAGTAATTACAGACATTTCAATTTTATTTATTTGTAAAGACTTTTAAAAGATACTGCCGAATATAATATGCTGATCCGAACAAATGATAGCAACCCTAGTATAATAGACTCGCGAACAATAACGTCATAAGTAGAAACTGTTCATTATTAGTACGTAATTATGTTTTAATTAAGTAAACCTGGGTTTTTGCGGAACTTCTGTTCTGTTCAATTTATTTATTAATGTTGTGTGCAATTGTATGAAGTTTGTAATTAAATAGCGTAAAGAGTAAGGTACTGTGTGTAATTACTCATGTTTTTCCCGGGATTTAGCTGGTTGCCATAATGTTTATTTTATAGAAAACCGAATACAAAACCCGACTAATAAAAAAACCCTCCATACATGCAAGGTTGAAAAAACTTATTTCTACGTATACACCGCGACTTTTTAGTGAGTGAAGTGGCAGTGGGCAGGGCACATTGCTCGCAGAACGGATGGCCGATGGGGCCGAAAAGTTCTGGAGTGGCGACCGCGAACCGGAAGACGCTGCGTTGGAAGGCCTCCAACTAGGTGGACCGATGACATGGTGAAGGTTGCAGGGATCCGCTGGATGCGAGTCGCAAGGGACCGGTCAATGTGGCGACACTTGGGGGAGGCCTATGTCCAGCAGTGGACGTCTTTCGGCTGAAATGATGATAATGATGATGATCTTTCAATAATTATAAATAGAATCATAACAAATAAAAATTTCAACAGCTAAAATCTTATTAACAATCGAGAATCTAAGTAAAATAAAATAACAGCTATTGATACAACAAGACTTCCTCTAAGTGGAACAGTTAAAATCATTCCAATTACTTCCAAAAGTAATTTCAATTAAAATGCTTTCAGTTTCTGAGCAACTTGATCTAAATATAAGTTAAAATAATTGAATACTTGATTCTTGCTTCAATTGATTACTTAGCTGTCTTATTGGTTCTTGGCTAGGTTAGATAAAGTTTTCTCGGGGCAAACTAAAGATGGTTGACTTTTCTTTGCACAGACGTCTGACTATTATTGTGAGAAAACTAAAGGTCGATCGAAATACGCTTAATTTAAATATTGAGTATTTTTTGTGATAATAAATGGGTTTGAAAAATAGAAATCACTTTTAAAGCGTTTCGTTTTTCTGCAACCACTTTCAACAAAATTGTCATTTATAACTTTGAGTTTTCTATCATCGTTATTGCATAATGGGTGTAAATAGACCATTAATGAAGCTGAAAGGCACTAGTTCTCTCCGTCATCATTTTTGTTCTGGACCATACCTGGGAACCTTCTAGTTACGGAGATATTAGAGGTCAAAGTTCCAAATATTACACAAGTTTTTTTTTTAAATACTATTTTTTAAGCTTATGTTATAACTTTACTTTAAATATCTCCACAACCCGTTTACTATTCAATGCATCCATCAGCACAATGTTTTGAGTGTGTTACATTGAACCCTACCGTAAAACGTGATTTTTCACTCCAAAAATGTCGTTCCCAGGAATTATTTTTGCGTAGGGTTACTTAGTTTGATGTAAGTTGGATGTGTGTGCTTGGTTGACGGCTTTTTGAAAGGTCTGCTTACGCCATGTATAAAATGTTACTTTGTCTAGGCATCTCTGCTCTTGACTATAATCGTGGTTTTTTAAACCCTGGGTATTTTTTTTTTTTCAAATTAAAGTTCAGACTGATAATCCAACACTTTAAGCTACGAATAATATCTCTAGCTTTTACCCATTAAACTTACGTAAAAGCTGGTTATCATTCTTACTTTTTCTTATCCATTTTTAAGCCATCTGTTTGACAACATCCTTTGAAAAACAGGTTTTGTGTATTTTAAATTCAAATGCAAGCAATTCTATTAAGCTTAAAAAGGCAAAATTAAAAAAAAATACACATTCTCCAAACGATTTAAAATCTTTTTAAATAAAACAAGAACATTGAAAACGTTTTAAAAACTCTGAGAATACAAAAAAATGCCTTTCCATAGAAATAACAACTGAAATGAATTTTGTTGTTTTGGTTAACAAAAGTTAAATGTAAACAGATGTGTGTTATGGGGTTTAAATAAGGGTATGTCGCATGATGAGGTTTTTTATGGTAGGTTTATGAGGGATTATGACATCGATAATGTGTTAAACAGGGTTTTCATTGAGAGGTCATTGTGTGCATTTTATTTTAAGTATGACATTATATTAATCGATTTTTTAAACAAATCAGCCAACGTAAACCGAAAAGATATTTGAAAATGGTACCCATGTGGTTATCGTAATTAAAATTTTGTAATACTCGTCCTCTATTACGAGGGACTCAGACAGAACTGGCGAAATGTTGGTGTACTATTTATTAGGTACTTACACTTATGCTTAACCATTCGGAGATTGCAGGCGTAACGTTATCATAACTTATTCATTTTAAGTTGTTTTAAAAGATAAAACTGCTGCTGACTATCATGAAACACAAATGCATCGAGCGATTTTTTTTATTTTTTATATATTTGCCTGTACTGTTGGGCAAAGGCCTCCCGCAATTCCTTCCATGCTCTCTTATCCCGCGTCTCCTCGGGTCAGCCCTCGTGGTACGCGTCCAAATCGTCTCAACCAACCACCTCTTTCTGGGCCGGCCTCGGCGGCGCCGTCCGTCTTCCGGCAACCATCGTGTGCAGTTTCATTAAGTATTAATTTTATATCATTTAATTTAATTTATATTAATATGATAAACACTGCCAAAGTCACATAATTAAAATAATTCCGTAAATTAAGGCAAATATAATCACAATTAAGGCAAATATGTGTTCCTTGTAAATTATGTTAAATACTAATTTTAATATTCTACTCATTTCACAAGTTATTTAAAATGAATAACTTACTGTTTTCGTAACTAAATTAATTAAGCTAGTGTTAGTTTTTATCCACTTCAGCGGTGAGTGAAGGGTTATTTGATTAAGTGGTGTAAGCGAAATTTGTGTGTGTTGCCAGTGATTACATACGGGACCGAAACGTGGTCGCTCACAATGGGCCTTATCAGAAGGCTTAAAGTCACCCAAAGGGCAATGGAGAGTGCTATGCTCGGAGTTTCCTTGCGTG
Organism: Noctua fimbriata; assembly: GCA_905163415.1. NCBI lineage: Eukaryota > Metazoa > Arthropoda > Insecta > Lepidoptera > Noctuidae > Noctua > Noctua fimbriata. The sequence continues at coordinate 2,216,313 of LR990939.1, read as the reverse complement.
ATCGAATCAGAAATGAGGACATCCGCAAGAGAACCAAGGTAACCGACGTAGCCCGAAGAATAGCCAAACTGAAGTGGCAGTGGGCAGGGCACATTGCTCGCAGAACGGATGGCCGATGGGGCCGAAAAGTTCTGGAGTGGCGACCGCGAACCGGAAGACGCTGCGTTGGAAGGCCTCCCGCTAGGTGGACCGATGACCTGGTGAAGATTGCAGGGATCCGCTGGATGCGAGTCGCACGGGACCGGTCAATGTGGCGACACTTGGGGGTAGCCTATGTCCAGCAGTGGACGTCTTTCGGCTGAAATGATGATGATGATAATGATGATGATGAAGCGAAATTTTACTCAATATAAACACACAAACGAAAAATAATGTTCGTAAGTATTATATTTAACATTTATTATTTTTGGAACATTATTTTTCGTGACCTTTGGCGAAAACACTAATAAAAAACTATTATTTAAAATAAAACTGCATATTTAGTTATATTATTTTAAAAATAGAGATAAAAATTACTTTTACTGTTATTTTACGTCATCACACAGCTGGGCAAAGGCCTCTCGCATTGACTTTCCGTCTTCCAATCCAGGGTTTGTTTTATACATCTCGCCCCAGCAAAGAAAAATAGAAGGTTATTATTTACTTCTGTCAAATTGATGTGAATGCCCAAGTGTTTTGACATAGCTTGGGAGAAGTTCATATTCCAAACTAGGCTCATTGTTCTACTGCCCTGATCCCAATTTATTTGGGGTCGGCGCAGCATGGCTCCTTCTTCCATACTTCTCTATTATTGTCTTATCATCTCATCAGACACGTCCTTGCTTGCCATATCATTCTTCACACAGTCCATCCATCGTTTCTTTGGTGTTCCTCTATACCCATACTCAAAACTTTCCTCACGACATTTTCTCATACCGCCACGTCACCGGCACCATTTTCAGAATTCCCCTTGTGTACTCATAACTAATTTTATCCTTTCGCGCTAATCACGGTACTCCAAACTAGGCTACAGTTCGAAAAACCAAAAAAAAAAATGCTTTTTTGGTGTACGTAGATCGAGTTCCATTTAGGTCCAAAAAGCCTTTATGTAAAATACCAGTATGTTTTCAGACCTTCACGAATTCAAAGCAGAATATAGATAAATATCTTGGTATAACGTCCAATACTGCCAAAATATAATAAATAAAATATTGAGAAGAAAACACCAATATTTAGAAAACCAAAAGGGATCACTGTCGTCTAGTCTTGTCAAACAGAATTTCTAGGAACCTTTTTCGTAAAAAGTAATGTTCTAATACTATATCCCTAAAAGATAAATCAAAGCTTCACTATTTTTTTAGGGTGACCATCGTTTTTCGACCTGTAAAATTATTGGAAAATAAATAATCATCAACTATATTTCAGCCGGACATAGGCCTCTCCCAAGTGTCATCACATTGACCGGTCCCGTGCGACTCGCATCCAGCGGGTCCCCGCAACCTTCACCATGTCATCGGTCCGCCTAGTGGGAGGCCTTCCAACCCAACGTCCGGTTCGCAGTCGCCACTCCAGAGCTTTTCAGCCCCATCGGCCATCCGTTCTACGAGCAATGTGGCCTGCTCACTGCCACTTAAGTTTGGCAATTCTTCGGGCTACGTCGGTAACCTTGGTTCTCTTGCGGATATCTTCATTTCTGATTCGATCACGCAAGGAAACTCCGAGCATAGCCCTCTCCATTGTCCTTTGGGTGACTTTAAGCCTTCTGATCAAATCAAAAAGCAATCACTGGCAACGCACACTCATCATCATCTGCCTAGCCTTTTTGGGCTGTTGGGGTCGGCTTCCAGTCTAACCGGATGCAGCTGAATACCAGTATTTTACATGGAGCGACTGCCTATCTGACCTCCACAACCCAGTTAGTTCTGGGTAATACGATATCCCTTGGTAAGACTGGTTGTCAGACTTTTTGGGCCTCTGACTACCTAACGACTGTCAAAGATCTACAAATGACAGCCGGGACCAACGGCTTAACGTGCTTTCCGAGGCACGGAGGAAACTCGGTATGTAATGGGCGGTCACCCATCCACAGACCAACCTAGGCAAGCACGGTTTAACTTAAAGATCGGCCCGAGCGGCTGTTATTATTTAGCCACGAGCTCCTCAACAACACACACTTTAAATAAATAATAAAAAACTTTATTCAGAACCAAAATTGAATAATATACAAAATTATTTTTTATTAAACAATGTCTTACAATGTTTGATGCCTGTACTAGGATTATCCTGTATCACAGGAGGAATTCTGCATGATCATATTATTGGCATTCGTAACATCGGGTAACCAGGGTGAAATTTCTGATAAGGCAGGAAGTCCAATTAATAAAAAAACCTTTTTTGGGTTATTGGAGCTTTAGGAATCTTTTCTGGAACTTAGATAATGTAGTTACAGGTCAACCCATCTTTCTTATTGGATTTGTGGCTGAACTTAACCATGGTCAAAAAGACTCTATTGATGTCCCTGGAAAGCTACAAGCTAAGGACGTTTTGTATGTTTATTATGACCAGTATTTGCATTTTTTCTCCAAAATTATTATATGATTTGGCACTATGATAAAAAAAAACTTACTACACTCTTATTTTATCTCAATATAAAGTGATTCGAATTCATGTTTTTTTTTTCATAAAAACTTTGTACCTATTTTGTGTGCTAAAAGTTTTTTTTTTATGATTTATTTATTTATCATAAACACTACTAACATTACAGGAAATTCCTAATGCGTTAGCGTGGTCCTAAATTAAACTAACTTATGTATCTATGTTAAAAAAATATAAGTATTGTAAAGAGAAAGATATGTGATGTCTCGGGAGAAAATATATCATACTTTCTATCTCGCTAAATGAAAGACACGGCACGTAGACGAAGCTCCTGACTGTTTTAACAATAATAAAAATGTAGCTACCTACTAACCGAACTCATAATAAAATTCTTTAACAAAACTATAGGTAAACTCCAACAGAATATCATGTAGAAAGAGTAAAATGCTCTTCAAAGTCAAAGTTTTTATTTTTAAAATATATAGCTTGTGAGAGCAGCGGTGGCCCAGTGGTGGCGGTCCCGACTTACGAGCAGTAAGTCGTGGGTTCGAACCCCGGCAGGCGCATTACTTTGTGTAATTTATTTCATCACCACTGCTCTCAAAACGGTGAAGGAAAACATCGTGAGGAAACCGGCATGTCCTAGAACCAAAAATTCGAAGACATGTGACATCTACCAACCCGCACTGGGCCCGCGTGGTGGATTATAGCCCATTCCTTTTAATAGAGAGGCGGCCTGTGTCCCAGCAGTGGGAACATTATAGGCTGATTATGATAGCATGTGTATGTAATTTGAATGTGAATTGTCAAAAAGTCAGCGGCGTATAAATATAAAAAATATATATAACACCTGTTTCAGTGCAGAGGTTTACCTAGAAACTGCCCAGCCTGGGAATCGAACCCAGAACCTCTTGCTCAACAGTAGCGCTTGCGACCACTACACTAAGGAGAAGTTTCTTGTCCGTTTTAGTAGAATTCTGTAGAAACTTTAATAAATACTAAAACACGTCTTACCTTCCGTCCATTGCCAATTAAGCCTTGATGGCGCTACAACCAGTCATTACTGACGTTATTACAATGTCAATCTAATATATTACTAACCGCACAGACCGCACTATCACGTAGCTGCTATATCTTCGACAAGGCTCCATATAGGACATCAGAAGACATTCTCACAAAGTGACATTCTCAGTGAATACGAAGATAGAAAATTCAATAATGTGTGGGTTTGACTATGGTGCCGAAATGTGAAATGCGTCAATCTGGTTGAAAGTAGTTGTAGGAATATAAAACACTTGAAAACGATTGTCATTTTATCCTTTTGGGCCATTTATAGGCGGGTCAAGTCATATGGAAATTCAAATTTTAAAACTACGAATGTATCTTCTTTACGGTGTGATTGACTGACTGCAGAAGATTCCTAAGACCTTACTGTGTGCTTACGTGACTTAATAAAAGTAAAATAATTAAAAACGCGGAGTGACTATAATCCAATTTTTTGCAATTATTCGCTGACATTGTGAGCAAAAATATAGAATTGGTGCAAGCTTATTCTATGAAATTACTTTCTTTATTTTTGAGTAGCAGATAATTTTCGCCTACGCTCATGATTATACAAGACCAGAAAATAACTAACTTGGTCTATACCCACTCAGCTTTGTCAAACAATCTAAAGCCGTCAGGAAATAACACATTCTAAACCAAGTGTAATAATTTACTGTTTTCTCACAACAGTAAAGCTAGCAGCAATGAAACATAAACACACTTCATACCATAAACACAAAATTAACCCAAAAACCCTTCCCCAGAAAAATCACCAACGAAATAAAAACACGATGAAAATAAATTATCGTCGAGACTGTCCCGTACATGTTTTATATCTGGCCATCCTTCTCTCCTCGCATAAGCCTTGCGACGTTTTTTTTTCCAAATGACAAACGGTCTGGATCCCTCAGCCATTTGTCGTTGGTCCGTCCTCATTGGACATACAGATACCTTTATTGTTAGCGATTTTTCAAAACAAAATATATTTGGACTCTTATTTCCCATCCTTTCCTGGGATTTATGCTTTCGGTTATGCTTTTTGGCGTAACCCTGGTCGCATGCGATTGAATAGATTTCGCAAAGGTCCGCAAATGTATGTGTTTTTACGCAGCTGCCTGTGAAATCGATTGGGAAGAGTAATGATGGTAATCCCGTATTTTACGGTTTCAATGTATCGAAACATTCGCGATTTCAATGGAGCATTTAAACGTTATCGTATGTTCGAATCGTTTTGCTTACCAAATAACTGAAACGTTTCGTTTTTGATCAATAGAGTCCATTTTAGGCGAATAAAGTTGACCTTACTACTGTGTTTACACGTTTGTTGTTTAGATATTATCTTCAATTGAAAACGCAATGATTCAGAAATCGTACATTTGTCGTTTTCTACTGCACATTTAACCTCAATTAAAAAAAAAACTTTCAACGAGAATTGGTTTGATTATGATTTCATATAAGTTAAGGGACTTTTTTGTTTAAGCAGTAACTTTGTTTTTGATTAAGGTTCTACGAAAAACAAACTCAGTTTTGCTATTAAGTGTAAGACATTAAGAATGAGCGTTAAAAATATTGTTATAATATTGTTTGATGCTACGGAACCCTGTGTATGCGAATCTGACTCGCAATTTGCCGGTTTATTTTTTTTTAAATCTCCATTTCTGAGATATAGCGATTTAAAAAGTTAAAAAAATGGGTTTTAGCTCTATGCGATTCATATTATATTTTTTTAGCGGACTATTTTGCCTGCCTCTATTCATATCTGCAAAACATTATGACGAAAGCATTTTCGCTTGATTGATTCTTTAGATTTTCCGAACCAGTGATTGTGCATAACTTCGTTTTTATTTGAGTGATGTGTCTGAGTTTCTGTCTGCCTTGTGAGATTAGCGGTCACAAAGATATGAAGACTTCTTCTTCTTTATCGTGTGGTTAGTGCCTAACCTGGTGTCAGAGGAAGGTGCGTGCCTTGCTTTCGAACTCGTGACCTATGACTTGGCAGTCTGACGGTCACACCACTAGGCTATCACTGCTGCATGAAGTCTTGCGTTCGATTCCCTGGGAGGGTTCTCAGTTATTCCTAAGTAAAATAGTATTACTGGTCTTTTCCATCAGAAATTCCGCAGTAGCAGCTTGGATTCTGAATTTCTACCCGGTTAATGGCAAAAGTACTTAAATATGACCAGTGAATTATGAATATTCTACAAGGACACGTCTGCCTTGCTCTGCGGTCATTACAGGCGTGATGTTTGGTTTGTTAATCCCAGTCTGCGTTGAGTTAAAAAGCGACCTTAGGTTTTTTTTTAAGTAATAATGCTCGGTTTATAATGAGAAATACGAAAATTTTTGCAGTAGCAATAAATAACAACGATGTCAATTTTGATGATTAACAAACACTGGGTCATCCAAACTGATTCTCAACGTACTTTCGACATCATCAATTTTAGTACTGCCTTCTGTAGATACTGCCGTCGCGGCGTCGTCGCAATTTCATGCTCTATGGGCTTAACAAAAAACTTCAGCCAAGCCAATTTTTTCAGTCCCACATCAAGGTTCCATACATCAACTTCACATTATTATCTAGACCAACGTCAAAGCAGGCTATTTAGGCCGAAATTATTCCAGTCCATCCGTGAATTTGATATTTCTCGTCAGAAACCTTTGTACCGAGTGACAAGGGTTCTAGACCTGAATGTTTGAAAAGTTATGAATATGTATTGCTATCATTGTGTCTCTTGTAATAAAGGCTTTCATCTTGTTTCCAGGGATCACTTTGAAAGGCTTAGATAGGATCTGTGTTCGGAATTGATGTTTTGTTTTCTTTTGGTGTATTAAAATGTAGGTCTTCTGTCTCCTTTATCATGTGGTCAGTGCCTAACCTGGAGTCAGAGCTTTTTATGCCACCCATGAGCCTCTGACTTGGCTTTACATGCCGTTGAGGACTATCTCTCAGGCATGCTGGTTTCTTCACGATGTTTTCCTTCACCGAAGCAAGTGATAATTATACAATCGCACATGAATCCGAAAAATCAGAGGTGCGTGTCTTGTTTTTGAACTCGAGACCTATGACTTCGCCGTCCGACGGTCACACCACTAGACTATCACTGCTTAAATGTAGGTGAGTATAAGGTTGTGGAGATGGTCTTTACTACTCTTATAACCGGTTCTATTATCACTAAACAAATACTTAAATAAAACATGCTGTTGAATTTTAAACGCTCGGCTCATTGTACTGAAACTTGAAATTCTAACAGTGGAATATTGAGGCATTTATTTAGGCGACGATTTGTTTCAGTGAAAGGAATATTAGCTGCACAGCCGTTTTTCAACTTCATCGTCACTAGCTTGAATTTGATTCATAGAAGTTATCGTCAGTTAAAGTTTAGAAAATGCGACACCAAAGAAGGATTCCAACTTGGGGTTGAATTTACCAATAAAATGCCTCTCAGCACACCTGAACCGCGTTCAAGAACTATCCGTGTCATCATTGTTCTGAAATTTTAACACGAATATCTTTTACTCGCGGTTCGTCTGTGTAGATCAAGTTTAATTGGTGAAAAACGAACCTTATTATGAAAGACAGTAATCGCAAATCCCAAAGATACGATTAGTACGATAAACGACCAGCTCTCTGAAATAGGAACCCTCCACTTAGCATAGCCATCATCCTCCCCGCAAAACAAAACGCTATCGTTTTCAGGTCCCTCGAGAAAACAAAGAGGAAATGAAATCGAATGAAGTTTCCTTTCTTACGATAAGGCGGAAGTTCTAGTTAGCGAGATTTTGGGGTTATAGTAAGCACAACTTAACGTCGGCGTCGGAAACTTGGTAGTAGTAAGGACTTTGGAAACACGAGACGGTATTTAAGAGAGGGGTAACAGATGCATTAGGCTTGCTCGGATTTTCGTTGCAGGATTTTGCTAAGAAAGACGCCTAGTTGCCTTTATTAGGAAAATAATTGTTGATTGTGTGCAAGATTGCTTTCTGGATTTAAATTCAAGCTGTAGTTTATTCCACGGATCGACAATTACTACATTTGATTGTAAAGTAAAGTGAAGACTATTATTATATTAGCCTTCCCAACTATGTTGGGGTCGGCTTCCAGTCTTACCGGATGCAGCTGAATACCAGTATTTAACACGGAGCGACTGCCTATCTGACCTCCACAATACAGTTAGTACTGGGTAATATGATACTCCTTGGTAATTACTGGTTATCAGACTTTCAGGCCACTGACTTCCTGTAACGACTGTCAAAGATCTACAAATGACAGCCGGGACCAACGGCTTAACGTCCTTTCCGAGGCACGGAGGAAACTCGGTATGTATTGGGTGAAGACTATTGTTCCTAAAAAACTGGAATTTGGCATGGTTATGCATATTAATCAAGCCTATTAAGTTGTGAAATCCGAAAAAATATATTAGGGTCCTTCTCCACACGCAAAGCGTATCATGATAATGTTTACTCGCATTCCAGTGAATGACGGTCGTCACAACTTTACATCGCGAACTTGTAGTACAAGTTAGAGGTAGTTAGGACTTCGGAAGCACGAGACGGGATTTCAGAGGGAGGTAGCACATGCATTAGGTATGCCCGGATTTACGTTGGAGAATTTTGCTGGGATATATACCTTTATAAGAAAAAAATAATTTTGTAGAATGTTAAAGTAGTTTCTAGATGTAATATCCATTTGTAATTCGTTCTTCTGTTTGACAATTTATTACCAGATTTATTTAAATCGCTTCCCCAGTGCAACTTATGCCAAAAGCTTAAAATTCAAAGGGCCTAAACAATTGGCAATCGCTTTGAATGAGTTTCGTATTTCCATAGTAACTTTCAAGAGAATTTACAAAGTTTTTAGCAGATGATGTCTGTGCTTTTGTATCTCTATTGATACTCGAATTTCACTTCGTCATAGGCCCTTAGAGGACTTTATTTATTTAAACTTCATGTTGTTGTTCTACCGCGCTCGCTGACATTCAAGCACTTTTCAACCTTTTAACTCAGAGCATAAGGATGACAAGTGGTCGACCGTCAGGGACTTCGTTGTATAATAATTATACATAGGCAGATTTAATGTCTCAATGTGTTCTCTTCCAGTAGTTTTAAACAGTATTTTTTTTTTATGGCTTTCGTGTATAGTGGAGTAAATTATTAATTAAATCATGTATTTAGTCACACGATAGTATTCACAAATAAATATTTTAAGTAAACAGATTCAGTTCAGTCTATATTCATAAAATGCCATATGTGTGTCCAAAGCGAGATATCAATTTAGATGTTCTTTTCACCACTATTGTGTTAATATAATTAAAACAAGTATTGCATTGTTTATATAAATAAATTTAACTCGACTACTTTCTCCAAAATTAAATTTCAATTTTGTGGTTCCACAGATTCATGCAAGTTTATTCGAATGTTCATTTTAAATGAATAACAAATAACATTTCAACGGTCATTTGAATAATTGAATACAGCATTGTTTTCAAAGTTATCAAAAATTCTCAGAATATGCAGTCAGAAAGGAAGTTTATTTCAAGGAAAATACCTTGAATAGGGTATTATTTTATTTTATTAGTATTTAGACACATACAGCTATGTTTAACCCCATGAAACACCTACTAAATCCAACAATCCTGATCTAACAAAAGCTCTGTGGGATAAAAAGCCATGCTAACACACAAAGCCGGATGTCTATATGCTCGTTTTCAGTACTAAGTAACACCCAAATGATTACCTAAACAAAAGTAAACCGTTTGACTTTCTACTTTCGTTGCCTGTGTCTTGAAATTCCAACAGTGCCAAAATATTAAGGCATTAGGTGTCACTTAATGTTAGTGGAAATGACCACTAGACCATTAACGTAGGAACATAAACTTAACTGGCAACAAAAGGGCGGTTGTTACGTATTTCCGTTAAAGAAGGTATTGCGAGGTTCAAGTGGTAATGTTAGATTTTTATTTCCTTTCTTTTATGTATTGACTTTGACTTTAGTTTATTAGTTGCCAGTGTGTCCTGTTGAATGGTCCAGGTTCAATGTTTCCGAGAGTGGATGACTTTATCCCAGCAGATCATTATGCTTGCTACATCTTAATGATTGAGGCGAATATGACCCTTTATACAGGGTGTAACAAGACCCTTAACGAGATCTTCAACCAAGCATTCTGTACATCAAACTAGATAACTTTACGCAAAAATTATTGCTAGGATACGAATTTTTTTTGGGGTGAAAAATCACAATTTTCGCTTCGTTAAGGATCTTGTTACACCTTTATACAGGGTGGAAGGGGGGGGGGCATCGACGCTCAAACGGTTACCACGTGATCAATACATAATACCGACCCCCAAAGATTTTTTAAACACGTAATTTAAACTGCCTCGTTGGTCTAGTGGTCGCAAGCGCAACTGCTGAGCAGGAGGTCCTGGGTGCGATTCCCAGGTCGGGAAAAGCGTTATTGGGATTTTCCATCACGAATTTCTCAGTAGCCGCCATGAATTTGTGGCCAGTTCGTGGCAATAAGCTCGCCCCTTATTACATGGAGCTGAAACATTACTGGCGAAATGCGGGTGTACTATTAGGTACACATCTGCCTAACCCTTCGGCGGTTACAGGCGTAATGTTATGTTATTAGTTAGAACCATCTCTTGTTTTCTACAAAAGTGCGATACCTACCTACACGGTTAAAATGTGTGGAATAGCATTTTTTTAATTACATTTTTGGGGAGGTCGGTATGATGTACTGAACACGTGGTAACCGCATGAGCAACAATTTTCCTTCTACCCTGTATGTAATAAAAAGTTATCGCAACCAATTGACACCTGCATACAAGGAGAATACCAAAGAATAATGCTCAACTGAACCCTCTGCAAACGCTGAGACGAGTATTACTTCCAGTAAACAATTTCACAAAGTGTTCCACCACATAAGCTTGTCCCTGCAGGAGACATCAATGTACTAAACGAACTATCTTCTCAACATAATGTGCTGCTGACACCATCTTTAATGTTGGCATGTTGATATTGAAAGCCAATCTTGTGGTATTATGAAATTTATCCACAGAAGCTTGAGTGTTGTGGACGGGTTGGCTTTCATGTATTAAGTGTCTTGATAGTTCACGTATTTGAGAAGGTATCAGAGGCCCTATCACTAATGTGAATTGTAATTTCGAATAAACGCAAAATTTAGGCATTGTTATTATCAACAGATATGAAATTTAGTAGATATTTTGTATTTCGAATTTTTAATTGTATCGAATTTGCTTTGCGTTTACTCATCAAGTTCGTCCTAGACTCATAGTTTATCTAAAAAATGTCATTTGACTGTATTATGTATCATCATCATTCTCTTGCCCTTATCCCAATTCATTTGGGATCAGCGCAGCATATCTTCTTCTTCCATGCTTTTCTATTACTCGTCATCTCATCAGACACCTCCTTTCTTGCCATATCCTTTACACAGTCCATCCATCGTTTCTTATAATGGGTGTAAAAAGACTCTTAACAAAGCCCCAAAGGCACTTGCTCTCCCCATCATTGCAATATTTTTTTTTTGTTTTGAACTATACTTGGAAACTTACTAGTTACGGGGATATTGGAGGTAAAAGTTCAATTTTTTTTTAAATAACTTTTTAATGTTATAACTTTAATTTAAATCCCCTAAAACCCCTGTACTAATCAATGCATTCACTACAATGGACTCCTACCGTAAACCGTGATTTTTCACATGAAAAGCCAGCCAGCAAATTTTTTGCGTAGATTTACTAAGTTTGGTGTATAGAATGCTTAGTCAACGGTGTCTTCAAGGGCTCATTTACATCTTGTATAGATATAAATCTATACGTTCTGTGGATAACCACAGAACGTATCCAAACATGGAGTGAAGTTGAAACCTACATAATTACAAGATTACAGTGGACCGTAGTAGATCTAGTGTGATGTCTAAATAATATTGCACTGCTGGAATTTCAACTGTCGACGCTAAACTGAGCGTTTTAAATACCTAAGTGCATTTAGGCATTCATAAAAACTGTTCTCAATCTTATAGAAATAGAAAACGCTTTGAAAACGTTAGCCGCTTGTTTAGGACTAGTGATTTGAATTTAAAACGAAAATCACTGGCATACTGCTTTGAATAATGTGTGTACCTCTTCTCTACAGAAGAAGATTCTAAACCTGCAATATGACAACGACGAGAGCCTAGTTTTATTTTGTCTTTTTGCTATTGAAATGTTTTATTTGAACTATTTGAAGCGAGTTTGTTCTAAACAGATTTCAACCCCAATAATGAAAGCAGATAATTACAAAAGAGAAAACTATTATAATAATTTACTCATTCTGCATTATTCATACAATTTAACGCGATCGTACAAAGCAGGACGAAACAAAGGTCGGCCATTACGAGGTTCCGTTCAACACAAAATGGCGGACTCAAACGTTTCCGATGTTGGCGCGAATTTAAATACGGATTATTTTGTTCATGTTTTGACAATGTGATACTGGCTTATTTTTTGTTTTAGTTATGTAAACGTTTAAAACTTGAGGAATTCTAGCTTAGTACTGTTTTTATAAAATACACATAGTTCATTTATATTATTGTAACCCACATAGGGTTCAGTGGACGATACAAATATTTAAATATTTAGATACCTAACTAACAACTAACCACAGACTTGCACCGCACCGCACTTGTTTGTTAATTTGCGCATCCCGCATGGAACAAACAATTTACAACATGAGTGGGATAACACTTATATTCACATGTCTCAAAGAAACTGCAACGTGTTCATTTTTTGACGCTTTAAATATAGATTTAAAGTTGAATTATAACAGATAAGACAAAGTTAATTGTGAAAAACATCATTAAAATTAAAATGAAGACTGTTGTGTACAGATTTACATATATACTTTTCTTCGCCATGTTATGTGTCAATCAAAGAGTCCTTTTCACTAATTAAACTAGTGTAATTAAACTGAGTATCGCGGATTCGATTCCCGCACGGAACAAATATTGGTATGGACTACAGGTAGTTGTTCCGGGTATGGCTGTTTGTGTATATACGCACCCAAAATACAGGACAAATTCTTAGTGTAGGGCAAAGTTTTAAAAAAAACAACTAAAAGAGCAAGGAAACACGACATACCTATCAAATAATATAGCTTTCATAAAAATATTTCCACATTAAGCTCACTCAAATCTCCATTATCTCACAAAAGAATTCTATATCCGAAGCGAAACATAAAAATATATAGTCCACGTTGATTCCGCGTGGAATTTTCCATTACGGAATTATTATGTTGGTAGTAAGAATTTACATATGATTACTCCGTGTACGAAGATTCTGGAATACATCGCTATTACTGAGTTTACTGTGATGTCATGGACTAGAGCTGCGTGTAGAATTGTTAGGATATTTCAACGGAAAGGTTAAGTTAAAACCTTCATAGACAAATTTGTTCCCCGGACATGGAAGTTTCCATGTCCGGGGAACAAAATTCGTTTCGATTTTTTTTTCCATAACACGACACGTGGCCCCAAGAAAACAATGATCATTCATTAGACTATTGTCACAAAAAAAACCTATTCCGATTTACCATGAAAAAAAAGAAAAACTGACTCAGTTTGATTCCCGGGTCTAGCAAATTGTTATTGGGCATTTCGATCAGGAATTCCTTAGTAGCAGCCACGTAGTGTAGATTTGAGCCAGATTGATAGCAAAAGGCTCGCCCCCTATTACATTAGGTACACCTCTGTCTAACCCTTCGGGGATTAGGACTCTAGTATCACTGTCACAGAATATGGATAGGTAAAATGTAATCTTACATAACATAACATCGCACCTATAATTCCCGAAGGGTTACGCAAAGATGTAACTAATATAGAACACTCACATTTCGCCCGTTATCTTTAAGTCCCATGGGGGCGAGCCTGTTGCCATCAAGCGGCCACAAATCCAGACTCCGTGTCTGCTATTGAGAAATTCCAGATGGAAAACCCAATATCTGGATTGAACCCAGGACCTCTTGCCCAGTAGTCGCGCTTGCGACCACTAGATCAACAGGGCAGTCCAAAATGTAATCTTAAAACGTTATAAATGTGAGCGCTGCCTTATTCAGCCGAATGCCAAGGATTCCTGGAATGTCTAGATCAGTAAAGGATGCCAATCTTATTAGAACGTATCTTAGTCTGTGTTTACGATGTACTATCAATAAATTGGAATTAGGGCACTGGGTTTAGTGTTTTTGTTTTATCTAGCCTCGTTTATAGCCCTGGTATTTATTGACGGCTTAGTTGATTAGTTTTGTATTAGCGAGTATTGTATTTTTAGTGGATAGTGCATTAATCATTTGACTGTCAGTCTTGGCGAATATGGAAGTGAAAAATTAAACGCAATCGTTATTTTTTTTTGTTTAGATTTAAGTTTTTTTTTTAATATTATTTTTATTTTATATTGTGTGCACTTCTGGCATGTGCCAAATAAATGTAGTTACAATTTTTTGAAAACATATTTACAGCCGGGAACTTCACTAGAGTTCGCGTACATTCGCAATAATACTCTCGAAAACGGTAAAACAGAGTATGAGTGTATGCTAAAAACTATTTCGCAAAAAAACACAGATCATCATCTTTTTCCTGATCTGGTCTATTCTTCAAAATATTTCACGACTGAAGAACTGCCAAATGGGTATAGTGAACGCCAAGTGCTACAGCTGAGCATGTGATTCCGGGTTCGATCCTCATGTCAGGCATTGGTATTGAGTTTTTCCATGTTGCTGTAGTACCGCTACAGCCATATTAACGCGAAAGGTCCAAGCTCCGTACAAACTACATCACGTCATATTGTGATGAAAAAATATTTCAGTAACTTATGTTTTAATTCTGTCTCATACAGGTGCCTTTTGATGTCCGCCATTTTGTTGACCATGCCACGCAATATCGGACGGTTAATTAAATGTTGTTGGGTCATAACTTTTAAGATATCATCATCATCATCATTTCAGCCGAAAGACGTCCACTGCTGGACATAGGCCTCCCCAAGGGGGGTTTTGCCATAATCGCCACGCTTGGCAGGCGGGTTGGCGATCGCAGTATGTTTGTTATAAAAAATCACAGAGAACGCTGCTGCCCATTCACTGGTAAGTCCCTTAGTCGCCTCTTACGACACCCACGGGAAGATATGGGATGGTGCTATTCTTTACGTCCGGACACCATACAGAACATTACATTACATTTTAAGATATGCAATGAGGTAAAATGAATGTTGCGTGTTTTTTTGTAAGGGAATATAGTTATAGCCACTGTATGACTGATGTATTGCTGGGGAGGTGGTTTAGCTAATTCTTCTCCACGGCTAAAATATTAGGAAGTGAAATATTATCTAACTATTTTATGTAACTTTGACATACAAAAAGTGCTTATCCTCAGCCTAATTTTCATAGATAACTTAGAAACGTTTAGTAAAAAGGCGTACAGGCATATGCTATACCACCCACAGGCATTGCAAGAATATTATCGTTATAGAGATACATGAAAATGTCTTAAATGAGGCCGGCCGGTTGCCAAACGCCTTTGAGAAAACCAACCAACCATAATACCATACGCTTTAAACTGAAACATAGGAACGCTTCCTACTGGCAGAATTGGGTGGGGTGACGAAGTACCTTTATACTTCGGACGAGCTTTCTTTTCAGAGAACTCTAGTACGAATTGTTTATTTAACCCGACTGGGGAGGAGCCCAAGAAGAGGGTTATATTTTTAGTATTAATTTGAAGTCCTTCCTCCTCTTTACCGTAATATAAAAGTAAGAAGTTACATATTTATAGCATTTATATGATGTAAGTAGACAGCAAACTATCGTGACATCTAAGAATCATAAAATCGGAACATCGATCGGCGTCGTCCGACATGACTCATTGGGCCCAAGATATACGACGACTGTTAGTAAGTACTGTTTCATTACTAAATACATATATAATAATGTACGTACCTACCTACACTGAAGATTATTCGCAGCTGCACCCAGTTGGATTGGAAGCTAACACCAACATAGTTGATAAATCGGAGAAAACATTTGTATCTTTTTTTTTTAAATTTGAATTGAGAAGTCACTTACAACTAAAAGTATTATTTATGAACACGATTATTACGAATGTGAACATCTAAGTCGTGTTCATAGCCGTGCCGATAGTGCCAATATTCCACAACGATGATGACATTGACAGCTTATGAACTTGGTTTAAATATTCAATTGCGTTCAGTTTTATAGGTGAAATTCATCCTAATTAATCAATACTTACGAATCTTTCCATAACTAACACATAGTGAAAAAGTACACTATTTTATACTTTCAAAAGAATATTGTCGTATTTTACCTTAACAAAAAAAATATCTAGATGATTCCATTAAATAAAACAACACCATAAATCATCAAACACTAAAAAATATAACAAAAATCTGTACAACCTCAATATTGCGCAGAAAACAGAAGATTTTTCCTTATATCCTCTTTATTCCTCCCTTTTAGTGTTCTTAAATTATCCCTTTCCAATCAATAACTTGCCTATTGCCAATAAACGGGAACTAACGAACAACGAGAGACAATAAAAATCGGGGAGGGTCTTATAAAATTGATCGGAACCACCCCCAGCCAGGGTTTGTTGGGGTACCGTAGCAGAAAAATTTTGTAGGTCGGTATTTTTGTCTCGATGTGTATTTTTTTTTTAATGTTGTGTCACAACATTACAGGTGTAATGACACCTATTAATGTCAAATAAACAGAAGGCATTATTTTTGTTTGGTTAAAGAACAACCTGCAAGACTCATCAGATATTCTTAAAAGAAAGTTGTAGATTTCAACTGATTCTGAGTAACGACAATGAGTCAAACAACACTTTCTTTTGTCAATAAAAATTGCTACATCTAAATAAAAACTCTGAATTCAAGAATACAGCACAATCCAGAAACATCCTCACCCTCAAAAAGCAGTAACATAACAAATATATCCGTACAAAAACCAAACTACGGAACCCCTCCTTAAATGCTATCTTCGCCTCGTTTTTTGTCCTTCCTAAATTGGAGCGACGTAAAAAGTTGGTATCAGTCAGTTTATGGTGTTTCGATGAGCGACTGCGAGATAAAAACGATGGCAAAGACAAATGGCTACTTGTTTTCGATGAAAGAAGAACACGGATGGCTGGATACGAGCTAACTTGACAGCGATGCTGTGCACTGAAAAATGGAACACACGGAATTGGATTTTGGAGTCGGTCATTTTTTCCGGCTTGAAGTGTAGGCGTTTGAGAATTTGGGAGAGGGTTTTTGGTTTTATATTATGTAGATTAACAGCTGGTGTTCAGGATATCTATTTATTTAACGGAAAGTATTAAAAATAAAATATTTTAAGTTGGTGATGTGGAAGCATGCGCTACTGTTGAGTATGAGGTCCCGGGTCGGGCAAAGTTTTATTGAATTTTTCTATTAGCAATTCTCAGTTGCACCATGGAGTTTGGATTTGTGCCCGGTTGATTGCAACCAGCTCACCCACCACATAATATAAACTTAACTGCGGCGAAAATCTCTGCGTTGCGTCTGCGATATTAAAATTTTAAGAAACAAAATCATTTAGTGCCGATCTGATCTTGTTTGCGGGACGAACATGGCCAAATATTACACATGATTGAGAGATTTGGATGGAGAAAGAGGAGGCCTTTGCCCAGCAGTGGGACACTCAAACAGGCTAAAAATGTAAAGATACGCAAGCAAGAGAAAAGTACAGAAGAAAAAATATATCAGCATCAAAATAGTTTACCAACTTTGAAATAAGTGTGTGATACTAGATCCCAATTCCGACAGCTCCATAATTCGCTTTGAATGTCACATAACACGATCGTGTCGAGCAAACTCACTGGAGTTACATAACTGAAACTATTCTAACAGAAACATTGCTTATTCGTCCGCTAATAATCCTAAAAGCCAAACTAACTAGACCTTCCAAGACTATTATTGTAAAAATAGAAAAATCAATGCATTTATTTGAAGTAGACCAGTTATATGCACTTTTGAATTGTCGAAACAAAGACAACAATAAAATGAAGCTACAGTCCCAGTCACAAGGCATAATAACTGTAAAGTAACACATATAGACATCAGTTAGTGCCGAAAGGAGCCTGTTCAGTTATCACCGAAGAGGTGTACCATAATAATAGTACACCCATATTTCGCCAACTAAAGGGTGTAAATAGACCCTTAACGAAGCCGAAAGGCACTTGTTCTCCCCGTCTTTGTGATGTTTTTTTTTAGACCATACCTGGGAACCTTCTAAATACCGAGACACTGGGTGTCAAAGTTCCAACTTTTTCACAAGTTTTTTTTTAAATACATGTTTTTAATGTAAGATTTTTACTTTAAATACCTACACGACACCTGTAGTATTCAATCCATTCATCAGCACAATGCTTTGAGCGCTTTCCATCGAACCGTACCGTAAAACGTGATTTTTCACCCCAAAAAACTCATCTAATGCATGAGAGCATCTTTTGTCCAGCTTCTCGCATCTTTAATAATATACCGGGGCCTATTAGAACAATTATGAAAAAGGAAAATTTTAAAAGGACTCTCCATGATCTGTTAGTAGACAAAAGTTACTACTCTGTAAAAGAATTTCTGTCCGACAAGTCTTTGCTCAAATATAGTCTCACCCAGTCATGATGTGTTCGATGACTTTAATTAATTTTGTTTTCTTCAGTATAATCTATTTTTTGAATGTTATATATGATTTTTACAATTTGACATTTTAATTTGTTATGAATAATTTAATTTTTTTTTTTATAATTTATTTTTTTACCTATCAGCGTCCGTAGCCTGGCTACGTTCCGGGGACCTCTTCGGAGAAACCGAAGGTTTTGTCTGTGCAATTATGGATGAAGTTATGATGACGAATAACTACCGGAGATTTATTGTGAAGGACGGTACGGTTGACATATGTCGGGCATGCCACCGTCCAGGCGAATCAATCCGTCACATTATCTCCGGGTGTTCTCGTCTGGCTAACGGAGAGTACTTGCATAGACACAACCTTGTAGCCAGGATTATCCATCAGCAACTTGCTCTAAAATACAATCTTGTGGAATCGGAAGTGCCGTACTATAAGTATGTGCCCGACCCAGTTCTCGAAAATGGCAGTATCACATTGTACTGGGATCAATCCATCATCACTGACAGGACTATTGTAGCCAATAAGCCTGATATAGTGGTGGTGGATCGATCAGAGCGGCGCACAATGATTGTTGACATAACGGTCCCGCATGATGAGAACCTCGTGAAAGCCGAGAAAGATAAGAAAATCAAGTATCTTGACTTGGCTCGCGAGGTTGTCGACATGTGGGATGTGGACTCAGCGATCATTGTGCCGATAGTCGTATCAGCCCATGGCTTAATTGCCAAGAGCCTCGACCAATACCTGAGGAGGCTCTCGTTAGGCAGCTGGATCAAGGGCTTGATTCAGAAAGCGGTACTTTTGGACACGGCTCGTATTGTTAGGAGGTTCCTCTCCCTGGAGCCCTGACCGCCGGTAGCTTGGACCCTGTTCCCGATACCGGTGGGCTACAATTTTTTATATTTTTAAATGTTTTTTTATATATTTTTTTTAAGGAATATTTAAAAATGTAAAATAATTTGTAAAAATTTAAATAAAGGAAATAATAATAATAGTCTGTCATACTGAGGCTGACTGGATGCGTGATGTCGAACGAGTGTGTGAACCTATCCCAGAAATGGAGCCAATCTTGATAACACCTTTAGATATAGCGAGAGCAGTTCGTCCGTTACCGAACTGGAAGTCACCGGGACCGGACGGACTGCACAACTTCTGGCTCAAATGGCTTAGTAGTTCACACACTTGCCTGGCATCCCAATTCCAGTCATCCTTAGAGTCTGGGTCCTTACCGCAGTTTTTAACAACAGGCGTTACCCACCTGCTCCATAAGTCAGGTAGTCCCGCGGAACCCAAAAATTATAGACCGATCACGTGTTTGTCTACGGTCTATAAACTTCTTACATCCATTTTGAGAGCTAAAATTAATACACACATTGACAAAAACTCCATTATGTCTGCCTCTCAAAATGGATGTAGGAATGGGTCCCGCGGCACTAAGGAGCTACTCCTCATCGACATGGCCATTAGCCAACAGGTTCGTCGATCCCGCAAGGATCTGTCTACATGCTGGATAGATTATAAGAAGGCCTACGACTCGGTGCCACATACATGGCTCATGAGGGTGCTGGAGTTGTACAAGATAGATGCAACTCTACGCGCCTTCCTTGAGTCGTGTATGGGGCAATGGAGGACGGTCCTTCGATATCCAGGATGTCGACAGATCCAGGGGAACGATGAACCTGTATGGATTAAACGGGGAATATTCCAGGGCGACAGTCTGAGCCCACTATGGTTCTGTCTAGCCCTGAATCCTCTGAGCACATTGCTGGAGGATTCAGGTCTAGGCTACCGGTTGAGGAGAGGTGGTCAGGTCATATCTCACCTTCTTTACATGGATGATCTGAAACTCTTTGCCCCCAACAAATTGCGACTGATGGAGCTACTAAAAGTAACTGAAACTTTCAGTAGCGCCATCAGGATGGAATTTGGTGTGGACAAATGTGCAGTCATGTATGTAAAGCAAGGGGAGATTATGGAATCCGAGGGAATTCAGCTCTCGGATTCCATTCACCTGAGAACCCTTTCCTCAACCGAAAGCTATAAGTATTTGGGTATGTCGGAAGCGTTAGGCATTAACGTAACTGACATGAAGCAATCGTTGAAGGAGCGCTTCTTTGGACGCCTGAACAAGGTATTACATTCTTTCAGGCGGAAACAAGGTGCGCGCCTTCAACGGTTGGGTCATGCCGGTTTTAATGTACTCTTTCGGCGTACTCAAATGGACTCAGACCGAACTCGATGCCCTGGATAGGAGAGTTTGTACACTGCTTACCGCAAACCGGATGCATCACCCACGATCATCAGTGATGAGGCTGTACATCCCGCGGAAGTGCGGGGGTCGAGGGTTTTTAAACGCGAAGTCCCTTCACAACCGCGAGATGTGCAGTCTCAGAGAATATTTTTTAAAAGTCGAGGTGGGTATGCACCGAGATGTGGTCGCAGTGGACAAGGGACTCACCCCGCTGTCCATGGCTAAAGAGAACTGGCGCAAACCTGAAGTACTTACTACCGATGACCGCAAGGAAGTATGGCAAGGCAAGGAGCTTCACGGACGCTTCTACCGAGCTCTTCATGGGCCCGATGTAGATTTTCTAGCGTCCGTGTCCTGGTTACGTTTCGGCGATCTCTTTGGAGAAACTGAAGGTTTTGTCTGTGCGATTATGGACGAAGTTATGTTGACGAACAACTACCGGAAATATATTATGAAGGACGGGACGGTTGACGTGTGTCGGGCATGCCACCGTCCGGGTGAGTCTATCAGACATATTATTTCTGGTTGTTCTCGTCTGGCTAACGGCGAGTACTTGCACAGGCACAACCAAGTAGCCAGGATTATTCACCAGCAACTTGCTTTGAAATATAAACTTGTGGAATCTGAGGTTCCGTACTACAAGTATGTGCCCGACCCAGTTCTCGAGAAAGACCATGTCACGCTGTACTGGGATCAGTCTATCATTACTGACAGGACTATTGTCGCCAATAAGCCTGACATAGTAGTGATAGACCGATCAGCGCGCCGCGTAATGATAGTCGATGTTACCATCCCGCATGACGAGAACCTCGTGAAAGCTGAGAAAGAGAAACAAATAAAATATCTCGACTTGGCACACGAGGTTGTCGACATGTGGAATGTGAACTCGGCTATCATTGTGCCGATCGTCGTGACGGCCAATGGCCTTATAGCCAAGAGCCTCGACGACCATCTTTCGAGGCTCTCCTTAGGCGGTTGGATCAAGGGCCTGATTCAGAAGGCAGTACTCCTCGATACGGCTCGTATTGTGAGGAGGTTCCTGTCTCTGGAGCCCTAACCACCGGTAGCTTGGACCCTGCTCCCGCTACCGGCGGACCACTATTTTTTATATTTTTAAATGTTTTTATATGGTTTTTGTTAAGAAATATTTAAAAATGTAACTAATGTGTAAGAAGATAAATAAAGGAAATAATAATAATATCTTTATTTGCATAAAACATGGTATACATGATGTTACAATTGGAATAATAAAGTGCTTACATGTTTTGCCAGAATTATACTTAGCATGCAAATCTTTCACTTAACACTAAAATGCAAATTTCTTTTCCAGAAATTCCTTTAAACTATAGAAATTATTCGTAGTCAACCAATTAAACAATTTGATTTTAAATAATCTAGAATTTAAGTTTTTTATGTTACTCGGTATCTTATTATATATATGAACACAATTATATAAGCAGCTTTTATTATATTTAGCAAGCTTGGGCAGATCATGTAGAACGAGTCTCTGTGGATCACGCCGGCTCCGAGAAATAACATCATTGGCTGATTTAAACAAAGCCCTATGTTTATTAACGAACATGCATATTTCATAAATATAAAGGCACGGCAACGGTAACAACCCTAGTTTTTTAAATATCGGTTGACAGGATTCCTCCGGAGGCATCCCGTACAATGCCCTAATGCACTTTTTTTGCGCAACAAATGCTCGGTTTATATCTGTGCTATTTCCCCATATTATAAGCCCGTAACGTAGTAGGGATTCTACATATACGTGATAGGTCATGATAGCTGTTTTAAGGCTCGTTGCATTTTTGATTTGTTTAAGAGCATATACAAATTTATTTATTCGCTTTGACACATTATCTACATGCTCTTTCCAGTTTAGGTTCTCGTCAATAGTTACGCCTAGAAACTTTGTTTGTGCTACTTCTTTAATTTGTGTTATGTTTAGTTTAATATTATATTTAGGATTATTACATTTATTGAAATTTATATATACGGATTTATTAAGATTTATTTTTAGGTTATTTATGTCAAGCCATTGTATTAATTTATCTATAGTGTTATTAATTTCAGTCTCATGAATATTTATACAATTATTACCTTTTTCTGTCGCTATAATAATCGTAATGTCATCAGCAAATAATATACATTGGTGGTTGGTTATATTAATAATGTCATTAATGTACAGTAAGAATAGGATAGGGCCCAGTACACTCCCTTGTGGAACACCACATTTATTGTGCTTGTATTCTGAAGAAAAAGGCACCATATCCTGATTGCCGTCTATTTTATCAACAATGACTCGTTGTTGTCTGTTACTGAGATATGATGCTATCCACTGAAGTGCAGGACCTCTGATACCGACTGATTCAAGTTTCTCGAGTAATAGACTGTGGGAAACTAAATCGAAGGCTTTTGAAATATCAAAAAATAGCCCCGTGGCCAAATTATTATTATTAATATTAGAAACTACAGCCTTTACAAGAGAAAACACTGCCAACGTAGTGGACTTGTTTTTCTGAAAGCCATACTGCTCTTTGCTAATAATATGAAATTTATCGCAATAGTCAATTAGTCTTCTATACATACATTTTTCGTATATTTTGGACAATATAGGTATTAATGTTATAGGACGATAGTTATTAATGTCAGATTTTTCTCCTTTTTTATACAAGGGCTTAACTATTGAGTATTTCAGGGCATCAGGAAAGGTTCCCGATGCAAATGATATATTAATTAAATGTGTCAGAATAGCAGTTAACTGATTGGTACACTCTTTGATGATTTTGGTGTTGATTTCGTCGTAGCCTACAGAATTGGAATTAGCTAATAACATTATTTCTCTTCTAACCTCGCTTTCCTCCATAGGTTTTAGAAACATCGAGTTAACGGGTGCACTAGTACGGTATTTTTTTATGTATTTCTGAGAACTCGTGTCTGTTGAGTAAATATAATTATTATTAAAGGCAGTGGCAATTTCAGTAGGATCTGTTAGAGTTGTGTTGTTAACTATGATTTTTTCCATGTTGCCTACGCAATTTGTATCGTGCATTTCACTTTTAATGACTGCCCACGTAGCCCTACATTTGTTTCCGTTTTTATTAATATATTTAATGTTTGCAATTTTTTTTGAATTTATTATACATTTTTTTAGAATATTAGAATATGTCGTATATTTAATTTTATTACTTGTATTTTTATTTTTATAGTATTTATATCTTAGTGCACGTTTTTTTTGACAACTTTTTTTTAAGCCTTTGCTTATCCAATTTTGTTTATTTTTATTATTGTTATTGATTTTTACTTTAACTTTAGGGAAGCAAAGATTGTAGAATAAGCATAGAATGTCATGAAACTCACTGAAAACATTTGCATCATTTTTAATGTATATGTGTGACCAAGACATATTATTTAAACATTCCTTGAACTTCCGAATGTTATCCGAATTATAATCTCTTTTATATATATAGTAAGATGTACGTTTTTGCATCTGTTCATTTACAGGAAAACTCAACATTTGAGCTGTGTCATGATCAGAGAGATAAAGAGGCATAACTGACGTGGTAGCATCTGGAATATTGCTTAGAATATGGTCTATGCAAGAAGACTTGCGCGTAGGCACATCAATGTGGATTTTCATGTTATAGTTGTAGGATATGTCTTGTAAGTGATTCGTAACATTGCCTTTTTTTAAGGTGTTTATATTAAAATCACCCGTTATTACAATACGCAATTTGGATTTACGTTTATTAGTTAAGTTGTTCAAAAGATTATTTAATTTACACAAGAACTGAGTGGGATCAGAGTTTGGCGTTCTGTAGACGCAAATAACTAACAATTTATAACACTCGATTTCTATGCCACAAGCTTCAAATGTGTTTTGGGTAGCATAATTATTTAAATATGGTAAATCATTGAAAGGAATGCCTTTTTTTACTAAGATGCAGGTTCCTCCTCTATGCTTTTCTCTACAAAAACTTGACGCTAATTGATAGTTATAAATTTTAATATAGCTCTCATGGCCTTTTTTTACGAAAGTTTCCGACAAGCATATTACGTCAGGCTCTTTATGTGCTACTTGTAACTCCTGAATTGTTATTTCCAATAGTTCCCGTTTTGGTAAGACACTAGCAATATTTTGATGGAGAACATTAAATATATGGGCTTTAGGCACGAAAAAGATCACCTTTGCTTTTTTTTAGTACGGGGAAGTAAAAAGGTATTGTACCTTTGTTTGTATTTTCTATAGATACAGCTGGATTTACTGCTTTTTTATCTTTGACGTTATTTTGGATATTAAAATAGAAAGGAATTGTTCCTTTTTTAGGCATATTGTTATTAATGGCTTTATTGTTACTTGGTTGATTACGCATTACAAAATTCCGAATATTTCTGGGGTACAAATAGTTTTCATCATAATCGATGCAATCTATTACATAGTTTATAGACTTACAAATCTCTCCTATATTTTGATATCCACAATCAAGATAGTGACATTTTTTAAATTTTTTACATACATTTTTTATGCCATCATTTAATTTTGAGACATTTAAGGAGTAACTATTAACAACATTTAGTACAATTATCCTATTGTTGTAAAAAGTGTCCAGGAAACCCTCTAATTGTGACAAAACTTGTCTCAGGTTACGATCATTTTCTCCGATACATAACACTAGTTTATCATTAGGATTTAATGTTGTTTTTATACAGCTTTGAATTATGTCGTAACATTTCGCATTTGGTTTCGTTTCCGCAAAGACTCCGTACTTCTCGTACTTAGTGTTAGTTCTTGACTGCAATAGGGCTGAAGCCAAGCCGACACATTGTTGGGTACCGAATATAAATATTCTTCTTTCGGGTTTGCGTTCGGGTTTTCGTTGTGGAATATAATAGTTGCAGGTATTGAGGGTAGGAGTCATTGTTAGGTTCAGGACCCCACTTTTATTTTCTAAGTACTGTGACAGTGTTTTGAATTTTATGTGTATAATTTGACATGTTCCTATCTTAATTTGTTATGTTTGACTTTATCTTTTTATCTTTTGAGTGTTAAATGTAATTTTATTTTCTATGTAATTTGAATTTGACATTTCTCTTAATTTGTGCCCTTTTGGTTTTTTTTTATTTTTTATTTATTGTGCTAGAGGGAAAATAATAATAATTAGTAATAATGTTAATTCTATCGAACAGTAAATTTCTGTGTGATTATTGTATGCCCTACGGGCGGGACATAGCTGATCAAAATTTTCAACTATTTAAGAACTGTACCTACCTATGATCCACAATAAAATATTTTGAATTTAAATTTAAATTTGAAAAAAAAAGTCGTTTTCCAACAATATTTTTTGCGTAAAGTTACTTAGTTGGATGTACAGAATGCTTGGTTGACGGCTTCGTGAAGGGTCTGTTTACACCGTGTATGTTTAAGTCCCATATAATATATAGGGTAAGAGAGTGAAAAAATCCAGATTACTACTGGTAGAAAAACTCAATATCACTTTATTTGATCCGGGAAACGAACTCAGGACCCATCTCATGCTCAGCAGTAGTACTTGCGACCACTAGACCATAAAGACGATAAATCTAATGGACATCTCAAACAAAAGTCGTTTCAAACCTTTGTAAGACCTTGAATCCTGTCAACCTCGTTCACGATGAGAGGCGTAAAATTAGGAAAGAGATATCGACGAGTCTATTGGAAGCCAATTTACCAGGAAACGATCTGTCGGAGGAACAATTTGGAGAAAAAAGTGATTCTCGATCAACGGCTCGACTTGACGGCGAGTGTAATTGGCGAATTGTGTTGTTTACCCCTGTGGCGGTTCTGTGGGGGCTGGGTTTCACTGGCTTTTGATGTAGAGGAACTTGTAGGTCTTCTCCACCTATTTTTGTCATACATTTCAACCAACTCTTAAACAAAGTACTTATGTAGTAATTACTTAAAGCTGTCATACGTGTTGTTAAATACATGTTTACAGTATGAAATATACCATATTTTAAGTTGGACGATTATATCAATGACAAAAATGCTTGGCTCAATGCCGTCCTGCTCCACAAGGACAGGGGCGCATAAATTGCAGGCGCACAACTATCTTTGCCTGTATAAATTCAATCTCATTAGTATTATATAGCCGCATAGCCCATATTGTGTGAGTACTATGTACTAGAAAGCAGTCATTCGCTAGAAACCTGCGTCTTTTCTTGACTTGATTGTGCCCTGGCGGTTAGGTGTATGTCATGCTCACTCAAATGTCTCGCTGATGGTGGCACGTGTGTCGGATCATTTAATTCCCTTCAAAATGGTTGAGCTGAATGGTGCTGATACATGCGTCATGTTCGTGAGCGGGCGCTGTCAGTTGTGACTGGTCATCTCTAGGTTGCCACGGCTTATTTGAATAATTATTTTATTTTGGAATTGTTTTTACTATGGACACTTTTAACGTACACATCTTGCTACATCGTTCTCACATAATGTACCATCTCAACATGAATAATGTAGCCAAGGTTTTGTAAAAGTATTCTGATTTAAAAGAGTGTCCATGGAGTTTCTTGCCCGTTCTTCTCCATAGAGATCTACGTTAGGGAAAGGGCAACTACAGTACTTTCACAGTTTTTGTGCCTTGTGACTGGGACTGTAGCTATATTTCATTGTTGTCTTTGTTTCGACAATTCAAAAGTGCCTTTAACTAGCCTACTTTTTTTTTCTTTTAATTTTTAGGGACTTTTATGACGCACAGCGCATGTCAGTCCCAACAACTAGCCTACTTGAAATAAATGCTTTGATTTTGTTTTTTTTTTTTTAACCACAGATACAACTTTTATAGACACTTCATTTAATTTTCGACTGCCTCGTTGGTGGAGTGGTCGCAAGCGCGGTTGAGCATGAAGTCCTGGGTTTGATTCCCGGGTCGGGCAAAGTGTTATTGTGTTTTTCCAACATTCATTTCTCAGTAGCAGCCACGGAGTCTGGATTTGTGCCCGGTTGATGACCATAAGCTCGCCCCCTATTACATGGGACTTAAAAAATTACTTTCGAAATGTAGGTGTACAAGTAGGTACACCTCTACCTAACACTTCGGGGAGCAGCCTTGATGTTATGTTACTTCATTTCATTATCAATTTTCGCGGTTTTCATGATGTCGTTCTTTAAATGCATGAGAAGATGAAGCCAAGATAGAGAAACTTACAGTTTTTCATAACTAAATACTTCTGACACAGCTTGACAGGGTATTGATGAATATAATATGTTGATGGATGGGGAGGGGGAGGAAGACCAAGGAAACAATGGATGGATTGTGTGAGCAATGATATGAAAGAAAAAGGAGTATATGATAGCGTGACGGTTAACAGAGGAGAATGGAAAAAAAAGAGGTTGCGCTGACTCCAAGTCACATGGGGCAAGAGCAGGATGATGATGACAGCTTAACAGGGTATTGTAGTGTAGCTTGGTCCTATGACTATAATAGTCTGAGTTTATTGAATACCTCTAATAATAAATTGTACCTACGTACATAAAACAGACTTGTAATGACGCGTTTACTCATATTATTTACCCGAACCTACAATTTTGAGACCTATATCCAGCCAAGTTCATAATACTTTGTGTCAGATCGATCAAACCCATCTTTTACCAACCATAACGAACCAAATCGACTCTGAAGTCTGGACATCGACCATCCAATTTACTTTTTCCACAAAAAATATCTAATCTACCCACACGTTCTCAAATAAAATGAAATAAAGCCAATTTTCACCGAATTTCCAGTTAAAGGGGGTGCAATAAATCTTATGGAGAATTGTCTACGTCGGTAGTTCGGTGTTTCGCCCCGATATCACTTGGGGGTAAACGAGCTAAATAAACTTTGAACATACTGTATTTATGTAGGTATAGGGTGCTGTTGTTGACGTTGTTTTAAATTAGGTTTCGTATTCATTAGTGAGTGATACAAAACAGCTTTAATGTGGAAAAGCATATTCTGCATAGCCCCGCAAGTCTTTAACAACATCCCAAGACAAATCAAAGAGTTAAATTTAAATGCGTTTAAAAAGGAATTCAAAGACTTATTATGTAAAAAATGTTATTATAATTTAAACGACTATTTGAATGACACTGACATGCTAATTGAATTAGAATCTTATTAACTTTGACATATCGCATTTCTATAATAGTTTGACATTAAATAATATTTTGAATGTAATCCAGATAATATTTTTAACTGACATGCCACAAATTGTTATTTTATTTCATACCAAACTTTTTTTTATTTTTTTTGTTTTGTCTTGTAATAATTATATTTATGTACCAAATATTTGCACGCCACATGTGGCAGAATGTGATGAGACTACTGATTAAACGTAAGACCATTCCCACACCACCCACACCACACACACCACCACACCACATTCACACACCAACACACCACACCATTCCACATTCTAACAAATAAATGAATTTGAATTTGATAGTGGCTTGATGTTGTTGTCTAAGTTTTTATTTTTCTCCTCTTTGTTCTTAGGCATGACATTTCACTCGAGTGAACGGTTTACTCGGGACGAGACTGTTTTTTTTGTGTCATTCAAAGTTCACTTTTGACACACTTTGTGTGTTAAAGAAAATACCTACGATGGTTTCTCAAATTAGGCCTGGTAGTCGATATATGGCTCCTTAGATGACGACATCGCCGCCTTTAGCCGTTTTTATACAGTAACATGGTTTAAGTTACTCTATGAAAAGTCGTGCGCTGTGGTCTGTTATTGCGATAGGGTTTTCCGCTGCCGTCGGCTTGGGAATAATTGTATCTTTTGGGACCTCGCGCACTCTGATTCCAGGACCACAACTTGTCGCATGACAGGCCGCTATCTTGAACAGAACTCGCCGGACAAGTCATGCGACCAAACTTTGTTCCTTTGTTCCTGGTCGGAGCTTCTGCGGCCTTGTTCGTGGCCGTGTAGTGCGCGAGGTCCCTTACGATTTTGTAACAGTTCATTAAAGCAGGTAAGTGCAAGTAGGTACTCCTCTCTCTCTCTCGCTTCTCTCAATTATGAATGACAAAGAATTTAGGACGTATTGGACGTAAGGTCGAGATTTCTATATCAAATATTAATAGTTTTAATACTGTTATATTTATGACCACAAAAATTTTTCTAAGAATTCTTTTTCCTATTTCAAAAGTTTTTAATAATCCTGAAAGTCAAGTTCGTATGAAAGGCGTAACCGAATACGTTTTATGGCATGAAAAGAATATACCTATAAAAAGATACGACCATTGATTTTTTAGAGTTATTTCAGTTTAAGCCTTTTCGCTGATTTCGTAATAAAAGAAAAAGATAAATGGGATTCATTCATGTTTTTATGTCAAAAGTGGTTTCAAAAAGCGATTTAGTATTATCTTTTTTATGTTTGTTCATGTGAAAATCGGTTCATACCTTTTTTTATAAATGTAGGTCTCTCTAAAAATGTAATGACCATTTTTTATCGTAACTGGCCATAAAACACTAACTTTAGGCTATTTAAATGGTGCTTAGATCATTTCGTTAGATGGCTATTTATTGGCGAGTAGAGCAGTTTCGTATTTAACTACTGACATTTTGTGGCGTATCTGTTGAATATGAATGTAGATGGCCATAAGTGTAGAGGAAGACCAACGAAACGATGGATGGACTGTGTGAAGGATGATATGGCTAGAAAGGAGGTGACTGCTGAAATGACGAGTAATAGAGAAGTACGGGAGAAGAAGACATGCTGCGCCGCCCCCAAATAAGAAGGGATAAGGCTGGAGAATGATGATTGAGTTGGCGTATCTACCGTTTCATTATTGAGAGTATAATCATATTCAACTATTTTTCATATTAATTTAACCACTTATTGATAGTAGACACTTGAATGCATACAAAAGATGTAAGTATGAACCTACTAAGAATAAAATATTTAACCTGGGAGAGTAAAAAAGTGAACTTCTATCATCAGTAAAAACAATACCGCAAAAGTCAAAAGTGTATGAGACTGACATAAGCTACTGAAAATCTTATCATGTTTTTTGTAAGAGTACAAAACTCTTTGTTAGCGATTGCCGCTAGTCCCTCTCATAGTAATAATAATATATTATAGTTTAAAAAATACGCTTTGGAGTGATGTTATTTTTTTTGTATTCATCTCAGAAAACCCTTTCATTTGATACCCATATCATGGGAAAGCATAAAAAATAACTATTCATCGCCATCTTTGGCATTCCACAAAATTGAATTTAGAACGACGTCACTTAGCTAACCAAGCATTATCATCCAAACTAAACATGTATGCAAAATTTCAGCTCAATTGGAAACCAGGAAGCGGGTCAAATTTAACTTCTAAGATTTTTTTACATATTTACAGGTGGAGCTAATAAAAGCATTTTAAAAATACACCAAATGACTTTACTCTTCACTCTACTTTGTACCGTACCTACTGATTGATACGACTCTCCTCGAGCAAGCGCCAGCGCTTAGTTTCCGTGACCAATAACCGTACTTTCTGCTCGTGACAGCCTAATTTAATCTTCAGCCTCCTTTTCAATCAGCCTACCTGTATTTATGGATTCGTTTCTCAGCCCGACTTCCAAAAAGGGTGGGATGTTGTAAGGTTTGATTAGAATTTAAGTTGGTAGCTATATTTATCTACAGTGGACGAATTTTTTGACGCCCTGTTATTCTATTTACATTTTTTTCCTCTATTCGTCATTTCTCTTATCTAATACATTTTTAAATATTTTTTAAAACAAAAGCTAACAAAACGTTTAAAAATATAAAAAAAAATGGCCCATCGGCATCAGCAACAAAGTCTAGGCTGCCAGTCGTTAGGGCTCCAGAGAGAGGAACCTCCTATCAATACGAGCCGTGTCCAGGAGTACTGCCACTGTATTTTTTTAAAATTATTAATCATTTAATTTATTTACGGTCAGCGCAGCATGTCTTCTTCTTCTTTAATACTCGTCATCTCAGCAGTCACCTCCTTTCTTGCCATGTCATCCTTCACACAGTCCATCTATCGTTTCTTAAGTCTTCCCTCTATTCTTATAGCCGTTCATTCATACTCAAAATATATACTCAACATTCATACTCAAAATTTTCCTCACTACATTTTACTTTCTATTTTAAATCTATTTGTAGTTTGTAAATGTACATACTGAATTCAAATAACCAATCAGTTAATTAATTTACCCATTTAAATTTATATTTTTTTTTTGGAAAATAATAGGGAGCAATACCTACAAGTGTGCCTGGGAATGCACGTGACGCCCTTGGTACTAGCTGATATTTGTAGACCTTCAACAGTCATTCGTCGTAATCAAAAACCTGAAGATCTGCCTACCAGCTTTACAAAAAGGTGACATAATAATCAACCAGTAATTGGGTTATGGAGGTCAGACAGGCAGTCGCTTCATTTGTAATATTGGTATTCCGCTGCAACCGGTTAGACTGGCAGTTTACTCCAACATATTTGGGCAAAAGACATTAGAAGACAGATGATGATTTAAAAAAACGTTTTAGAATTCCTTATAAAGCAACTAAACTAATTTTCTAACAGTAAGAAAAAGGCCATTTTTTTCTTTATAAAGCTATTAGAATGTTGCCATAAACATATTTTATAACTGTTTCGATATTATAAATTCTATGAATAAATGATCAAAGCATTCCACTTATATAATTTAAATGGAAACAATATTTTAGGTTCAGATTTTACTCGAAACCAAACAAAAGCTATAAATAACTCATTAGTCAACGAAAATACGTATCCATCTCTATTTACAAAATAAATAACAAAATTTAGCAATCAAATTATTCCGAGAACTCTTTTTAAACGTAACAAATACATCATGATTTTGTTAGCACAAATCTGTCACAGAAAAAAAAAACAAAATCTCGTTTCCACGTTTTACCAAAGTGTCAACCAATACAAATGATAAATTGATATTTAATTAAGAAAATTCCCAGAGTCAACAACCATGGTTACCGCATTCCCGTAACCATGGCAACCACCTCCCTTATTCCATTACCATAATTTCATTCCAATGTAAACTGGGTAATTGGCATGTTTCGAGAAAGATATAAAAAGAGCGAGTTTTTACAAATTTATTATTTGTGCTAGTCGTCGAGGTTGGTTCTGAAAGCTTTTTTTTGTAACGGTATTGATGTTGTAAGTAATAATGTCCTGAAGCATATTTTGCAAGCAGAAAGTTAACAATGAAATTGATATTCTGTGCGTTTTTCTAACAGTTGCGCAGGCTCTTCGGGCTCAGTAAGTATTATTGAACCACGTGTAGTTTTTGGTTGAGGAGCTCGTGGCTACATAATAATAGCCGCTCCTTGGTCCGTGGATGGGTGACCACACATTACACACCTTTGCTCCGTGTCTCGGAAAGCATGTTAAGTCGTTGATCCCGGCTGTCATTTGTAGATCTTTGAAAGTCGTTACCGTTAGTCAGTGGCCCGAAAGTCTGACAAACAGTCTTGCCAAGGGATATCGTATTACCCAGCCCCAACTGGGTTTTGGAGGTCAGATAGGCAATCGCTGCATGTAAAATACTGGTATTCAGCTACATCCGGTGAGACTTGAAGCCGAGCCCAACGTAGTTGGAAAAACGCTAGGCAGAAATATAATTGTGTGTAGTTTTTGGTTCTTCATGTTTTCCTTCAAGCAACGGTCCAAAGAAAAATGAGGAAAAAGCACTATCGATGGTCAACGAATATAAGACATCAAATTGTATCTCGTCACGATTTTAAAACGGACAAAATTGAATGCTTGTAGGGTTGACATACTAAAATAAAAATGTTTTGGCATGGAAATGAAGTGATTCAAGTAGCAAATTTTCTAATATCAATTTTTCCTATCCAGGCCCAAACAAGGCCTTTAGAAAAAACTTTTCCAAGCACCGCAGGACCAAGAACCATTTCCAAGAAAAATGGTCCTTTCCTTACACAATAATATTCCTGCTCTGCGTACAAATTTATAATTTACAAAATCACTTACGTCGGGTGGTAGCCGTGCACAACACTCTCTAACAATAAAATATGTATGCTTCACTTGTACAGTCACAACCAACAATATGTATACGCTTATCTTGATGCAAAAGCGTTTTTCGCTTAATTTTTTTTTTAGGATGATCGCCACCGCCAATCGCCGTTACGAGGACACGGCGCTGCACCGCCCAAGCGGAGCAGACCTCCACAGTGTGCTGCACCGTGTCCTCCGGACGATCCTCGCAATGGAAACACCCGGGCGTTTCCTCCCGCCCGATTCGGTGCAGGAACCTCCCGAAACAACCGTGTCCGGTGAGGACCTGCGTCAGGCGGAAGGTGAGGGCGCCGTGGCGCCTCTCTAACGACTCCTCAAAGAGGGGACTTATCGCCACTATGGTGGCGTGCCCTGAGCGTTTTTCGCTTAGTATAACGATTGCAACTTATAGATCCGACCTATTTCATAATAATTATTACAATGTGTTTCAAAATAATCGTACCAGTACTCTTCGATACGGCTCGCATTGTGAGGAGGTACCTGTCTCTGGAGCTCGGTAGCTTGGAAGGGTCCAAGCTACCAACACCGGTGGTCCACGGTTTATTGTTTTAAAAATGTAAGAAATATGTAACACAGCGAAAAGTACCAGCCGCAGAGAACTGGCAGATAATGGCTAGAAAGGAGGTGACTGCTGAGATGACGAGTAATAGAGAAGTATGGAGGAAAAAGACATACTGCGCTGACCCCAAATAAATTGGGATAAGGGCAGGAGAATCATGACGACAGTCACAGAGAACTGTGTACTTATTGGTGCTCATAACTGTACAAGAATTTTTCGTCAAATGCCCCTTTCCGCGTTACGACGGATTGAAAAACTTAAGTGCTCTTTGGAATTATTTTATGCAAGGTTTAGACATGAGACGGAACGGTTATATTCTGAAAATGCGATGTTTTCTCATTTTGCGTAAAGGCTTTTGTTTACTTCGAAAATGATTTTTTTGGCTCTTCTTGTATGTCATGAGGGACCTACGTTATGATTATTTGTGTAGAAACACATTTTTTGGGATATCATCCCAGCGCTTCACGATGCCAGGGATAAGCACAGATGGCGAAACCTCTTTAAGCAGAAGTTGACTTCACGTCAGTGGCATCACGACGACGACGTAAAGAGAAACACGAGGAAGAGAAGGAGGGCCAGCAAAACCCAAAGAGCACAAAATTCACTCAGACCAAGTTACGGAAAATGGTAGTCAATTGTTTTCCTCATACCCGTTCCAAATAATTGAATTGAATCTTTTGACTGGGGTCTTAAGACTAAAGTTACCATGGCAGCGTTACACATTGTTACAGTGTTTGAATATACATATTTATGGGATTTCATGTGGTTTACTTTTTGATTTCGTGTATTGAGACAGTCACTGTCATGTGATTGTCATGAAAACCAGAAACGTTTATATGAACAATAGATTTCAAATACTTTAGGCTTGTACTATTTATTCTGTGCTTTAGGGAGGCTTTGAGAAGAAATTACAACGTATGTATACCTTAAAAGTAAATTACGATTCTACACACCACACACACACACACCACAGTATAAACAGACCCTTCACGAAGCCGTTAACCTAGCATTCTGTACATCCATCTGAGCAACTTTATGCAAAAATTATTGCTGGGATACGAATTTTTTTTTGGGGTGAAAAAGCACGTTTTACGGTAGGACTCAATGTAACGCACTGTGCGCGTGTTTAAAGTATAAATCTTACATTAAAAACTTGTATTATATACATCAAACTAAATACCTCGACACAAAATTTGCTGGGAAACGAGTTTTTTTTTGGGTAAGTCACGTTTTACGGTAGGACTCAATGTAACGCATTCAAAACATTGTGCTGATGGGCTTTCAATAGTACGGGGATCGTGCAGGTATTTAAAGTAAAGTTATAACATTAAAACTTGAATCTAAAACAAAAACTTAGAACTTTGACCCCCAATATCGCCATAACTAGCAGGTTCCTAGGTATGGTATAGAACACAAAACTGATCGCAATGACGGGGAGAATAAGTAGCTTTCGTCTTCGTTAAGCGTACTTTTACACCCATTATTAAAATGTTATTTATACTACAGAGCTGTCGAAATCTGAGTCATGGACTCAAGAAGTTTATTTTTTTAAATACTTTGCCCCACAGTAGGATTTCTCCCGTATCGTAGGTGCGTTTAAACTCACATACACAGTCAATCGCTCAGCCACTGCGCCAAACGCGCCGTCAAACAAGAAGATGAAGAATAAGAAATTAAATGTCTTTGTTTATACAGTCCACACAGCAAAATGCAACTAAGTAACTCCATTTCAATAAAGTCTTGTGCCTTCTATAGCTGTAACTTAAAACCACAATACTTCCTGTGAATGGCAATAAATCACGAGCAATATCTCGTTTTTATTCGAGCAATAATGATCGTATGCATTCGTGGTTCTGTGGGGCATTAATTTCATTGCCCCGCTGTTTGGACCGTTAATATGAAATACTGGAGCGCATTGTTCTCGAGACATCGCTGTAAAAACGTACTCACTAATTCTAGGTATTGTGTTGTTGGGTCTAATACTAGGTGCATTAATGTTTTGTTATTACCACGCAGTTAACGTTTCTTAACGTCTGGTCTACAAGAGACACAATGGTTTTATTGTGTCTGCCCTGTTGGTGAAGTGGTCGCAAGCGCGACTACTGACCTTGGGGTCATGGATTTGATTTCCGGCTCAGGCAAGGCTTTTGTGTTAGGTTTTTTTATTAGCAATTTCTCAGAAATGAAGTGCTGAATGCTGACCGTGGGTTGAGGATGATGGTGTCCCGCGTCTGATCTCTCCCCAGTCGTGTCAGACTGCCGTACTATCAGTCTATTAGAGTAAAGGAACAAAGGGTGTACTTGTGTCTGTGGACATACTTGGGCACTATAAAATTTACTGCGTCCATCACTAATAAATGCGAAATCTTTGAGGATGGATGGATGTTTGTTACTCTTTCACGCAAAAACTACTGAACGGATTTGGACGAAATTTGGCTCACATATAGTTTATAACCTGAATTAACACATAGACTTTTCATCTCGGTAGTATGATCCTGTAGGTCAATTATCGAACTTCACGCAGGCGAAGCTACTGGCATAAGCTAGTTCTTCATAAAATAGGCAGCTGTGATCGTAATTCAGTACAATTGTTATTGTGTATAGCTTGAAAAGGGCTAATGATAACGGTATTCAAGAAGCCACATAATAATTCTATAAAGCCGTACACAGGCGTGATGTCATTATATTAAAAACGCTGCTTTGTTATTCAACAAATACTGCCGAATGAAATGTCCATCGCCGAATGTTTGTGTGTGACCACCCTTATATACAGAAGTTATAGAACTAATCACTTGGCAAATATATCATGTCACAACTTTCAAAAACATTTAGTTTACAAAAGTTCTGCACCGCAGGTTTTGGGAGTGACGTTGTACTTGACGCAGTAGCGGCGCGTTCCCTTCGCCAACACTGCGCACATTGGTATTATTTTTTGTTTTAACGCATTCCGATTATTCAATTTAACTTTTCAAATCAAGTTCAACATTTTACAAATATTTTAAGCGTGAAATAAAATTGGGTTGAATCATTAACTTGCAACGTGTGAATAAAAACCAGTCTTATCAAAGGGTATCGTATAACCTAGTACTAACTGGATAGGGTCAGATAGGCAGTCGCTCCATGTAAGATCCTGGTATTCAGCTGGATCTGGTTAGACTGAAAGCTGACCACAATATACTTGGGAAAAGGCAAGCAGATGAAGAACGTTTGAAGAAAAACACGGTAAGCTGCCACGCTAAAATGAAATAGGGTTGGATACATCCATCGTATGAAAGATGACCAGTGGATCCCACTGAAAATCAAGCACATCACGTCAGACTTAAACGGATATAAACTGGACTCTTTCAATAAGAACTGATCTTTAGAAGCATTAAACAGA
Organism: Noctua fimbriata; assembly: GCA_905163415.1. NCBI lineage: Eukaryota > Metazoa > Arthropoda > Insecta > Lepidoptera > Noctuidae > Noctua > Noctua fimbriata. Next base: position 2,178,742 of record LR990939.1, on the reverse strand, counting down.
AAAGTGAAAGAGAGTCGAGAGACTTTTGTACAAACTCATTTCCGAAGTCCCCTGACACCTCTCTCGTCCCATAAAATCGGTAGAAGGTAATATGGGTCACTATCGAGCAAAAAGACGGCTAAGTTACGAGTCATTCCCCGGAACTTTTATTACTTGGTACACGTGAGACGTCTGAGAGAATTTATCAAGCTGTGAGTAAATTAAAACCGTACTCTCTTCGATGTGTACGTGGTCATTAAGTTCTTAATGTAGATACATTGTTCATTTTGTAGGAAATTGGCTTACGGGTCGTTGTTCCTGGCGTTAATTTATTTAGCTACTATCAGGCAGTAGATTCTGCTTAAAATTGATGCTTATGTCTTTAATCTGCTTAAAATTGATGCTTATGTCTTTAATCTGGTGGTAGGAAACTTGTGAACAGAAAATAATCATAATTTACGTTAAAATACTGCATCGTTAGTCAGGTCGCAAGGACGACTGCTGAGTATGAGGTCCTGGGTTCGATTCCCAGGTTAGGCAAAGTGTTATTGGGTTTTTCCATCAGAATTTGTCAGGAGTAGCCACGGAGTCTGGATTTACGTCCGGTTGATAGCAATAGGCTCGCTCCCTATTTGACTTAAACATAACTGGCGAAATGTGTGTTTGTTGGGATGGTGAAATGGGAATTACAGGCGTGACGTTATGTTAAAATATTCAAAGGCCTTTAAATCTAAGGTTCAAGGGATCTTTATGGTTTTAAATTTCACATCCTCAAAACCATGGCAGCCTCATGAGATTTCCTCATATCTCTTTGAACTTTTCAGCGCCCTGAATTTATTACACACGTTTACATTTTCCCGTTAATAATCACAACAAACAAATTTTATGGAACGACTTCATTCCACTGCCTTTAATCATTCCCCTGGCGTGTATGTCCCCGATGTATTTATCAGCGTACAAAATCCGCTCGCGCCTTCCATTTTTATTAGGAAAGCGTAAATAAGTACATTTATGTTAAATAATAATATTTGCTTAACATTTTTATTTAGTGATATTTGTATGTAAACTTGCTGGTGGATTGTTTATTTTGGTGATGGTGCTGTTCGAAATATGATTGCTGGGAAATTGATGTTTGTTTGCATCTACGTAAATAAATAAAATTGAAATGTCTGTTTGTAATGTCAAAATTTGATGCTTTTTACTGAATGAATAATAATATGAAAGTAAAAAAAAACAAAACAATATGTTTAATTTTTGTCTGTCTGTTTATCTGTTTGTTCCGGGTATCCTCCGAAGCTGCTGGACCGATTTGGACGGGACTTTTACTAGCAGATACCTAATATTATATGGAGTAACTTATGCTACTTTTATTTAATAAAAATGATTAGTGTTCCGTGCAAACAAATTGAAACCCTTGAAATTGTAAAAAAACTCCGATTCAAACAGAATTCGACCGATTTAATAAATATTATTTTTATAAAAAAATCACGCGAACGAAGTTTGCGGAGCACAACTAGTTAAATAATAAAGTGGACTGCCTCAGAAGTCGCAAGCGTTAGTCTAGCATGAGGTCTTGGGTCCAATTCTCAGGTCAGGCATAATATTATTAGGTCTAATAATGTAATTTTTCAGCCCAAAGTCTGGTTTTTTGGCTGGTTACTTGAAGTGTAATAAAAGAGCACCTCTCTGGCTAACCCTACAAAGGTGATCATCATCTGCCTGCCTTTTCCCAACTATGTTGGGATCGGCTTCCAGTCTAACCGGATGCAGCTGAATACCAGTATTTTAAATGGAGCGACTGCCTATCTGACCTCCACAACCCATTTAGTACTAGGTAATACGATACCCCTTGGTAAGACTGATTGTTAGACTTTCGGGCCACTGACTACCAAGTCTGTCAAAGATCTACAATTGACAGCCGTGACCAACGGCTTTACGTGCTTTCCGAAGCACGGAAGAAACTCGGAATGTAATGGGTGATCACCCATCCACAAACCAGCCTAGGCAAGCGCGGCTTTCCTGACAAATAAATCCGAGCGGCTGTTGGAGGGGCGCGAGGTGGTGTTTTAGCCACGAGCTCTTCGAATACAAAAGTGATATTATGTTATATTGACGTTACACTTGTATACTGCGGAAAGTATCAGAGAAAAAGAAAAGATTCAGGATTCAGTTAAATTTGAATTATGTAAATCAGATCTTCGTATCCTCTGAACATTACTAATATAATCTGTCCGTAAGAGGATAATGCGGTAATCGAACTTCAGTACTGTAATACGATTTGATGGCAATTTTATTATAATCTGGGACACTTTGAATATACTCCCAAAGATAAAATAATGTGTACTTTTGTTCAGAAATTCATGAACGATTTTTAAAAGCATTTTAAGGAAATCTCTCGCCGACTGGTCGACACTTCGCGTGACCAGAGGGCTGGCTCTTTCTTTGGCCAAAGAATAAGCATTGCCATTCTTATGGGCACGTTTCCAGATGACAGTGATGCGGAGGAGTACTTTGACGCCTAAGTGTCCTATTGTCGTCGTTGTTTATATGTTTATATTTACTTAATTTTAGTCTTATTTTTATCATTACTTTAATTCTATTTGTAGTCTGTATACAACATTATTTTTAGTATAATATATGTGAAACCTGAATATAGTTTGTTCAGAATAAGTAACTGAATCGATTCCAATAATTTTTAAACCATGTTATATTTTCTTCCAAAAATATTTAAAAAAGTTAAAAGATGGATATCGAGCGACTTTGAGCACCTATCGCAATAATTTAGGTACCTACTGCCAAATTATTATTATCGATGAGCCCAAGACGAAGCTGGAGGCGCGCGCTGCGTGGGGACCGCATTTTTGTGCGGACAACTAGGTAACAGAACAAGCTTATAACTTTGTGATTTTTCATGATACAGTTTAGAAATTTTGTACATAGATTCTTTACATAAAAATACTAGACACGTGTATCAGGTTTCGCTTATACTAGAACAAATGTTGTATAATGTAAATAATATTGTTTTATTAAAATAACAAAAGCATTTTTTTTCTTCTACATTTTGCTTAAATGCTATTTTTTTTACCTTTCCGTAAAACTAAGGAGTCAAAACATACTCACAAAGAAACGAAACAGCAAAAACTGATAAACTTACTACGAACAAAAAAGAAAATAATTATCCGCGCTCAATTTCCAACAAACCCTTTATTTATTCATTTCAGCTACCCGGAAAAATCCAATCCTGTAGGCATGTATTAGGAGAACATGTGGGGTGCCACAGAGGCTGGGCAGATACCCAAATAATTGTTCTTTCACGCACTTTACCGCAATTCCGGCTTAGACCTCTTGTGGGAGGAAGTGGGTGGGTGTGTATTGCAAACGCAATGGGAGACGAACATGCGAAATGCTGAGAGTGGTTATGTACTGTTCTGTTTGTGATCGTAAAATGTTGTATTTTAAACCAGTACAAATACAACATTTTTGCAATAATACACATAAAACAGTACATAACAAAACACAATACAAAATCAAAAGTAAGAAGGAGTCAGCTATGTATGTGATTTTATCATTTCGATGTTTCAAAGATTATCTTTGTGTCGGTTTGATTCTTTCTCAGTTGAAGTATCTGCATATCCTAAGATCTCACTCTTCTCTTTTTCTTTTTTCTCTCTCTTCTCTTCTTTTTCTTTTCTCTTCTTCTTTTTTTCTTCTTCTTCTTTTTCTTTTTTCTCTTTCTTTTCTTCTTTCTCTTCTTCTCTCTCTCTTTCTCTCTCTCTCTTTTCTTATTATCTACGTTTAGTTTTTAACTTTCTCAAATCCAATCAAATCATTTATTTTCCTTGAATATGTTTAATTGATGAAACACAACAATATGGCTCAGGACCATATCCTACCCTATAACAGATGTGCAAAACTAGATCATTTTATAATACAAATTTATTTATTTTTGAATTGTAATGTCAATAATTAAAACAAATGAAATCTTACATACATTACATTATGATGCCAGAAATTAAATTAATTACATTTATCATTTAAGTCGAGAATAGAGAGATGTTTCAATGTGTTCTTATATGATTAAAGTTATGTCAGAACTAAGGTTTGGTTGATTTTTGGTTGTATGTATTAGAAAAAATGGAACTGGTATTCACCCATTTTTCAGCCTACTCATTATGTTTATAGGTCTACTGAGTGTTACAAAAGTAAGTTGTGTAGTAAAACCGATGTTGAAATTAAAATATATTTTAGTACTATCAGGGGAATTTAAAAAGTTGGCCTAAATCCTTAATATCCTTAAGAAAATTTCCAGTTATTTTCAACATTACTATTATATAGCTTCGTCTACGAATCTACGTCAACGACCAAGTAATAAAATAACTTTAGAATAGACTTAGCTATATTTTTACACAAAAGACGGCCATTTTAATATTCTAACATTCTACTTTGGAAGTAGTTAGAATAAATTAATCTAGAAACTAGACATTATGGGCTCCTGAGACGATCCCGCTTCAAAATGTATGAGCAATATCATAATAAGTAAAGTTTGAACACTGAAACATGAACGCCAGACTTGAACGCTGCGTAAATTCGCACGATGTTTTAATCGCAAATACAACTAATCTATACAACATTAGTTTTAGTATACGCGAAACCTGATACGCGTGTCTAGTATTTTTATGTAAAGAATCTATGTACAAAATTTCAAAACTGTATCATGATAAATCACATAGTTATAAGCTTGTTCTGTTACCTAATTGTCCGCACAAAACGCGGTCACCACGCAGCGCGCGCCTCCAGCTTCGTCTTGAGCTCATAGATAATAATAATTTAGCAGTAGGTACCTAAATTATTGCGATAGGTACTCAAAGTCGCTCGGTATCCAACTTTTTAACTTTTTGAAATATTCTAAGGAAAAAATATAACATGGTTTAAAAATTATTGGAATCGATTCAGTTACTTATTCTGAACGAAGTATATTCAGGTTTCGCATATACTAAAAATAATGTTGTATACACAGACTTTTAGTTTACAGTTTGGTTTCAGATTTGCGAAATTTGGCGCAAATAAACATGGTAAGTATCCTGTTTTTAGTATACGCACGCTTTTCAAAGGGATGTGGGTTGGGGCACTAACTGGGTTATGGAGGTCAGATAGGCAATCGTTCCATGTAGAATACTGGTATTCAGCTGCATCCGGTTAGACTGGAAGCCGAACCCAACATAGTTGGGAAAAGGCTAGGCAGATGATGATACGCACGCTTTTTAAAGCGCGTGTAGGCGCGTACGCGCCTTTTACCACAAGCACAACTCGTACGAGCGTTGACGCGCTTATAAACTGGTCGTGAGCCGCGAACCGCGAGAGATAACGGCATATTGCTACGCGCGTAATTTGATACGAGCTTATCATCATCATCATCATCATCATCATTATCATCATTTCAACCGAAAGACGTCCACTGCTGGACATAGGCTTATACGCGCCGATAAATACGCTAGTCTGAAACCACTCTAAGAGCAAATTTCACCGACAAAAACTGATCATGATTAACACAGCTAAACTGCGTTTACAGGCTTTCAATGTCAATATTCCATAGCAACGATACCATAAATGTCATGTGTAAAAAACAAGAATTTTCAATTTTAGAATCGTTCTTTTTTACGTAACGTTAATGTCGTGCGTTCATGCCAGGCCTTCAGATAAGTACCTAGTAGTAAGTACTGGAAAGTAAAACAAACCCACATCTAACGTACTTATTAAGACAGGGGTTTACTTTAGAACAACTTGTTTTTTCTTTTTAAAGGTTTTTGTGGGTAGTTGTAAAAAATAAACATTTAAAATGTCACCTAGTTTAACTAAAATCACTTTTAGATAAGTGGTCTGCCATCATGGTTTGAGTATCTCAGCCGGATGAAATCTTCATTTTCTTCATCCACAGCCCGACTTCACCCACTGCTTTGTTATATCGCCCTGTTTCGTTTTATCCACGACTTTTTACCCACCCTGTCTCCAAGTTCAAGCAAGTTGTGCGAACCATATCCTGGATATACCCTCAATGGCTACATTGTGGACCGATGGCTATCAAATCATCAACCAATGAAAATTATTCCAAGTTTAATTTCAGGTATAACGATTGGTTGATCAAAATACCAATGCAATGGTGTCATTTCGATCAGCTAAGGCTTGTCTGTCTATGTTTACCTGGTAGATGAATACCTAACACATCATCAAGTAGGTAAATATAAGATTTTAATGGACTTGCAGAACCGGGTGTCGAAAGTAGAGTAATAAAATAACAAATAAACTCATGATTTTCAATGGAAAACCTTAATAATCGTTGACGAAAACTCGACAGCAGATAAAACAATGCATACCACACAATACCTACTAAAGTTCTACAGAAAATCAAAGGGAATACAAGTCATTTTACGACAGTTTACTCTCCAAGACGCTTATATACGTATATTTGACGTGTATATCAGGGAACACGTCTTTTGTTCTTGCGCCTTCCGCAAGCTTCTATTGTTTGAAATCGGCCGCCATTTTGAAAAATGAAGCATGTGTCTTTACTGTATCTTTAGATATAATGTACTGAAAGACGTTCAAGGGAAGTATTATGTACTAGCGATCAATCTCTGCTACACATGGTTCTCACGACTTGATAAAACATCGAAATTTCTTTATTATTATGATTTTATAAGGTTAACGGCGCTCTTTCATCTTCTTCCATACTTCTCTATTACTCGTCATCTCAGCAGTCCTCCTTTTTAGTCATATCATCTTTCAGCAATATTGTAAAATAGCTGTGTATCAATTTTTCGTATGCAATAAAGAATATTTTGTCTATCTATCATGACAACCGACATCTACACAACTTTTCAGTCACCAGCACAAAATTCAGGATTCTTTTTATAAGGTTTTTAAAGCAAACCATTAGAAGTACATCAAAAGTCGTACAGAAAGACATGCAGGGCAACTTTATTAAGTACATTTCATTATATTATTGCAGTTTGAATGTTAATCGCTTGATTTATTGACCGCGGCTGCATTGACAGCTATCAAATTATAGATATAATTCAATATTACTCGCAAATCATTAAGAGCCAGGCCACATTTCAAAATAATATTCCAGTACATCAAATAACACGAAATATGGTACGAATTTCAGTAAAATTATGTACCAATTTTCACACTCCAAATAACAATCATCTTGAATTTGGTAATGGTATTGTAACGCAAGATTCTCCCCGATTCAAATTCAAGTTTTCACATCAAACTGTCATTTGAGTACGGGAACATTTGATTGAGCACGTTTCCCAGCCCAGGGGATAGGCGTAACTTCCTTTAATAATGAATATTGTAACTGAATAATCAATGGTATAATTTAGATGTTCTTGGTAACCTGGTTGGGTTATCGAACCAGTTTTTATGAACCTGGTTGCAGGTTTTTAAATTGTCCGATGCAGAAAAGGTTGTCTAATGTCGTAGAATGGTTTTGTTCTGTTTAAGTTAAGGAAAACATTGGTATACATACATATATTTTCGCGAAGAAATAGGAAGCCCGCTTGAACCACGAATTGAATGCTTCTAACACTAAACACATTTAAAATATCATTCAGTCTCCATCATCTTCAAACGATTCCCAGAAATAGAACGATTTTTCAATTACATAACATCACGCCTGTAATCCCCGAAGGGTTAGGCAGAGGTGTACCTAATAGTACACCTATCTCTGTATAGTCGCCACAGGGATGTGCCTTAACAGGCGTTGCACAGAGGGGGCTCCGGACAGGTCTTTTAAGAGGAAACGGTGCCTCCTCTCATGTGCGGATGGTGACCACCGGGGTGGTTTTAGTGCGGTAAAAATCCCACACTCCCCGGTCTTATTCCCAAAGACCGGTCGCCTTTTGAAGGAAACCCCACGGAAAAAAAAAAAAAAGATACATTTCACCAATTATGTATACGTCCCATGTAATAGGGGGCGAGTCCATTGCCATCAACCGGGCACAATTTTTTTTTTATTTTTTTTTATTCTGTATGGGCTTACTCTTGACCTCAATCTAGTCCTGAGGACAGAGATGAGGTCAACGATGGAACGAGCTAACCCAAAAGAAGCCTATTAACTCGCGATTTAAATAGATTGGGGTCATATGAACTTGGAAACACCGACGCAGGCAGGGAATTTCACTCCTTCCACAAATTCAGAATCCGTGGCTGCTACTGACAAATTCCTGATGGAAAAACCCAATAACAATTTGCCCGACCCGGGAATCAAATCTCATGTTCAGCAGTGAGTTGCGGCCACTGGACCATGAGGCAGTGCATGTTCTAATTACGTTTAGCGTTAAACTCATTACAGATTTGTGATGAAAGTGGGGTGAAGAATCTCAAAATTAATACAAGCCTTAAAAAAGGTAGCCTAAATATTTGGAATTAGTTAATGATTTTAAAACAAAACTTTTTTTATGTTATTACTGTCAAAAGCGTGAAACTGAAAGAAAAGAGTTGTCATCAAAATAAAAAAAGAAAAACAATTTTCATTGACGAAGGTTAAATTGTATGTAAAGCACCAACAAAATAAATAGAATGTACAGAAATAGGTGACACAATAATGGATAACAGTTCCCCTGTATGTAAATTGAAGTGACAGGGGAATGATGGGGTATTTTTTAATGTTATCAGCTTTGAATTGTGAAAATGTTGACGATTGAATTGGGAATATTTTTGTTTTTTTTTAAATTGGAAATCTCTTATCTGTGGAAACGCTTCCGTGGCTTTACGAGATTTAAAAAGCGTTTTGGACATATGAACCAATCAAATATGTTTTTAAGTAATTAAAAAATATATATTTATTTATTGGCTGCTTATATGGTAGAATTATTGAATTGGTCATGTGGATGTAACGGTTTTTCCAAGAATGCATCATCTGGGGGTCAGCTTTCAATCTAATCGGATACAGCTGAAGTACCAGTATTTTACATGGAGCGATTGAATATCTGACGTCCACAACCCAGTATCTGGATAATACGATACCTTTTGCCAAACCTGGTTGTCAACTGTTTAAAAAGAATCGCAAATTATTCAGCTGATACTAATAAGATCAATGTAAGCAAACCTGATACGATTTCAAACCAGGATTCTTTTCCAAGACATTTTTTTTTGTACCTATCCATTTTCTGACTCACAAAAAGGCCCTTTTCGACTGACAGTTTAATATTACACATAGTTGACCCAGGAAAAATCGTAAAACTAAATAAATACGCCTTCAATCCAAATTCCTTACCCATAACCTCAAAAAAAAAACTAACAAAAATCTACTTAATAAAAATCCTATATTAATAACTCCGTATAACATGTTCTACCATTACTTAATAACTATGACATTCCTGCCTTTAAATAAGTAGGGCCATATAAAAAACCCATGTTTTATTAAATTCCATGGGATGGGGAATGTATTCCCTCCGGGCCTTTTTTTATTCAGGCCCAATAAGGTCCTGAGGCCAGGGGAAATGGACCTTCAAATCATGCCAGGGGCTGAGCTTTGATATCGGTAAGATACGGATGTCGTCGTATCTTTGATATCGATATTTGGTGAATCGAGATTTTTGGGATTGGAATCGATTTGAAGGCTTCAAATGAATGATTGATGATTTTAGAGTATTTTTTGTATATATTGGTCAATATTGCCGTTTGGGTTCTTCTCTTTTAATATTTATTTTCGTAGAAACTTTTTATCCGATACGATACGACATGTCTGTTCCATCGAACACTTACCTAACAATACATCTTTTTAGCTAAAAAACAGACTATTAATCATCTTAACTAGCATATAAATTGCGCACAGCCAGAATCTTCGTTCCGCTAATAATTGTCTTTTACGATGTCCTTCTCACCGCTCTGGTTTTATAAAATCTTCTTTCTTTGTCCAGGCGATTTTCCTTTGGAATGCGCTCCCTCACATCACAGTATCAGGACGGTGACCAGTCAGCTTACTTTCATAGTGAAAGCTCGTGAACAAATACACAAGAAGTTGGCAGATTCGTCTCAGAACTAAATTGTTGGAGCTTTTCTTGTTTATCTCTCTTAACTTTATAAAGTTTAATATGTATGTATATAAGTATTTATTCTTATATTTTTTAGTTATAAATAGTCTTTTTTTTCTGTTATTGCACCTACTGTATATTGTATCTGCATCACCCTAAGGTAGACTGGTAGAAAATGCCTATGGCATTAAGTCCGCCTTTGTGCAGTTTTTTTTACTTGTGTATAAAGTTTTAATAAATAAATAAATAAATGCTCATAGCAGCTAAAATACTCTCAAGAAAACCTACAGTCTTAGTTTTTGTTGTTCTTTTGATCCTTGTGAGCATTTATTATTCTTGTACCCTGTATTGTCCCACTGTCGTTACCCGTTAAACTTAATCGAAATTTTAATTTCGTTATCACCCTAAGGTTGTACCTTGTACGGCACAAAACACAGTAAGACTTTCAATCTAGCCTAGTGATGTGACCGCTCTGAACTACCAAGTCGTAGGTCTCGAGTTCGAACCCAAGACACACATCTCTGATTTTCCGGATTCATATGCGTATTGTATAATTATCACTTGCTTCGGTGAAGGAAAACATCGTGAGGAAAACAAAATGCCTGAGAGATATTCCTCGATAGCATCTAAAGCTAAGTCAGAGGCCCATGGGCGGCATAAAAACTCTGGCACCAGATTAGACTCTAACCACACGACAAAGAAGGAAGAAGTGAAGTTGCCAATATCTGGGAATTGTTATTAAAAGTGGTAAAGCAATAAGGAGAACGACTAGACACTGGTTTTATTTGTAAACATGGTTCGAAATTACCACAGAATTTCCAAATTTTTCAATTGAGCTAATGACGATTCGGAAAATGTATCCAACAACTAAGGTAGGTGTTATAAAATATTCACACCTAACTAAATCTTCTTGAAATTACCGACATTAACAATTCATTTACTAATAGTAGGCTTATCCACAAAAAAAAAATATAGTTTACTTTTGTCAGACCATCGCCGAAAAGGTCTGGGAATAGCTTAAATAAAAAATCACAAGATAAGAACACATCCGTAAAAAGGTTCCTCCATTCAATATGTTTCATAAAATAATGGTTGATTGAAAATCTTTTCGTTAACTCTTTGGTTTATGGTCTTTTGTTGAAAAATAAAGATACTGAGTGATTATTGTCTATTGTGGGATTTTTGGATTACAAAATGCGAATGAGTTTTGCTAATAAATTACTTTTAAAATGGCTGTGTACACAGCCATTTACGTAACTAGGCTGACCATCAAGACCATAATGTTGGCAATGCTCCTTTAAATTAATAGATATTTGCACTTCATTGAACATCGTTACGCATGTGCAAATATGATCGTTTTAAGAATGTCTAGTACGCTTGAAAAAGTTTTGAAATCCTAAGTTCTAGTGCAAATTGTACTTTTGGTGCCGCTGTCTTCTTTATCATGTGGTTAGTGCCTTACCTGGTGTCAGAGTTTTTATGCCGCCCACGGGCTTCTATCTTTACTTTATATGCCGTCGCTGAAATATCGCTCAGGCATGCTGGTTTCAAGCGATAATTATACAATACGCACATGAATCCGAAAAATCCGCTTGAAAAATAATACACATGCGTGCGTAATGCATGGTAGCTAAATTGTGAACGCAGTATAATTAGGAACTAAAGCCCATAATGATTGGAAATTGGAAAAACAACTTACAGTAGATGTAGGTGCAGATATAAATATGATATATTTATGGTTTTGGGATACAATATTTTTTCATATTTCATATGTTCTTAGAAGACACAACGAAGCTACATAATAACAATGTTTTCAGAGAATCGATTGAAAAGTCTGTACTTATCTTTATTTTTTGAAAATAGAATTGAATAGGAAACAATGCGAAGCTCTATATGTATTTTTTGTGACATTCATTTTTTTTATTTTTGTTGTTTCTATGTAGATTTGACTTATTATACATACTAGCTGTTGCCCACGACTTCGTTCACAAAATTGATCAAGTTTCATACAAACTTTCAACCCACGTTTTAACCCCTTAAAGGATGAAATCCCTTCTGATTGCATACTATGTTATTTAAGGAACGTATGTGCAAAATTTCATGATTCTAGACTCAGCGGTTTCAGCTGTGCGTTGATCGATCAGTCAGTGAATCAGTCAGCCAGTGAGTTTGTTTCTTTATATATAAAGAGAACGATTTTATTCCGATTGGGGTAGGCAAGAAAAGAGGTGTCTGATGAGATGACAAGTAATAGAGAAGTATGGAAAAAGAAGACATGCTGCGCCGATCCCAAATAAATTGGTATAAGAGCAGGAGAATGATGATGGGTAAGCAAAAACTGTAGCCACCTGCTACAATCTTCACAAACTTTCCATGTAGATTTGAACATGCAAAAAAAGACCTTACACTCTTATCATAAACATAACTATCTACTGCCACAGTTGAAAAACCAAGAATATTCATTTGTAAAGCAACTTGAATAACAACTACATAGTCCATTTAAATCTATTTTCAACCATCCCTATTCAACTGCACCACCCATCTTGTGAAAATCATCGCCCAATCTAGCCTCAGGACCTCCTACTCCACGTTGACTTTTTGCATGATCCGCTCAAGAACATGTCTACCCCAATAGATCGGTTCAGTGGCGCATATAAAAGAGCCCATCACGTATTAAAAAAAATATACTCGTAAATACTATTTCAGTGCACAAAAATATTAAAACATCAATAGTAGGTATTTACACTCGCGAGCAATAAATTCGGGCCGTATACAAAAATCTTCAAAACTATGAAGTTAAAAATCTGTTTTCATTTATTTAATAAGTTAAGGCAGACATGTAGATACCAATTCTATGCGACAGAAGTATTAAAATTTGTTTAAATAATTCTTTTATTCATTTTAAAAACTTATTTAACATATTTTTAAATATTTCTTAAAAAAGAGAGAGTCCAAGCTACCGGTGGTTAGGGCTCCAGAGACAGGAACCTCCTCAGAATACGAGCCGTATCGAGGAGTACTGCCTTCTGAATCCGGCCCTTGATCCAACCGCCTAAGGAGAGCTTCGAAAGATGGTCGTCGAGGCTCTTGGCTATAAGGCCATTGGCCGTCACGACGATCGGCACAATGATAGCCGAGTTCACATTCCACATGTCGACAACCTCATGTGCCAAGTTGAGATATTTAAATAATTCTTATTATTATAAATGTGAAACTTTGTGAGGACGGATGCGATGGATGTGTGTTGCTCTTTCACGCAGAAACTACTAAACGGATTTGAATGTTTGGCACACAGATACTTTTTTATAATAGTAGTACGATCCCGTGGGAAAATTACCAAACTCCACGCGGGCGAAGTTGCGGGAATAAGCTAGTCACTACATAGTATAAAACAAAGTCGCTTTCTCTGTCCCTATGTCCCTTTGTATGCTTAAATCTTTGAAACTACGCAACGGATTTTGATGCGGTTTTTTTTAATAGATAGAGTGATTCAAGAGGAAGGTTTATATGTATATATTGCACCTGTGCGAAGCCGGGGCGGGTCGCTAGTTATTAATAAAACAAAGGATGGCCATAAAAAAACAGTCAGGTATTCGCTAATAGGCTTTTCCTCCTACTTTCCTTTTGTATCAAATTCGGTGAACATGCTTAGTGATTAAATAAACCAAAAGCTAACATTATTCATTCTACGAAACGCAAAGTAACATACAATATCAAAATTTATTACCCTGATTTACTCTACTATACTCAAACGATTTTATAAATGAACCTCCAACTCCAATTATTCTTTTGACACCCCTACAATTTAAGCCGCAAAAAGCAATTACGACAGCCCTAAATCTAAATATAGGAACATATGAGTCTTTTGATATATGAACGTAATAAATATATTACCTAAAAATCGTTTGGGGAAACAGAGAAGAGAAAAAAAGGGAAATCCCACTGATTTCATTATGTTAGAAAAGGAAAATGCTGTGCCGGGCGACGGGTATATTAGAAAAGTTCGGAAAATGTACTGCTAGGAGGTTGCCTTATGGTTGCAGCTTCCCCTTTGCAATTTTAACGGAAACAATTTGAATTTTTCGTGTAATTTGTTTGAAAACAGAGTTCGTTTGCGTCGTCAGTAATTACTCGGAAAGTCTTTGTGAAATGTTGACTTGATATCTTTTTTTTTTTTGTATCAATTTGCTGAGTTTTCTCTCTTTCTTTTATGACTTGTCTTGATGGGTCTTGTCGGGTCGTTATAATTATAAGGATCAATTAGTCAAATTGTGCTAGAAGACGGCGACGGCTGTCTATGTCGAATTGATTTGAATAAATAACGAGAAATTGTAGGTTCTTTATTTATCCAACTTTATAGTCTTTTACAAGCTGCGCGGCCAATGGGATTTCCTATCGGCGTAAAACAAAATGATGTCGACATTTTATACAAACTTTTATCCCCTAATTAAGTGTGTTTAAAAATTGTGCTCACATTCGCTATAATATAAAAATTTTCACACGTGTTACTTAACAAAGGAACACATGTGAAAATAAGATTTTTGTTAAGTATATAAACACTCAAAACCATTTTTTTTTGTTGTGAGTCACCCCTAACTTCAGCTTGGGACGCACCGAATAATACAAGTATTGTTACATTCTTCCCTCTTAATACAAAATACCATTTTGTGTATTCACAAATAAAAAAATGGTCCCAAAATAACTGCCAACAAAAACATACATATAGTCGTATATACAATTTGTGAAACAACTGCTTCAGGCGTTACCAAAAAAAAGTTTCTGCTGGTTTTCATATTGGTTTTTACCGGGTACATACATAGGTCTATATGTGTTGTTTTTCGTTTGTTTTCAAATGACCTCGCAGGTAGATGCCAACTGTGATTGTGTTCATTCCATTTTCAAAGGTACCTACAAAGTGTCAAACGCAAATTGACATTATTTATATGCTTTAACGAATATTTCGGCTATCGAATTTGGGATTTTCGACAAAATTTTGATCATATTTGTAGAAAAGGCTTCGTTTCAATAAAGGACAAAGTTTTGTGCAAAATATCAGTAACAGTTTTCCAATTTCGATTGTGTACAAAAAGTCCCATAATATTGTGTGAATTGTTTTTGTACAGAATATGAAGGAAAATGTTACGGCTTTTTCCATACTTTGGTAAAATCTAACGTACGAACTGACGTCTGGTAAGAGTGATTGTCATTTTCTGTTACAATAAGGAAAACTGAAAGGCTGATGTATAAAGACATTGCGTGGTACAGACGATATCTTAACCAGGAAAATATAGACAGAAAGAAGTAATCGTATACATGTATCTAATATTAACGTACTTAGTGGAGTCCCAAACAGAAAAGTATACTGGCAGAGTGCGAGTCAGATTTGCGCTATATAAGTTCTTTACTACGCAAACTATTGAAGTTACAGATCTATGATAGATAAATGGAATGACAGGCGGAGAGCTCGACAAACAGATAGCGTTGTTGTAGTAATACAGTCCTTTTGCAATTGGAACCCTAAAAATATCAATTTTGTCCAGCAGGCTTTTCCTTTGACAAAAAACGACGAAATTCTACACATTTTCTTCCCCTATTTATTTAAAAAAACTTTTCATAGTGCTCACTTCTGATATATTATAATACTTAGGTCTTTAACTATGAAATTGCCGTTTTTTTTTCTCGCATTTTGTTCTGTTTGTAACTTTGACGTATTACTTACCTTTTATAGTTTAAAAACCGTACTGGTAATTGCATTTTACCTCAAAGGGTAGTGTGTCAAAACACCTGTTTCAATGTGCCATCGGTTTCACAACTATATTTGTGTCATAGACTGTGTGTTTTGATGTATCATACTTAATCGTTTCAGACGTATCCAAGAAAAATAAAAAAAATGTTAGTATAGTAGTATCACTTTTAACTAAATCGTCCATACAAATCGCAATTTCATACTTTAACCTCTAATATAAGGAACAACAAGGCATCTGCATTTATTTTGCTTTGGCGTTATCTGTCAGTAAATTCAAGTTTTTTATTAAAAGTAGACGTAGACATTACAAAAAGATCTTACGTAAAATCTGCTACCTACCGAAAAATCTTTGAAATGTCGTAATTGGCGGATCAAACCGGGCGGTACAAATCGAGGGCCCTTCAAAGCAATTTATTGGCAAAGTGTACTACTGCCAACTTGATTGGCTGTTCACAAAATTGTTCATACACCCAGACTTGGAGTGGTTCAACCTATTTTTAAACACGCTAATGCAAATACTTTACTTATTTTCTTTTTACGTTTATTTTTGTATAATCGCTAATTGCGTGTTGTCAAACTTGTTATTTGTATGTTTACAAGAGCTGAACTATAATTACTAGATTACTACTATTTAAACATAACTTTAGTAAGGTTAGTATACGTTTTGTATAAAATTACGCAATCTGCTTACATATACATTGCACAAAACTTCACGTTTGTAATCCCTAAAAGTTTAGACATTTTGCCACAGTTAAGGTTCCAGTCCCATGTAATAAGGGACGAGCTTATTGGCATCAATCGCGCACAAAGCCAGACTACACGCTGCTTATGAGAAATTCCTCCTTTCTCAAGTCCATTTAAACATCCCAAAGAACAAATAACGGCCCAGGAATTTCGGAAAAAAATCGGTGTTGGTCTCAAAAGAAGCATTGAACGCATAATTTCCTATAAGTTTCCTAAAAGATAAATAAAAAAAAATACACTTATCTCCTCCTAAACGCTCTTCCTATTCCTGCGATCAATAAAATTAATCTCCAAAGACGTTTCCTGCATTACAAAGAAAAATATCAAATACAAAAACCATCAGACTAAAACTTCACCCGATTTCAGTCTTTACAAGATTGAATCTTAAAAGTGGAACCCCTTCCTCAATGTCAAACGAACCACGTAATTCCAGCAAACTGGAAACTCCGTCCAAACAACATCCATTTCGTAGTCAGCAGGAATGAACGAGCAGTAATCGCTTGAGAACCTGCAACGGATGCGGCACGTAGCGATAGAATGGCAGTTGCAAGAGTTTCTTAGTACAGGGTCGGACGTTTGTACCAGCCGCTCGACGGGCAGATTTTTCACAGTACTTTTAGTTCGGGCTTTACAAACGGCGATTTTAGATAAAGCGATTATATCGTTTTCGCTTCATCAATTTTGTAAGTCGGTTTTCGACGAATGATAAGTGGAGTTTTGAGTTTGTTTCGTGATGGGATTGTTCGGGTTTTCCATTGAAATCAATTGGATTGTCGGGGTTTTGTACCTGTTGTTTTTTCATTTCCCGTTTTCGAACGGCGACTGTGCAATTCGGGAAATCCTTTTTGATCGTAGTTCTCGACCAAAAGGTTTCCAGTGAATAGAATAAAAGCATCGAACCATTTTGTTGAGAGACAACCCTTGTTCTGACCAAAGTGATACACTTTTAGCAAATTGGGTCGGTGCAGGAAAACTCATACTGGTGGAACCACAAAGAAACAATTGCATTGATTTCAGAGTAAGTAAAGTAACGTTTTGATCAAAGCTAACTCTCGTTATTGTCTTTGAATAGTTTCAGATCTAACGAGGCAATTGTTTCTTCTACAAGATATAAAAGGTGACCTGAATACGGACCTGTTTTAACTGTAACTTGACGACCTCTAAAGCCGTGACCGATTGGCGTCTCTGCTCTTTCGAAGGCGACTGCACACGACTGGTTTATTTATTTGTTAAACAGTTTATATACACGTAAATAATATACGAGAACAGCGTGTGCTTCAATGTAAATGTATGAAAACGGTTCCATAGATGAAGACATTGCCACCTCTCAATATTTTCACAGGAAAATTGAAAACCAGTCGTGTTATGGTGGTTGGGTGACTTTGGCGCAGCAGTTTACTTTTGCGGTTGTCTTCGGAGCAGCACCCCAAATATGTCCACTCCACATAAATCCTCAAATGGAGAATTCTCGATTCTCTAGTTTCCTAGCCCACAGTCTCCGAGAGATTTCTATCTGTGACGGGTGCAGATGACGTAACGCAGCTTTTTGTGACGAAATAAAAAATATCACGACGCCTTCTGAACAGACGGTTTTTTAGCATTAATATTTCGTTCGTAGTTTTATGTTACTGTGCCAATTTCGAGAGGCTTGGGGGTATCTGGGTAAATGCTTATAGGATACCTAACTGCGAGCTTGGAGTTACGTAATGGTAGACGTTTTACGATTTGCTTGGCCAGCTTGCATTTTTACTGACTATTATAAAGCGTTGCGTCATGCCTCTGTGTCAGCTGTTTCTTTAGTCAGTCCGAAGTTAGGATGGTTGCAAAATGATGAACGCTTAACATGAAAATGACAGCAACCGTAAATCGCAGAGGCTAAGCGGATTAATCGCTTTTACAGCTTAGACTCTGACATGTCTGCTTGTTTCTATGAAATTCTTTGACATCATCATCTCATCATCTTCCTAGCCTTTTCACAACTATGTTGGTGTCGGCTTCCAGTCTAACCGGATGCAGCTGAATACCAGTATTTTATATGGAGCGACTACTTATCTGACCTCCATAACCCAGTTAGTACTATGTAATAACGATACCCCTTAGTAAGATTGGCTCTCGGACTTTCGGGTCACTGACTCCCTGTAACGATTGTGAAAGATCTACAAATTACAGCCAGGACCAACGGTTTAACGTGCTTTCCGAGGCACGGAGGAAATTCAGTAAGTAATGGGTGGTCACCTATCCAAGGACCGACCTAGGCAATCGCGGTGTAGATCAAGATCAACCCGAGCGGCTGTTATTATTTTAGCCACGAGCTCCTCACTCTTTGGTAATGATTCCATAGATTACACTACAGCCTGTTGCCGTCTACGGTTGCGGCCACTTTTGGAATGGGACAATTATGGTTTTCTAGTTTGTTTCTCTTTTCGAGCTCTCCAAACGGTAACCCATCCGATACAAAATTTTTAGCTAGAAAACTACGCATCTCATTATATCCAGGTAACCTCGTTACACCACCATTCCTGACACCGGAAAACAGAAAAAAAAAACAATCTTCCGAGATCTTCATGGCATACGTGAAGAGACAAATATTCTTTTTTCTCCACATTTACAATTCAAAATGGTCTTTCTGCCTTGATTTACGTGGCACAATGTTAATGTAATGTTATGTAATGTCGTGATTCGGGAGGCACATCCAGTCATCCATATGGCTTGAGTTTACGTTAAGAGTACTTTTGTGTCGCTGCCAAGAGATGTCGTTAGGGATGTTAAAGATTTTGTAGGCTTTACTTGGTTGTTTGTGAGACTGATGGTATTTGCGTATCCTCAGAAAGCTAGTATTTTTTTTTTGCAATTTTATTACATAAATAAAACACAGTTGAAATTTGGCTTCATCGCATTGAACTTTAATCTACTTCACGCATGGATACGCTGACGTTTGAGTGTTAATAAAAAAAAACCGACTTCCAAAAAAACAATAAAAACGTCTTAAATTAACTTAACTTTCGGAAGTCGGTTTTTGTGGCAAAGGAAGTCGGTGGCAAAAAAGTCAATGAAACAAATATGTTTCATTGACTTTTTTGCCACCGACTTCCGGAAGTAAAGTTATTTTAGACTTTATTATTGGTTTTTTGGAAGTCGGGTTTTTTTCGCAGAAAGTTTTTTAGTTTTCTCTTTTTAGTTGTAGTAGACAAACTCTTGTCATGAATTAATTTTTACGCCGCTATTTTATGGCTCGTACATAATTGTAAGGTACCATCACGAGAAGTCGCGTGAACGGCCATACCATGCGGCAATTAACGTTAGGAAAAATCCAAATTACTAAACCGATTTTGATGAAATTCTATGGGACCAATCGGAAAGTATATCCTTTTATATAAAAGAAGTATTTTTCAAATAGGCTTAGAAATGACGGAGTGATGAAGTAACAAACATTAAAAAAAATACAACTGAATTGAGAACATCCTGCTTTTTGAAGAAATTCGGTTAAAAATTCAAAGAAGCTATAAATGGACTGAGTGAAAGATGACTAGAAAGGGGATGACTCAAGAGATAACGACTAATGCTGAGGCATGAATGAAGACATGCTGCACCGACCCCAAACAAATCAGGTTAAAGGCAGTAGAAAAATGATGTAGACTATTTTATTATCTGCAATATTTCATCGACTTTACATCATGGGCGAAAAAGTTTACCTACAACGATAAGAGCGTTTCTTACGACCTTCGGCATTTATACAAACTTTCAAGTTTTTTTTTTCCAAATAACTGAACCGATTTTAATGAAACTTCACACGCATAAGCGGGATACATAGGTCGAAGTCATATAGAACATTTTGAAAAAATAGTGTTACAGCTGAATTACACCGATTTTAGATTTGTCATAGAAACAATTTCCAATTATCTTATTTTTAAAATATTCAGTAAGAGTGATTGTCATTTTCTGTTACAATAAGGAAAACTGAAAGGCTGATGTATAAAGACATTGCGTGGTACAGACGATATCTTAACCAGGAAAATATAGACAGAAAGAAGTAATCGTATACATGTATCTAATATTAACGTACTTAGTGGAGTCCCAAACAGAAAAGTATACTGGCAGAGTGCGAGTCAGATTTGCGCTATATAAGTTCTTTACTACGCAAACTATTGAAGTTACAGATCTATGATAGATAAATGGAATGACAGGCGGAGAGCTCGACAGACAGATAGCGTTGTTGTAGTAATACAGTCCTTTTGCAATTGGAACCCTAAAAATATCAATTTTGTCCAGCAGGCTTTTCCTTTGACAAAAAACGACGAAATTCTACACATTTTCTTCCCCTATTTATTTAAAAAAACTTTTCATAGTGCTCACTTCTGATATATTATAATACTTAGGTCTTTAACTATGAAATTGCCGTTTTTTTTTCTCGCATTTTGTTCTGTTTGTAACTTTGACGTATTACTTACCTTTTATAGTTTAAAAACCGTACTGGTAATTGCATTTTACCTCAAAGGGTAGTGTGTCAAAACACCTGTTTCAATGTGCCATCGGTTTCACAACTATATTTTTGTCATAGACTGTGTGTTTTGATGTATCATACTTAATCGTTTCAGACGTATCCAAGAAAAATAAAAAAAATGTTAGTATAGTAGTATCACTTTTAACTAAATCGTCCATACAAATCGCAATTTCATACTTTAACCTCTATTATAAGGAACAACAATGCATCTGCATTTATTTTGCTTTGGCGTTATCTGTCAGTAAATTCAAGAATTTATTAAAAGTAGACGTAGACATTACAAAAAGATCTTACGTAAAATCTGCTACCTACCGAAAAATCTTTGAAATGTCGTAATTGGCGGATCAAACCGGGCAGTACAAATCGAGGGCCCTTCAAAGCAATTTATTGGCAAAGTGTACTACTGCCAACTTGATTGGCTGTTCACAAAATTGTTCATACACCCAGACTTCGAGTGGTTCAACCTATTTTTAAACACGCTAATGCAAATACTTTACTTATTTTCTTTTTACGTTTATTTTTGTATAAACGCTAATTGCGTGTTGTCAAACTTGTTATTAGTATGTTTATAAGAGCGGAACTATAATTACTAGTAATTTAAACATTACTTTAGTAAGGTGAGTATACGTTTTGTATAAAATTACGCAATCTGCTTACATATACATTGCACAAAATTTCACGTTTGTAATCCCTAAAAGGTTAGACATTTTGCCACAGTTAAGGTTCCAGTCCCATGTAATAAGGGACGAGCTTATTGGCATCAATCGCGCACAAAGCCAGACTACACGCTGCTTATGAGAAATTCCTCCTTTCTCAAGTCCATTTAAACATCCCAAAGAACAAATAACGGCCCAGGAATTTCGGAAAAAAATCGGTGTTGGTCTCAAAAGAAGCATTGAATGCATAATTTCCTATAAGTTGCCTAAAAGGTAAATAAAAAAAAACACATTTATCTCCTCCTAAACGCTCTTCCTATTCCTGGGATCAATAAAATTAATCTCCAAAGACATTTCCTTCATTACAAAGAAAAATATCAAATACAAAAACCATCAGACTAAAACTTCACCCGATTTCAGTCTTTACAAGATTGAATCTTAAAAGTGGAACCCCTTCCTCAATGTCAAACGAACCACGTAATTCCAGCAAACTGGAAACTCCGTCCAAACAACATCCATTTCGTAGTCAGCAGGAATGAACGAGCAGTAATCGCTTGAGAACCTGCAACGGATGCGGCACGTAGCGATAGAATGGCAGTTGCAAGAGTTTCTTAGTACAGGGTCGGACGTTTGTACCAGCCGCTCGACGGGCAGATTTTTCACAGTACTTTTAGTTCGGGCTTTACAAACGGCGATTTTAGATAAAGCGATTATATCGTTTTCGCTTCATCAATTTTGTAAGTCGGTTTTCGACGAATGATAAGTGGAGTTTTGAGTTTGTTTCGTGATGGGATTGTTCGGGTTTTCCATTGAAATCAATTGGATTGTCGGGGTTTTGTACCTGTTGTTTTTACATTTCCCGTTTTCGAACGGCGACTGTGCAATTCGGGAAATCCTTTTTGATCGTAGTTCTCGACCAAAAGGTTTCCAGTGAATAGAATAAAAGCATCGAACCATTTTGTTGAGAGACAACCCTTGTTCTGACCAAAGTGATACACTTTTAGCAAATTGGGTCGGTGCAGGAAAACTCATACTGGTGGAACTACAAAGAAACAATTGCATTGATTTCAGAGTAAGTAAAGTAACGTTTTGATCAAAGCTAACTCCTTATTTTCTTTGAATAGTTTCAGATCTAACGAGGCAACTGTTTCTTCTACAAGAAATAAAAGGTGACCTGAATACGGACCTGTTTTAATTGTAACTTGACGACCTCTAAAGCCGTGACCGATTGGCGTCTCTGCTCTTTCGAAGGCGACTGCACACGACTGTTTTATTTATTTGTTAAACAGTTTATATACACGCAAATAATATACGAGAACAGCGTGTGCTTCAATGTAAATGTATGAAAACGGTTCTATAGATGAAGACATTGCCACCTCTCAATATTTTCACAGGAAAATTGAAAACCAGTCGTGTTATGGTGGTTGGGTGACTTTGTCGCAGCAGTTTACTTTCGCGGTTGTCTTTGGAGGAGCACCCCAAAGATGTCCACTCCACATAAATCCTCAAATGGAGAATTCTCGATTCTCTAGTTTCCTAGCCCACAGTCTCCGAGAGATTTCTATCTGTGACGGGTGCAGATGACGTAACGCAGCTTTTTGTGACGAAATAAAAAATATCACGACGCCTTCTGAACAGACGGTTTTTTAGCATTAATATTTCGTTCGTAGTTTTATGTTACTGTGCCAATTTCGAGAGGCTTGGGGGTATCTGGGTAAATGCTTATAGGATACCTAACTGCGAGCTTGGAGTTACGTAATGGTAGACGTTTTACGATTTGCTTGGCCAGCTTGCATTTTTACTGACTATTATAAAGCGTTGCGTCATGCCTCTGTGTCAGCTATTTCATTAGTCAGTCCGAAGTTAGGATGGTTGCAAAATGATGAACGCTTAACTTGAAAATGACAGCAACCGTAAATCGCAGAGGCTAAGCCGATTAATCGCTTTAACAGCTTAGACTCTGCCATGCCTGCTTGTTTCTATGAAACTCTTTGACATCATTATCTCATCATCTTCCTAGCCTTTTCACAACTATGTTGGTGCTGGCTTCCAGTCTAATCGGATGCAGCTGAACACCAGTATTTTATATGGAGCGACTGCTTATCTGACCTCCATAACCCAATTAGTACTGGGTAATAACGATATCCCTTAGTAAGACTGGCTGTCGAACTTTCGGGTCACTGACTACCTGTGACGATTGTCAAAGATCTACAAATTACAGCCAGGACCAACGGTTTAACGTGCTTTCCGAGGCACGGAGGAAATTCAGTAAGTAATGGGTGGTCACCTATCCAAGGACCGACCTAGGCAATCGTGGTGTAGATCAACCCGAGCGGCTGTTATTATTTTAGCCACGAGCTCCTCACTCTTTGGTAAAGATTCCATAGATTACACTACAGCCTGTTGGCGTCTACGGTTGCGGCCACTTTTGGAATGGGACAATTATAATTTTCTAGTTTGTTTCTCTTTTCAAGCTCTCCAAACGGTAACCCATCCGATACAAATTTTTTAGCTAGAAAACTACGCATCTCATTATATCCAGGTAACCTCGTTACACCACCATTCCTGACACCGGAAAACAGAAAAAAAAAACAATCTTCCGAGATCTTCATGGCATACGTGAAGAGACAAATATTCTTTTTTCTCCACATTTACAATTCAAAATGATCTTTCTGCCTTGATTTACGTGGCACAATGTTAATGTAATGTTATGTAATGTCGTGATTCGGGAGGCACATCCAGTCATCCATATGGCTTGAGTTTACGTTAAGAGTACTTTTGTGTCGCTGCCAAGAGATGTCGTTAGGGATGTTAAAGATTTTGTAGGCTTTACTTGGTTGTTTGTGAGACTGATGGTATTTGCGTATCCTCAGAAAGCTAGTATTTTTTTTTGCAATTTTATTACATAAATAAAACACAAATGAAATTTGACTTCATCGCATTGAACTTTAATCTACTTCACGCATGGATACGCTGACGTTTGAGTGTTAATAAAAAAAAAACGACTTGCAAAAAAACTATAAAAACGTCTAAATTAACTTAACTTTCGGAAGTCGGTTTTTTTTGCACTATAATTGTTTCATTGACTTTTTGCCACCGACTTCCGGAAGTAAAGTTATTTTAGACTTTTTTATTGGTTTATTGGAAGTCGGGTTTTTTTCGCAGAAAGTTTTTTAGTTTTCTCTTTTTAGTTGTAGTAGACAAACTCTTGTCATGAATTAATTTTTACGCCGCTATTTTATGGCTCGTTCATAATTGTAAGGTACCATCACGCGAAGTCGCGTGAACGGCCATACCATAACAGGCCAAATCACGCGACGTAAAAAACCAAATTACTAAACCGATTTTGATGAAATTTTATGTGACCAATTGGAAAGTATATCCTTTTATATAAAAGAAGAATATTTCAAATAGGCTTAGAAATGACGGAATGATGAAGTAACATCCTGCTTTTTGAAGAAATTCGGTTAAAATATCAAAGAAGCTATAAATGGACTGAGTGAAAGATGACTAGAAAGGGGATGACTCAAAAGATATCGACTAATAATAGTGAGGCATGAACGAAGACATGCTGCACCGACCCCAAATAAATCAGGTTAAAGGCAGTAGAAAAATGATGTAGACTATTTTATTATCTGCAATATTTCATCGACTTTTCATCATGGGCGAAAAAGTTTACCTACAACGTTAAGAGCGTTCCTTACGACTTTCGGCATTTATACAAACTTTCAAGTCCATTTTTTTCCAAATAACTGAACCGATTTTAATGAAACTTCACACGCATAAGCAGGATACATAGGTCGAAGTCATATAGAACATTTTGAAAAAATAGTGTTACAGCTGAATTACACCGATTTTAGATTTGTCATAGAAACAATTTCCAATTATCTTATTTTTAAAATATTCAGTCAGTGAATGTCCTACGCCGCTGAGCCGGCGGAGAGGTCTGTCAGACTCCTACTTACTAAAATCACACACAACCCTCCTCGTCACTTTTGGCTGGGGTACGGGGACACAATTGCAGTCTCCACAATCGTACGATTTGCTTGCGACAAACCCCGCCTCAGGTAAAGGGCAGGAGTGAGCTGCTCCTCGTCCTGTCATTCTATGTGAGGTGCATCGGAAACACCACGCAACGCCAACTTGGGCTGATGAAACCAAACTCAATAACTAGCAGATTCTTCAATAAAATATTGTTGAACCTAAGTATCTACCTAACGTAACCGCGTCCCCAATCGAGTTAGATTCATTTTCCAATTCATTTAAGTTGCTAAAAATATTACGACAATGTTCATTTTGTCGGAAAATAAGATAAGATACTTAGTTATTGTTCGAAGGAACTCCATTTTTTCGCCTCCATTGAATGTTTTTTTGCTGGTAAGAGTATTATTTCATGAATTTATCGACACACGATATCGTTTTCTGTCTACCCTATTATTTTTTGGCTTGGAGCTAAATGGGAGTTCTTGTGACCCAATTCTGGCACAGCAGCAGTCAATAAAGAAGAAGACGAAGCAGTTAGGGGTGCTATAGATAAAACAAAAGATTATTGTAGTGAAGGAAATATTGCTCTTTCCAAATAATTTTACTAGATCTTATGCCTATCGTTTTTGGCAAGTATGGTGATCACTGTTCTTTATTTCCATTATCTAAAAGCATTTATAACTTCTTATGGCATTTATAAATCACTTGCTGACCCGCGCAACTTCGTCTGCGTCACATAAGAGAGAGAGGGTTAGAGCAATGAGATATCTATGAATGACGATATGAAGATAGACATATGCTATCGTGAACTTTTTAAGAGGAACATCTCCGTCATACATGATTGTGTTGTAATTTTAACCGTTTACGCAGCGCACGCAAAGAAAGCTCTCAAAAGGAATTTTCTCCGTTTTTGCAACATTTTTCATTGATGCTCCGCTCCTATTATTTGTAGCGTGATGTAACCTAACCTATCCAACACTAAAATAATTTTTCAATTCAAACCAGTAGTTCCTGAGTTTAGCATGTTCAAGCAAACAAAGTATTCAGCTTTATAATATTCAATGCATTGATTCCTGAAACTCGCACTAGTATTCCCTGTGTCGTGAATTCCAGGCTCCTTCGTTCGGTTTACATTTTATTGTTACACAAAATATAATAAATCCGTTACAATACATTTCTAAATATACTCGTAATCTAAAAAAGGAAAACACAAAGAAAGCAGTAGGTAATAGGTATATGTTCACAGCAGCATTGAACAGTCCAGTCGGTGATTGCTAACACCGCGTCGAGGATCAAGCGGTAATGAACTTTAAGACGTTAAACACGAAATACTGAAAATGCAGTCGACCTGGACAAAAAGAACAAGAGGAACGTCTTACAAAACTCTCTCACGAAAATACTTGCCTGTCTAAGTTCGTCGTAAAACTACAAAATTTTGCTATACAAAAATCAAACTGCGAGATAGAGAAATCTATTTCATTTATCACTGAATTGATGCTCTGCAAAAAGAAAACCAACTAAACAAAGACAACATAACCAACAGTAAAGATTCAGGACATCCAACAGTTTTCCCGGCCATCGTCCGTCAAGATCAGCAACGTGTCTGCTGTGGAGGACGAGTTAGCGTGAGTATTATCAGCAACGTCGGTGCAGCAGTTGATGTGACTCTCAAAAACACTGAACTACGTGATGCATACCGTTTAACCGGGAAACCAAGCACCGTCAGACCTTACATTGCAGCGAAGTTAACAATTGTTCAGATTAAAACAAGTTCTCGTCAGATCAGAGTAAACTCTACGCAATCTACTATTGGATATATATATACCAATGACTGTATACTAAACTTATCTGCTAATTACCTATACGTACTATTTTTTATACAAATCTCACAGATCAAAACGTAAGTGATTAAAATTATTTATAAATTGTATAAATGACCCGCGCAACTTCGTCTGCGTCACTTAAGAGAGAGAGAGAGGGTTAGAGAAATAAGATATCCATGAAAAAGGTTATACTGAGTCCACCTTAAATAATAGACATATGCTATCGCGAATTTTTCAAGAGGAACATTTCCGTCATACATGATTATTGCGTAACTTTAACCGTTGACGCAGCGCACGCAACGGAAGCTCCCAAAAGGAATAAATTTTCCCCGTTTTTCCGACATTTTTCATTGATGCTCCGCTCCTATTGGTTGTAGCGTGATGTATTATAACCTAACCTATCCAACACTAAAATAATATTTCAATTCGAACCAGAAGTTCCTGAGATTAGCGTGTTCAACCAAACAAACTCTTCAGCTTTATAATATTCAATGCATTGATTCCTGAAACTCGCACTAGGATTCCCTGTGTCGTGAATTCCAGGCTCCTTCGTTCGGTTTACATTTTTATTGTTACACAAAATATAATATATCCGTTACAATACATTTCTAAATATACTCGTAATCTAAAAAAGGAAAACACAAAGAAAGCAGTAGGTTATATGTGTATGTTCACTGCCGTGTTGGTGTTGTGAGAGTGTGTCTGAATGTTATACCTGTTGTATATGGAAGTTTGTGATATATAGTAATAAATATATAATTGTAGAAAATAGATAAATGCATGAATACCTATCAAGGTGAGCTACGTGCGTTTTTTATTTAGGATAAGATGCTCTCAGTCAAGTCATAGTCCAGTGTGAGAAACCCTTTCATTACATTTAGTTTGTGTTACTTGCAGAATTTATTGTCGGTCATTGAGTGTATTGGTATAACACATATTATGTAGGTATGCTAAGATTGTGTATAATGTGTGAAAATATAACCAAAAGGTAAATATTTATACAATTTTTAAAGAATTTTAAGCTTACTAACTGCTTGCTAACTTGCGTTTTGATCTGTGAGATTTGTATAAAAAATAGTACGTATAGGTAATTAGCAGATAAGTTTAGTATACAGTCATTGGTATATATCCAATAGTAGATTGCCTAGAGTTTACTCTGATCTGATGAGAACTTGTTTTAATTTGAACAATGTGAACTTCGCGCCTATGTAAGGTCTGACGGTGCCTGGTCTCCCGGTTAAACGGTATGCATCACGTAGTTCAGTGTTTTTGAGAGTCACATCAACTGCTGCACCGACGTTGCTGATAATACTCACGCTAACTCGTCCTCCACAGCAGACACGTTGCTGATCTTGACGGACGATGGCCGGGAAAACTGTTGGATGTCCTGAATCTTTATTGTTGGTTATGTTGTCTTTGTTTAGTTGGTTTTCTTTTTGCAGAGCATCAATTCAGTGATAAATGAAATAGATTTCTCTATCTCGCAGTTTGATTTTTGTATAGCAAAATTTTGTAGTTTTAGTTCAGCTATTTCGGAGACGAACTTAGACAGGCAAGTATTTTCGTGAGAGAGTTTTGTAAGATGTTCCTCTTGTTATTTTGGTCCAGGTCGACTGCATTTTAAGTATTTCGTGTTTAACGTCTTAAAGTTCATTACCGCTTGATCCTCGACGCGGTATTAGCAATCACCGACTGGACTGTTCAATGATGCTGCGGGTGTACCCAAAGCTTGCCAACGGCTTCGCCGTCAGTGGACTTCAGTGTACACTGGAGGTCACAAACGGCGAAGCCGTGGACGAGCGTTGAGGGCGAAGCAATGTACGTAGTCCAATGTCGATCACACACATGTCGATGGGCTTCACTTTGCTGTTACCGGCTAAAGTCTAAAGAACACACAAGTAAGGTAACGGGCGAAGAGCATATAATTTTAGTATAGTATAATAAAATTAGTTCTCTTGCGTACTTTTCATTCATTAAAAATTTTAAATAAAACTAGCAGTACATCATAAGAAAACGATAAGGTAATGATTTTTGTATCTCACATACACCAGACGTAAGTTTTTTTTTTGCATAAAATTAGGACAATAATGAATTCATACCACATCTGATAATCTTCATAAACGAATTCAATACACTACCTAGGAAATTTTACTAATAATACATAAAAGCAATGATGTAAGTAATTATTATAGTCAATCACACTTACTAAATAAAACTACACTATTATAGTATCAATAAAACCAAATTATGGCTTATTTAGTCATTATTTACGGTCAATATTATGGTGATTAGCCCTTTTTACGATACTGAAACCATTAGGATATTATAAGTGATATCATTACGCCCTTATTGATAAGTGGGTGTATAGAGTGCTTTGTTAAAAATACATTAATTTTGTATAAGAGGAAGCTGGTGTTTTGTGGTAACAAGGGTTTTTTATTAATATTTAAAATGTAATTGGAGTTTTTCTACTTACGAAAGGAACAATTATTTTGTGGATGAATAGAAAACTGAAAAAGTAGAATAATATAATTGTATTTGAAGTACTTTGTAAATTAGAAAATTGTTGTCATTGTATTGTTAGGTTACATTTTATACTTTTATTGTATTTTTGTAAATTTTTGTAACAATTGTCGCGATGACAATAGAAAAATATAAAAGAACACAAAAACTTTTTACAGAAACATTTTGATTGGGACTCTGAAATTCCAAGTGGCGTTGTCGTTTAAGAGGGTGTTTTCTGAATTGTAATAACTAGTATCGTACTCATCATCTGCCTAGCCATTTCCCAACTATGTTGGGGTCGGCTTTCAGTCTAACCGCATGCAGCTGAATACCAGTATTTTACATGGAGCGACTGTCTATAGGACCTCCACAAACCCAGTTAGTACTGGGTACTATGATACCCCTTAGTAAGACTGGTTGTCAGACTTTTTGGGCCATTGACTACTCAACTACTACTAAATACTCCCAAAAGGTTGACCCACGGATACCCCTCAAGTTAAAGGGGAAAACATACAAATCCGTGATTAGACCTGTCGTACTATATGAATCGCAACGCTGGGCTGTGAAGAAGATGGATGAAAGAAGATTGCATGTAGCGGAGATGAGAATGTTGAGGTGGATGTGTGGTGTGACAAGAATGGATAAGGTAAGGAACGAGTATATTAGAGGAAGTTTAAAAATTGCGCCAGTTACAGAAAAGTTGAAAGGGAATCGATTGTCTTGGTATGGACATATGATGAGGAGGGACGAATCGCATGTGACTAAAAGAGTGATGAATATAAACGTTGATGGATGGAGAGGGAGATCAAGACCAAAGAAACGGTGGATGGATTGTGTGAGGAATGATATGAAAGTTAAAGGAGTAAATGATAGCGTGACGGTTGACAGAGGAGATTGGAAGAAAAAAACGTGTTGCGCAGACCCCAAGTGACATGAGATAAGGGCAGGAAAATGATGAATGATGACTCCCAAAAGATAAGTCTCGGTCAAGATAAAAGGTAATCACAGATTATGTAAAAAAAAACAATAACCATAGCAAAAACCCTGAAAGTACCAGGTGCGTTCAAATCCTCAGAATGTATATCATAAACGAATTCTGCTCTAGCACGTACCAAAAGATATTAAATTCCTCTTCACATGAACCCTAGTATGTAATGTACTGGTACAATAATGTTTATAGGTATCCTTGTGTGTACCTATTTCCGTGTACAATATGCTTTGTGGGCCATAACACGTTGGAGAAGGTGGAATATTGTTTTTGAAAATGTGATAGTGAGTTTGCATTTGGGAAGTAATGGAACTGGCATGGGGGCATATTACTTTTGACAGCAATCTGTCATGACTAGAGATCGGATATTCGGTATAAAGGGTGTAACAAGACCCATAACGAAGCCGAAAGGCACTTGTTCTCCACGTCATTGCGATCATTTTTTGTCCTAGAACCTTCTAGTTACGGAGATATTGGAGGTCACAGTTCTAACTTTTTCACAAGTATTTTTTAAATACATCTTTTTAATGTAAGAACTTTAAACACCTCCACGACCTATTCAATCCATCCATCAGCACAATTTTTTGCGGGCGTAACATTAAATCTTACTGTAAAATGTTATTTTTCACCCCAAAAAAAAGTCGTTTCCCAGCAATAATTGTTGCGTAGAGTTACTTAGTTTGATGTACAGAATGCTTGGTTGACGGCTTCGCGAAGGTTCTGTTTACTCCTTGTAATTACCTGATCTGAGTGTTGACGTATCTGGAACGTATTAATTAGTCCACAAGAATGTTTATTGTTGTTTACTGTTAAAATACCGTGTTTGTTTTGATGTTGCTCTACTTATTACGCAATGGCATTGAGATGAACTCGTTACGAGCTGAAGTCTTGAAATAAACACGTGATTTCTAACTGTAAACAATAATAGAAGTGAGAAACTATGCAATATTAGTTTCTTACAATATCGTTGTTTTGTTTGGTGTAGGTTCTCCTCTTTGATTGTTTTGCCTAAAAAGGGTGAAAAACTAAGGGAACTCTAGAACTACACCTACGACCTG
Organism: Noctua fimbriata; assembly: GCA_905163415.1. Lineage (NCBI taxonomy): Eukaryota > Metazoa > Arthropoda > Insecta > Lepidoptera > Noctuidae > Noctua > Noctua fimbriata. The sequence continues at coordinate 2,146,718 of LR990939.1, read as the reverse complement.
TGGTGGTGTTGACCGTGGTCATGGTCATGGGCAGCAGAAAGTCGAAAAGTGAACGTTCATACTAAAACCACACTCCGGAACTTATCAGATGGCCGATCGTGAGACCAGTTGGTCATTGCAGGCCAAATTCTACAGGCCGTTTTTTTTTTCTTCTAACCTGGTGCCCTGGTGGTGGTGAGAGATGGCGCTAGACGACCTGTATAGCTCTGTCTCTTTCGCACACTGGAATTACTCCTGCTTTAAGACGTCAATGTCAAATTCAATCAGACAATGGAAAAGTCGCTAATATATTGGAGTCCTCTGCGCTCCCACTAACGACGCGCGCCGTGGAGCTGTCGAAGTTCTGGGCTAACAAAATATAAAACCGAAAGTTGTTATAGAAATACGAAAAGTTTTGAAAGAAGTTGCCACTGGGTGAAGGATGGAATAGCGCGCCAGAACCCTAAAACCTCGTATTAGCTGTCCTTAATCCAATAAGGAGGGGAGAACCGGGATTACCGGTGTCTATCCCGTGCTTCCCCTTGGGGCACGTCCCAATGGAACTTGTTTCCCCCGTCGGCACCCCAGCTACTGCCACTAACCTATTTAAGTATATTGGGCTGATTCTATTTAAGGTGCTATTCCAAGAGCAATTGCAAACCGCAGTGGCGGAGACGCCTAATACAGATCACAATGACAGACACGTTTCCATGAAAACGGCAAGCATTGGGGTATTCCTCAAAGCGCAACTAAATTATTCTTCAAGGCGCAACCATGATGAAAAATAGAGAGGGCCCAGGACCGTTTGTCCGTAGGACAGATGATTTAAAACTGACATCGATATCATTCATGAATCCATCATACGCGCGCGCGCGTGTGTTGCGCTTTGAGGAATAATTTAATTGAGCATAGTTGGTTGCGCTTAAAAATAGTTGCGCTTTGAGGAATACCCCCAAGCATTGGCAAAGTCGACAGTTACGGTAGCATTTCATAGGACTTGGAATTGTACCTTAAGTCTACTATGCCTTAGGGCATGTCCCAAGGGAAGTTGGTTCCCCTTATATTCTCAACAGCTACTGCTACTAACCTATTTACATTACGCTGATTGTGTTTAACGATTTCATTCTGTTTCACACACGTTCGAACAATCGAATCTTGTGATCGATTTTTCGCCCACTTCATATGCTGATTGAATCGGAAGTTTTTACGCACGGGTAATTCAGATACCTAATTATATATTATACTAGCTGTTCCCCGCGATGTCACTCGCTGCTCAGCCCTTAAGGGTCATAGCGTGATGTTATATAGCCTACAGCCTTCCTCGATAAATGGACTATCCAACACAAAAAGAATTTTTTAATTCGAATCAGAAGTTCCTGAGATTAGCGCGTTCAAGCAAACAAACAAACAAACAAACTCTTCAGCTTTATAATTATATATATTATATTATATGTTATTACTATTATATGTTGTTTACTGTTATTGTGATATAGTTACCTAGCTAAGCTTGTGTTAGAGATGGAAGTTATTAGTGAAACATATGGATCTAGGTTAAATCGTTTTATTCTTTGATTTTTTGGCATAACCAACTCTAACTATTTTACGCACTGTTGTACCTAGTACTAGGATAGTTATATGAGTCCTTAGTAAGAAGGAGCGTGCTTAATGCAATCAGTTGGATACAAATATCTATACCCGAACGAAAACCGAAAAAACTGACAAAAATACCAGGAAATCGAACCACATATTATGATGATGACGTTTAGCAGATGCGCTTGCGACCACTAGACCAACGAGACATCATTTTTAGTCTGTGTATTTTTGTTACAAGCTGCTTCACGTACTAGTAGTACCAGCCCTGTCTACTCAGGCAAAGAATTCCGCAAAAAAATGTACATAGAAACGAACCGCTTTTGATCATACGATTCTGAACGTGCGTTTCAAATAACTGGTTTTATTACTCGTCATTCTAGCACGCTATTTGAGAAAAATCCATATATGCAAAGCTATTTCGCGACTGGCTGACTATGTTTAACGGCAAAGATGATGAAATTTACGAATTGTAAGATATAGTATCTAGAATTGAAAGGATTATGCCTGGATGTAGATTGGTCATTTTGAGAGGATGAATGAAAGGTGACTAACAAAAGATTTAAAAAGGCAGGAGTGAGTGGAAACACTGGATGGACGAGAAGGACATTACCTTGGTGATGTTCTTCAGAAAATTCAGGAGCGTAGTACTCAGGCAGGCGTGTATAACTAGATGTATCAACCAGGATGAAACGACAACGTCATGATGGCATAGCATCTGCAGAACTGTTCGAAAGAGTTACCGCGGCCCTGGAACACAAAGGGCTAAGAAGGAACATGGGTGCGTTTTAGTCAGTACAAGTCTGATACCGATGATTCCGCTCCGCCCAGAGCTGGAGCGGTCATTTGATGATTACCCACCCGAAAAAAAAGGATGGCATAGCGTAGCAGGTGGCGATCTATAGTTCCGCGGGAAAAAGGCGAGAGTTTGTGTAGGTATTTAGAAGAAAATGTCGTATGAAATAACTTTTTGAAGTACACAAAGGAAGGATTTGTCTAAACTGCACCACTGTACGGACAAAGAGGGATGAAGTGTGTATACAATTGAAGTAGCGAATAAAAATAACTAGAATCTTTGGACTAGCCAAAATTTTCCCAGAAGTAAAGTTTTCAAGTCAGAGTGAAAAAAACCAAATTGAAAACCACCGATCCGAGATCTGCGGAAGTGTTAAAATAATATCGAGGAACGGTAACTTTTCCATCGAGCCAATTCCTGCTTTCATGGAAACAAAATTCTGTTTGGAACGGTAAATAGTTGGCGCGGTTCCCAATTCGCGTCGCCGCTACCTATGTATGTGACAAGCTTTATTTGATCGCGATAATTTCTGCGGCTTTAACATCTTGCGTTGGAATTCAATCGCGTTTCCTACCGGGTTCTCTCCCACCTTTTGTGAGGACAATTTTCAATTACGTTGGTGCATTTTCTCAAGTGATATTGTCATGGATACAGTAGTCGAGTTTTCCACTACTATTTGGCTTGTATTTTTCTTTCTGTTCCTTGTAAGAAAACTGATGAAAGGGACAGTTTTGTGACGTGTGTGAGTATTTCTGTTTTATGTCAGAAAACTGACTAAAAAGGGGAAGCTTTCTGTTAATGGATGGCTTCAGGCGTCTAAGACGGGAAGCAGTATTCTTTCTTGTGAGAAAAAATGTGTTCTGCTTACATTTAAAATAAAAAATAATAAAATATTTTTTTTTATTATTTCATATACGTGTTACAATAAGATACACTAGGATACCCTGGCAGGATCCAGTCTCTTTCGACAAATGGTTATATATTATTGTTGACTGTTAAAAGATATCAAATGCAACGGTTCCAATCATAAAAGTTAACTAAAACTAAAAGGTAACTCAGGGTGTGTATGTTCCCGACCCTTGAGAGTGTCAGGAAGGGTCAGGGGTGCGTAGCAGCACGTTTCGGGGAGATAGTTGTAGTGGGAGTCTACTTCTCCCCGAACCGAACTCTCGCCGAGTTCCTCAACTCCCTCAGGGAGTTGAGTGCCGTCATCGGGAGCCATTCTCTCCCCGTACTTGTGCTCGGGGACTTCAATGCCAAGAACTTGGCTTGGGGTTCTCGTTACACGGATGTGCGGGGTAGAATGGTGGAGGACTGGGCTCTGGAGACAGGCCTGGTCGTCCTGAATCGGGGTTCTGTCCCCACGTGCGTGCGGATGCGGGGCGAGTCGGTGGTGGACATATCGTTCGCTAGCCCCGCTCTGTCGCCGCGTGTCGTTGACTGGCGCGTCATGGAGGGGGTGGAGACCTATTCCGACCACCGGTACATCCGGTTCGACGTCTCCACCCAGACCTCAAGCGCGCCGGTCCTGCGGGCCCCGAGTGGTCCGCGATGGGCGCTGAAGCAGCTGAACCGGGAGCTCCTCCTGGAAGCCTCGATCGTGCAGGCCTGGGTGTCATCACCAGCCAGGCCTGCCGACATCAACAACGAGGCGGGTTGGTTCCAGGAGGCCATGTCCGAGATTTGCGACGTGGCAATGCCCCGAGTTCGGCCAGGAAGCGCCCGACGTCAGGTGTACTGGTGGTCGCGAGAGCTGACGTCTCTGCGTGAGGCGTGCGTTGCCGCGCGGCACCGGTACACCAGGCATCGCAGGCTCCGCATCCGCCCTCCGGATGCGGCAGCCATTGAGGCGGAGCTTTACGAGGGGTACAGAGCGGCGAAGACCGCCCTCCAAGAGGCTGTCCGGCGGGCCAAGAACCTGGCCCGCGAGGAGATGCTGGAGTCTCTGAACGGAGATCCGTGGGGGCGCCCTTACAAGATGGTGCGGGACAAACTCCGCACCCGGGCCCCCCCGCTGACGCAGAGTCTCCGGCCTGAGCTCGTGGAGGGCGTGGTGAGCGCTCTGTTCCCTTCGCGAGGGAGGCATCCTCCCCCGCCTATGGCTCCGCCGCCGCTTGCGGTGCCGGAAGCGGACCACACCGATGACGACGTTCCGGAGGTGACTGGGGTAGACCTGAGAGTGGCGGTACGCAGGCTGAAGGCCAGAAATACCGCCCCGGGACCCGATGGCTTGCCTGGCAAAGCCTGGGTCCTGGCCTGTGAGGCTCTCGGGCCCCGACTGGAAGGGCTCCTAAGCGCATGCTTGGAGAGAGGCCAGTTCCCGCTTCGTTGGAAGACGGGGAAGCTGGTCCTCATCCGGAAGCCAGGGCGCCCTGCGGACTCTCCGTCCGCATACCGGCCCATCGTGTTGCTCGACGAGGTGGGCAAGCTCTTTGAAAGAGTTATTGCTAACCGCCTCGCCGGGCACCTCGCGGGGATGGGGCCGGATCTTGCGGAACACCAGTTTGGTTTCCGCAAGGGGCGCTCGACGGTGGACGCCATCATGCGCGTGAGAGCCCTCACGACGGGGGATGTGGTTTCCCGGGGCGGGGTCGTATTGGCGGTGTCTCTTGACATCGCCAACGCCTTCAACTCCATGCCCTGGAGCTGCATTGGGGAGGCACTCCGGTATCACCGGGTGCCGACCTACCTTCGTCGTGTGGTCGGGGACTACCTGACGGATAGGGCCGTCATCTACCCCGGTCAGAGCGGAGAATGGAACCGGCGAGAGATGTCGTGCGGTGTTCCACAGGGATCGGTTCTGGGGCCGGCCTTGTGGAACATCGGTTACGACTGGGTGCTGCGCGCCGACCTCCGTAGCGGCGTCAGCGTAGTCTGCTACGCTGACGACACGCTGGTACTGGCACAAGGGAGGTCGCACGAGGCGGCGGCCGAAAACATGACACGCGGGGTTGCGATAGTCGTGGAGAGGATCCGGCAATTGGGTCTCGAGGTGGCATTGCACAAGTCCGAGGCCATGTGTTTTCATGGGCCTCGGATTGCGCCACCGTCGGGATCCCTACTGACGGCGGGAGGGGTTTCCATCGGCGTCGGGTCGACGCTGAAGTACCTGGGACTCGTCCTTGACAGCCGGTGGAACTTCGTGGAGCATTTCCGACGTTTGGCCCCCAAACTGGAACGGACCGGGGCTGCCTTCAAGCGGCTCCTGCCCAACCTGGGGGGTCCAAACGCCTCCTGCCGGAGGCTCTACGCGGGGGTCGTGCGGTCCATGGCCCTTTACGGGGCCCCAGTGTGGGCGCGTTCTCTGAGGCGGCAAGCCGCCCGCTACTTGAACGCGCCCCAAAAGGGGATAGCCCTAAGGCTAGTCCGGGGGTACCGCACGATCTCCGGTGAGGCGGCGAGCCTCCTTGCCGGATTGCCGCCATGGGATCTGGAGGCGATAGTCCTCGCGCGCCTTCACGAATGGCGCGCGGAGGCACTACGTCGGGGGGAAACTCCGCTGCCGCGGCAAATCGCCGCTCAGCGGACAGACCTCCGGAGCGATCTCATGGTGACATGGAGAGAGCGACTGTCGCAACCCCGTGCAGGGCACGCCACCATAGTGGCGATAAGTCCCCTCTTTGAGGAGTGGCTAGAGAGGCGCCACGGCGCCCTCACCTTCCGCCTGACGCAGGTCCTCACCGGACACGGTTGTTTCGGGAGGTTCCTGCACCGAATCGGGCGGGAGGAAACGCCCGGGTGTTTCCATTGTGAGGATCGTCCGGAGGACACGGTGCAGCACACTGTGGAGGCCTGCCCTGCTTGGGCGGAGCAGCGCCGTATCCTCGTAGAGGCGATTGGCGGCGGCGACCTCTCGCGCCCGGCCCTGGTTCAAGCCATGGTCCGGGGCGAGAGGGAATGGGAAGCCGTCACCTCCTTCTGCGAAGCAGTCATGCTAGTGAAGGAGGTGGCGGAACGTGAGAGGGAAAGAGCCTCACGTCCCAGCCGCCGCGGGAGACGCCCTGGGCGTCGGGGGTCACGTGGTGGCCCCCGGCCACCGTAGGCGCGGGCCTGTGGACGGCGAGTTTTGGGCTAGCTCGCCGTCCGGCCGTCTTATGACGACAGGCCGTGTCGACGGCGCGTTCGTGTTCCACGCGCGCCTCAAAGAGATGTCAGCAACCACGTAGGGGTCCGCACGGGCCGATGCCTGCCAGGGCTGCGGGACTGTTCGAAAGAGATACCGCGGCCCTGGAACACAAAGGGCAAAGAAGGAACATGGATGGGTTTTAGTCAGTACAAGTCTGACACTCCCTTCCGCTCCGCCCAGAGCGGGGGGGGTCATTAGATGATTTCCCATCCTAAAAAAAAAAAAAAAAAAAAAAAAAAAAAAAAAAAAAAAAGGGTGTGTATGTTACGACGAGTGTTGGTTTGTATGTGTTGGTTAATACTCAATTGCAAGTAGGTTTTCTGTTTCGCTATAGTTAAGTCCAAGTAACCAATCCTGGACTTCTTTTTTGCACACAAACTTGGTCAAGGGGAGGATTATAATCCGTGTTAAATAAGACATTTGTACTATAGAAAAACTTTTTCTCTGAACCCCATTTCTACAACGCCATTTCGTCAAAAACCTATTTGACCTTCCAACATGTGAGATTCGAAGAAATGTACTCTAGTTCACATGAACGTTCATACGTGTGGTTATTCGATGAAATGGATCAAATAACCAATTTGGTGAATAGTCCTTCGATAATACGGTGTTGGGAAAATTGCGTTCGAAGAAATTTCTTCCAACAGTTAATCAAAACTATTAAACGGGATTCGTTCGTGTTTAATAGTTTTGATTCCTGGAGTGCTCAGCAAAATATTCATGTAATTATGTGTGCGTTGTTAATATAACACAAAATAAACACCGTATCGAATTAGTCATACCCAATACATTGGCAGTCCACAGCGAAAACAGGTTAATTTGGTGGAAATTGGCGAGGGACAAACTGTCAGTATCGAATAATTTGGCAATACCTATCGCACAAGAGCATTAGACGACATTCACACGGCATTGCATTGTAGTAGCTAAATATATACATTGTAATGCGGGGATTCTACGGTATTAGTATTACACATTCAACGCACAGTTGTGTGAAGAATGATATGAAAGAGAAAGGAGTAAATGATGCCGTGACGTCTGACCAGGGAGAATGTAGAATGGGACAAGGGCAGGATGATCATGATTCAACGCACAGTTTTAAGAACTGCACGAGATCCGCATTGCCTCGACTTAAGCAGTTCGGGATTTTTTCTGTAAACTTGGAATGAATCGCAAGTACGCCAGTGGTGACATCACGCAACCTACTTACAAGTCTACCCACACTGAGCCCTGATTTTTAAAGCTCGGGCGAGAACGACATTAAATGTCTGATCATAGTGGAGTTGAGACGTCCTGCAACTGTACCCGATTCATTGAGCCCTATGTTATTGTGTTAAATTGTAATTTCAAGTAATTTGTTAGTTTAATAGAAACAGTGTATCGCACCCAGTATATTTTCGTTGCACGAAACCCATCTTCTGACCACATGATGTACGAGCCTAACGGAATAAATCCTGACAACCAGACAAATAAATATAATGACACAAGTCACGATAATCGAGTGTACATACTCCTCACGACAATTAAATCGTCCTGTTCAAAGTGTTGTGGTTTGTGTAAAGCTGTTCACATTATACCACGACACGATAAACTTTATTGTCGTCCAAGATAATTTCACTGCACGTTTTTATTTTGTTTTATATTTTTTGTCGTCATGACCCAATGGGAACGTTGCCTAATGGTTTCATGGCTTGAGTCGAGTAAATGTTAAATATAATATATAAAACATCGTCGTTGCTTTCTTTATATTTATCGCTGCATATTTTGTCGCAATTACACGTCGTGCACTAGAAATCGGATGTCTGTGGAATTCGGGCTGATTACGATAATATCATCCTCCTTGTCTTTTCCCAACTATTGAGTCAGCTTTCAGTCTAACCGAATGCAGCTGAATACCAATACTTTACATGGAGCGACTGCCTATCTGACCTCCACAACCTAGTTACTAGTAACATCGTGTTACATATTGGCAAGATAGTTTCAGGCTCACGGGCTTCTGACCCCAATACGGTCACCCATCCACGGACCGACCTTGGCAAGCGTTGCTTGACGTTAAAATCGACCCGTGCAGCAGATATTATTTAACCACAAGATCCTCTCGACGAAGCATAATAATCAGCCAATAATGCACCTAATAGTACACATAAGCATATAAGCATAATAATGTGCCTAATAGTACACTGTACTATTAGATATACCTCTGCCTATTAGATATAACCGTTCAGGGGTTCAGGCATGATGGCGGTATGTTACATTAATGTAATTTTTTTAATAAGAATATTGTGACCAAAAACCAAAAATCATCATCTATGATTTTTGGTGCTAACCAAGTTGGGTGACTAATTACGAAAAAAAATTCATCAATGCAATATAATCCCGGAAGTCTTCAGCAATTTTCCTCAAACAAGAAACAAGATGGCCCCGTGTTACTTACGTAAATATCTACTTAACTTAATTTCTTAAATAAATAAAGCTATTTAGGCCAAATTAAAATTCCTGTCGAATATTCCGGACGGTTTTGAGACACGGAATCTTGTTTACCCTACTTAAGTAGGCTGTCCCCTCTTTCGGTTCGCCTGATTGAATTCTGACAAGGATAAGGGGGATATGTCATCGTGGTTTTGTAGGACTGTCCCGTGTCGAAATTCGTGCGACAGGATATTTATTTGCTGACAATTTCGAATTTCAATCGCTACTTTGTAAATAAACAAATTGATGTTCAAATAAAAATAAATAACAGGAAAAAATAAATTAAGCAAACAGGTGAATACAGATTGACTGCGGAAAATCGAATTGTAAATTATTATGAGTGTGACGCCATATTGATTTTTACGTTTCGTCTATTTTTATTAGGGACGCTTTTTACCCGACTGCGGCGAAGCCCAAAAGGAGGGTAATGTGTTTTATTTTTATACCCGTTTCTATGTTCCCTCGTAACTCCAAAACAGATGAACGGATTTGGATAAATTATACATCGTTAGATTCGTCTTGATGGCGCAAGACTCACTGGCTACATGGAAATACAAAAAAAGGAAAATGGCGGATTTCAGGTGCCATTTGGTGAAGTTCGATCTTGCAATTCCATCGGATGGGGTATCAAAATGAAGGGTTTTAAAGTGTTTTTACAAAAATATGTGCAACTTATATGTTTAAAAGTAATTCAAAGTGACAAATCATATCAAAAGGGAGATTGCGAAATCTTTATACAATAAATTATACAATACGCACATGAATCCAAAAAATCAGCGGTGCGTGCCTTGGGTTCGAACTCGAGACCTATAACTTCGCAGTCCGACGGTCATACAACCAGGCTATCACTGCTTTTACAAATGTTTACAAATTTACAAATTATGACCCTCTTATTTTTTTTTTAAACTCTACCAATGATTTAATTATAACTGACAGGACCCTCAAAAAGGCATCATTACCTGTAAATTATATTAGCATAAACAGAAAAGATTCTATTACATTTATTTTGCAATAGAAACAAGAAAAAATGTGAGCGTAGTTACGCATTATTCATAATAATGTTCCTTTCTGGTATGTATTACTATTTCTTTCCTTTTGTTCTTTCTCTAATTACAGGAATTAAGTAAATTATTAAGGAAGTAATCATGACAAAGCTTGCAAAGGTCGGATTATAATTGGGTTCATAACATTTATATGATTTAGGCGCAATTACACCTTAGTCTGTTTGTTCTGTATGGTGTCCGGACGTAAAGAATAGCACCATCCCATATCTTCCCGTGGGTGTCGTAAGAGGCGACTAAGGGACTTACCAGAGAATGGGCAGCAGCGTTCTCTGTGATTTTTTTATAACAAACATACTGCGATCGCCAACCCGCCTGCCAAGCGTGGCGATTATGGCAAAACCCCCCTTGGGGAGGCCTATGTCCAGCAGTGGACGTCTTTCGGCTGAAATGATGATGATGATGACACCTTAGTCTTGGTCAACCACCGCGCTGAGCCCGCGAGGTGGATTACGACTCACCCCTTTTCTTTCGCAGAGGGGGCCTGTGTCCCAGCTGGGAGGTCATTGTAGACTGATTATTATGCTTCGTCGAGAGGAGTTTGTGGTTAAATAATATCTGCCGCACGGGTCGAACTTCAACGTTAAGCAACGCTTGCCAAGGCCGGCCCCTGGCAGTGGCGAAGGTTCCATACAACACGATTCCTACCGGCTTCCCTTTAAGAACGGGCTAAATTAGTATTTCATAGACAAATAATAAAATCACATTAAAGACATGTACTCCGGCTTACCTCTTAAAAAAATTAACCCTTCGCTACTGTAGTGCACCCATATTTCGCCAATAAGGTCCCGTATTATGACATTTGCATTATAAACTTGCTACGAATTTCCATTGATCACATTTTTTTTACGACATATATAAGTCAGCAAAAATAAATAGATAAACAAGAAACCTCCCTTATCTACATTTATGAACTTCCTACATAAAAGCATATCTAAGGTACCAGCAAAAAATACATACATACGACATCAAAGAGTCATGAAATATCTTACATTCAATTGAGCTCCAAATTTTGTCACGGAATTTACAGCAACCGTAACTTTTTTACGGGATTTGGGGTGGTTAAATCCGTTTAGGGATCCGCGGTCGTATTGGGAAAACGGCTGTCAATCTGTCGCTGCGTTTGACTCAATGTCGGATTGATTCACGAGATAACGCCAACAGAAAAAGTAACAAGGCCATCATTAAATTGCGTTACGTTTCCGAGTGTTTGTTTGTTTTTAATCCTGGTATGCGTGTGATCAGTAGTCAGGTCTTTATATAAAAACGATACTCTTATTTAATTGCTCTTCGTATATTAAACAAGACACATAACACTATTTTCCACAATATTTTCCGGTTAAACCCAAAAGTGGACTGGTATACAGGGTGTAATGGACAGCGCTCTACAAACTGATGGGGTGAATTCAGTATATCATACTAAGATGACCGGTACAAGAAATTATTTCAGGAATGTTATGGGAATCCAATAAATTTTATTTGTTTTATTTCCTCATACTCAATGTATCGTTACCGTGACAAAACGCACGTAGCGAATGGCAAGCGCGATGACGAGTTCGATTTACTCTGTAGCTAGGCAGGAAGTGAACAACTCAAAATCAAAATATTTTATTTCACATAGGCCTAGATGGGCACTTATAAAACGTCGAAAAAAAAGGTGCACGGTTCGGGTTGGTCGTTTCCTATGGAGAAGAACCGACAAGAAACTCCATGGTTACTCAACTGATTTCACGCGTCGAGTATTTCAACATCTATTTTTGGATTTATTTTTTATTTTAGCCGTATTATTTACATAAATGGAGTGCTGCGTACAGGGAATGTTATTCTAAATTGAAATAAAGTAACAAAACTGAAAAAAAAAAATCGGAGTAAAATTCCGTTGGAACATGATTCAAAATAAGGAGCTGAATGCACCCTGTCAGTTTGTGGAGGGCTGTCCTTTACACCCTATAGAATGCCTTGTGGTATTCGATCTTAAATGTGAATTTCCTTGTTAGTTAATTTATTTATTTTGTTTGCATGTACTTAAACAAGATACTACGTGTCAATTAAGCTATCAGGTGACAAGTTTGTGGCTTTGCGGATTATTCAGAGATCAATATATAGATACCTATGTAGCAACATTTATGTAGCTGTATTGGGTGCATGACCCGGCCTTGTATTTGATAGATTCAGTCAATATTAGCATACTGTTCTTATTGGAGAGGGCTATCTTAAGCCATTTTGCTGGCACTCTCCTATTGTTCATTTATAAGATAATGATGATGATGTCATCTTGTGCTCTCAAGTAACTAGCATACATCCAACTTTAGCCGAAAAGATCCGAGGACAAAGTATGTGATATAGGCTACTGTTGTATGACTCATGCCAAAATCAATTAGGAAAAAAACCTCTAAAAAACTCTTTGTAGTTAGATATTTAAAGTTTACCCTCTCCTACTATATTTGACTTTTGCTGTGCCCGACAGGGTGCATAATGATCACAATTTTTTAATTTAGCACCTAAGTACACATTGTGGAATGCAAATAAAGTTTGAGTGTTGAGTATTGAGTTGAATCGCAAACTTTAATACCATCACAAAAGAATTTTGCATTCATTTTTTTTCCAAAAAAAAATCTTGTTTGACAGCATTTTGAAAAGCTTTATCTTATTTAAAAAAAAAACACTTGGTATTATCTGAAAAAAATATCACGTTGTATACCCAAAATCAAGACCGTATCCAATCCTCCAAAGCCTCTTTCACTCTATCTTCTTCCCAAATTACTCATAAAATAAATAGGTTACGGAACGCTCACAGCGGCCCGACTCACACTTGACCTATTTTTATTTCCGGATAAATAAGCATGGTAAACAAAATTTACAGTGTGTTACTTTTAGCCGTAAAACTAGATAGATAGCTTTCTTTCTTTCCGTTTCCGCATCACACCGGGTGTGTGTAGGTACTAAATGTGTTCTTTCTTTATTTATATTTATGTTCTTTTTGGGGTAGATAACGTGTTGTGTATCTGGTTCACGTAGGATGTGCGAAGGTTTAGCAGAGGTACACAGTTTTAGGTTTATACTTTATTTTTTACTAGCGACCCGCCCTGGCTTCGCACGGGTGCAATGTAGATTATACAGGGTGGAAGGGACATCCATGCGAAAACGATTGCCAGTTATTCAGTACATCATTCTGAGCCCCCAATATAGAAATTTTTCATCGGTAATTTAACAAAAAATCAGCTGTTCCATACATTTTGACCGTATAGGTATTGCACTTTTGTAGGAAACAGCTGTTTTTTAAAGTAAAGGTTTTTTTGTAAGGGCTATTTCCATATAAACCTCTGTTGTGTGTATGTGTGTAAGCAAGCAGATAAGAATAATAAAAAAAATACTTTATGCATTGGTTTTTTTTGTAAACTTTCAAAGTTGTATACCAAAAAAAATATAAAATTTCAAATTACTCGAAAATTATTGACTTTTGTACAGGGGTCATGGGGCGCCATTTGGTTGCAAATGATCTCACCTACATCGCCTTAACGGATTGCCGTCATATTTCCAGTAACTCTATAGCATTCGCGCTCTGTTTCTCGTTCTATCAAATGACGGTTCTGAGCGGCAGAAAAGGATGGAGCATGAAAAGTGCGATACCGTGCTGCCAGATGATGTTCAACTCTTAAGCTATAGGGCAACAATTACGTTTTCTTGAAAACAAAATTCTACCTCACTTTTCTAAAATTGAACTCAGGAATTGTCGGTACAATACTCATTAACGACAAGCCCAATAAGCATTAAAAAAAAAAACAAAACAATAATCTAAAACACGAAAAATAAATTAATGATCAAAGTTACCTCAGTACTGAAACAAAAAAACAAAATAATTATGTGTAAGTAACTGCAATCCATCAACCGTCAGTAGACAGACAGTCACGCGAATAAAACACGAACAAATTAGATACAGAACCCTGTATTATTGTCAGCTTTGTTTTGCACGACTTTTGGAGACACGACAGCTTTTTTTTTAGCCAATCATAAATTTTGGTAAAAAGAATAATGTTGAGTGCTTTTCTTTTAAAACTAACAAAAGAAAACCTTTATACGACTGCTTTTTTGTCCGACTATCTTGTTGGTGTAGTGGTCGAAGGAGCTACCTCCTGAGCATAAAGCCTTGGGTTCGATTTCTAGGCCTGTCAAAGCGTTGATTTGGTTTTTCTATCAGGAATTTCTCAGCGGTACCCCGGAGTCTAGATTTGTGACCAGCTAGTCAATGTTACCAGCTTAACTCTGTTACCGATAAACCCATCATACGGAACTTAAATTAATTAATTTTAATTTTATATTATTTTAATTTTGATTTTAATCTTAATTTTGATTTAATGGTAATTTATTTTAATTTTTGATTTTTATTCTGATGTTAATTTATTTTTTAATTTGTTAATTTATTTTCTCATGTTGATTTATTTTATTGTAATTTAAATCGAACTGTATTGATCAAGTTATCTGAAAATAATTTATTTTATTTATTTTTATTTTTAAATGTTACTGGCGAAATTTACTCGAGGTAAACGCCTACTTAACCCTTCGGGAATGTACAGGCGCGATGTTATGTCACGTCAAATGTTTTATCCGAGAATCTCCGTCAAAACGGACTCGCTATTTTATTTTACTTTTTAAAAACCGTTGCTCTTCACTTTAGTTTTCCTGTATCGTTTGTTCGACAAACACAAAATTGCTTGCACTAACATCGGATTTAGAACAAGGCAAATATTTTGTTTCGTGCAGTTCTCTAACTCGTTTCTCGTAGCAGAGAAGTAGTGTATACAGAATTCCTCCTTCAAATCATTTTTAAATACACAAAGAACAATCTTTCCGAAAGAAAACTTCACAGTTATTTTAACAGGACAAAAGTAAACCAACATCAACTTTATTGCAATTAGAATACAGATCACTGTGACAGTTACAGACTTACAAAACAACAATGCGACGTGGTAAATAAATCTTTATTTATACTTTAACTCGATGATTGCACGTCACGCGACGTCGCGTGAAGGTCGCGTTATGGTGCCTTACAATTATGTGCGAGCCATAAAATAACGACATGGGAGAAAGATGAGTGTTTTGAATTCTGGTATTTGTTTTGGCCATTAGGGAAGACTATCAATGAATTCTCCATTTTGGCCATCCAGGTAACTTCAGCATTTTGGCTTGGCAATGAACGTGTCAAGAGTCCCCACAGACTGCAGAGCTTCTATCGGCCGATAGTTTAGTACTCGGCCAACAAAACGGTCGGGGTGTTGAAGATTGTGCAAACCAGACCAACAGTCGGTCGGCTGCGCTCGACGGGTCGTACAATTGGCTGGTTGTTAGGCGGCTTTTAAAGAGACCACTCGCAGAGTCGGTCGATTAAACAATCAGCAAGTGTGAGCGCAGGATAAGAGCGCCATTCTGATCTAGCAGTTAGCCGATAGTATAGTTTGAAGGCAGTCGTGTAGCCCATCAAACGTATTTATCGGCCGATAGTAAGTCTGTAGTCAACGGGGTCATTTCATACATACCTACATTTAGAGAGGCATTTTAAATGCGTTCGCATTCTATCTTAGTATCAATGTGTCAAAAAACAACAATAATTGCCTACATATTTGACCACTTTTTAACATTGATTATCACTGAACCGAGATCAATTTAATTCTAACTTGGAATTCGATAATTTTCATAACATCGAGAATATTAGCTTTCAGCCGTTCAGCATTACACACAAATCGATTGCCAATACCACAGCCCAGTACTAAAGTATTTTCGGTAATTGATGCTCAAATACCCATTTGTGCTTACACCGTGAAGTAATCTTGAACAGAATGCCTATAATGAAATGGAAAATTTGAAGCGAACCAGCTGCTGAAACGAGCTGATGTCTCTAAATTCTTGCCTCGTTACACGAAAAGCTCATTTTGTTTTGTGTAAGGAGAAAATAGATACTTTCATTATGGTTACTGTAAAAGTATAGGATATATTTTTATGCTTCTATTTAAATATTACCAACGTGGATGTTCTTTTGTACTTCAGTGTTGCATTTTTTTTATTTTTAGCCGACTTTATGGAAGTGGCTCTCGTTTTCAGTGTGTGTTCTGTAACTATTTAAAGTTTAACGTTATTATTGCTGTAGAAAGAAGGGATCCATCACGAAGGCCCATTGCGGGTTGGTAAATGTCAAATGCCTTTGAATTTTTGATTCTAATTACAGTCGTGTGGAAGGTGTTTCTTTCAAGCAATATTAATATTATAATATTTATGTTAAAAAATCCAGTGCGATCCGTGAAACTATTATTATGCATCGATATTAGATCATATATATGTAATAATTTTTTCATAACGAATAAAAAAATACCTCGATAAAAAATAAATAAAATATACTAAACTACCTAAACTGAGAAAACTTACATGGCAACACAGGGGCGACACTCCGGTCACTTCTCGGGTGTCGGAGTGACGTCATAAACAAACAATTGACGATCGAACATACTAATACCGAAGATGGTTTTGTCACGTTTTAAAAGTTTGTTTGTGGTAGTAATTTGGGCACAAAAATCATGCGTTTTAAAATGTATTAATATTTTTACGTTCACGAATATTACTATTTTATTTGGTTCTGTATGGTGTCCGGACGTAAAGAATAGCACCATCCCATATCTTCCCGTGGGTGTCGTAAGAGGCGACTAAGGGACTTGCCAGAGAATGGGCAGCAGCGTTCTCTGATTCTACAACAACCATACTGCGATCGCCAACCCGCCTGCCAAGCGTGGCGATTATGGCAAAACCCCCCTTCTTGGGGGAGGCCTATGTCCAGCATTGGACTTTTCGGCTGAAATGATGATGATGAATGTCATTGGTATAACTATATGCCCCTTTCGGATCAGACAAGGTTTTTTTTAAAAATAATCATTGTATTTCTGGTAACATTAAATATTCATTTTGTGATAAACCTAATCATAAGTACCTACTGTAACCTAACTTAGCTTCTCCCAAAGAGAAGAGAGTAGCAAAAGATCTAATTTCCAAGTTTTCTTTGAAACGCCCTTAGCCGTGGCCTGGCGGGTGAAAAAATACGCAAGTGTCTGAAACGACCTAATTACTGAACAAAAGTTTGATATTCAAAGTTTAATTAATGTTGGTGGGTTCCTAAATCATTGAAAACAGGATGTATAGCAGCAGGCTTGTTTTTACCGCAGGCGTAGATGGAGTTATATTAACTTTATATAAAGAGCAATAGGTATTGTAAAGGTTTTTATCTCCACGGCTATTAATAATGGCCTATATTAAACGTTTTCATTATTTAGAATAGGTTCATGATATCTGAGTGCGCACGTCGTACTGTAAAAAAGTATTAGACTTGAAACTATCATGGTCACTAACATTATCATTAACACTAGAAACGGCATTCTTTGAGTTCCCTATATTTCGGCGCTGTTGCAAGCAAAAAGTAGTTGATTTTAGAATACTCTTTACTTTAAATTATCAAGTATGCTTTTCATTAAAGTGGGTTACTAACCTTAAAAAAAAGATTCTAATCGTACTACACAAAATAATAAAACTATGAACTAAATTGGAAAATCAGGGTAAGACTAGGTACTTACATCAATTCTGAGTTTTAAATAACCACATCATGGCGACTGCGAAAAATTACAAGATATTCACAGAACCAATAACGTTATTACTGACTATCGCAAAAAAGACGAAAACGACGAATTAAAAGAGCAAATACCAAAATTTTAATTCGCGCTTATCGCATCCTCCCATATCGACGCAGCTTCACAATTCCAGCTCAATTCCGTATTCTATCCCAGCTCTATGCTAACAGCTCGGAAAGCTCGAATAGCTGTTATCTTGGCTTGAACCCCTCTTTTATTCGAGCTACTTGCC
The DNA here is from genome assembly GCA_905163415.1 of Noctua fimbriata. NCBI lineage: Eukaryota > Metazoa > Arthropoda > Insecta > Lepidoptera > Noctuidae > Noctua > Noctua fimbriata. The sequence continues at coordinate 2,128,804 of LR990939.1, read as the reverse complement.
AAATACTGTCGCATTACTGTTAATTCGTGAGTACTAGATAAGCCGTATATATTGTGACGTATTTAGGCCAAATTCTGCCTAAAAAGATTTTAGATTCCTGCCGTAAGCACGAGCGGTTGAATTTACGTAATGTTTACCTCGTTCGTCTTGTGATAGCAAGACTGCTGTTTACTGTGAAGTTGATTGGTTTGATTCTTAAGACGGGCAAAGGGTTAGTGAGTTTTTCTGTCACGAATTTTTAAGTGGCTACTTGGAATCTGGATTAGTGCTCTCTCGCTCTCTATCACGTGTAATTTAAGAGCGTTAACGTCTTACGGCATTACATACAAACTTTCAAGTATTTTTTTTTCGAAATGACTGAACCAATTTTAATGAAACTTCGTACACATAAACAGGATACATAAGTCTAAAAATGTAACAGAGAACTTTTCGAAATGTCTTGCGTAAGAAGTTTTTTTTTTCTGTTGCAGGGTACGATAGTAATGAGACTGGACGGCGTCATGCGGCTGACAGCTGATAGGTCACAGGCGAGCGCACGCGAATTTCATACGGCCCACTGTTTTGTTATTGTGATAAAAGTGAATGATTATTAAAAAAAATGTTTCTTTGGGAAAATTGTTTGTTATCATGAGTCCAATCACGTAAGTATCGGTCACTAATTACCAGACACCCTATATAATACAAATTTTTTACTTACAATTACGCTTACAATTTCCGACACACCAACTTGTTTTTAGTTTAGAACTCCTAATATTATTTCCAGGGAAAATTTATTGATGGCTACACAACAGCAAAGTCTTAACTGTCTTACATGATGTTCGTGCTTCGGTTACAGGAACAAATATGTACTGAATGAGTTTCATATCATGTGTCTGCTAATTGGAAATTCAAAACTTTTCAAATCATTGATATGTCAAAATATGGACGAAATAACGTGGAAATAATGTTGAAATTATGTCGATATTATGTCGAAATTATGTCGAAGTTGTTGAAAGGCTTCCACCAGGACACCTGCTGCCATGGCCCACCTGGAATACCTTAAACCAATTGCTAAGCGAGGTGGGCCACTGCAGATACAACCAGGTCAGGTAGGGATATTCCGATGAAGCCATCAATGCAAACTATGGCTGACCTCCTGTCCTGCACTATATGTGGTTCCACGGGTACTTTAAGGGACCTGTCCGAGGCCACCACCAACGCCGTCGAGGTGGCAGAGTTCTGGTCAAAACAAATAAATTTAAAAAAAGGGAAATCATCGCCACGACGAAGAAAAACGATAACATTTCGTACGATATGACGTTAACGTCAATTTCATTATGACAAGTGTACTTGGTTGAAATGGAAGAGAAAAAAGAAACTTGTTTACGGTCTAGGTAGGGAAGTAGGTATTCAAAATAATCTTAAATAGCAAAAGTTATTTAAAAATCATAGTAAAGTAATAATAATTTAATCAAATCGATCAGCAGATTAGTTTTTATATTGGTTTTATAAATAAGTAAGTATTTTTTTTAAACGTTGCACTACACTACGACTATTTCACCTATATTGTGGGTGCGTTAACACGAAAGCAAAGCGCGGAAAAAAGGCAAATTAAATCATAGTTTCCTGACAAAAATACTTTCCGTTCTAATATTTTATTTCTTCGAAAGTGTATTGAAAAACGTCGTTTATTATGCATGAGGATTTGTTACTGCAGTTCCGGCTCCATAACACCCTCGCCTGCAGCTCGGGTGTTAATTCCGCTTCACTTGCAATAACAAAATTTCGTCACTTATATCAAAATGTACTAATTCCGTGCATGGATTGTACCCGCGACAATCAGCGCTGCAGGCACTCGCTCAGCCACTGCACTAACCTTGCCGACCCACTATCAAACTATCCTTAACCCTAACATTATCTAGACTATATTTTTAGTAAAAGATAAAAAGATTAAACCGGAGCCTTAAATATAAAGTTTTGCCAAATTTTCCACTACTCTATTATAATCTAATTCCAAACCAATATCCCAAAAATAAAACAACTTTTAAAAGAAAAATGAAGGCTTTCAGAAACTAATTTCTGAATAGTTAATTATTATCCGAAGAAAATTAATGTTCTACACAAGAGAAATTCCAAAAGTTTTTCCTACTGAAGGGATTTCGTGATAAATCATGCTGGGACATTGAATCTGATGAGATTTTGAATATTTATTCATTCCTCATTTACATTAAGGGATGAGTTGCTACACTCTCCTTATGTAAAACCAAGATGGTCAACCTTTCTGGTTTTGAAAAGCTTTTAAAAAATATTAGGTCAATATATTACTTATTCATCATCAGCCTAGCCTTATCCCAACTATGTTGGGGTCGACTTCCAGTCTAACCGGTTGCAGCTGAATACCAGTTTTTTACATGGAGCGACTGCCTATCTGACCTCCACAACCCAGTCTGTACAGGGAAATACGATATCCATTGGTAAGACCGGGTATCAGACTTTCGGGACACTGACTACCTGTAACGATCTGTCAAAGATCTGCTAATGACAGCCGGGAAAAACGGCTTAACGTGCTTTCCAAGGCACGGAGGAAACTCGGTATGTAAAGGGTGGTCACCCGTCCACAAACCAACCAAGGCAAGAGTGGCTTAACCTGAAGATTAATCCGAGTGGGTGTTCGTTGATTATCCATTATTCTGAGCTCCATTCATCATCGTTGCTCGTTATTGGGAGCTCACAATAGTTGAAAATTACGGAAGATATTCTGTAAGTGACATTGTAAGTATAAACACCATTTTACCACATTTTACCTTTTACTTCTAAAAACCCAATAGAAACTAAACTCACCGTAAGTACCACTTATTCAGCTAACACATAACCGACCCTATACACTTCCACACTCATACCCATTTCCAAGTAGGTACTTCACTAGGCGACACCTATAAAGGGTGTAAAAAGACCCTTAACCAAGCCGAAAGGCACTTGTTTTCGCCATCATTGCGATCATTTTTTTTTCTGGGAACCGTCTAGTTACGGAGATATTTGAGGTCAAAGTTTAAATATTTACACAAGTTTTTTTTTTTAAATACTAGTTTTTAAAGTTGTAAATTGACTTTAATTAGCTCAATGACCTGTTTACTATTCAAAGCATCCATCAGCACAAATTGTTGAGTGCGTTACGTTGAGTTTTACCGTAAAACGAGATTTTTCACCCAAAAAAAAACTTTCCCAGACCGCTTCGTGAAGGGTCCGTTTACACCCTGTATAAAAGTTACTGAATTTGCAACACTCAGATCAGGGCTGAAAGGTGAAATTTCACCAGTGCAATAATACTTAAGTGACACTTAACGTAAGCTAAAATCGGCACAAAAGGACTAGCGAGTCCCCCAATTGTTTATGCAATAGCCACAATAATTATCATCCGCGGGTAAGCACAATTATTGCCTATAGTTGGGTCTAAGTTATTGTCTAGAAACAGCCCTAATGTAGAATACATATTTTATTGGCTCCAGAAAGGGTTGCTTTTGGTTAGTATGTCTGGGGCTATCGATTGAAGATATACAAATAGTTTTATGTGTGAAAGTTAAAATGTCATAACCTTTTATATGAGGTATTTCTTACTTCTGAAATAAGGCATTCTAAGCAGGCATATAATTAAAAAATATAACATCACGCCTGTAATCCCCAAAGGGTAAGGCAAAGGTATACCCACATTTCGCTTGTTTTGTTTAATTCCCTTTATAATAAGGACAAACCTATTGCCATCCCGGGCAACATGTCAACCAAAGAAATTCTTAATGGAAAACCTCAATAACACTGCCTGACCTGGTAATCAAACCGAGAACCTCATTCAACAGTAGCACTTGTGACCACTAAACCAACGAGGGAGCCCCATAATGCATACATACATAATTAAATGCGGTAAGGTACACAAGGAACAAGGAACATCATATAGACCTCACCAGCACCACGGATCACATAATTCATTGGTTATTAAAAAATATCAGCTAGCTAGTTGTATATAAATCACTCTTACATAAGGCATTAACACTTACAGAATACGGTAAAAAAATGAAGCATACAAACAAAGTTACATAGAAAAGTACTACATAAAAGATTACTTAAATCTATTAAACATTAACCTAACTTAACTATTCATAAGGTCTAAATACTAAACGATCACTATACGAATCCCAATTTCTATTAACCCCTTTATAATATTTTCGATCTCTTCTTGAATAATTTAAGCACCTACCTACATACCGCCAAGAATCTAATTTTACGTAAGACGTCAGAAACTTAGCCAGACTTAAGCTGGAACGAGACTAGGCTACCTAATTTAATCCTGAAACCATCAGCTATTTATGCTGGAATATAATATTAAAATCGGTTCCAAGAATTAGCTATTATCTTATAAAAAGACGTTATTCGTTCCCAAAAACACGAATGCAGAATCGAAACCATTTACCGAATACAATAACATAAAAAATGAGCCATGGGAATAATAAAATTATGCAGCAGAGACTCACAAATTCGTATACGCTTCCAAAGATCTTAATCCCATTGAAAATCCCATAAAAAGAGCGATCAATCTGCTAAATGTCGAGGAAAACAGTTATACGCATTAGGGAGAAAAAAGCGAGATTGTAGGTGTCTCCCTCATCATTAATAATGAGACTACAGAAATTCGATGCTTGTGTGAGCAAATCCGAATAATCCTAAGACTCGGAATTCATTAGTTTAGCTTTGAATGGAAACGGTTTAGTAAGACGTACATACATTCGACGGAACAAATAAACCGTCTGTGTCAATTTTAGTAAGTGAAACTTGAGGTTTTTGATAAGGTATTCGGATAATCATTTCTTCCTTATTATAGGGCTGTTTCTAAAAGCTACTTTAGTTAAGTAATCACTTGTATGGAATTAATTAATAAGTTGTGGAAATTCTCGCCAGTACTTAAAAGAAAAAAGCAAATTTTCGCGATCGTTTGAACAATTTGTTATTAAATATCGACTTCAGAATAAGAAGAAATATGAAAAAACAGGATACAGGTATATAAACCATCTGCATGCCAAATACTTTCAGTAGTTCTATCGTGAAAGAGTAACAAACAAACATTCATCCATCCATCTTTACAAACGCATTTACATCAGTGGCACTAAGGCCGGAAGCTCAGCCTAAACACTGCGCAGTAAACCTTTTAAAATAAACACTTTCACTAATTGTTGTAGTGCTCTTCATAAGAGAACCGAGTCAGAAAAGGACCTACCCATTTCTACTGCCAAATAACATAGCTGTACCTCGCTTTGTGTCCGTGCATCCCGGTAAAATAACAATGGACATTTCAACTTCGTCTATAAGCTAGCAATGCATCGAAAACCCTTTGATATCTGGTATTAGCGAAACCTTTCAACCTGACCGCCCAGCACGAATACGCAACGTTTATTCACACGCTATTTTTTTATTGAAAATACATCTTATTGATTTTTTTTTTTTGCGTTATGCACAATCATTACGACCCAATAAAAACCGGCCAAGTGCGTGTCGGGCCACGCACAATGTAGGGTTCAGTAGTTTCCCGTCAAAATATTCGGATTTGCCTCCGAACGATTTTTATTGTGATAATAAGAACAAACTTAGATTTGCACTTGAGAAACCTGTGCTTCCATACATTATGTTTAGGAAAATATGTTAACCAAGGACATTTTATAAGTTGGTCGACTATTACTCGTAAACTTGTAAAGCCTACTAAGTTGTGATAGTTTATCTTCTAATTTCGTTATATATACTACTACCTTGAATTTTTTCACACACCCAAATACAACCGTTTAGCTGGTAGAGGGGGGGGGGGGGGGACACTTGAGTCTAACAAAAATTAGCACTTTAAAGCTTAATATTTCACAAACGAATTCCTTAATCGAAAAATTAAAATTAAACAAACAAACTAGCAAATTTTATTGATAACCTGTCCAACGACATACTACATTAAGGGGTACGCGAGAAAAAAGAATCCCACTTTACGTGTAATAGCCAAACTGAAGTGGCAGTGGGCAGGGCACATTGCTCGCAGAACGGATGGCCGATGGGGCCGAAAAGTTCTGGAGTGGCGACCGCGAACCGGAAGACGCTGCGTTGGAAGGCCTCCCACTAGGTGGACTGATGACCTGGTGAAGGTTGCAGGGATCCGCTGGATGCGAGTCGCACGGGACCGGTCAATGTGGCGACACTTGGGGGAGGCCTATGTCCAGCAGTGGACGTCTTTCGGCTGAAATGATGATGATGATGATGACTTTACGTGTAGTAGGTACAGGACCACTTTATCGGCGTAACTAATCTGTATATTCATGCCAAATTACAGCTTTCTTGTACGAGTTTTTTAGCTAAGCTGCGGACAGACAGACGGACATGGCGAAACTATAAGTGTTCCTTTCCTTGTTGACTACGGAACGCTAAAAAATAATGTTTTCAAACTAAAGCAATATTGCGTGCAAAACGGGATTATAAATTTTAATATCGGCCGAAGCTAGTTTGTTTATGCAAGATGGCCGTCTTACCTTCATGAAAAAACCTTCTCAATACGAATAAAAGATTTAAGCGAACAAAGAAGACATAACGGTCTATCCTACGCGTAACTTACTTGTAATGGGTGTATGAATAACTTAGGGGACGTTTATCAATTCATAGCAGTCTAATGAAGCTATCACATATCGTCTCGCGAACGATTAACTTAGATTAGTGACGTCTGCTAATGTATTATTACTTTGCAGACAGTGATGGCTGAGAAATTCCGCTATCTGATGGCCTTTGGAACAGCTTTGAAATGTAATGTTCTAGTTCTCGAGTTGATGGCAAATGTACATACATAACATAACACCACGCCTGTAATTCCCGAAGGGTTAGGTTAGTAATAGAGGGCGAGCCTATTGCCATCAACCGGACACAAATTCAGACTCCGTGGCTACTACTGAGAAATTCCTGACCGAAAAACCCAATAACACTTTGTCCGACCAGTGAATCGAACCCATTACTTCATGCTCATCATTCGCGCTTGCGACCACTAGACCAACGAGATAGTCATATCACATACATTGTTGTTATACTTAACTAGTTTGCGCCCACCGTTTCGGTCGCGTGTTTTTTTACACCTTTTCTTTATAAATTATAGTCTATAATAATAATGTTATTACTGTCGAGTCTCATTCAAATCTGTTCAGTAGTTTTTGCGCGTAATAAACATCCATCTGTAAATCCATCCATCTACACAAACTTTCGCATTTATAATGGTAGTAATGTAAGATGAGTTAGGTCCAATTTGTGGTCACGCTGATAGCAACATCAGTGCTGATCCTAGGACCTGGGAAATGCAAGTGTTTGGAAATAAATCGAGTATGATTACAATAGTAGGAAACGGCTTGATTACGCTTCAATTACCGAATAGAAAACACATTTTAAAGACCCTAGATGGATTCACTTCTCTTGAGGTAACTGTATTCATTTCAACTCCATTACTGAATTTATTTTGAAAAATAAATATATCTTGAGAGAACATTACAGTACAGACCGACCGCTTTAATGCGTCCTCCACCTTACCCCATCAAACGCACATTAAGCGTCCACAAAGTCCTAACAATATGCCACAGGTTATTTGTTTAAAACAACCATAATCCACGTAGGTATTACGATACTAATTGAACCAATACGTGATCAACCTTCAGAATATTCCATTTAAATTGATACCTTCGCGAGGTTTCATTAGTCGGTCTATAAAAGAAAACATCGTACGGAAACTTACGACTTAATAATCTAGATACGCTAACACACACATAGTAAGCAAAGCCTGATAATCAGTGTTCGATATTTTCCCTCCAAGTGTTCTACGGTTGAAATTAATTAACGTCAACTTCTGCTAGTCCCCGGGGGAAGATACGTTCGTTACTGCATATATTGATATTGCTTACATATGATAGCACTAAGCAAATCAGTTATTGAGGGACATAAGGTTCCAAATAGACTAGAAACAAATTTGTTAATGATTTCACTGTTCCAATCTAGTTTGCTGTTAAAAAACTCAATTTAGGTTTATGCTTGCCTAGTACACATGCTGTAAACATTGTACTTTGTATGCAGATAGATAGATAGATAAAATATACTTCATTATGTACACTAAGCAGTCATGGAGTCTGGATTTGTGCCCGGCTGATGGCAATAGGCTCGCTCCCTATTAAATGGGACTTAAACATAACTGGCAAAATGTACTATTAGATACACCTCTGCTTAACCCTTCTGGGATTACAGGCGAGATGTTATGTTTTGTACTCCGTAAAAATGTCACATACACAATGGGCGGTCTTGTTACGAAAAGCACTGACCAGCAATAATAAAATTAAGAATAGATAAAAAAAGATAAATTCATTTCAAACGCACTACATTTACACTACATTAAAACGACCAGTATTTCCAATCCGATTTGCGTTACTAACTCAGTTTACAGACCTCGTAAAAACATCATAATTATCACATCACACTTTCCTCAACTCAACAGAATCAAAGTATCGAAAAGCAGCCGAATTTCTCAGCGATTGATAAAGGTTCTGTTATAAGCAGTAATCGTAAATCCCTAAGATCAATGAGATAATGCCGACATCGGTATCAAATCCATCGTTAAATATTTACCTAATACCTCTGGCTTACAGAACTGCCTTAGACCCAATAAATATTGTATGAAGATCATTTTGGGAGTTATTTTTGGTTACATGTATATGGGTTTTTGTGTACAACATTTATTGGTATTGATAATGAAAATATACTTATGCTGTCCTATTTGACCCAAAGGTTGACTGGTAGGGAATGCCTTGTGGCATTAAGTCCGCCTATATACCAAGAGTGGTACATGAAGTTTAAATAAATAAAATAATTAAAACAATACTTGAGAAGAAGGTCAATCTAATTTTCAAAAATGTAGTCGCAGACATTATCTTTGATTCGAGACTCAACGAATGAATTTCTAAAACTTATCAAAATTGTAGGTGAAAGAAGTATTATATTGTGTAAGTATAAAGTAAAAAAAACAGACACCAATATTTATATTTTTGGGGATTTATATATCGTTTACTCATGTAAACGACATACAAATCCCGATCACCCACAATTTACCCGTTAAGTTATTACTTACTTAAACTTAACAGGCAAATTGTGGGTGTTCTGGCTAAACCTTTTGGGATTACTGGCGTGATGTTAAGGAGTTTTGTCAAAATCATCAATCGTGTGTTTGAAATAAAATAAACAATAAAATGAAGCCCGACCTTCATCAAAAACTCACGAAATAAACATCCACAATTAAATAAACCGAAAATAAACTTGACATGTACTTCATTAATATAAACACATTAAATTGGACAGCACTAACATTTTGCATTGGTAAAATGTACTAATTGGTTGAAATACTTGAACTGAAACATTTTATTGAGGACTGAAATATTTATTCCAATTAATACGACTATTTTAAAAACTTACAATGAAATAATTTCATCTTTGAATTTGAATAATAGTTCGAATTAAAATAAACGTTTGAAGTAACGTTGCGTAGGACAATTTAAATATCAACCGTCCCTAAAATCATGAGTGTGTATAAACCTATGTGCCGGGATACATGTGTAGAAATTAATAACATTAATTGCTTAAACGGCTAACCAAACACTTCTTAATAGTGAAACTCCTTTCAATTATACCTCGAATACCGTTTGATTACGGCAATAACATCGTGAGAAATCGCCGATTAAAAGTTATAACGATCGTGAATTTCATCGGATGAGGCACATACATGATCGTTTTCACACTCGATTTAATTCCTCGAATAATATTTTGTTACCTCTCTCGATCAACACGATTACAGCTGTGAAAACAAATTCCTTTTTCGAAATTGAAGTTCGAACTGATTATTAAATTCTTCGATTCTATTTGTCAACACAAATCGAAACGGTTGTTTAATTTTAGAACACTGGCTGAACTTGGTTTGATCTTATTTTTATTTTTAACACGCACATTTAAATAAATTTAAATGTCACAATTAATTTTTTGCCAAAAACTAACCGGCACGTCAGAAAAATCGAGAAAAAAAATATTATTCAAAATAAAAAAACACTCGCAACTTACATGATTGTCATCCAATATTTTTGTCACACACACAGACACTCACACACACAACACAAGCACTAAAAATCGATGTTCGGTTTTTTATTCCGGCGCGCTTTGGGCGGGCGGCGTGCGTCGCTAGGGCGGGCGGGTACGACTGCGGCGGAATCGCGTATTGGCGCTAGCATCGCCTACCCGAACTCCCGGGGAACGAAACACGAGGTTTCTTTCAATAATAATACATTTTTGACGCTTGACTGGGTAAATATGGCTTTAGAACGGTGTGGATTACCAAATCAATTTCGATCGCCTGTAAAGCGAATGAATTTTGTATTAAAACCTTTTCGATAATCTATCTTCACCGCTAGCGCCATCTATTGTGGAAACTTGGAAGTTTTCAACGGATGTGAATGTCAAGCTTTTCCCGCTTGATTAGGTATTTGTGTTTACTCCCAAAGGAAATACAAACGTGGTGATACAGTTAAAAATAAAAATGAAAAATGTTGGTACTCATCTTTGCGCGTTCGTTGACAAGTGTTCGTAATTTTCTATTTCGAATCTTGTGTAGTAGATGAATTTATTCATGAATATCTGGTGACGTCCACTGGTGATTTGGTACGGGCGTCCCTATGGACTGTTCTTGTGGCGTAATGAAATCCTACTAACATTGTAATAGAGATATTTGTTACGTCATCAACACAGCCGCTACCGTTTTTTTAACCAATTCCTAAAAAAGTGAATTGTGTATTTTTATGTTCGTCCTTTTCTACATTGCAACAACTTACAACTGCCTTTTTGGTCTAGTGGCTGCAAGTGCTACTGTTGAGCATGAGGTCTTAGGTTCAATTCCTAGGTCGGACAAAATCTAAAGGTGGCCCCGCTTCAACCGTCTCGCCTCACAACTTAGCCACTGAATAACAGACTGTAAGCTGCGTAGGTGTGTGGGCATGACCACTTACTGTATTTTAGCAGTCTAAGTGAAAATAGTGGTCAGCGCGGTATTTATGTTCCGTCGTACATTATGAATTTCTACTTTATCGTCGGTGCATTACTATATTACATACTTAACATTCAGTTTTGAAATTACTATGATGTATGGAATACAAGTCCGTGATTAGACCTGTCGTACTGTATGGATCAGAATGCTGGGCTTGTGAAGAAGATGGATTTCATGTGGCGGAGGCGATTGCATTTGAAAGAGGCGCCTGTTACAGAAAAAAATAAAGTAAGTCGTTTGTTTTGGTATGGATATGTAATGAGGACGCATGTGACTAAAAGAGTGATGAATATGAATGTTGATGGATGGAGAGGGAGAGGAACGCCAAAAACAAGATGAACGGATTGTGTGAGGAATGATATGAAAGAGACAGGGGAGAATGGAAGAAAAAAACGTGTTGCGCCGACCCCAAATAGAATGGGACAAGGCAGGAAGATGATGCGAAATAATAATTTATACTAAGATTATGAAGAGTTTGTTTGGTTAAACGCGTTAATTTCAGGAACTACTGGTTTGAATAGAAAAATTCGAAAACTTTGTGTTGCAAAGCCCATTTATAGGGAAAGGCTATAAATATAACATCACGATACAACTAATAGGAGCGGAGTATCAATAATAAATGTTGCAAAAACTGGGAAAATTGTTATACAATTATTATATATATAGCTAGTACAATCATAAAGCCTTCAATAATCTACATCTACAATCATAAATTCTTAAATGCTAAAATATGTTTTACATTACTGTTATTTCTTCTGCACACAAAAATATTCGTTTAAAGAAACGAACGTTTAGAGAAGATTGAGCTCTGAAATGTTAGCACTCGACGAATGCACGAAGCAGCGATAGATCAAGCTCATGACAGGTACCTCTTATCTTGCTATGTGTAGAGTATTGCAAATGCGCCTTAGCGTGCGATGTGTTCAATTTCTATTGTGAAATTATTGTATAATGGAGTTAAACATTTAATTCAAAATTAAGTTTTAAGCCGTGAGGCCCTAACACGAGGTGTAAAAGTAACGTAAATATTTAAGTCGAATTTTTAATTAAAAATACTTGTATAACATTATAACATATTAAAAAAATTATTCATATCTATGGGTGATATGATGATTGTGCTTATTGCAAACAATTTAACTAAAATGCTTTAGATAAAATATAGATAAAAATCAACGTATTTACGTTACAATTTCACGGCGCGCTCAGGGTCTCCGGAGATCGGACCTGAAACTTCAAGTTTAAAAGCCGTGCTTTCTACCACTTGACCGATGACACAGTCCAAAACACCTAAGTAATAAGTATCACTCCACTCGCTTCCAGTCTAACCGGATGCAGCTGAATACCAGTACTTTACATGAAGCGACAGCCTATCTGACCTCCACAATCCAGTTAGTACTGCGTACTACGATACATAAAAAAATATATATATAAAACATACATATATGAATATCCAGTGTTACCAAGTAACTGGGTTGTGGAGGTCAGATAAATAGTACATACAACTGCATACATTTAGACTGGAAGCCAACCCAACATAGTTGACAAAAGACTATGCAGATGATGATGATATCCTATGTATTAGATGAACAAACGAAAACAAAACAAAATAATGAAAACGACTACTTAATATTTGAACACGGTAAAATATAAAGTATTTAACTATGATAATGGTCTTCTATAAAATTAAAAATGAACAATTTTACAAGTTAATCGCTTTTTAATTATTATTTACGTTTCATTAATACAACCACTACGTTTTTGTTTGATTTACACTTTGGGCTGTTTTCACAGAACAATATGAGATTTACAATTAAATAAAATGAGGATAAAATGCACTATGAATATCATTTTATAACAACACGCCTGTAATTTTTCGAAGGGTATGCGGTGGTGTACGTATAGTTAATAACATTAAGCTGGCATACTCTGAGGGGTCAGTTTCTGGACAGAAATGCAGATAAAGACGCGCTTACTTTAGGCTTGTTAGTTTATAAGTCCTAGGTAATAGGAAACGGTTCAAATAAAGACTGAATCGTAATTGAAAATTTTGTAATAGAAAAACCTAATGACAAATTGCTAAATATATAAATATAGGAGCTCGTGTCTAAATAATAACAGCCGTTCGGGTTGATCTTAAGGTTAAGCCACGCTTGCCTAGGTTGGTCCGTGGATGGGTGACCATCCATTATGTGCCGAGTTTCCTCCGTGCCTCGGAAACTCGCCACTTTTAGCCGTTGGCTATCATTTGTAGATCTTTGACAGTTGTTACAGGTAGTCAATGGCCCGAAAGTCTGACAACCAGTCTCACCAAGGGGTTTCGTATTACCCACCACTAACTGGGTTGTGGAGGTCAGATAGGCAGTCGCTCCATATAAAATACTGATTTTCAGCTGCATCTAATTAGACTGAAAGCCGACCCCAACATAGTTAGGAAACAGCTAGGCAGGCGATGATATTGCTAAATATATTCTTATTTTCCTATTTCTAATCAACATGTCTACATTTTGGTGCAGAAACCATTTATTGATTCTTAAGTCTTTCCCTACTTTTATAGCCATTCATAATTAGAACTTCTTGAAGATACTTCCATACGCCATAAAAACTTACAATAATCGCGGATATGACAAATGATTGCCGGAATTTCGCTCGCCATGATTAATCTTTTAGATAAACGTTTGTATGATACACAGAGCTTACAAGAATTACAAGCAAATCTAACAATGACTTTATTTAATTGAAGGAGAACCAACAGCTTTAACTAAAGGATAATGGTCGTATTCAAAGCAACACAGAACCTTACAGATCCTTACGGGTAAGACAGGACGGCCGGTTGATGTGAAACAGAATTCATAATAAAATTTATAAAAAAAAACATAAGGAGATTATCATTATCATCATCATCATTGATCATTTCAGCCGAAAGGCGTCCACTGCTGGACAGAGGCCTCCCCTAAGTGTCGCCACATTGACCGGTCCCGTGCGACTTACATCCAGCGGATCCCTGCAACGTTCACCAGGTCATCGGTCCACCTAGTGGGAGGCCTTCCAACGCAACGTCTTCCGGTTCGCGGTCGCCACTCCAGAACTTTTCGGCTCCATCGGCCATCCGTTTTGCGAGCAATGTGCCCTGCCACTTAAGTTTGGCTACGTCGGTTTCCTTGGTTCTCTTGCGGATGTCCTCATTTCTGATTTGATCACGCAAGGAGATTATGACCTAAAATAAAGAACAAATATTACATTAATGTATTTTCTTTTATCGGTTTCTATCGATCAAATCTGCATACAGCCTAATTACTTTACCAATTGAGTAGCGTGGAACTTTCGAAAACGGAATATGTAGGTAGATCAACAATCGTTCCAAAACAAAATTTATTTCAATAAGAAAAGATTGATTTTACGTGGCATAGAAGAGGCATTACGCTATGACAGCTACATGCCAACTTCCGTCACGGCATTCGAGTCAGTATTACTGCCTAGGCACGCATACAGATGTTTCCCATCTAAAATTAAAATATTTGAAACACTAATGGTTACATGCACGTAGTACATACTATACATGTAATAATCAGGAGGATGGCAATACCCATCAATTTGTTATAAAATTTTACTGGCAATGAGAGTCTAATGAGAACAGAGAGTTTTTGATGATTGTTTCCTCAAGAGATTATCTCAGACCTACATGATTCTCACAATTTTAGAATATTTGGGCTAGTGACCTATTTATTCTTTATGTACCAAAAATACACTGGTATTAAAATAACTCTATCCGTACCGTCACAAAATTTCGGCATTTAAAAGTAGCTTTTGACTACCGCAAACGAGGACGCTTGAAATTGGGACTTCTTTTTCTTTATCATATGGTTAGTGCTTTACTTGGTGTCAGAGTGTTTATGCCGCCTATGTGCCTCTGACTTGGCTTTACATGCCGTCAAGAAACATCTCTCAGGCATGCTGGTTTCCTCATTTTTTCCTTCATCGAAGCAAGTGATAATTATATAATACGCACATAAATCCGAAAAACCATAGTTGCGTGCCTTGGGTTCGAACTCGAGACCTATGACTTGGCAGTCCGACGGTCACACAACTAGGCTATCATAATACTCTAAAGAATCAAAAAGCCGGTGGTCCTTCCCCACAATATGTCCCTCAAAACTGTGTAAAAACATAAAGCAATCGTCACTAACCGACTTCGGCAAGTATAATTAATGCGCGATAAAGTTCCAACGACCGAGCCTATTAAAAGGACCATTAAAACAGAGGGATTTCCAGATATTTAAGAGACTTTGAGAGATTTCGGGATTACTAGGCTGTATTACGAAACATCTGGAAAAATTATTATATCTAGATTTTAGTCTGAAAGTAATTTTGCCTTTGTTAGGAGATGAAAGCTATTTGTCATGGTGATATTTATTTAGATTTAAATTAGTTTTTAGATGACAGTCATAATGAGTTCTGTTGGGGGTAATCAGAGTTCACGATGATCGTAAAATATGAATTTCGTAAATTGCTTTGAAACGATTGTAACTTAAGTCGTCTGAGCTCAGAACAAACCTTATGTGTTGTCAGTACATGAACAATGCACGTTCTGTATGGTGTCCGGACGTAAAGAATAGCACCATCCCATATCTTCCCGTGGGTGTCGTAAGAGGCGACTAAGGGACTTACCAGAGAATGGGCAGCAGCGTTCTCTGTGATTTTTTATAACAAACATACTGCGATCGCCAACCCGCCTGCCAAGCGTGGCGATTATGGCAAAACCCCCCTTGGGGAGGCCTATGTCCAGCAGTGGACGTCTTTCAGCTGAAATGATGATGATGATGATGAACAATGCACGATGCGAAACAAAAGTGCTTGGAACACGATCGAATGTGTTGACTTGAGTAATCGCCACTCAAATTCACTTGGTTACTCTCGTGGTCGCAAGCGCTACTGCATAAAGCGTCATCCTAGGTTCGATTCCCCGACCAGGCAAAGCGTTATTGGATTTTTCAATTAGGACTTTATCAGCAGCAGCCCAGATTTTAGAAGTTGATGGTGCGACACCCTCGTACCTAAGATAGAACGTACAGCCGTTGGTCTTGCGCCTGATCTCTAACTGCTCATGTTGAATTGCTGTCCGATCCAACTGTGATAATAGGGGTGGAGTGAAAATACCAGTCACAGAAGACATGATATCGGGCGGATATCATGATTATTATGAATGTAACTGTTAGGTTCATAATAATAATGATGTCCACCCGATCATCATCGTAAATACGAGAGGGGAATTAAACAATTATTAAAAGTATTCCGGATTTTTATCCGGAATACTATATGAATACTGCACACTACTGTATGTATATATGATTTTTATCTTTGACATTCTTTTTTTTTTCTTTTTACTGACATCTAATATTTAATGCTATTTTATATTTAATCTCTGTTTAATTGTTTTATTTTTCTCTTATACATGACATCTAATTAATTGATAAAATTTATTATAGATTTCTAATTTTTAATATTTTTTTTAAATAATCATAATTTTATTTCTGCATTTAATTGAATATGTTATCGTAACCTTAAATTCCAGTTCATAAATAACAACTTCACGATATACATAAGATAATGACGGCATGCAATTGTTTTTAAATGAATATATTTATTTCGTTTATATTTGTTCGCTTCACGGCAAAAAATAGAGAATCTGACTTGTTTGTAACATCTCACACACCGTGTAACTACCTATATTTACAAATAAAAGTTTCTTATTCTTATTCTTATACTTTTAATAATTGTTTAATTCCTCCTAGTGGTATTTTTACCACTAGGTCCAATATACAAATACAGAAGAAGGGACGTCAAGAAGTTGGCTACAACAAACAAATAAATAATTTGTTCCCAAAATAATAACACAACAACTTGATTCTTTGATCCTAAGCTAACATGATTGTTATCTGCCCACGTAGTATTGTTTCTGCGTTTATTTTAGTACGAGCTTCTGCCCACGACTTGACCCGCTTAATTTTTAGTACATCTGGGGGCCTAAAATGGCCGGGATAATTATATTACGTTAAAATTCTTAAATCTGTTCTGTATGGTGTCCGGACGTAAAGAATAGCACCATCCCATATCTTCCCGTGGGTGTCGTAAGAGGCGACTAAGGGACTTACCAGAGAATGGGCAGCAGCGTTCTCTGATTCTACAACAACCATACTGCGATCGCCAACCCGCCTGCCAAGAGTGGCGATTATGGCAAAACCCCCCTTCTTGGGGGAGGCCTATGTCCAGCAGTGGACTTTTCGACTGAAATGATGAAAATTCTTAAAATGGTCACAGATGCAGTCAATTTTGATTACATTAACTGCGTCTGTAACCATTTTAAGAATTTGAATTTGAATTGTCACAAATTTATGATCATTTAACGAATTGTATCGTAATTCATATTATATTATCCTATTATGATTCTGTTAAGGGCATTACATGGCTCAAATCCCAAAAACAGCGTATGTTCAAAGAAATTTGTTGATGAATCCCTTCGTGCGTTTTACGTGTAAAAAAAATATGTTATAGTTAAGTTCATCACAAATAAATTGTATTGTTTAAAATTTTAATAAACCTTCTCAATTTTTTTTGGTTAATCGTAGAAAATAGGTCCTTTTTCAACCTTAATTGTAAATTATCTCTGTAACGGCTGAATAGATCGGCATGAATTTTGTAACAACAAGTACGTAATGATATACTTAACAATCTGAATTGTTTTTTTTCTGTTATTTCTTTTAATATTTTTAAATAATAAATAAAAACCGAAATTTTGTGAAATGTGCGGGGCAAGTCAACAAAAACCAGTACAGGGATCAAATCATCAAGGTCATCGAGTAATGTAATGCCCTTAAAGCGGCCATCTTAGGCCCCGTGGTCATATACGCATCTCAGTTGCGAGTATTACGCTCCTGAATTTTGTCTGAAGCGTTTAACCGTAACCAAAATTGACACTCACTACATCAGTTTCTTATTTGAGGGTCGTCAGTTTTGTTTTTTAAATAAATGACAGTCACTCAGAACCTGAAACAACACACCAGAATGTTTCTAGTAGGATACTTCGTATTGGGGAAGCCCAATACGAAGAATCCTACAAGGAGCTTTACTAGGTACTATACTATTCGAGTGACTTTGTCTCGTTCTGAGAAAACTACTATCCAATTTCGGCGAAACAAAACGAAAGAACATTAATGTTACTTTTGTTGATATTATAGCAGTGATAGGCAGAGGTATAGACAGATCTTATCATCATCTGCCGAGCCTTTTCCAAACTATGTTGGGATGGCCAGATAGCCCTGGGTATGACTGGTGTCAACTTTCGGGACCCTGACTACCTGTAACAACTGTCAAAGGCAGCCGGACCAACGGCAGCCGGACCAACAATATAATTTAACAACCTATTTTTACGTACCTATATTCTAAGCAAATAAAGACCTATTCTATTCTATTCTATTCTAACGGCTTAACGTGCTTTCTGAAGCATGGAGGAAACTTGGTAAGTAATGGATGGTCACCCATCTTTGGACCGATCTTGGCAAGAGCGGCTTAACCTGAAGATCGATCCCTACGTCTGTTGTTATTTACCCAAAAGCTCCTCAAATTTTTAGTTACTATGTGATTGGGGGTGTACCTATTTCCATGATTTACAAATCAATCATGCTTTCAGCTGCTACCTCCTAATTCAAACCCTAAAAACACTGCCCCCTGAGCAGTGTTTTGCTCGAGGCCAAGACCATTAAGTCGAGATCTATAAACGATACCTAGAACGTAATGCAGCTGAGTGATATTTCTTTCAGTGTCACAAAACACACAGACCGGAAAACTATCATCTAAATCATGTATAAAGTAACGTTTATAGATCTCGGCCTAAATATCGACTCTCAGCAGTTGCGCTCTACTCCAAGTATGGATTAAATACGTAATAGTCATAGGTACAGTCAGCCTCAAAAAGATGTAAACACCGGCAAGAATTCATTTGATTGGTTACAATTTGTGTTCCATAATATTGTACGAGATCGTAGAAGATGGCGGTTGGACAAAACCAACGACCAGTGGTCCTTATAGCCCTGGATCGAAACAACTGGAAGTCGTGAAGAGAGGCCTTTGCCCAGCAGTGGGATGAGGCAGGCTAACTATAAGTATTTTGTAACAATATTTATTTACAATGAAGTAGCTCTTCCACTCTCTACTTATTTAAAAAAATTGCTGTGCCCGACAGCGTCTATAGTTGTTACTAATTTTTATTTTATTTACCACTTATAAGTGTACATTATGGATATATCAATAAACGATTTCGAAATCAATTTGAGATTTGAAGTACCCAGTGTAATATGTTTTGTGGCTACAAATTCATAGATGATGAAATTAATAAAATTCTTGTCGATGTATACAGATCTTTTTGAGGCTGCCTGTACATGAGGGTAGGTATCTAAAAATATACTCATTGTTGCTAACGAAAATCCCATCTTTATTTCTAGATCATTCGATGTTACTAATTCTGGGTTCTTTTGTAAGCTACAGAATTATCCGTTCTGAGAATACTCAGTCCCAAAAAAAGATTTTATCTTGTTCCTTCTGTCTGATATTCAACTTGTTTAGTACGGGTTTATATCGTAGTTTATTATCTATATACAAAGTGTGTCTGGAACCACGACAATAAATTAAAACGAGCACAGTACTAGTCCATCTAAATATTTTAAAACACGAAAATTAGTAGATAATGAAAAATTTAAAAATATTAATTTTCAAACAAAATAAATAGCAGAATCAACTGCATAAAAAGCAAACACGCTTTATCTACGAAAAGTCACTGACCGTTGCGCAGCGCGGTGCGGGCGCGGCGCGGTGCGGGGCGCAGCGATGGCGGTAGGTAGTCGAAGGTAGGTATTTTAGTCGGAGAACAACAAATTAGCGGGATAAACTCACTAAGTTGCGCGTTGTTAATTAAAAGATCACTGATTTAATAATTAATCACATAATATCACATCACAATCAGAATTTACACCATCAAACGTTTGTGTGTCACCATATCTCTCCCGATATGTATGCAATGGTAAAGCTGCATTTTGGTTACATTCTCCTTACGTAAGTACCATGTCGGTGTACTCGGCAGCTGGGTATCTTATTTGAGGCATAATTAAACTACAAAACTTCAAACCTAACCTAAATCACGAAACTATACCTATTAAATGCTTAATTAACTAACTAATATTACACTAACACTTAACAATAAGTCACACTAACCTATGCACTAATCCAACTATCACAAATCGTCTTAAATCACAATAACAACTAAAACTTTTTATAAAATCACGACATTGCGCGCGCGGCTCGTCTCGTGATAAAAAAATTAGGCGTGTGCTCTCCTCAAAGGGCGCCGCTATGCACTAACTGCGTAGTTACCGAGTCCGAGGCTTTTTGCCAAAAAATTCCGCTCACACACGCATACGCAATGGTCTATGCACCACTAATGCATAATTTGCGTAAGTAATATTTCTTTTTCTTTCTAATTGTAGTATTTTGTGTAACTGGGCGGGGCGCGTTAGAGTGAAATAGTGTGACACCTTTCTCTGTCTTTCAAGCATATTGAGACGTAGAGAATAGAATCGTACGTTTTGCACAGGTTCTTGACCTTACAATGTTTACCTATTATTGCGGACTCAGATCTACATCATGTTGTAAAATAACAAAGTGAAAAATAATTTCCTGTGGCTAAAGTATTCATTGGATTTGATTGAATTTTTGTATACGGGTAAAAAACATGACACTCTTTACGTGGTTTGAAGGATTGTCAATCGTCCTGCCCCACTCTGTATAAACAAATAAATAAAATTGAAGTGTCTGTTTGTAATTTCAAAATAACAGCTTTTTACTGAATTTATAATGAAGGTATATACGGTACTTATAATAAAAAATCTTTTTTTTAAATTTTTGTCTGTCTGTCAGTCTGTTTGTTCCGCCTAATCTCCGAAACCGCTGGACCAATTTTGGCGGGACTTTGACTGGCAGATAGCTGATGTTATATGGAGTAGCTCGGCTAGGCTACTTTTATTTTACAAAATGGGTTAGGGCCCCGTGCAAAAAAAATAAGACCCTTAGTACATAACCCCACGGTTAGCGCAGTAGCTAAGCGATTGGATACTAAGCTGCGTGTCGCAGGTTCGATTCCCGCGCGAAAATAATATTTGTATGGCCTACAGGTAGTTGTTCCGGGTCTGGCTGTTTGTGTAATAATGATATCCACCCGATCGTGGTTGTAGATACAAGAGAGGAAAAAAATACGTACACCTCCAGTACAGTCTTTCTCAACTCGTCTCTTAAGATGGAGAGAAAAAATATGTTAGAGTAAATACGGTAACCACGTAACCTTGTGTGTTTGAGTAGGTATCAGTGTATTTAGGGAGTGACCACTAACACCGCAACTTAACTTACAGGCCAAAACTTTTATAAAGATTACACCACATGTCAGACTTTTAGATTTTCGTTTACGTGTCGCAACCAGTTATTAATGGCATACTTAATGATAACAATATTTATTTTTGTAATCAGGTTTTTCTAACATTTTTCTAGTAATGTAAAAACAATATTTTTTGTAGTACTAAATCCGACTACTGAAAAATCACGCTCTAATTGAATTCGGGGTTTACAAGCTAAAATCGACTCCTCCTATTGTTGAACTCGGTTAAAATATAGTCTATGTTATCCGGGCCATAATAGCGAATCGATTGACACCTTATTTATCAAAATCGGATGAATAGTTTAGGCGCTACGCAAGAACATACGTAAATACAAACATAGATACATACTCGTAATATAGAGACTGCTAAAATCATAACTCTTCCTTTTAACTTCGCCGTAGCGAACATCTGACAATAAGTTTTATCTGAGGGCATTGTTACTCAGTTACTGGGTTGCTGAGGTCAGACATGCAACCGCCATGTAATATACTGGTAATCAACTGCATCCGGTGCGTCTGGGGTGACTGAAGCATGAGAACTAGAAGTCATGTGCTTTTCGCCATGGAAAGGCGTGAAGATATGTTGCAAATGATCCTGCACGCTTAATAGATCTATCGAAACACTCGTTTGCAAATGACCCAGGATCCCTAAAAAACCTTTTATAAACGCAGCCCAGACTGCCATCAAACAATGTCATGTTCAAAAGGCTGTAACCAAATTACAAATTGTCCACAATTTACCGAAATCCCTTAACATCACACGTTAGTCCCACTCAATTTAACCGCTCAGGATAAAAGCATGCATCCAACTTACAAATCCTAAGGAAATCACGTATAAAATCGCGAGGAAGCCCCCAAAAGTCGCCTGTGTGTTGTCAGCCTAACGCGTTTGTTTCAAATTACCCTTTTTCCGCTCGCTTGCATTTTGGCAATTCGTTTGATCCCGCCTATAATTTATTAATTACTCGTGTGAGCGTGTACCGCGTTTTGATTTTCATAATTTTAGGGCGTTATAATGTGTTCTCCTGTTTATAATGATGGTTGGTTGGGTGCGAAAGGTATTTTGCTCCCTAGAAAATTAAAGTTAAACGTTTGATTTAATTATAGGCGTTTATTTACCGTTTGCGTTTGTCAGAAATGGCTCAAAGGCTATTGACGGGGCTTTTCATTGGGATCTTGTTGAAGATTGAATCAGGAACAAAGTTTATTCGTTCCAACCAAATGTTTTTCTGTCTTTGTTTTAACAGAGGATCAAAATTTCCATCAAAAGTCCTACCCGCAGGCTAGCTTAAATGTGTTTCTGGGAATGGCTATTTAAAGACACCTTCAGGCTAGATGGAGCGACGACCTTCGCTAAGTAAAAACTGAATAATAAATGCTTGTTAGCGGCCGAAGATAAAGCTGATGATGAGGCATCGTTATATTGCGTACTTTTAAACAGCGAGACGTGACACCGTTGTACAAAATAACCTCATTGGTGATGATCTTCAGGGAGACCAAGTGCGTATTACCCATAACTGACGTGCATATGACTGCCTCGTAGGTCTTGTGTTCGTTTCTATCAGGAACTTCATAGGAGCAGCCACGGCGTCTGCATTTGTGCCCTATTGTGGTTGATGGCAACAGGCTGGCCCCTATTACATGGGACTTATACATAATTGGCGAAATGTGGGTGTACTATTAGGTACGCTTCTGTGTCAGCATCACGTCAGTAATCCCCGAAGGGTAAGCCTTCGAGGATTACTGGCGTGATGTTATTATGTGACGCACGTGTATGGCGTGCAAGAACGTGTAAGAAGTAAAAGGAAGTATGTCAGGTTCTCAGCACAGGTCTGGAATTACATGTGACCTAAACATACCTTGCGAAATATTGGTGTCTCTGTCTAATCCTTGGGAGAAACACAGACGAGATAGATGAATATCTATGGTAACCGCCATCGCATCTGCTGACGCCGTCTTCGATAGTGTACGCTCACCTAGAACTAATCACTGTAGTCTGTGTGTACATATTCACTGTAGACTTCCCATTTACCTACACAATTGATCACAGACAGATCTAAGATGGATGGATGGATGTAAACAATTTGAGGATGTATCCTAACATTCGTGGAAGGCTTTGAAAGCGTGACTGCGGTGAAGTGGCTCGATTCATAGCCAGCAATTGAATGTGTAAGCCAGTTGTTGGGCTGTGGCTTTCAATGGGCTTATACCCGACTCGTCACTGTCTTAGGCATCCTTGATCATGTTTTGTTTTGACTGAAAACTTTGACTGAAGTTAGTTACTATGTTTTTTTTTTAAATGGAACGGTACTTACTCAGTAAGGTTTTGACTGTAACATTGGAAACATTTTGATGGACTAAATGTGCACCTCTTCCTACAGCTTCGGTGATTACTGGCGTAATAATTAGAAGAAAATATTTAAATCATCATCATCATCATCATCATCATCATTTCAGCCGAAAAGTCCACTTCTGGACAAAGGCCTCCCCCAAGAAGGGGGGTTTTGCCATAATCGCCACGTTTGGCAAGCGGGTTGGCGATCGCAGTATGGTTGTTGTAGAATCAGATAAACGCTGCTGCCCATTCTCTGGTAAGTCCCTTAGTCGCCTCTTGCGACACCCACGGGAAGATATGGGATGGTGCTATTCTTTACGTCCGGACACCATACAGAACAATATTTAAATAGCTGAATTATTTAAAGAGTTTTGCTTTTTCAGATATTGTATCATAAACATGACTCCTGTAATCCCAGGGTTAGGTTAGAGGTGTATCTAATAGTCTTAAGTAAACCCACATTTCGACACTTATCTTTATGTCGTGTGATAGACAATAGATAGAATCAGAAAGGGAGCCTATTGCCATCAACCGGGTATGCAGATTCCGTGGCTGCTAATGAGAAATTCTTGATGGAAAAACTGAATAACACTTTGCCCGACTTGGGAATTGAACCAAGGATCTCATGCTCAGCAGTCGCGCTTGCGACCACTAGACCAACGAGGTACTCGAGGCACACCTTTCTAATAATTCCAATTGTCTAATCTGTTTAAATAATTGCTACATACTAATCAACATTTGTCATAAGTTTAGTACTGCTATTAGATAATAGATGGCGTTGTGCAGTGACGTCACTTTTGTAGATCGCGGTGTTAAGATTTTCCTACAAAGCATGACCTCCGCGGTACTTTTATAAATAAATGGTCCCGCCCTAGACACCGTTGTCTAATTGAAAGCGAGATATTTTTGGGACGTTGTACACCAATACATTTTGACTTTTCCGCCACCACACCACGCATTTATTGCTGACAGAATATTTCTTTGTCTAAGTTCTCAGATCATTAACCAAAGAGAAAAATAACAACCACATTTTTATTGCACGTTATATCACAATATTACAAAAGTTCTCAGTATTATATAAATGAACATTGTTACTTAATTATACAAAGCGTTATTTTGAATTTAAATGTCTTTATTAAAGTCTTAGTAGATTAGTTTCGTAACTATGTACTTATATTCGAATAGTTTGGAGAAGAAACCAAGTGCTAAGAATAGATGTTCGCGAGAACAGCACTATTATAAAGTAAGTATTAGTGGTTTAATAGTGAAGTAATAAGATTATTTTTGCTCTGATAACCACGTTGGTCTGGCATAGAAGGGGGGCCAGTAGGGAAAAGAGAAAAAGGGAGACCCCGCAATAGATGGGAGAACGAAATGAAACACACAGCGAGTCCAAACTGGATGCAAGTAGCAAAATCCAGAGAAGATTGGTTCACTTTGGAGGCCTTTACCTGCAGAGTTCTTGCAGAATATGTAAAATAAAAAAAATACACTTATCTTACTTAACACTAACACTTAAAATTAAATTACACTTTTCAAGTCGCACAAATATAGTTTGTAAACCTTAATTCTGTATTTTATATTAAATTATTTATTTAACCTCGTTGGTCTATTCGTTGCAAGGTCAGGCAAAGAGTTATTTCCAAACTGGACGGCCCAGAGAAGTGTTAATAATTTTCAAATATACAGGGTTATTAAAAAACATTAACAACCACAAGCTCTTTACAATACATTTAGTAACTTTTAGCTGATCGTGTAAATTTTAATGGGAAGTCAATTTTTTTTGCGAATTTCCTTGAGTCATAATGCAAACGTTATATGATGTAAACAAGCTACCTGTAAAAGGTTGTTAGTGTTTATTCAATAACCCTGCATAAACAAGGACTTTTTTATGTCAATTCCATACATAAGCATAAGAAACAGAAACAGAAAACATATTTATTTGGCACATGCCACAGTGCACACAACAAACAAAAAAAACTTAAATTTACACAATAAAAAGGTTAAAACTGAACAGAAAAAAAGGGAAAATATTGTGTGGACTCTCACGGCTGCGCCAAATAAGCATAATCAGCTAACGTTCCCCACTGCTGGGACACACGGCTTCCTCTCTAGACAGGGTGTGGGCTATAATCCACCACGCGCGTAGATGTCGCATGTCTTCGAATTTCAATTTCCATACATTTTTTATTATTTACTTTCATCGTTATCTCTGATAGATTGTCACCTTGTCTATTATTTAGCACTCGTAAAGGTTAAAAATGCAGTCAAAGCGACCGTAGCGGATTCTTGATAAAGTCCGGTGTCCGCAGCTAGTCCAGATCGGCTTTTGACAGATAACAGACTGATGTAGATTCGCTTTCCATCAGGCGTGATCGAGGTCAAGAGCAGGCCCATTTTGCAATAAAAAAAGAAGATATTTTCGGTGTCCGAAGTTCAGTTCAGTTGTACGCATCTTCACCCAAGCAAATCTTTGGTTATGTAGATAGACAGAGGGTACATCATCATCATCATTTCAGCCGAAAGACGTCCACTGCTGGACATAGGGCTCCCCCAAGTGTCACCACATTGACCGGTCCCGTGCGACTCGCATCCAGCGGATCCCTGCAACATTCACCAGGTCATCGGTCCACCTAGTGGGAGGCCTTCCAACGCAGCGTCTTCCGGTTCGCGGTCGCCAATTCAGAACTTTTCGGCCCCATCGGCCATCCGAAGAAAAACATAATAATAGAAGAGGTACATAATAATATAATCCACATAGAAAACACCAGAACAGAACATTCACAGCATTGTATATTCATAAATTTAAACGGATACGGATCTTTTGTAACCTCTTTTTCCTTATTACAAGCAAAGTATGGAAATTGGAAAATATAAAAAGACAATTTAATAAAAATAAATTCTTCTGACTTTTCCTTCCCTTATCACTTCGTCTAAATACGTGTGTTGTCAGAATTCCATGCAATCGTTGGTTGCTGTTTCGAATCTTAACCTTGTCACAACTGAATAGGATTTAAAATCGTCTGACTAAATCTTTGATACAACGGTGTCTTGTAAATTTCTTGGAGCGTGCTTTACAAAGATAAACCTGCAGTCTTTGTGAACTGTAGCCGTATTGATATAAGGGTCATTATCAAATGTTTATGTATTTGTTTGCGTGGTAGCAGTTACCCAAAGTTTCTCAATAATGAAGTCGCAAGTTGCAGTGTAAGCAATCTGAATGCAGCGTTTAGTTAATGATTTACCGGGTTTTGTTTATAACAATTATTAACTGTTACTAATGTAGGATGCTGCGACGTGTATGGTTGTGTTAGAACATTAACTACTAATGTTTGAGCACTATCCGAAGTGGAATAGTGCAATGTATGATGACATCAGGAGGGACAGTCTGGATACACCAACAAACACATTCTGATTTTAAAAACTGTCCATGGAGTTTCTTTCCTATTCATCTCCGTAGCTTATCATATCATATATTTCGTGGCTAAATAATAACATCCGCTCGGATCAATCTTTAGGTTAAGCCGCGCTTGCCTAGGTTGGTCCGTGGATGGGTGAACATCCATTACATACCAAGTTTGAAAAGCACGTTAAGCCGTTGGTCCCGGCTGTCATTTGTAGATCTTTGACAGTCGTGTGACAGTGGCCCGAAAGTCTGACAACCAGTCTTACCAAGGGGAACCGTAACCAACCAATTACCCAGTACTAACTGGGTTGTGGAGGTCAAATAGGCAGTCGCTCCATGTAAAATACTGGTATTCAGCTATATCCGGTTAGACTGGAAGCCGCCTCAACGTAGTTGGGAAAAGAGGCTAGGCAGGATCTGATGATGTTTAAAATAAATGCTTTAATTTTGTATGCCCTAAGCGGAGGACAAGTCTCAGTAAGGGCAGCAATGGGGCCGCATTAGTGTTGTTTATAAGCGTCGCAAAAAACTGTCATTATTACACAGTTCGATCACGATGTTTTCCTTCACCATCTTGAGAACACCGTATTGATTAAATAAATCATTAATTAATTACCATCCCGCATGACGAGAACCTCGTGAAAGCTGAGAAAGAGAAACAAATAAAATATCTCGACTTGGCGCACGAGGTTGTCGACATGTGGAATGTGAACTCGGATATCATTGTGCCGATCGTCGTGACAGCCTATGGCTTTATAGCCAAGAGCCTCGACAACCATCTTTCGAGGCTCTCCTTAGGCGGTTGGATCAAGGGCCTGATTCAGAAGGCAGCACTCCTCGTTACGGTTCGTATTGTGAGGAGGTTCCTGTAGCTTGTAGCTTGCTCCCGATACCGGCGGACCACTATTTTTTATATTTTTAAATGTTTTTAAAAACACATCATCATCATCATCATTTCAGCCGAAAGACGTCCACTGATGGACATAGGCCTCCCCAAAGTGTCGCCACATTGACCGGTCCCGTGCGACTCGCATCCAGCGGATCCCTGCAACCTTCACCAGGTCATCGGTCCACCTAGTGGGAGGCCTTCCTTCAAAAACTAAATAAAGGAAATAAATAATACCTAGTGATTGATTTGAATCCACTACCTACAGCTCGTAATTCAGTCACTGTCACTGGACCACTACAGCTGAGGCAGTATGAATGTCTAAATCTTAAGCAATATTTACCGTTTACAACTTACCCTTATCCCAACTACTTACAAAGTTATATTTCATCTTAGCTTCGTAGGCATTAAATCTTCTCTTGCTAAAATAGCTCTTTAAGGCGTTCCTGGAGCTAGTTGAGCTCATTCATTTTCCTTTTTATGTAAAAAGCTCTTCGCGCCACGGGATCGGTTAAGAAATCTTACATTTTTATGCAGAATAGCTTAGATTTTATCAGGTACACCAGCTGTAGTGTTATGAGAATCTTTTGTAAGTTGTAATGTAATTTGATTTAAGGTTTTTTTTTCGTGTGATTAGTGCCTAATTTGGTGTCAGAGTTTTGATGCCACCCCTGGGCCTCTGACTTGGCTTTACATGGCGTAGAGAAATATCTCTCAAGCATGCTGATTTGGTTTCCTCTCGATGTTTTCCTCCGCCGAAGCAAGTGATAATTATACAATACGCATATGAATCCACAAAATCAGAGATGTGTGTCTTGGGTTCGAACTAGAGGCCTATGACTTGGCAGTGCGATGCATAACTACTAGGCTATCACTGCTTAAAGGTGAATTTCATGTTTCTTAGTGCCAGTTATTTGGTATTTAGCTGCATTCAGTTAGACTGAGAGCCAACTCAACATCCACTATTGTTCTTCTAACCAAATCTCGGCCAATCTTGGCGAAGACTCGCAATCGCGCTGAAGATATTTTTATAGTGCACTTGTAAGTGTGCTGTCAGAGGTCCAGTCTTAATTTCCTGACTCTCGTTATCCAGTCGGACGGCGTTCCGTCCGACATGACCGGAGAGAGATCAGACCCAGGACCAACGTCTTAACAAGCTTTCCGGGGGGGTCAACAATCACACGGTCAACTTCTGAACTCTATGCAACTGAAAAATTCTAAATGAATCAAATAAATTCTTTTAAATAATAAAACTTTGCCTAACTTGGACACTAAGCTCATTAACTGCAGTCTAGCTTACGACCACGAGGCCAGTATACTATCGGAATTGAATCTCACATCACAAACTGATTGTCAAATACAAATTGAGCATACCTCTTCAATTTTCACTTTCATAGTGTATTTTTTTAGTCCGAATGAAATCTATGCGTAAAGTTAGATTATGAAAAACTTAACTGTATTTTTAAAATTAATTTATTATTGTAACTGAATATTTTTAGCTCGGACTAGAAAATAACTGAAAATACGGAATTTGTTGAAACTACTGGTCATTTGGTCATTTGGATACCAAGAATGTCTGTCATTTTAAACGAACTAAACTGTAAATGGTACTTTTTGATACTATTATTCTCTGGAATGATTTGAATATTTCCAACATTCCCATACAGAGAGAAGGAACATCGAAATGTGCTATAGATTTTGACCGTGTTCAATGAAAAAAGTGAAACCCCTACAGGTATTGCACTTTTGTCTAAAACAGCAGGTTTTTTTTTCCAACTAACGAAGAAGAATTTTTATGCTGTCGTTTGGAATGATGTACTGAACACGCGGTAACTGTTTGTGTGCCGATGTCCCTTCCACCCTGTATACAGTATTTTCATCGAATACTCTAGGTGTCGAGAGATAATTTAACACCTAAAAACAGAGCAGG
The DNA here is from genome assembly GCA_905163415.1 of Noctua fimbriata. Taxonomy (NCBI): domain Eukaryota; kingdom Metazoa; phylum Arthropoda; class Insecta; order Lepidoptera; family Noctuidae; genus Noctua; species Noctua fimbriata. The sequence continues at coordinate 2,098,672 of LR990939.1, read as the reverse complement.
AACCAAAAATTCGAAGACAAGTGACATTCAGTAACCCGCACTGGGCCCCAGTGGTAGATTTGGGCCCACTCTTGCACACAGAGAGGAGACCTGTATTCCAGCAGTGTGAACATTATATTATAGGCTGAGATTAGTAGTTTCAGTCTGTAAAATAAAAAGGGCTTTTATATTAGGGACTTGATGTCCCTCAAATATACAGGGTGTATGGGACAGCCCTCCATAAGCTGATGATGGGGTGAATTCAGTAAATCATACTAAGATGACCGGTACAAGAAATTCATAATTCAATAAATTTCATTTGTTTTATTCCCTCATACGCAATGTATTGTTACCTTGGGAAAACACACATAGCGAACGGCAAGCGCGACGACGTTCTATGAACTCTCTAGCTAGGCAGGAAGTGAACAGCTGATTTCTCGCGTCGTTCGTTAGAGTATTTCAACATCCATTGTTGGATTTTTGATTTTAGCTGTAAAGGGAATGTAATTTTACATTGAAATATAGGAATGTTATAATTGCAAGAACTATTACAAATAAAATTCCGGTGGAATATGATTCAAAATAAGGAGCTGAATGCGCCCTGTCAGTTTGTGGAGGGCTGTCCCTTACACCCTGTATGTACGTGCTCTTTCTAAGTTTTTACTACTTAACCTTACACTTTTCGTTTATTAGCAAAGATATTCTGCACACCCTGTTTTAAAAGATAGGGTGTCCGCTAACGCTGGAGCATGCGCTTTTATTAAAATACGTTTTTTAGATGTTTTCTTTTTCTGCTGATCCGAGAATCTAGTAATATGAAATGTGGCTAGTAAAGAGAATGACTCGGTGTGCCCGCAAAAATAGAATACTGTGATAGTTTTCCACGCGATTATTGAGAGTAATATATTTTTTACCGGACTACGGAGAAGCTAAAAAGAGGATTATGATTTTAGTAGTCTATATCTGTATGCTTGTATTTACGTATGTTCCTCCGTAGTACCTAAACTATTCATCCGATTTTAATTAATAAGTTGTCAATCGATTCGTTATTATGGCGCGGTTAACATAGGTTTTATTCAGCAGTCGGGTTTTTTCACACAAATTCTTCTGGGTTCTAATTCTAACACGTAAATACACAGCCTTCATTTGTTTAAGTAAAATATTATAGTTTAAAAAAAAAAAAACACGCTCGCGCTTGTTTGCGACATTTGAGCTCAATCTAAAATCGGGAAGTGGGGCATATTAATATAATAGAATTAAGTAACACCACTGTACTATAATATCATTAAATAAATATTTAAAAAAAAATCTAATATTTTTATACATAGTTAATTAGTTACAGGTGAAGCTAATAAAAGGGTGTTAAAAATACCGTTCTTACGTAACTGAGGTATTGTTTATCTAAGTAGAAACAAGAAGAATCAACATTAGACATGTAATGGGGTCAAACCACTATTGTATTGGGGTCATCCTGTAAAGATAGTGTGTGTAAGTTAATAATAATAAATAAATAAATTCACGTCAAGATCTATGTCTTTACATGCTATTTGAGTGAATTCGCAAAATAATTGTTGTTTATTTTATGTTACAGTGTAGATTAGAGTAGGCTAAATGTTGTTGTTTTATAATTGTTATATTATTATAAGACCTACTAGTTTTTATGTTTTTTAGTTTTATACTGTAAATAAGTTAATTTTAAGACCACGCTATCGCATTAGGGATACACCTGTAGTGATAGTGTAAGGAAAATTTTAATAAATAAATAAACATTTGAACAAAAAATCCACCTATGACATTTCCTTCCATAATCGACCTTACTTAAAACCTAAACCATAATGATTCCCATCCATTTTACATCCCCCCGCTAACCCCGCAGTAATTTCCTAGCAGACCGGATTATATCTAGCACAATCCTACCACCGCCACCGGTCGACGCGCGACGGGTCGACGATCGCGTAGCTTTCTTTTTGGATGTTAAGGAAATTAAAATTGTGAGATCCTGAAATGGAAATCTGTTTTATGAGTTTTTGAAATTTTATTTCAGGTTCACGTTGGGTTTATGAGTTTTTCTAGATTTAAATTCTTTTGGTTCTTTTTTGATTGAACTGGCTTTTTCTGGCATCTTCTCTCGCGTTATGGCCGGCAGTTATCACACAGGAACGTTTAAATATAACACTCGAGGATAATGTAGTTAGTTAAAGATATTTTGGAATCGGATCATAGATTTAGTTATCTCGCAACCGGCATCTGTGTATGAAAGAATGTATGATCGTGACCGAAGCAACAGGAGAATGCAAGCAAGCATTGCAGTAAAAGACGTTCTTTAGTTTCTGCCTACCCCCAAAGAAAAAGACGTGAATTTATATTATTTAAAAATAGAAAGAAGAAAATACATTTTTTGGGACACGCCACAACTGCACACAATATAAAAAAATAATAATAAAAGAACGAAAAAAAAAAAAACTTAAATATAAACAAAAAAAAAAACGTGACACTGTGTGCCTCAGGGCTGCGCACAAATAGGCTCATCATCATCATCATCATCATTTCAGCCGAAAGACGTCCACTGCTGGACATAGGCCTCCCCCATAAGTGTCGCCACATTGACCGGTCCCGTGCGACTCGCATCCAGTGGATCCCTGCAACCTTCACCAGGTCATCGGTCCACCTAGAGGGAGGCCTTAAAATAGGCTCAGTTCAGCAAAATGCCAGACAACTAGTGCATCTCCCGACGCTGGTTTTAAACTGGACCTGGATTAATCAGGTTACGGATGTGAAGCAGTAAACATATGGAAATACATAGCACAATATGGTACGATCTATTCTTGGTGAATATTATTAGAAGACAGAGAAATAAGTACCGAAGTACCCTGTTGTTCCCGGAAGAACTTTTTGTACAAGAAGCTTCCCTTCTAATTTTCTAATCCGTAAATAGTACCTACTTATCTATAATTCGAGTCGGTAGAGTTATTTGTTAAAGCCCACGTCAGGGAAAATACAGGTCCCTGTACAACATTAGTTTTAGTATATGCGAAACCTGATACACGTGTAAAATTTCAAAACTGTATCATGAAAAATCACAAAGTTATAAGCTTGTTCTGTTACCTAGTTGTCCGCATAAAAACTCGGTCACCACGCAGCGCGCGCCTAGAGCGTCGCCTTGAGCTCATTAATAATAATAATTTGGCATAGGTACCTAAATTCTTGCGATAGGTACTCAAAGTCACTCGGTATCCAACTTTTACTTTTTTAAATATTTTTGGGAAAAAATATAACATGGTTTAAAAATTATTCTAATCGATTCAGTTACTTATTCTGAACAAACTATATTCAGGTTTCACATATACTTAAAATAATGTTGTATAGTTATTTATATGTAGTTCCAGCGTTGTTATGCTCCGATTTGACGGGGACACCGTAAGTGTAAATAACTATAGACACCTGGGAAATCGCTGTTTTATGTTTAAGGAAGGCAACGTACTAGCGTTGCCTTTGGTATATATTGCATATCTGATGTCTAGAGGCATCGTTGGTCACTTCTCATCAGATGGGTTGCCTACTTGTTAGGCATAATGCTGCTGGGGCGGCAACCTTAATGCTGCAGGGGCACAGGCCTACTGTCTGAGAGTGGTAATGAGCAGTAGTACACCACGCAGGCATCCGGAATTCTGGATGACACACACACACACACACATACACGTCTTCTACTTACAATTGTTTGTTTTGTGACACACCGGTTAACCTCACGTTTTCCTTACTTCGATGTTTAAGTGAACATGAAATAATTTATACCCAACCCGTTGATCCTAGTTTGAGAGAAGTCCATATTATAAAAAATTAAAGCATAATAATCTAAAGCTACTGAATAATATACAACATTATTTTTAGAATATGCGAAACCTGAATATAGTTTGTTCAGAATAAGTAACAATTCCAATAATTTTTAAAAAAGTTAAAAGTTGGACACCGAGCGACTATAAGTACCTATCGCAATAATTTAAGTACCTACTGCCAAATTATTATTATCAATGAGCTCAAGACGACGCTGGAGGAGCGTGCTGCGCGGTGACCACGATTTTGTGCGGACAACTAGGTAACAGAATAAGCTTATAACTTTGCGATTTTTCATGATACAGTTTTGAAATTTTGTACATAGATTCTTTACATAAAAATACTAGATACGTGTTTGAGGTTTCGCATATACTAAAACTAATGTTGTATAACTTAATATTTATCATCCTACTCGTCTTTAAATAAACACTAAATATCAGACTTGATTACTTACCTACATAAATGGAACATTCGACAAAACTAATGTCACCATCATTCTTCTACCCCTATCCCGATTTATTTGGGGTCGGCGCAGCATGTCTACTTTTCCATACTTCTCTACTACTCGTCATCTCATCAGACACCTCCTTTCTTGCCTTAATATCATCTTTCACACAGTCCATTCATCGTTTCTTTGGTCTTTCTCTACTCTTATAGCCACAAAACTAATATAACAATCGAAAATCAATAGTAATGCTTGTACTAGAGGGCGGGGACAGGAAATAAAGCGAGGACACACAGTCTGACCGGTCGGTAGATAGCGGGACATCATCGGCTAATGTGCACCTTGCTTTTATTGTAGTTTCGCTCGTGCTCGTTTGAGGGATTATAAAAGTAACGGAAAGTGAGCTTGCTTAAATTTAGGAGGGTTACTATTTCCTATTCAGTTTAGCATAGTCAGCTCAGCTAAAATGCGTTAGGTTAAAGAATGCAAACTCAAGGAGAGGATATCCCAGAAGGATATATACTGATCTCGTTGGTGATTTTCGTCAGAAGGGTGACTGTCTAACTGAACTTCTGCGTAGTGCTCACAACCGGCATTCATGTATGGTCAGATGTATCATCATCATCATTCATCATTTCAGCCGAAAGACGTCCACTGCTGGACATAGGCCTCCCCCAAGTGTCGCCATATTGACCGGTCTCGTGCGACTCGCATCCAGCGGATCCCTGCGGTCAGATGTATGGACGTGGACAAACAAAAAATACGATTTTCATTACCAAAATATAGGTACTACAAGTCCACCAAAAAAAGACGGAAAAATCAGGAATATTACAATGAAATTCAGTGCCTTTAATATTGCGAAATATAATTTGCGCCTGTGTTTCATACATACCTAATAAACGTTAAAATGTATGTTGAGTACACGTCAGCCCACGCCAGCCCACGTCAAGCGACGTCAGATGACGTCACGCACATTAGATAATGTCACTCGTATACTCATGTTGACAGCGAACTCGTTTGCTTTGTACATTATGCGACATTTTAGCTACCTGTAGTTTAATAATGAACTTTTTTACGATGGATATTAGTGCTCCTATTTGGCATTAAATACTATATACTAATCTGGCGACATTTAGCCAAAACATCAAAATGACAATAACTGTCATTCATCTAAGTTATATGAATCTTTCGGAGTAAATTTTCTAAATTACCGTGACGACCGTAGGGCTGAGTCGTCGCCCGACCTGTCAGGCCTAAAGAGGTGGAGCGCAGTGGTTCCTACGTACCTCCATGATAGACCTCACTTGGTGATATGGCGGGCTGATACCAGCCGGGTGAGCCCGCGAATGTACTTGTATCTTCCGGGCCTTCGACACTTGGTAGTATAATAAGGACAATAGGTTTTTGGCCGATTAGAGTCCGACATAACCCTACGCTCGCCCCAGACGAGCAGCTACGGAGTCTGGATTTGAGCCCGGTTGATGGCAATAGGCTCGCTCCCTTTTAAATGGCACATAAACATGACTGGCGAAATGTGGGTGGATTATTAGGTACACCTCTGCCTAACCCTTCGGGGATTGCTGGCGTAATGTTATGCTGTGATGTTATGAAATGAATAAGTAGGTATATTTACTATTCAGATCCAGCATGAAAAATAAAATCCAATCAACTTTTCCTACATACCAATAAAATATGTATAGATCTGTTTGACGTCAACGCACAGACATAATCTAAGTCGCACAATGGGATATTTCCATTCTAGATCGTAAATATTAGTACCTTCAGCTTTCTTAAAGGTAAATTTGACCGTGGTTTTATCCAAGGTCAGGTCAAGAGGTCAAAACAAAAAGAATTTCTTCTCGAGACGATAGTCATTAGAGGTGGTGAAATGGAGGATATTTATGTGAAAAGAGGCCGGTGTGTCGCTTACATATGTCCGAATTGGTCATACAGTCACAGTTGCCGTCCACTGTTGCTATTTCAATTTTGTAACGACGCCCAGCGTGTGTATGACCAGATATTTGGAGCCTGGCCGAAGCAAAAGGAATTATGTATGACAGTAGCAAGTGGCTTCTGTGCCTACCCCAATGGATAAAAAGGAAATATGTAAATTTATGTTACAATATATACTTATGGCATGAAAAGAGGTGTCTGATGAGATCACGAGTAATGGAGGAGTGTGGAAGAAGCAGACATGCTGCTCCGACCACAAATAAAGGGAAGGAGAAGGGATAAGTGCAGGAGAGTGATCATGATGTAACAATTCCTCTCAAATACCTCTTTGTAAGATATTGAGACGGTAAATTTTGTATCTGTTTATGCCGACAGACTGGCGATTTGATCACCTGCCTGCAAACGTCAAGGGGCTGATTCTAGTTGCCATACTGAACAAGTTTCTTTACGATAAATAATAGTAGTCTAATATATAGTAGACGTTGAAGAAAAAATATTTTTTTGGTTTTATTTATATTTGCAACGATGGCCAATGCTGCGAAACGTGTTACATCTTAACTGCGTTCTAGAGGTCAGATAGACAGTCTATGTAAATTACGTCTTGTATTCAGTTTCAATCCGTCTAGACTGGAAACCGACTCCATAATTATCTTTAGTTGGGAAAAGACTTCGCAGATGACAAAAAAAAGCCGCATCGCCCAATTTTTAAATCGACGTCAAGCATGTATGACGCGCGACGCATCAGAAAGTATTACTTCTTATGAATTATGGATGTCACTCACGATTTGAGGGTACGCAGAGTTTTAAGTGGTGTCAATTTACGTGATGATTGATAGAAATTCTTTGAAAAAAGTTTCTGTGAAATATTTTCTTTAAAAATTGGTTGTCAATTTCACTTGCAAGAGATTTTAGGCCGATACATGCTTTTGCCAAAAAACTACAAATTAACTCTTTTACAGAGCTGCTCTCCTATCCAGCATTTGCTTATTGTTGATGAAAGTAAAATGGGCCCTGTTTTACTTTAAGCATGGCTTTGTTTGTTACGGAGAATCGCTGACTCCAAAGTCACAGCACCTACGTAACCTAGTATTTATTAAGTAGATTTTATTTTTCTATTATGAATGTACCTACTACGCCGACTATTGTGTTTAACTGTCAACCATTATTTTATTTTATTTAATTTTCAATGTAGGTAACAATTTCATGAATGTTTGCATGCCTAATATAAGGTAGATTGTACAAGGCTCACCCATCTTATTTCATGTACCTGCAATCTATGCAAATAAATTTTACTTTACTTTACCAGTTTAAGAGCCAGGGTATTTAAATTATTTTGATCTTATAATATGTTCTGTATGGTGTCCGGACGTAAAGAATAGCACCATCCCATATCTTCCCGTGGGTGTCGTAAGAGGCGACTAAGGGACTTACCAGAGAATGGGCAGCAGCGTTCTCTGATTCTACAACAACCATACTGCGATCGCCAACCCGCCTGCCAAGCGTGGCGATTATGGCAAAACCCCCCTTCTTGGGGGAGGCCTATGTCCAGCAGTGGACTTTTCAGCTGAAATGATGATCTTATAATAAGTCTTATATAAAGTTCTAAGTCTTATGGATATTGTAATGTGATGATGGCTTTTATTGAAATAAAGAATTTATTTATTTGAAGCTTGAATGCCAGTGCATAAATATTTGTGAAATTGTATTGAAAATCTAAATGGCGTCGTAATAGACCGACCTCTTTAATGAGTCCTCGCGAAGGTATCAATTTAAATGGAATATTCTGAAGGTTGATCACGTATTGGTTTAATTAGTATCGTAATACCTACGTGGATTACGGTTATTTTAAAGCAAATAACCTTTGGGATATGGTTAGGACTTCGTGGACGCTTAATGTGTCTTTGATGGGGCAAGGCGGAGGACTCATTAAAGCGGTCGGTCTATAACGACGCCATTTAGTTTTTCAATACAATTTCACAAATATTTATGCAATGGCATTCAAGCTTCAAATAAATAAATTCTTTACTTCAATGTCTATAGTTCCGTTTTTTTTTCGACTATATAAAAATTACAACCTACAGCGTTTATTCAGTTAAGTTATATCAGCCTAGACCAATTCTATACTAGTGAAGTAAGTAGTTTCAATTTAACTTAGAAACTAAACTAATCACCCACCCGATCACATTACGAATTAGGGTTCTTAAACAAAATTGGATTGGACTTCTTAAGTCAAAAGATTTGAAAAAGCTTTATGTCTGTTTCCCTCGGGTGCTTAATTTGAGTGGTTAGGTGAATGACCTTGTGTACTGGTCTGGGATTAACGTAATTCATATTCTGTGTTTTTATTGGCTCTTATTCATTGTATTAGTGTACTTCTTTGTTGGTAGTTTTGGAGGGATCTTGCACATTCATGAAACGAATTTTCGTTCCAGTCAGTAGTTTGTGGAGTGATCTGTCTTAAGGAATTTAAAAACAGCTTGACTTTCTCGGGTCTAGTGGTAGCAAGCGCGGCTGCTGAGCATGACGTCCTGGATTCGATTCCCAGGTCAGGAAAAATGTTACTGGGTTTTTCCATCAGCGCAGCCACGGAATCTGGATATGTGTCCGGTTGATGGCAATAGGCACGCCCCCTATTACATGGGTCTTAAAAACATGGGGGTATACTATTAGGTACACCTTTGTCTTCTACTTCGGGGATTACAGGCGGGATGTTATGTTATGTTAAAAACAGCAAAAACACTCACGAAGGTTTTGTCAATAACCTGGAGTTACGAGTGCTGCTAACCATCTCGTAAAACCACGGAGAAATTTTCGGAGTTGATGGCCAATCTACAGTCATTGAAGATTTTTAAAAAGAAAAAAAAAATACCAGCTACCAGCAGCTACTGCAAAATCGCAGTTCAACATTAAATTTTATATTGCTGTCAATGCAACTAAAAATTAAACTGTTGGTCCCGGCTGTCACTTGTAGATCTTTGACAGTCGTTACAGGTAGTCAGTGTCCCAAAAGTCTGACAATCAAAGAGTCAGTCTTACGAAGGGGTATTATAGTACCCAGTACTAACTCAGGGCAGGATAGACCGTCGCTCCATGTAAAGTACTGATATTTAGCTGCTTCCGGTTAGACTGGAAGCCAACCCCAACATAGTTGGGAAAAGGCTAGGCATATGATGAATGATGATTGCTGTCAATGGAACTGCATCAGTTCCTACTGCCTGAATTTATATTTGTACAGAAGTTCAGTGCATTTCAAGGGATCATCATCAGCCCGTTGGTCATAGCCGATTTACAATTTTATCAAAGAATTCTAAAACTAACGATCTAATCAAGCTTCCATATTTATTCATAATAACTAATCTAATTATAAGCGTCTACCTACTAGAAATAACACAGCTGTTGCTAACTTGCGAAACTAATTCTCATTAGCAGCAAGGTAATTAAAGTCTAGAAAATTGAACTTTGATCCTGAAGGTATACTTTGATTCTTCGATGAATATTAATTAAATGGTAATCGAAATTAAATAAAAACTCAAAAATTACATACAAAATAGGTCGCGTTATGATATACAGACGCCAGCACATCAAGTTATACAGTCTGTCAAAATTTCCTAATCAACCTTGAAGATAATGCTTTAGCGATAAAGTTGAAAATCTATTAAAGAAATTTGACAGATTGTAGTAACTTGATGTGCTGGTGTCTGTACCTAGGTAAGTAATATGTTAGGTTAGATTTTACTACGAAAACTAAAATCATCATCATCATTCTCCTGCTCTTATTCCAATTTATTTGTAGTCGGCGCAGAATGTCTACTTCTAACATACGTACTTCTCTATTACTCGTCATCTCAGCACCTTTCTAGCCATGGCATTCTCCACACAGTCCCATTCATCGTTTCTTTGGTCTTCCTCTACTCCTGTAGCCACCCACATTCATACTCAAAACTTTTCTCATTCCTACGCATCACATGCCCTTACCATGACAAGCGATTAGCACACAACTTTTCAGTCACCGTCTAAACTAAAATTAAAATACCAAGTTTAATATTGATAAATTATAAAGCATATAGACAATTATAGTATAAAAGCATAATCAGCTTACAGCGATCCCACATCTGTGACACTTCTCTGTGAGTGGGTCCTGATGATAATCCACCACGTGACCCCGGTGTGTATTAGTGCATGTCTTTGAATAATCGTTTGTAAAACGAATGTTTTATGACTCAATTTTTAAGAGCAGTTGCAAAAAAACATCCCCTGAAGCCATTAAATAGGGGATGAAAATTTGTCGTTTTTGCCGATGGGAAATTAAACGAGTATATTTTATTAAAATGTTTGCATGCAATGCACACCATCAGTTTTAACAAATATCTGACTGCTAGTGGCTTCTGTTTATAATAACAAACATTTTATCGAAATTCCATTCAATTCAATTTCCAAATGGAATTTTGTTTTAAAAGCATTTTAATTTATTACGAAATGCGAGTGTAAAGTTTGGCATACCTGAAGCAAATATTGTGGTGGAATCTATAAAGAATGATTCACAAAGTGCAATTTAATAGCTTGTGACATACCATAAGGTTCGCACTAACTTCATTCACCCATCATTCTTCGTCCAGTCTATTTGTCTATGGAATGCGCTTCCCCAGGACATCAGGATGGCTACCAATCATTTATCTGTTAAAATTAAAGTTAGCGAGTATGTATTACATTCCGAAAAAGCTGGCAGTTTCGTCACAGCGGTAATGTTTTCCCAATTGTTTGTCTTTTTATTTTAGTATATCTGTGCAAATGTCTCATCATCTGCCTAGCCTTTTCCCAACTATGTTAGGGTCGGCTTCCAGTCTTACCGGATGCAGCTGAATACCCGTATTTTAAATGAAACCACTGCCTATCTGACCTCCACAACCCAGGTAATACGATACCCCTTGGTAAGACTGGTTGTCAGACTTTTTGAGCCACTGACTACCTGGAACGACTGTCAAAGATTTACAAATGACAGCCGGGACCAACGACTTAACGTGCTTTCCAAAGCACGAAGGAAACTCGGTATGTAATGGGTCACCCATCCACAGACCAACCTAGGCAAGCACGGCTTAACCTAAAGCTCGATCCGAGCGGCTGTTATTGTTTAGCCACGAGCTTATCCGTGTAAATGTCTATTTACATTATATAATATGTATATTTTGATAGTTATTATTTAGATAAATATATATTTATGGTATTTTATATAACCTTGTAGTTTATCTTAGTATTGAATTAAAATTATTTTCAGATATATACCTGCCACTGTTTGTCTCTGCATCTCCCAAAGGTTGACTGGCAGAAAATGCCTATGGCATTAAGTCCGCCTCTGTTCTTTGTGCTTGAAGTGTTGAATAAATAGATAAGGACTGCAGATCATTACTTGTATGGGGTCTTACATGGCATACTTCTCTATTAGTCGTGGTCACCCCCTATCTAGCCATATTATCATCATTCACGCAATGCATCCGTCGTTTCTTTGAACTTTCCCTACTCTCATAATCACATTCAGCGAGAGCAGCGGTGGCATAGTGGTGGTGGCCCCAACTTTCGAACATAGTCGTGGATTCGAACCCAGGCAGGCGCATTACTTTGTGTAATTTATTTCATCACCACTGCTCTCAAAACGGTGAAGAAAAACATCGTGAGGAAACCGGCATGTCGTAGAACCAAAAATTCGAAGACATCAAGAGTGACATCTACCAACCCGCACTGGGTCCGCGTGGTGGATTATAGCCCATTCCCTCTCATAGATAGAGGAGGCCTCTGTCCCAGCAGTGGGAACATTATAGGCTGATAAAGCTATAGTCACATTCAAGCTCAGCATACAATCACCAAGAAACTTCAGACAGTTATTGCCAAAAATGAATACAAACCGTTCCAATAAAATTCAATACATGCGTTCAAGGTGCGAAGAAAAAAAATGGGGGGAGAAATACTGGTAAATCATGGGAGATATTAGCCATAAATCAGCGATTATCCTTAGCCTGGGGTAAGGTGCGCTCAACGTCGGGCCACGAAAGATTAGGGAAGTCGGGAAGGGTATTTCGAATTCGATCATCGAATTCGGGTAGTGGTTCCGTTGTTATTTTTTTCTTTGTTGTTGCTATTTCAAATTTTCAGTGTCATTAAATAAAGGGAGCGTAGCAAAGAATGCTGTCGAACAAAATATTTCCATCTCAGCTTCTCTTTACCTACAAACGTCCGCTGAAGACACAATCATGGTCTGATAAAATTATATTTATTTCGGAAAGCCCTTGCAAAGAGGCTTTTAAAAAAAATTGCAGCACTGTGTTTGTCAACTGTGTTAAGGCTTGCTACTAGCCTGGTATTCATAGAGCGTCGGTTCATCTGATCTAAAACCTAGTTAGTGGATAAAACGATACCACTTGGCTGTCAGATTTTTAGGCTTCTAACTACTCCGACTCGACTGTCAAAGATCTACCTACAAATAACAGCCGGGACAAACGGCTAGGAGGGAACTCGATTTGTAATGGGTCCTCCATCTAGCGACCTTGGCAAGCGTATAAAGGTTGTAAAAAGACCCTTAACGAAGCCGAAAGGTACTTGTTCTCCCCGTCATTGCGATCATTTTTTGTTTTAGACCATACCTGGGAACCTTCTAGTTACGGAGATATTGGAGGTCAAAGTTCCAACTTTTTCACAACTTTTTTTTTTAAATTCATGTTTTAATGTAATATTTTTACTTTAAAAACCTCCACGACCCCCGTAATATTCAATCCATCCATCAGCATAATGTTTTGAGTGCGTCACATTGAAATCTACCGTAAAACGTGATTTTTCACCCCAAAAAAAAAAGTCGTTTCCCAGCATTTTTTGCGTAAAGTTACTTAGTTTGATGTACATAATGCTTGGTCGACGGCTTCGTGAAGGGTCCGTTTACACCCAGTATATATCATATTTACATGTAATATACAGGATGATAATATACATACGTATTTAAACACCCGCTCGCCACGTACCCCCACACAAACATTAACGTTTTGTATGTCGGCCGCATACGAATCACATAGAACAACAGATAAGCCTTGTAAATATACGTGTTGACTAGCTCCGCACCTACATAAATAAACTAGCTGTGCCCCGCGTTTTCACCCGCTCGTCCGTTTCTAAGAGTCGTAGTGTGATGTTAAATAGCACGTTCCTTAAACCGTCCTTAAAGAATTAAGCTATCTTATACATAAATAGTTTTTCAAATTCGATTCTTCCGCGTTTAAGTCCCATGTAATAGAGGGCGAACCTATTGTCATCTACTGAAAAAAACCAGACTCTATGGTTGTTACTGAAAAATTCCTGAAGGAAAACCCAATAACCTGCCTGACCTGGGAATTAAGGTCTAAACTAACGAGGAAGTCAAACAAACAAACACTTCGCGCTTCATTTTATTAGTATAGATGTGTTATAGTCGGAGAGCTGTAAAACTTTGCTAACGGCCCTCTAACGTCTTTATGGTGATAGCCCTTCCTTTGTGTTTATTTTCGTTGAGATTATGTATGACAGTGTTATTTCCTTGTGTGTTAAAGTTATTTTGTGGTGTGGTGAAGTTTGGTAGGCGTAAATTATTGGTCATAAGCAAACAAATTGCTTTTATGTTATATTATTACTGATAGCACTTAGTGAAGTTCAACCAAGGATGCCATCATCATCATTCTCCTGCCCTTATCCCAATTTATTTGGGGTCCGCACAGCGTATCTTCTTCTTCCATACTTCTCTGTTACTCGTCATCTCATCAGACACCTCCTTTCTTGACATATCATCTACACACAGTCCATCCATCATTTCTTTGGTCTTCCTCTACTCTACCCTTCCACATTCATACTCAAAGCTTTCCTCACGACATTGTCCTCATTCCTCCGCATCACATGCCTATACCACGACAACCGATTACTTCATAACTTTTCAGTCACCGGATACCACTTGCTTAGAATATTTACAACTGAGACGTGCTATACAAATGCTCCGGTTGGTTTACCAGCACATCAAGCTAACCGAAACTGTTAAATTTTCCCAATCAATCTTGAATTCCAATGCTTTAGCGATAAAGTTAAAAATGTAAAAAGAATTTAGAGATTGTAGTATAGCTTGATGTGCTGGCGTCTGTACACTCAATATTGCTGCCTGGGCATGTACGGAATCACACCGACCGTGTTTATTGTATCGTGTCTTCTTCTCAAAAGTTTTCTAGTTGTCGGCAAGCGAACCAATAAGTTAGGTAAGGGTATTTATTTTGCAAAATGTGACGAGTTGTTTTAAATATTAGATTGTGTGACCTGCTCCATTAAAAGATAGCGCTTGCTTTTAAAGTGGGATTGAGGCAGACATTATGATTAATTCATCAAATCCGAAAAAGGCTTTAACAAAATAAAAAGATTGTACAATAAATATTGTCATGAGCAGTAATTTTACATTAAATAACATTAATATAAAGCTGTCACAAAATTGAAAGCCTTTCAATCTTATCTGCTACAACAGCCCATTATTTAGATATTTTTAGCAAGTTAAAACATATTAAATAAAAATATTTAAATAAGATAGATTTTAAAATACAATAGCCAATCTATTCCTGACTTTGACACAGAATATTAAAGCGAACATCTATGTTGTTGTTCAGTTTAAAGATTTGAGTTTCTGTTAAATGTCTGGATCTACATAATGTATGAAAGTACTTCCACTAATCGAGATGTAGATAGGTACGTGTGGATATGTATGGATAGAGAAATGCGGTACCTGGAGTGCTTTTCTAAGCCTGCGATCAAAGTCTTTCTAGTTATTTTACCACTTATTCTTCTTCTTTATCGTGTGGTTAGTGCCTAACCTGATGTCAGAGTTTTTATGCCACCCATGGGCCTCTGACTTGGCTTTACATGCCGTCGAGAAATATCTCTCTCAGGCATGCTGGTTTCCTCAAGATGTTTTCCTTCAGCGAAGTAAGTGATCATTAATACAATACGTGGCGTGCGATGTTTCGGCTGCCATTGCCGACGCACCTTGCTGGCAGGCTCTGCTTAGGAGCCGATCGGCCGCCGCACACACTGCCATACATCGATCAGCCAATTCCTTGGAGGCCGCGGTATGAGAATGGTACCACAGTCCTGCCGTCGTTTTTATTTTTTTTATTTTTGGCGCCTGGGTGTGTGTATCATGTCAATAGGTTTAATTTATTTTATTTTAGTGTCTGTTTGTGAATGTTGTATGTGGATTTATATTTGGTAAATAAATATTTCATTATTTCATTTCAATACGTACATGAATCCGAAAAATCGGAGGTCGAACTCGAGACCTATGTCTTGGCAGTCCGACGGTCACACCGCTAGACAACTGTGACTTTGAGTTACTGTCAAAACAAAGTGATCTTTTTTCTCATTGTGATAAGGGTACTATTCGGTTACTATTATTAGAGGTAAAGTGACTACTTACTCACTCACTCTACCCCCTTTTATACACTTATAGTCAATCGTATATTCGTGGCAACAAATTATCTTTGACAGCGCTTATTTTGTTGCAGTAAGGATAATTTTCGCAGTTCAAATAATATTACTGACGGACTGACCGTACTTTAGCATGCATAGAAGTAAATCAATTCAAAAGTAATCAGTAGTTACTTCATACGCACTGAACATCAACCATACGTAACTTTAACACGAAATTGAATACGTTAATTAGTTAACTTTGATTAAGTTGACTGCAAGTTCCTTTGACTTCCGGGTCCGTTTGCAGTCTGCTAAATTAAACTGTTAATTATATTTTGTACTGGGAAACTGGGATTTTGTTGTGGAAACCGGAATCACACTTTCAATGCGACATGTGTATGTTTATTTGAAAGTTTAAATTACTTGTGTTATTGCGGTTATTTCGCGAGTATGTTACGTTTAGATGTGAAGCGTTTGATAGGCGTTTGAAAGGCTACGGGTTTTTGGAAAATATTAAATTAGGTTAAGTCATAGAAAATTTTAGAAAAAAAGACATTATACAGGGTGGCGCCGACAACACGACAATAAATTAATCTGCGTATACCTCAAGAGTCACAGGACATTATTTTTCATTTTCAGCATTTTCTACATGATGTAGATTACTAGGCTAGCACCGACAGGTTAACGACTCCCGCATCTGTATAAACACAAAACACAGTCATGTTGCCATATCGCACTTGGAAAAACTTTGGCAAATTCGAATTCAAATAAAATTTTATTTCCAGATGCGAATTAGTGCAAATTATACCTAAGGTTAGTAAACCAATAATGATAAATGGTGTTCTATTTATTAACAGTTTTATGTTATTAAGTTTGATTGAAAAAACAGTTTTTTTTTTTTAATTTCAATGTTTGGTATTATTTGTTAGTTTAAAAATATTTCTATGAACTAGTATTACCAGTGTTTTCATTTATTGTCGTATTGTCGGCGCCAACTTGTATAAATACACATATTGCCAGTAGTAATTACTTTTCTTGCTGCTCTATTCCTAACTTATTTGGGTTTGGACCTCCTTGTTTGTTTGTGCCAGGATGGTTTATCCCAAACGGCTCCACAAATTCATCAAATGGTTTTTTTTTGTAACCGGCCATCCTTTACTTCTTCCTTGGCTTTTAAAAATATTTTAAAACGAAAAACAACAATTACAGTGTCAATTTGTTACAATTTCATTACGACTTAGCTCCTGGTGATGTTTCAAAATTTACTTACAATTTTGATATTTACTTAAGGCGTAGAAACACGACTCGCCTAACAAGTACGTAGGGGCATAACACAAACATAACAAGATCAAATACTCCGTCACACCTAAGCAAACACTAGTACTACCTGTTCAGAAATCAACCTAATCCAGAATTAATTAAATGTTAATTGATGTACTTAAACCATCAGTAGGCATTGTAATCTCCTGGGAAATGTTCTGAGCAAGTACAAACATAGAATAACAAACTATAGAAGTGGAACTCATGTATGTAGGTACTGTCCTTTGTAGATTGTCATAAAGAGTGTAAATAGACCCTTAACATAGCCGAAAGGCACTTGTTCGCCCCGTCTTTGCGATCATTTTTTTGCTGTAGACCATACCTGGGAACCTTCTAGTTACGGAGATATTGGGGGTCAAACTTTTTCACAAGTTTTTTTTTAATACATGTTTTTAATGTAAGATTTTTACTTTACACGCCTCCACGACCCCCTTACTATTCAAACCATCCACCAGCACAATGCTTTGAGTGCTTTTCATCAAGTCCTACCGTAAAACGTGATTTTTCACCGCAAAAAAAAAGTCGATTATCAGCAATAATTTTTGCGTAAAGTTACTTAGTTTGGTGTACAGAATGCTTGTTTGACGGTTATGTGAAGGGTCTTTTTACACCCTGTATAGTCACTACATAGTATAAAACAAAGTCGCTTTCTCTGTCCCTATGTCCCTTTGTATGCTTAAATCTTTGAAACTACGCAACGGATTTTGATGCGGTTTTTTTTAATAGATAGAGTGATTCAAGAGGAAGGTTTATATGTATATATTGCACCCGTGCGAAGCCGGGCCGGGTCGCTAGTACTCTCTAAAGTGAGCAGTAGTAGCCCAGTGGTATGTCATAGGTTAAAACATAGGTATGTATTTTACTCAATGTCATTTATTTCAAACGGTGAAGGAAAACATCGTGAGGAAAACAACATGTTTTTGGAACTAAAAAACACGAAATAATAAGACATTTGAGATACACAACTTGCAGTGAGCCCCCGAGGTGGATAACGCTCACTCCTTCTTCTCATAGGCCTCCTTGGCCACAGCAGCTAAAGGCGCTGCTACAGGAGCAGTGGCATGCAAAACTTTGTTACAACACTTGGTCGCCAAAGTCAATATTTGCGTAAGTAAGTCAGTAAACGATACAATGGGAAAAAGATGATGACCATTATACAAGCAGAATGCGCCATCCCTTTTTGGAGCTCAAATAAGAATTGTTTTGCCATGCCTATACGCTCCAGGCTTGTCAATTTTGATGTTCGGGAACATCAAAATTCAAAAAACACGGAACTTGTAAGCAACTACACTACCTGTAACTACCGTATCATTGCTGTATATGACGAAACAACGCTAAATGCTCGACACGTTTCTTACGCCTCGAAATTCGCGACATTTTGAATGCGTTCGGAACGGTACTTACGCTTCTATTCATTCTTATTCTATGTCAACCCTAAACGGCACACCCATTGTCTCCTGTTTAGTTTGTGCATTACTATTATTGTTACTGATGTCAACAAACGTAAAGCTAGCTTAGAACGTCGTGTACCCGCTTCCTCGGTAATTTGGAAGGTGTACAAACAGTGGATTAGGTTGTCATCTGTTGGATCCGGTGGTTAAGGAATCGTTTTCATCGTGTCGTGTTGTGACGGGTTGTAATATATCAAGTGTCGGAATTGGTTTATGTGGTGGAGGGACGTGTGTCCTTCGTTGCGTTTGAGTATGTCGTGCAAATGTCCCATCGCAGAACAGGAGGTAACGTTAATATTCTCACAATAGTTCACTGCGAGTTGACAATTTTCTACACTGAGTCTTGCTAGTCTTCAAGTCATGTGAAAAGAAAAGGATACTTCGAGACAAACCTCATTCGTTAACCATCAGGTGAGACAGCGGTCCAACGTGACCGTATTTTTCCGGCGTATTTATAAAGTCGTATTTGAACTATGTATTAATTTATTCAAAGTAATTGTATTTTTGTGCATAATATAGTGCATACTGTGCTTATTTTAAGTAATTGGGTACTTAGGTTTAGTTTTGCAATGTATAAAATGTTAAGTAATAAAGTACTCATGGTTGAAGAGTACTGCTTACCAAAACAAAGCTAAACGTAGAAACACTTACTAAACAAAATACAGGTGTTACATCCAAAGCTATATTTTTCACAGACAATTGTGCTAACGTGTAATCGCCAACTTGATCGCATGCATCCCAACTATTAAGTAAAGTTGGAGAAGCAACACTATCCTCGAGGGAGTGAACTAGTACTTGTGCCAGTACAGTACTAACCCGACGACTCGATCTATCTGTGCCTACTGTATCGTACAGGAATAGAGTGAAATCTTCCGGCTGCAATTTGGTGTACCCCAAGGTTCAATACTGTGTCCATTCTTGTTATATAATTATTATCACAACTGTCCAGGTTTATATGTCGTACCTAGTGGGTATGTCGTACCTAAGCAACGTGGTCGTGGTCCAACCACAGGTGCCATAGCTTTGTGTAATTAATTTCATTTACTTTGCTCTCAAAATGAGACGGAGGATTGTTAGGCATAGGAAGAGGATACCTATATTCCTCTTTCGGATCGGAAATGTTTTTTTTACATAATATACTATGCAGAAACTTGTCCACAAGGTTATAATATTAATCGTGTTATTCTCACAGCAAGATGTACTCACGAGAACGCTAACTTTAGAATACCAAACCAAATTAGACATTTCTCTAAAACTCCTATTTCACTACACACTGCGACATTTTATAGTTGTATACCAAATTTTTTAAACCGAATATTGTTTTGACAGACTCATTAGTGTTCCAATAAAGCTGATACTAGCCTGACAAATCGCTAACAAGATAACGATGAAAAATATAATATTAAGTTTACATTTTTTGTGCTTGATAATGTTTTTTCATAGGTCCAAAATTAATACATTTTATAATGAGATTTTTTTTTTGTATTTATCGAGAACTGTTTACTGTTTAGGCTGCTCTTACTCTAAGCAAGTCCTTAACAACCTATTTTGGACTGAAATAGATATGGCACTTTTAAAAAAATACATGGATTCATATTGGAGAGGTTCTCAAAAATTCAACGACCCGAGTAACTCCCAAATTATGTACCGTAGGGTTCCGTTGCTAAATAGCAAAAAACCAGCCAAGCGCGAGTCGGCCTCGTGTACAAAGCGTTCGGTAACACCACGAGCCACCACGACGCGACGCGACGCGGCGACGATACTTACGCGAAGGAAACGAGTGACATACGCGCATGACGCAAGTCTTAGAGGTTGTGAATAGGCTGTAACTTCAATAATTTCCGCAAAATCGCTTATTTGTTCTCTTAATAAGTAACACAAACAAAGCAGGCTATAAGCAAAAAGTGTGAGTACCAAAATAAACGTTTGCCCCAAGTTAGACACATCTGGGACTGTTGGCTTTTGGGCTGAATTTCTACCTTCAAGTACTACTGGAATGAATTGAAAATATGTTCTAATGATTATGGAGAAAGGAGTGATCATGAAGTGAATTTGAAATAACCGAAGATGTTGATATTCCTTCAGCTTACTCTGCCGATATGCTAAGGAAAAGGGGTAGACAGAATGATGAGTGTAAGAAGAGGATGGTATGGTCAAATCTGACTTAAATTCTTTCCTCTTTCCTGCTCTACCTCAGGAAAAAATCAAGAAATAGATTTACCTTGCTTATGTCCGCAGCTTCCCGCCTGCGTGAATTTCGGTAACTATCCCACGGGATAATACTACCGGGATAAAAAGTATCCTATATGTTAAACCAAGTTATAAACTATGTATGTACCAAATTTCATCCAAATCCGTTCTGTAGGTTTCGCGTGAAAGACTGACAAACATCCATCCATCTATCCTCACAAACTTTCGTATTTATAATATAAGATAAGAAGTAAGATAACTCTAGAAGGCACAAAACAGTAAAAACACTCGATTAAACTGCGGCTCTGGATATCTCCATACAAATACTACTGAAGTATCTGGCAATGTCTAGTGACTGCAGCCGGTCCGCTATTTATTGAACTTCACAGTTTGACCTCTCCCTTACACAACTCGACCCGGAAGTAATTCACTTCAGAAAATCAGGAAGAGAACTCGTAGTAATAAAGCGACAATCCGCTAGGTCAACATGAACATAGCGCGGTCCTACCCGCGTCAAAACCAGGTGTACTGCTGAGTAAACAACCACGGCATAAGTATGCTAATGTACACTGAGTGTACAATGTTTAGACGAAACTAGACTTTATTTTAAGTTGGTTAAATACCGGTAGAAGCAAACAGCTAAAAAACCTCTACCAAAAAAAAACAAAAACCTCTCCTCTCTCTCTCTCTCTCTCTCTCTCTCTCTCTCTCTCTCTCTCTGTGTAGACTAGAGGACTAGATTGTGGTCAAGAGTAAGCCAATACAGAAAAAAAAAAAAAAAACCCGACTACTGAAAAATCACGCTCTAATTAAATTCGGGGCTTACAAGGTACAATTGGCTCCTCCTATTGTTAAAGTCAGTTAAAATATAGTCTATGTTACCCAGGGCATAATAACAAATCGATTGACACCTTATTCATCAAAATAGGGTGAATAGTTTAGGCTCTACGGAGGAACATGGATAAATAAAAACATACATAGTCTGCTAAAATCATAACCCTTCCTTTTGGCTACACCGTAGTCGGGTAAAAAGTAATGATTTAGTTACCTAACTGAAGAAGTAAGAAAGAATAAAGAACAATTATTTGTCGTTATGAACCAAAAAAAAAAAAACATACAACGCATATCAAATATTTATAAATACAAAAGGACAGAAAAAAAAAAACTCACATGATGCTGTGCTATGGGGGGCCCATAGCACGACGTTGCGTTGGAAGGCCTTCCACTAGGTGGACCAATGACCTGGTGAAGATTGCGGGGATCCACTGGTAAGAGTCACACGGGACTGGTCAATGTGGCGACACTTGGGGGAGGCCTATGTCCAGCAGTGGACGTCATTCGGCTGAAATGATGATAATAGGGCGTGTCATATGAATTAAACGTTAAAATTCCTTTCCAAGTTCTGTCTGGATTCACCCGGCGTCTCTGTTTACACCGTTTTACCTGGTACCTACCTCAATGTAGTACTGTAATAGTTGTACCTGTTCTTTGTGCGAATTTTCGTCCTTTTTCAGCTGGTAACATAGGGACATAGTGTTCTCTCTGTCCCGCGTGCATCGCGCCTCTGGAGCCCTTCCGCCACCTGCAATTCCCGAGCTTGCGCCACGGCGGCGTCCAGTAGGCCGCGTGCTCCGGCTGTGAAACACGTGTTTACGTTGTAGTGCGTCAATAATAGTGAACGAAAAAGCTAGTTATTTCTCCATTACAAGTATTTACAACTGATTTCTTGATTTTATTTAACATTTTTCAAAAGTATTGTAGGCGTCGTCTATTTTTCGCCTCCATTAGTTCGTCCATCTTTTTTTAAAACATGGTGTGGGAACGTGAAACTGTTATAAAATTGATAAATGAGTACCGTCAACACGATATTTTATGGGACCCAAGGAAGCCACAGTTCTCCAACAAAATTGAGACAGGTCAGGCGTGGAAGGAAATTTCTCAAAAGATGGATATACCAGCTTGGACAGTGAAGACAAAGATCGATAATCTTTTGTCACAATTTCGTCTTGAAAGGGCGAAATTTACAAAAAAACCTAAAAGAGGTAAGAAAAACATTTGACATTAAGCGTCCGCTAAAAGTTTGACAGACATTTGTGCGCATGCACTTTGGCGCGAACGGATACTTGCGCGAACCCATTTACGCGACTGGAGAGTTGCGCGACTTTATTGATGAGTTTCCTTAAATATAATCACGCCTGATATTACCTAAAGAGTGGGTTGAGTTGTGATTTTGTACGGTAAGCCCCAGACACAGTGGAAGAAAATATTTAAGATCGCTGTTTTTTTTAGTCTTCATTTTTAATGAGTTCTATTTTCAGTGTCTTTCAAAATAAAAATTCAAGATGGCGTCGCCGAAAATGACAGGGTTTATTAATTTTAGTTTTTCCTTAATAGGTTTCGTTTTCATGGTTTTCGGGCTCACTGTTAACGAAAATGGAAGTCTTGAGGAAAATCCAAGACAGCGCCGACGAAATTTTCCGGTTTTTCCTTCATGGGTATAGTATTTTTGATTTTCGGGGTCGCTGATAACGAAAATGTGTGAAAAACAAAAATCGCGCTTATTCCTTACGGACGTCTGCTGAAACAAGCGAGGTTTAAAGTACTCAGATAGTTTATTATGACATTGAGAAAAAGACTTTATTGTTGTCCAAGTCGGACGAACATCAAACGAAAGTTTGCGTATCTTTTTTCTGCATTTAAAGACAATGAAATTAAGAATTATTTTACAGTGCCCGCTATCTTGCGCTGATTCTTATCCTCGGTAGGTTTGACACTCACGAACAAATGTCATCTAAATAATTAAAGAGTTTTAAATTATTTTGTTGTGTTCTGTATGGTGTCCGGACGTAAAGAATAGCACCATCCCATATCTTCCCGTGGGTGTCGTAAGAGGCGACTAAGGGACTTACCAGAGAATGGGCAGCAGCGTTCTCTGTGCTTTATAACAACCATACTGCGATCGCCAACCCGCCTGCCAAGCGTGGCGATTATGGCAAAACCCCCCTTCTTGGGGGAGGTCTATGTCCAGCAGTGGACGTCTTTCGGCTGAAATGATGATGATGATGATGAAATTATTTTGTGAGTATTTTATTGAATCGGTTTTTTTTTTATCTTGTATAATCTTAAATAATTCATCGGGTTCCGGTATGGACAGATTACGGACACTTCGCTCCGGAAATTGATCTCTGACAGATAATGTACTGGAAATATCTGTTGTCCGGAGTCTGAACCGTGTCCGCAACTTGAGGCACGAATTTTAACGTACTGCATCTTATCATTCACACTGACTTTAACGTAAGTTTGGTACTGAGGTCCTAACGTTGGAGCTGTTAGAATTAGTTCTTCGTACGTGGTGGGGTAGAGGAACTTTTTTAATTCCAGCAGCAGGGCCTCGTCCGTTCCGATTTTACCGAACCTTAAATTGATCTTTTTTTATTGCTTTGCAGGCTTTGTAAAGTCATCAGCTTGGTACGGATACAAGCATTTGAAATTTATTATTCGTAAAAAGGAGCGGCGCAGCCGGTTTAGCATCGTAAGTAAAGTACATACATACGAGTATGTACATCATTATCTGCCCTTTTCCCAACTGTTTTGAGGTCGGCTCCCAATCTACCATTAGTTTAGCGACTGCTCTGACCTCCATAATTCAGTTACTGGGTACTACGACACCCTTCGATTACATTCGTTGTCAGACAAATGGAACATACAAAGCTTTGCTTGAATAAAATATTGTCTTACTTTCTTTACTCAATACTGTTGCGTTTTTTTAGGAGAAAAAAAATAGAAATTGTAAAACAGAAGATCAACAAATTATAGAAACAATCGATTTAACAAATGAATCGATTTCGGAAGTGCCTAAAGAAAGGCAGAAGAAGATGCAGGAGGACAAAGAAGTTCAAACTGAAAATCCATCAGTGCCGAAATCAGAAAATACTGAAAATGGTCAGATAAACTACCGCATTGCAATGAAAAGAAGTAATTTTATTACTTCTATAGCCAATGCAATCACAAATGCTGTCGCACCTCTGGATGAACATCAGAGATTTGCCAACTATGTTGTCTCAAAGATACGCACGTATCCTCCGATGATAGAAAGTACAGTAATGAAGGATATTTGTTTACTTCTTTATCAAGCGGACTCTCGTCTTATCGGAGTGAACCAGTATATTTTCACGCATAATACTAATCGTAATGCGACACATTGTCCTTCTGATAGTTATGATCCATTGGAAGGTTTTGATTTAGAGATTTAGATAGATGTTTTTGACTTTAACAATATTTATACTAATATCATAAAGATTGTAAGTAAGGATTTCTCCAAAGAATTTTGATGTGTAATAATAAAGTAATGTATTCCGTTAGTCAAAAAGTTTTTCAATTACTACGCTTTCCCTATTCAAGGTGTAAACGGACCCTTTACGAAGCCGTCAACTAAGCATTCTGTACATCAAACTGAGAACAGCGCAAAAATTATTGCTATGTACTTAATGCCTTTTTCTTTGTTGTGAAAAATCAAGGTTTACGGTAGCGCTCAATGGAACCCACTCAAAACATTTTGCTGATGGATGCATTGAATAGTACATGGGCCATGGAGGTGTTTAAAGTAAAATAAAAATATTTAAAAGTATTACAAAAAAAAAACCAAAAAAATTAAAAAAGTTGGCATTAAGACCTTCAATATTTCCGTAACTGGGTACGTCCAAAACAAAAAAAATATCGTAATGATAGGAAGAATCAGTGCCTCTCGGCTTCGTTAAAGGTTCGTTGGTAAGTTAATACAAACTGACATTGCCGACCCCTGGACTGGCTGCAGACATCGGACTTCTGTTTATCAACGGTGCAAGCAAATTGAGGACGTGATTCCAAACACGAATATCTAATTCAGTATGTATCAGTGTGAAGCTCAACCATAATACCGTATTGAAGCAGTGTTGTTTATTTCTTTGTCGTCGTTTTTTTTTTTCGGACAAGTCCGCCACATTATCCCCAACCACTGCAACGCCTGAAAGCCAGAATCAACAGAGGCGACCACCAGAAAACCACCGAAGTAGTGAAGCTCGACGAGTCCCGAGTATAATGGATATAGTATCTTGCTTAACTCTGTCCGTAATAAAATGGAACCGATGTTCCCTGCATGTTGGTGATAGGTGTTATCATTTGGACACCGGCCCAACATAGCGCCCACACAGTACATCGTGTGCCAAACACGACACTAGCCTAACCTAACTTAGAAGAACCTTGAATTGTGTTAGTTTATATCGAACTAGTGACCCACCCCGGCTTTGCACGGGTGCAATATACATAAAGGGTGTAATAAGACCCTTAACGAAGCCGAAAGGTACTTGTTCTCCCCGTCATTGTGATAATTTTTTTGTTTTAGACTATACCTTTTTATTTTATTTATTTTTTTAAATACATGTTTTTAATGTTAGATTTTTACTTTAAACCCCTTCACGAACCCGTACTATTCAATCAATCTACCGAAAAACGTGATTTTTCACATCAAAAAAAAAAGTCATTTCTCAGCAAAGATTTTTGCTTACCGTTACTTATTTTAATGTACAGAATTTCTGGTTGACGGCTTCTTGAAGGGTCTGTTTACACTCTGTATATAACCCTCTTGAATCACTCTATATTTTGCTAAAACTGAATTAAAATCCGTTGCGTAGTTTAATAGATCTAAGCGTACAAACAGTGGGTGCAATTTTGTTTTATACTGTCTAAAGAAGACACATTTAGGATTGTCGAGAGGTTATCAGAAGAAATGTCAGAGAAAAAATGTGATTCCATATCTTCGTGATGCTTTGAAGCAAAATGATATGATTGCCTATTTTGAGACTATTAACAGTTTTGTGAAGTGCCATATCCTTACTTATACTAGTATAAATGTGAAAGTTTGTATGGATGAATGTTTGTCACTCAATCACGTCAGAACGGTTGAACAGATCTGGATGAAATTTGGCACAGAGATATTATTATAGTCTGGAATAGCACATGAAATGCTACTTTTTTCTCACACATACACATCAAAATTTCACACAGCATAAGGTCCTGGAGTCGATTACCTGTTCGGGCAAATTGTTATTTAGTTTTTCTATCAGGAATTTCTCAATAGCAGACATTGAGTCTGGATTTATTGTAATGTTATGATGTTATAAAATAATGCGAAAATAATTCTGTCTCTTGGTCTGTCTCTCGATTTGTCTGTCTGCGTGTTGCCTTTTCACGCATTAATGGCAGGACAAATTTATTTTTTTGACGCGGCAATAAACCATGATGTGAATTACAATACAGGATACTTTTACTTTTTGGTGTGCCGATGAAGTAAGGTTGGTGGGTCGGGCTAAAGAAACCAGAGCCATCCAAAAGCACGTTGGGTAGACGATACCGTCAAAATCACAGTTACACTTGGATGAGGGAGTTCAGAACAGAGAAGCATGGCAGAAGAAAGCGGAGTTCTATAGCTAGCAGTGGGTCTGTTTGAGCTAAAATGGTGGTGATACTTTTTATCCCAGTAGTACGTCTCATGGGATAATTTACGACCTCCGTGGGCGATGCAGCGGGCAAAACGTCATTATCAGCCTCGCAGCTCTTTTCCCAACTATTTTGGGGTAGGCTTCCAGTCTAACCGGATGTAGCTAAATACCAGTATTTTACATGGAGCGGCTGCCTATCTGACCTCTACAACCCAGTTAGTACTGGGTAATACGTACACCTTGGTAGGACTGATTGTCAGACTTCCAGCCGGGACCAACGGCTTAACGTGCTTTCCGAGGCACAGAGGAAACTCGGCTTGTAATGGGTGGTCACCCATCCACGGACCAACCTAGCCAAACATGGCTCAGCCTAAAGCTCGATTCGAGCGGCTGTTATTATTTAGCCACGGGCTCCTCAGAAAATAATAATTGATTTCCTGAGGAGTGAAATATTGCACAAAAAGTGTTATCCAACTGGCACAAACTTACTTCATTAGAGTCAACATACTCTGCGTCCTGTCATGAACTCGACTATACTTTTATTTCTCTATAAGGCAGCCGTCCCACCGTCGGATTAGCGGGAAGCGAGTAGAGCTAGCAACTGAAGACTTTGACAAAGTTATACAATGTGTAAACGGACCCCAAGAAGCCGTCAACCAAGCATGCTGTATGCAGCGTTTTTTTTTTGCTTTTAAATGATTTTTTTTTACATGTGATACATCTTGGTTTACGTTACCGCTCAATGTAACGCACTCAAAACATTGTGCTGGTGGATGCACTGCACAGTACATGAGTATTTAAAGTAAAGTTAAAACATTTAAACATATTTTTTTTTCTGTGCGAAAAAATTGGAACTTTGACCTAGAATATTTCCGTAACTAGGCGGTACCTAGGTGTGGTCCAGACCAAAAAAAAATATCGCATTAACAAATAGACCAAGCGCCTTTCAACTTCGTCAAGAGTGTTCAAACATCCGTTATGTATCTATTACTTTGAATGACTTACAATCTCTTCGTACGTTTTTTGAGGGAGAAAGTACTCGGCTGGATCTTGGGTTCAATTCCCAAGTCAGGTAAAGTGTTATTGGGTTTATCCATCATGAATTTCCCAGTAGTAGCCGGTTGATGGAAATAGCCTCGCCCCCTATTACATGGGGCTTGAACATAACTGGCAAAATGTGGGTGTATTACAGGTATAAACTGGGTCTGTTTCCCATATCTTCCCGTGGGTGTCGTAAGAGGCGACTAAGAGACTTACCAGAGAATGGGCAGCAGCGTTCTCTGTGTTTTATAACACCATACTGCGATCGCCAACCCGCCTGCCAAGCGTGGCGATTATGGCAAAACCCCCCCTTCTTGGGGGAGGCCTATGTTCAGCAGTGGACGTCTTTCGGCTGAAATGAAGATGAATGATGACTACAGGTATACCTATACCTAACACTTCGGGATCATAGATGTGATGTTAAGTTTAAAATAGTCGATAGGTAATCGCTTCTGCGTCAGCAGTGGGACAGGTCTCCTCCCACATGATGTATTGTCAGAGTTTCTAACCTGTAACAACTCTGTATGGTAATACATTTTTGTATATTTTTCTTAACTTTTTTATTAACTTTGGGAAGCGATGACATGTTGGGGAAAGTTCATTTTTTGGGGTGAACTCTTTTATCTTTGTACTCGTTTGTGTTTTCTACTATAATAATTTAGTGACTTGAGGGAAAATAAAATGAAGTGACTGTTCAATATCGATATCCAAGAGTCATTGGCACTGAAAAATGCTACTATTTGTAATATTGATTCCGTGCAGATAAGTCCACCTGAATTTGCATTTTGGTGAGTTCAACACGATGTTTGGAACAAACCATCCATTATTTAGAGTGCTTTTGTTAGGGATTTGACACATAATATTGCTTTGCAGCATTTAATCCTTACTAGTTGATACCTGTTCACACATACGCCCCGAAGCTGCATATTAGGCCGTAAGCACATCAAAAACCTGTAGGGTACTTCCCGATGACTTCGAATCATGCAATTTGGCAAACCGTAAATATGTATTCTTCTCTTCCTCTTGAATCACTCTATCTATTAAAAAAAACCGCATCAAAATCCGTTGCGTAGTTTCAAAGATTTAAGCATACAAAGGGACATAGGGACAGAGAAAGCGACTTTGTTTTATACTATGTAGTGAAGGTACAGACTAAAGGCAAAATTAAGACAAAGTAAGACACCGTGGGCAAATCCCAAACTCCACGCGGGCGAAGCCGCGGGCACAAACATGATTATTTAAAACAAATATTTACTTTTATGAACAAATTAGCATTTATTTGTGTTCTTAATTCGATAAAGATATTTTCTATTTTTCATATTTGGCTGTTTAGCGGCATCATACCTTTGATTCTTCTTCAACCTGGCGAAACTAAAGCGTGGACAAAAAGCCTACCGAAACCTGCTGTTCTCGGCTCCATAACAACCTCGCCTGGCAGCTCGGGCGTGAATTCCACCTCAAATGGAAGAAAAAGAAAGCAAGAAAATATATTTATTTGCCGCAGGGACATGACGTGCATCATACAAAATTAAAAAAAATAACAAAACTCAAATAAAACAATAAACTATAAATTCAACAGGACGGAACAAAGTTTCCCCACTTATATTTTAAAAAGTATTATTCTACTCTTTAGTTCAGCTAGTGACAGAAGCTTTTTTTTTTTAGTATTTTTTTTTTTAAAAGATGCCTGTTGAATTTTTTTGACATCCAATTGATATTTTGTTAAAATCGTCACGTTCAAAGTTCAAAGAGTCCGTTACATAGATACGAAGATACATACCAAGCTAATAAAAGTGTGTTAAAAAAATAAACGAGCAATATTAGAGAATACTTAAAGTAGAAATCATTATTTATGACCTTCAATAACCCTTTACCATACAAATATACAATCTTAATAAATAAACGGAATTAATGTTTCTAAACAAAGACTTACTGGTATTTCTTTAGTAACAAACTGATTCAGAATAAAGCTAATGCGTTTGTCGTTTTCAATATCGTCTGATCTTCGTTCACATTGTGTTGAAGATATCAGATCCTTAAAATGAAATATTTAAAAAATAGGTTTTTTTTTTTTAATAATTGATATATAGTATTACATCGACAACTTTCTTTGTTCATTAACAAAGAAACAGATCAAATTGGCGTTTAATGGATGCACGCAAGTCACACTTTTACGCCACAATATGAATTCGTCGAATTTGAAGTTTTTCATTTACGAATAAAAAAATATTCCAAAGGAAATTAAAAAAAAAAAGAATCCGAGCGGCGAATTTTTTTTTTAACATTCTTCTCCAGTCCTCTATAAACTTCGTTCCATCTTATTGTCTTATTGCACTCGACTATAAGTATGTATTATAAAAATATATTGAGGGTATTTTAGTTTAAAAGTATGCAACTATATGGTAGTCTGATGATTTATCATCGTAGGTAACTGTACTTCGGGGGTCGAGAGGAAACTAAAACTTGGCTAGAAAATAAAATCCACTCTTGACCCCCAAGGGTCCAGAAGAAACTATAGTTAGGGGTCGAGTGGACACATTATTTTTTGGGGGTCCAGTGGCCGAGAGTGGACTAAATGGGGAACCTTCTAGTTTCGGAGAAATATGTGGAGTCAAAGTTTCAGCTTTTTCAAAGGTTCTTTTTTAAATACAAGTTTTTTTTTTTGTTTTTACTTTAAATACCTCCGCGGTCCCCGTACTATTCAATGCATGCATCAGCACAATGTGTTGAGTGAGTTACATTAAAATCATCAAAATCAAAGCATTTATTTCAAACTAGCCCGCGCAACTTCGTCTGCGTTCGGATTTTCCCCGTTTTTGCAATCTTTTTCATAAATGCTCCGCTCGTTTTGGTTGTAGCGTGATGTTGTGTAGCCTATAACCTTCCTCGATAAATGGGCTATCAAACACTAAAAGAATTTTTCAATTCGGACCAGTAGTTCCTGAGATTAGCGCGTTCAAGCAAACAAACAAACAAACTCTTCAGCTTTATAATATTACTAGCGACCCGCCCCGGCTTCGCACAGGTGCAATATATACATATAAACCTTCCTCTTGAATCACTCTATTAAAAAAAACCGCATCAAAATCCGTTGCGTAGTTTCAAAGATTTAAGCATACAAAGGGACATAGGGACAGAGAAAGCGACTTTGTTTTATACTATGTAGTGATTAGTATAGATAGGCCAGTTACAGTCACTTTTGAATTGTCGAAACAAAGACAAAAATGAAAAGCAGCTACAGTCCCAGTCACAAGACATAAAAACTGTGAAAGTACTGTAGTTGCCCATTCCCTAACGTAGACCTCTATGGAGAAGAACGGGCAAGAAACTCCATGGACACTCTTTTAAATCAGAATACTTTTACAATAACTTGGTTACATCATTTCTGTTGAGATGGTACATTATGTGAGAACGATGTAGCAAGATGTGTAAGTTAAAAGTGAGTCCTTAGGTAAAACGTGATTTTGCGCCCCAAAAAAAAATCGCTTCCCAGCAATATTTTTTGCGTAGAGTTACTTAGTTTGATGTTTCTTGCTTGGTTGACGGCTTCGTGAAGGGTCTGTTTACACCCTGCAAACGGACCCCACGGTGCGCGAGTCCAACTCGCACTTGGGCGGTTTTTTCTACGGATCCGGCTTGTTATAATAAAGTGTGTTAATAACTCAACTGTCACTGCTAATTTTACTTCTGTAAAACATACCCAATTACCAAAACAGAATATCTAGAGGAATACTAATTTAGTTTCAGAATTTAGTTCTATGTGAGGTTGTCTGGCAACTAATCCCGCGTGAAATGAGCAAATTACACTACATACTATACATCAAGTGTATCATAACTAGGTCACTATCGAGTTTCGCCGCGTTTGATGTACTGACTGTACACCAACTGTTGACAGCTCATTTGAAGCTTCATGTTAAGGTAAGCTGTTTGTAAGTTAAGTGAAATTAAAACATAAAATCGCGCCTGTATTCCTCGAAAGGTTAGGCAGAAATATACTACCTATTAATAGTTGACCTATATACACTAAAAACGGGATATTTACCATGTTTACTGTTTTCATTGAGTTTCCGATATTTCGGAGCTGTTGCAAGCACCATGATCACGGATAAATTACACACACACATGATTGACACATGATTGTTTATCCGTGATCATGGTGCAAGTAAGTGGTGAAAACAATAAACATGGTAAATATCCCGTTTCTAGTGTAAATAATGATGTTAGTGACCATGATAGTTTAAAATCTTAGTTCACCTATATTTCGCCAGTTATATTGAAGTCTCACGTTAAAGAGGGCGAGCCTATTGCCATCGACCGGACACTAATCCCGACTTTTGTGAAATTCCTAATGGAAAAACCCAATAACACTTAGCCCGACCTGGGAATTGAATCCAGAACCTCCTATTTAGCAGTAGAACTTACGACCATCAAACCAAGTTTATGACCGAAAGGTTATTAACAATAACATCACAAAGTATGCCTATTGTTCTGTATTAATAAAACAGACAATACATCAGGAAGAGAGCGAGCCAAGTTCGCGCCAGTAGTTTGGGACGTCGACATATTTTAATTATAATATTTTCCACAGGGAGCGCGCGAGTGATTTATAACGCAATTTCCCCATTGTTATTATGAGAATAAAACATAATCTCACCACTTCGTTATACCAGTTTAGTATGTTAACTGCTATTGAAGGCCTTAAGCCTGTGTTATTAGAGTAGACTTTATGAAATATGGCGACCGTGGGTTTAATTTTCTGAATCTTTGAGGTGTTGGAAGACGTTAAAAGCCCGAAAGTCTGACAATCAGTCAGGGGTATCGTGTACCTCCTTCTGCGAAGCAGTCATGCCGATGTTATGTGTGAAGGAGGTGGCGAGTCGTGAGAGGGAAAGAGCCTCACGTCCCAGCCGCCGCGGGAGATGCCCTGGGCGTCGGGGGTCACGTGGTGGCCCCCAGCCAACGTAGGCGCGGGCCTGTGGACGGCGAGTTATGGGCTAGCTCGCCGTCCGGCCGTCTTATGACGACAGGCCGTGTCGACGGCGCGTTCGTGTTCCACACGCGCCTCAAAGAGATGTCAGCAACCACGTAGCGGTCCGCACGGGCCGATGCCTGCCAGGGCTGCGGGACTGTTCGAAAGAGATACCGCGGCCCTGGAACACAAAGGGCAAAGAAGGAACATGGATGGGTTTTAGTCAATACAAGTCTGACACTCCCGCTCCGCCCAGAGCGGGGGAAAAAAAAAGGGTATCGTGTAATCCAGCAACGGTGTTGTGAAGATCAGGCTGTGTAAAATGACCGCTTTAGAAGAATCATGATGATGTCATCTAGCCGATTTCTGCTACGGCGACTGTATTCAACGGCTTTCTAGGGTGATTGTCGATAGCTTTGGTGTGCTGCTCTTTCATGTGCTCTCAACTGGCTAGCATATCCAACTTTGGCCGAAAAACTCTGAGCACAAAAGCGGACATGTCAGAACACCATTGACGACATTGTAGGGTAATAATAATAATAATAATCACAATACGGCTCGTATTGTGAGGAGGTTCCTGTCTCTGGAGCCCTAACCACCGGTAGCTTGGACCCTGCTCCCGCTACCGGCGGACCACTATTTTTTATATTTTTAAATGTTTTTTTATATAGTTTTTGTTAAGAAATATTTAAAAATGTATTAAATATGTTAGAAAATAAATAAAGGAAATAATAATAATCAAAATGATTGTTGATATAACGGTTCCGCATGACGAGAACCTCGTGAAAGCAGAGAAAGATAAACAATTCAAATATCTAGATCTGGCTCACGAGGTTGTCGACATATGGGACGTGAGTACAGCAGTCATTGTGCCGATAGTCGTGTCGGCCAATGGCTTAATAGCCAATACCCTCGACCAACATCTGAGGAGGCTCTCGCTTGGCAGCTGGATCAAGGGCTTGATTCAGAAAGCAGTACTTCTGGACACGGCGCGTATCGTTAGGAGGTTCCTCTCTCAAGAGGAACTCTTCTGCTCCCGCTACCGGCGGACCACTATTTTTTATATTTTTAAATGTTTTTATATGGTTTTTGTTAAGAAATATTTAAAAATGTAATTAGTAAGTAAGAAGATAAATAAAGGAAATAATAATAATATTTTATTGTTCAGAAAATTACATATTTAGGTCTGACAGATCACTGGTCTCCACACTAGGATTCCCTGTGTCGTGGAGGCCAGTCTCTTTCATCATTGTTCAAAACTACAATGTAACTTAAATTATTTGTAACAATTAACAAAAATTATAACAATCATACGAATTTTAGGGGGATACATGGCGTCTTGCAGTAACTGTGTACAAGAGTGTGAAACATGTTTTGTTAGGGTGAGTATATGTTGTGTGTGAGTAAGTGTATGTCTGTATGTGGGGTGTGTGGGTGTTTGTTGAGTGAGTGTTATGTCTCTGAAAAATAATATATCATGGTAGCATTTAATAAGACGTTCAAGAAGTACTTAATAGTTTCTCTGTATCGCTGTAATCCAGATCTTTTAGGTAAGTCATAATGTGGGCTTTGCATTTCGATTTAGTCATTTGTAATACATCAATTTTGTCATTAAGTTTTTTGTAAAGGAACGGACCCATGTAGTGAAAACACCTCTTACCAAAATCAAGTTTACGTTTTGGTTTATGCCATCCTGGTTTCCTTCGGGAATGCGCTTTGGACTCGATTTTGACTAAAGCCTCTTTATGGAACCGTAGAGCTATGGCCATAATATATATCTGTCGCACTCGCATTGCACCCGTCTCTCGATATAAGGCATTTGTTGGGAAACGCCTTGGTTTTTTATAAGCCACCTTGAGAACGGCCCTTTGTGCGCGTTCAGCTT
The DNA here is from genome assembly GCA_905163415.1 of Noctua fimbriata. Lineage (NCBI taxonomy): Eukaryota > Metazoa > Arthropoda > Insecta > Lepidoptera > Noctuidae > Noctua > Noctua fimbriata. The sequence continues at coordinate 2,063,679 of LR990939.1, read as the reverse complement.
TTATGAAATGAGTCTTTAGTGCAGCCTCCCATGCAGCTATACAGTAACTAAGAAGAGATTCGCACAGGGTGTGATAAATCATCTTCAAAATCGTCTTGCTTGCAATCTGACCCATTCTCTTAAATACATGTAACAATTTTCTAACACGTCCAGTCACATGCGCTATTTGCTTTGTCCAGGTGAGGTGTTTGTCAATGTAGACACCAAGATATTTTATGTGAGCTACCTGTTCAAAGCATGGGCATAAACATTCAGAGTCTGGGTCACTTTGGCAGGTATGCAATTTGATAGCTAAGTGACTTGGGCAAGTATTTACAGCGCTGACACTAAAGTTGATTATTTTTGTTTTATCCACATTTAGTGTCAACAAATTATAATTTAGGCACTGGGCAACCTGCCTTACGCCAGTCTCTGCCGCTTTATAGACAGATTCCCACGTCCTATCATAAAAAACTATGGCTGTGTCATCAGCATAAGCGAAAATTTTTGCTTTACAGACTGCTAATGAGCAGAGGCTGTTGACATATATAATAAAAAGAGTGGGCCCCAGTACGCTACCTTGTGGCACACCGTAGTTAAGACCCCGGTAAGAGCTGTAGTTATCACCTAAACACAACCTCTGTGTGCGATTGCCAAGGTACGACTGAAACCACTCAAGAGCAGTGCCACGAACACCTATGCTTTCAAGTTTTCTTAAAAGGATGCTGCTAGAGACGGTATAGCTGGAGGTGGCCTAGCTTTAAGGTCATCACGCTTTAAATCTAACTTGATTTTGTACCTGCTTTTCCCACACTAGGGGGTTAATGTCGCATCCTTTGATGAATCTATTTTGAACATCCTTGAAACGTAAAAACTGAGCACAAGTTTTCTTCTTGGAGTTCAGATTAGAAGATGCGCTTCGCCAGTCTCTCTGCGTGTATTCTAGAGACATGCCCACAAAGCAGAATCATGATAATAGGATAATCACTTTGTGTCCCGTTTACGAATTGTAACGTAATTCATATTATTATAATTCTAATAAAGCGGCCATTTTGGGACCCCAGATGCATTTGAAATGCTGGTATTGCGCTGAGCTGAGAATGGAAACCGATCCCAACATAGTTGGGAAGTGGATAGGACTGACCCGAAACATTATGAATTTTAACACAAAACCCTGATGTCTTGCATGTCTTCACATTAGTACATTAGTAGAGACGCCAGCACATCAAGCTACCCGAAACTGTAAAATTTTCCCAATCAAACTTGAACATATTGCTTTAGCCATAAAGTTGAAAATCTATTATTGCACCCGTGCGAAGCAGAGGCGGATTGCTAGCAGATATTAATTCGAATACCCAACCAATGCAACTGACTGGCCGTGATCCTTAAGTTATCCTTCACACAATGCTTTGCATTCTGATATTGTCAATGGAAACGCGATCAAAGCTCGTTGAAAGAGGACTCAATTCCTCAGAACTCAATAGCTGGCTGTGCAGACTAGGTACTTCGTCAGCGCATCATAAATAAACTTGGTTTATATGTTACATTGGACGCGTATACAAAGTTTTGTGTCCGTGCTGTTAACCGCTGAGGAGACGATCCTGGCCGCAGGATCAAATCATGTCTGTCATAAAAATGTATTGTCACCAGGACCAAAGGTGTGTGCAAAATTGCAGCTCGATCGGTTGGGGGGAACAGTTTTGAAATTCAATTGTAAGATTTGACCAATACATACTAACTAACTAACAAGGCAAGTTAAATAAAAGCTTATAAAAATCTCCGATGCGTGGAAATATGTCCGCTACTAGTGGAGGAAAACTTTTACAAGAACCGAAAATTTAATTTAGTTGTGACATTTACCAACCCGCACTGAGCCGGCGTGGTGGATTACGTCCAACTCTCTCTCACAGCCGACGAGGACTGTGTCCCAGCACTGGGAATGCTGGGACACAGTCCTCGATGTGCTTTGAGTCGTTATCTATGTACAGAAAATAAATAACCGGATAAAAGTCCCTCGTCTGCTTAGCCTGTGTTCTGAATGTACCTGACACCGACCTTATGATTGATATTCAATACAGGGCGATGAAGATTATGATTAGCTGGGGCATGGATTGTCGTATCGATTCTTGGTGGAACTGGCTGGGATACTGATACATCTTATTTAGTGTCACGCTGACTTTGCTAGTAATGAAAGCAAAGTAACTATGTAAATTTCTGAAAACCTCTGAAGGGATCATTGTACTCAGCATCGTGGACAACTATTCGGTTTTTGAAAATCTAATGCGCGTTAAAAAATGACGTGTTAAAGCGCCCGAGCATATACAGGGTGGAAGGTACACCGACGCACTAACACTTACCACGTATTTAGTACATCATTTATACTATTTAAAAAAGCAACCTTAAAGTTAGTTTTTCACCACCAAAATCGCTCATTCGGTTTGACTGACATAAATAAGCCGAAAAATATTAAATGAAAACCTAGCTTCGAAATAAAGAATGACGTTCCGGTGAAAAAAGCGCGATTAAAATGTCATCGGACTTTTCAAATTAAAAAAAATAGCACGTTTGGACCGAACTATGTAAAGCCAATTTTTGAACATTGGTTATCTTTAAATTGAATTTCATAGTGTGTGTGAGTAAAATAAAAATCGACCACAGATGAAAAATAATGACGTTTTGCAGCGTACTGCACAAAAAATTGATTCGAACATATTGTGAACCTTATCTCACTGAAATAGTGTTCCATTTCTATTAAGAACTAGTGACAAGTTAAATAGATAGCTAACTGCAGATAATACAAAAACGGTTTACAATTTATAAGCACACTAACGAATTGACAGGCTAACTATAAGTTTAGAACTCCAAAAACCATCGTTTTATTAATACAATACGGCGCTGTTAAAGTCAGTTGGTTGCCATCAATGTGTAGTTGGCTGGACTTTTTATAAGAAACTAGCGACCCGCCCCGGCTTCACACGGATGCAATATATACATATGAAACTTCCTCTTGAATCACTCTATCTATTAAAAAAAACGCATCAAAATCCATTGCGCGGTTTTAAAGATCTAAGCATACATAGGGACAGACAGCAGGAAGCGACTTTGTTTTATACTATGCAGTGATAGTGATACAGGCCCTTAAGGCCCTCTATTTTATAAGCACATTGCAGAGCACATTCAAGCTCAGCGCATTGATGCGCTTTTTTGTATGGCATTCCAATACAAATACACGCGGTGGGATCCGTCTACTATACAGAGTGGCGATTTTATCACCTTCCTTGTATACTTCAAGGAGGTGAGCCGACTCGTAATAATAAAGAGATTTTTGCGTTGCGGTGCAGCCCACTCAAATGTGCGGAAGTCTGGAAGAAAGTCCTACACAGCGAAACAGGACTAAAGATTTCGGGGATTTCGAGATAATAATCTGGCAGAATACCTATAAAATGGCTATAATTTTTTATTAAAAAAACTAGCTGATTTTTAAAAATAACTATCCATACCGCTGAGAGCTTTTAAAAACGCTGGAAAGTTCATGAATTCATAATGTTAAAAGCATATAAAATAGAAGTATATTTTCATAAGCATTTTACATAAATAGCACCTGTGACTTTAAATATTTAAAATAGTATATTGCAAGTACAGAAAAATAAAGGATTACTTATGTTCAATATGAAAGTTGCAATAAAAGTAAAAAATTGCCGCATTTGAGGGTTGGATTTTAGTTTTAAATAAAACGAAAGCTCATATCACAGGTGTGGTTGACGCTTTCATTAGATATTTTATAGCAGCACATCATAAAAGTAAGCAAAAAGCCGTTTTCAAAAGAAATAAACATGAATTACGTGTTGAATAGTTTCAATAATTTAAAGTTACTTATCCAAAATAAATAAAATTAGTGTCTGTTTGTAATTTCTAAATAACAGATTATTATTGAACTCATGAAAGTGGCATAATACACTGTCATATGCGTTTAGTCTTTTTTTTTTTTATTTTGTCCGTCTGTTTTTTATTATTTGTTCCGGTTAAACTTTAAAACGGTTAGACCGATTTTGACGGGACTATTATTGACATAGCTGATGTTACAAGGAGTACTTAAGCTACTCTTATTTTAGAAAGGCACGTTTGGCGCAGTGGCTGAGCGATTGGCTGCTGCGCTGCGTGACACGGGTTCGATTCCCGCACGAAACAAATATTTGTATGGCCTACAGGTAGTTGTTCCCGTCGTGTTTTTTTTATGAGTTTAAATGTTTGTAAACACACCAACGATACTGGAGAAATTCCTAGTGAGGGGCAAAGAATTATTAAAAAAAAAAAACTCCCGGATCAGAAAAGATTTTGTGCAAATAAATTAAAACCTTTGAAATTGTTAACAAAATCCGATTCAAATAGGGAACTCATTTTTTTGTAATAATTTCACGCGGACAAAGGTCGCGGGCCACAGCTAGTTTAATATTTTTTTTATTATTATCACCAGAATAGTGCAGCAAATAGCTCACTAGGCATCAACACATTAATCTGCATGGCTGTTTATAGAAAAGTGCCCAAAAGGCTGGCATTATAATAATTAATGCTTTGTTAGTTTTCTTGATCATCTCGATTCAGACAACCACAATCATGGCGTCCACTATCATGTAAGTCCCACAAGGGTCGACTTACTAATAAGCTAACGAAACTAAACAGACGCCACCAGTAGCGAAGGGTCAATTTCTGTAAGAGCTTAGCCGGAGTACATATCTTTAGTATGATTATAATATTTGTCTATAGAATGCTGACTGTGCGATTTTTGAAAGGGATTCCGGTAGGAATCGAGTTGTATGGAACCTTCGCCACTGGACGCCACCTTGTGGATGACTCTGCCCTGGAGTGTAAGTGTGGTGCTGTTCCACAAAAGATGTGGCACTTGATATTGAACCTCATGGACACTTCGGAAATCAAACACAGCCAAGTTCTACGCAGTATAAGCATAATCAGTCTACAATGTTCCCACTGCTGGACACTCGGCCTCTTCTCTATTAGAGGGAAAAGGCCACCACGCGGGCCCAGTGCGGGTTGTTAGATGTCATATGTCTTCGGACTTTTTAGTTCTAGGACATGCCGGTTTCCTCGCGATGTTTTCCTTCACCGTTTTGAGAGCAGTGGTGATGAAATAGATTACACAAAGTAATGCGCCTGCCTGGGTTCAAACCCACGACTGTTCGTAAGTCGGGGCCGCCACCACTGGGCCACCGCTACTCTCCTCCATACACTAAGAAGAAAAATATTAGTAAGTGTGTGTGCATGTGTGTGTGTGTTAGTGTTAGTAGTTATTTAATTGCTTCACTATTGCATTGAATTGTGCCTGTAAAAATAGTTGGAAGTAAGGATTAAATAAATAAATAAATTATTAAAAAACCTCCTTTCAAAAAGTTCTCCAAAAAACTGTCTCTTTTTGAGCAAAAAATATTCAAATTAAGTTAAGTATCGCTTGAAGGTCAATTATTATCAGGAGAAACTATTAATAGTGGCTAAAAACCAGCCTCCCTTTTTGGGTCTAGTCTAATAGGATTATTTTAATTTAAACTGTGAAGCGCAGGTTGATCTTTTTACCTGTTTGCCTTTTCATGAAGAGCTCTTAATATTAAATTGAATTTCGACGAAAAATTTTGAGAATGTTTTTTTTTCTTGAGTCTATCATTTAGGCGTTGCGTACCTTTTATTTTTACACAAAAGCTCACTCTAACATTAAACTTATTAAAGTTCGTACTCATTAAAACTCACACCTTTTACCTATGGGGGTAGGCAGAGACTACAAAGCGCTACCTACATACTCCGTATGCTTCGTCCTCGTTCATACACGCACTTCGCATTCCGGTTGCATACTACGCACATGGTCTTTCAAATTGTTTGTTTTCAAATGATTATAACACCAAGCCTGAAAACACTGAGAAAATAAGTAACACTAGCATTACGATAATCGATAACATAACATCACGCCTTTAATCCCCGAAGGGTTAGGCAGCTGGTTTAAGTCCCATCTCATAGTGGGCAAGCCTATAGCCATGGCACAAATCCAAAGACCATGGCTGCTACTGAAAAATCCTGCATGAAAAAGTTTAAAAACGTTTAGTCTATTCCCGAATCCAAGACCTAATGCTCAACCAGTCGCGCTTGCAACCACTAGACCATCGAGGCAAAATTGATATCATCATTTCAACCGAATGACGTCCACTGCTGGGCATAGGCCTCCGCCAAAGGGGGGGTTTTGCCATAATCACCACGCTTGGCAGGCGAGTTTTCGATCGCAATACGGTTGCTAAAAAAGCCCAGAGAACGCTGCTGCCCATTCTCTGGTACGTTCCTTAGTCGCCTCTTACGACACCGACGGGAAGATATGGGATGGTGCTATTCTTTAAGTCCGACACGATCGATAACGTTTATGGTATTACCTTTCGCGAATGTTTATCTCGCTTGCCAACGAATAACCAACCGATTAACAAGCGAAATGAAAACTTTCATTACTTTTCGGAAACCACACAGCTACCTAACATAGAACCTAGGTCGTACCGGGTATCAGAGACCCATTTTGTCAACCCAACCCCGGTATTTCACTCCTAATCTCAAAAGGCAATAAAATGGACTAACGACTTGGACAGGTAAGGTCTATAACCAGAAAGTGGACGATTGGTACCTAATCTGATTAACATTCGTAGCACGTTCGGCAGCACTCGACACTTTTCGCACTTGCCCGCAATAAGTACACTATTCAGTAGCATTTTGGTCCCTCCACCAACCACACTTTATCATCCATTGACGACTTTGTTGGTTACTTACTTGTTACAGTACGAACCTAGCAATGGACTCGATATTAAGCGAAAGTTTCCTCAATAGGCTGGTTGGTATCGTTTAGGCAAACAGCTCACGTTCTTCAGATCCGATGGTAGTACATACTAACTTGTGTATCAACTCAAGCGGCTAGTTTATTAAAAATCTTCAGTTTGTTTATGGTTTCATGTATTCTGCCTCATAGTTTATGGTATAGAGTAAGTCTCGCCTTATTGGTACTGATTTCACCGTTGAAAATGAGCGCTGTCAGCACATCTAAACTACGTTCAAGAGCCATGGTACAATTAAGTTAGGATTACTTAAGGCGCATCCTGTAACGGTACATGTAAGTACAACCTAACTAATATTATAAATGCGAAAGTAAGTTTGTCTGTTTGTTAGTTACCTTTTCACACCTAAACCACTGAACCGATCATCCTGAAATTTTGCATACACATTCTCAGCTGTACAGAAATGGACTTAGGGTACCTTCCATCCTGATACAAGTACTGTTCCCGAGGAAAACAACAACAACGTTCTTATGATAATAGATGGAGCCAAGTGTCTTTCGAATCATGATTGAGTTATATTATTACAAGCAGAGTATTACCCGAATTTATTGTCAAATTCTAAATTAACGAGAGCGAAGCCGCGGGCAAAACCAACGATTTAAAAATTCCACCTTTTAAATCGTTGGTTTAGTGGTCGCACGTGCAACTACTGAGTATGAGGTCCTAGGTTTGATTCTCAGGTCGGGCAAAGTGTTATTGGGTTTTTCCATCTGGAACATCTCAGTAGCAAACTCGGAGTCTTTGGAGGATGATGTGCAGAATTTGTGTGTTGAAGGCAATAGGCTTGCCCCCTTTTACATTTTACCTAAAACTGACTGGCGAGATGTGAGTGCAATTAGGTACACCTCTGCCTAACTGTAGCTAGATGACAGGCGTGATGTTAAGTTATAATTCACATTTTTTACATTCCCTGTACAAAGCTGATAGCGTCAACACTAACAATAAAATTGAAAAATTGGATATAACTTTAAAAATTGCATTTGAAAAATATTTAGACGTTTAATTCAATTTCCTGACCGCACCGGCGCCGTCGACTCCGCTCAGAAAGGTGCGAACTTCTAGCCGTGTATCTATTCGAAATAACTTTTTAAGAAATTTCTAGAACATTTATGCTCGATATGCTTATCAATCTAAAGGGTGTAAATAGACCCTTAACATACCCGAAAGGCACTTGTTTTCCCCGTCTTTGCGATCATTTTTTTGTTCTAGACCATACCTGGGAACCTTCTAGTTACGGAGATATTGGGCGTCAAAGTTCCAACATTTTCACAAGTTTTTTTTAAATACATATTTTTAAATGTAAGATTTTTACTTTACACATCTCCACGTGACCCCCGTAGTATTCAATCCATCCATCAGCACAATGCTTTGAGTGCTTTCCATCGAGTCCTACCGTGAAACGTGATTTTTCATCCCAAAAAAAAGTCGATTCCCCGCAATAATTTTTGCGTAAAGTTACTTAGTTTGATGTACAGAATGCTTGGTTGACAGCTATGTGAAGGGTCTGTTTACACCCTGTATATACTGGGTGGAAACAAATATATACATTATTCCCAGGTATGGTATGGTCCAGAACAAAAGAAATATTGCAATGACGGAGAGAACACGTGCCTTTCGGCTTCAGTAAGGGTCTCTTTACACCCTTTATAGTAATAAATCAACTAGGTAGGAAAGACGATAATGCTGTATGTCTAAGTATGAAAGTTTACTATTTGTATAGGCTCTTAATAAGATAAGTAATAGCATGAACATAATAGATATCTACACTTTCGAAGACGATGAAAGACCGCAAACGATTGTCAATGAACCGCAAGCGAAAATGCCGCGTTTTCATTCCGAACGCAACGTCACAACTTCGACGGGCATTTCTCTTCTTTAGTTTCACAACAGTCATTAATTTGTCAAAAAAGAAAAAAAATTGCCGCTCTGTTAGCAACAGCCAGTGATGATACTATTGTTCTGCTACAGAATCACTGCGTCAGGCGGCAATTTCGCTGACTATGGAAGCGTTTTCATAGTGATACGTAAAAAAAAACGCGTCACTGCGGAATGTCATAACAATACGCTTTCTGCCGCTGCGATTTGTGGTAACGAATACGTGCGATCGAGGTCAATAGCAGGCCCATATTGTAATAAAAAACAAAAAAAAAACAAAAAACGATCGTTTCGGAAATGTACCTTTAGATGCACTAAATGAACTATGAACCATAAACCAATACAAGTGCTTTAAAATCCTTCGATCGATGCACTAAAATATTGTCTCAACTCCTTTCCTGCAACACAATTCACAAACAGTGTTGCCATAAATCTTCCCACATTTCCAACATTGTAACATCCTCTGAACACAAATTTTATGAGCATATTAACCGAAACTCCACACGTAAATCCTCTTACAAGTGAAATTCAACGGCTTGTGGATGCAATTTTGCAAAAATGCAGTATGCCTTGTGCCTCGCCTCGCCTTATACTTATGCCTCGCCTTGTCACGGCTGAGATACGCGTCGAGGCGTTATGGAAATTTTAAAATTTACCCTTTCAGTGATGTTTTTAAGTTGATTTTGTTGTGCCTTGTACCTACGTTGTGTGGACATTTTGCCATGTAAATTGAAGTCAGTTTTGGTTTTAGTGTACTTTATTTTTGTGATTGAGTTTACATTAAAAACGTAGGGTCCATAAGCCAGCTGTGGAAACGTTAAAGGCAGATTACGATTATGATGGGTAATAGGAGAAGTCGTAGTTTGAGGTCCAGTCTTATCAAGGGGTACCGCACCCAGTTACTGGGGTGTGAAGGTCAGATATGCAGTCACTCCAAGAAAAATACTGGTATTCAGCTCTATCCGGATAAACTGTAAATCGACTCCAACAGACTTGGAAAAAAACTAAGCAGATGATGAAGTCAGTTGAAAAAATGAAGAAAATTTCTTATTATGGGAATCCTTATTTGCGATCCCTGGATAAAAAAATCTGTGGGGAGTTATTTATCTTTATTAAATGCAGTTTGTCTACTTGGTACCTTTCATACCTCAACGGCTGAACGAAAGGCATACAGGTAGACCATGACTTAGGGGTTAGGAACACATATATGGGGCTATCTCTTGTAAGCACATAGGATACTTTTTATCTCGGTCGTACGTTCCACAGGAATGTGGGATAATTTTCGACCTTTACGCGGACGAAACCGCTGTCAAAAGCTAGTTTCTAATAAATGTAATTATTAGTTAATTTTTAAGTTTTCAGTCTGCGTCGATCAAAGCTGAAATATAATATTTGTAAGGCGCAGTTACATATTTCTGAGAATAAACTGTTTGGGTTCGGTTTTAAGGCTTCCCGCGTATCGCTTTGACTTTATACTTCGAACTAAGGTTAAATCACAGGCGAACGGGTGGGTCCCAGCGAGAGTAGATAGCGATAACCACACATACATAAACTCACGCTTTTTGGACCCCCATGACCCCAGACAGAAACCACTGATCGCCACCTGCTACGATCCTTACATACTCCTTTTGCCTCGTCCACGTTCATACATCTGGTCATACACGCCTGACCCTTCTGAAGAGCCTCACCGATAAGGTCAGTGTATGTCTTTCTTGGGCGTCACTATACATTATGTCATATAATTTCTACTATTGTTCAATTTTTTTTTTTGGTCAGAACCAAGTTTTTTGAAAAAAATATTTCTTTCAAGGAACTCCAAGTCAGTCTTATACAAACTGTAACACCTAAAGGAGCAAAAAGTAATACTTGAAGTATGTCATCAAAACCAAAAAAAAAGTCAGTCAATTTTTTTTTAATCTACTGTTGGCTCAAGTTACTTTTTCCTTACACTTAGGTAGAAATGACTACGTAAACTAATGAATCAAGAAAAATCTAAGTAGAACTATTAAAAATTAATGATATTAAATACTGTAAGTAAATTATTAAAAAAAACACGTATTTTTAAATAAAATAATCGGTAGCATCATCTTCCTGTCCTTGTCTCATGTTACTTGGGGTCGGCGCAACATGTTTTCTTCTTCCATTCTCCCCTATCAGACGTCACGACATCATTTACTCCTTTCTCTGTAAATAAAATAATGAGGCCAGAAACAAATTTATGATGTATTTTTTTTTTAATCCTGCTTTTTTTGTCAGATTTGGCGCATTCCAAGGTCGGACCGCCATTCCCATATCTTCCCGTGGGTGTCGTAAGAGGCGACTAAGGGACTTACCAGAGAATGGGCAGCAGCGTTCTCTGATTCTACAACAACCATACTGCGATCGCCAACCCGCCTGCCAAGCGTGGCGATTATGGCAAAACCCCCCTTCTTGGAGGAGGCCTATGTCCAGCAGTGGACTTTTCGGCTGAAATGATGAAGGTCGGACCGTGTGTGGGTGATCATCCACTACATACCGAGTTTCCTCCGTACCTCGGAAAGCATGTTGAGCCGTGCGTCCCAGCTGTCATTTGTAGTTCTTTGACAGTCGTTGCAAATAGTCAGTGGCCCGCAAGTCTGACAACCAGCCATACCAAGGGGTATATCGTATTACCCAGTACTAACTGGATTTCGGAGGTCAGATAGGCTGTCGCTGCATGTAAAATTCTGGTATTCAGTTGTATCCGCTTAGACTGGAAGCTTCCCCAACAAAAAGAGACATTGGGGCAAGGCTAGGCAGATAAATAATATGTTTTTTCTTATCACAAACGTTACAGTGAACGGGAATTAGTAAATCTAATACACAGGGTAAACATTTGTGAGAGACAGGTGCCCGAAATGGGCATACGATACCTGTGTTACGGGTCACCAGGACACCAAGACTTGCAGGTCATCATCATCTGCCTAGCCTTTTCCCAACTATGTTGGGGTCGGCTTCCAGTCTACCAGATGCAGCTGAAGAGCCAAGCCAAGACTCACAGGTATAAAACTAATTTAGATTAATAATAATAATAATTGACATAACGGTCCCGCATGATGAGAACCTCGTGAAAGCCGAGAAAGATAAGAAAATCAAGTATCTTGACTTGGCTCGCGAGGTTGTCGACATGTGGGATGTGGACTCAGCGATCATTGTGCCGATAGTCGTATCAGCCCATGGCTTAATTGCCAAGAGCCTCGACCAATACCTGAGGAGGCTCTCGTTAGGCAGCTGGATCAAGGGCTTGATTCAGAAAGCGGTACTTTTGGACACGGCTCGTATTGTTAGGAGGTTCCTCTCTCTGGAGCCCTCACCGGTAGCTTGGACCCTGTTCCCGATACCGGTGGGCTACAATTTTTTATATTTTTAAATGTTTTTTATATATTTTTTTTAAGGAATATTTAAAAATGTAAAATAATTTGTAAAAATTTAAATAAAGAAAATAAAAATAATAATAAAACGTTTATTTCGGATACTTGCTCCATATTTTGTTAGTAATACAACTTACGTAACTATGTTAGTACTTACTTAATAACTTAAGAACTAACGCGATTTAACTTAAATACTCGGTATAGGATGTTGTAAACAATAAGATGATGATGATTCATGAAGAAACCATAATAAATCTACAAATTATTCTACAATACGCTTTCTCTAGCACCATACCTCACATAAAGCAGACAGCATATTTTCAAAGTGTGTGTCTAATAGATTTACTTGACGTAAACACAGAGGAACGTTGTACAGTCATGAACATCAACATGTATTCACTTACCTAAATTAAAATGCGATTCTCTCGTCTAATAACCATTGCAACTTTGAAATAAGATCAATTTCATAATTATGTGGGTTCCAAGATACTATGTTAGTAACAATATGAAATTACAATCAGTGCCATAGAAGAAAATCCCTTTTAAAAGTTGCTAAGTGGATACATATTGGTGCTCATGACTGTACATAGCTCGACATCATACACTAACATGTTAAATTTTAAAATACATCGTGGTTTTGTCACACTCTCCACTAAGCGACTGGAAAATTGTGTGGAAATACTTTAACTTAATTTATAAAAGCTTGTCTTACTTTCATGTAAAAGGAGATTTGAGAGAATCTAAAATACAACGTCAACGTTTTTTATTTGCTAAATATAGGTGTAAAAAGTTTGCAGGGATCCGCTGTGGCGACAGTTGGCGGAGGATTATCTTTCGGCTGAAATGATGATGATGATGATGAAGTGTAAAAATAAAGTTCAGAGATCTCTATGTTTTTCCGTCAGCCGCGTACAAACAAAATTAATAAATACTTAGACAGAGGTCATACAGTAGACTCATATTTCGCCTGTTATATTTAAGTCATCTACTATTGACAAAGGGACTAAGGGACTTACCAGAGAATGGGCAGCAGCGTTCTCTGTGATTTTTATAACAAACATACTGCGATCGCCAACCCGCCTGCCAAGCGTGGCGATTATGGCAAAACCCTCCTTGGGGAGGCCTATGTCCAGCAGTGGACGTCTTTCGGCTGAAATGATGATGACTATTGACAGCCGGAACCAACGGCTTTACTCGGTGTGTAATGGGTGGTCACCCATTCACGGGCCAACCTTGGCAAGTGCGCCTTAAGATCGACCCGAGCGGCTGTTATTATTTAGCCACGAGTATGACAAACAAATCATTCAATCAAATAATCAAATTCTGTCCCTCTAACTTCAGTAATTCCTCCACATCAATCCGATAAAAGGAAAAATGACACGAACCTAATAACGGTTTCCTCTAAGACCTTATCGAAGGCATCGCGTTTAATCTGGACAGCTGTAAGTGGTCGGACCCATGTCAGCAATACTCCTGGGACGAGGGTATTAGGAGAAGTTGTCGAGATTGGCAAGATGGCCACGTGATGGTAAGGTCTCGACTCTCGAGTGGGCTATTTGTCTTTTTGTCAAAAGGCTCTTGGAATTTTTGGGTACTCTAAGAATTACGATTTAATATTTTTTTAGAAAATTTAAAACACTTTAGTTTTAAATTTTGTAGTCATAAAGGGTGTAAACAGACCCTTCACATAGCCGCCAACTAAGCATTCTGTACATAAAAATAAGTAACTTTACGCAAAAATTATTGCTGGGAATCAACTTTTATTTAACAATTTTTATGTATTAAAAAAAAATTGAAAAAAAATTGGAACTTTGACCCCCAATATCTCCGTAACTAGAAGGTTCCAAAGTATGGTCTAGAACAAAAAAAATATCGCAAAGGCGGGGAGAAGCCTTTCGGTTATGTTAAGGGTCTATTTACACCCTTTATTTGCGTTCAAACTAACTAGGTTAGGCGACACTTGAACTAAAGCCTAAAAGCATGGTAGGAAACTCAACTTTCGGTTCAACGATGAGAGTTGAAATTATCGTTGAAGTTGAAGTTCCGGACTTAATTTGCGTATTGCTTAGTTTTTGGACGATCTGCTTGACAAATGAATTTGTTAAGATGAATTATCCTGATAAGTGATTATAATTACGTATTTTCAGTCAAAAATCATTGTTCCATTCCCGAAAGTACTGGTTCGTTGTAAAACACAAGCACATAAGAGTTATAAAATTTATTTAAGGCAATTAGAGGGAAGATACACAATGCGGATATATTGCGAAGGGTGGAGCTAGTCCTGCCAGACGGGTATATGGGTCGTTCTCGTCAGCCGCGGTTGCTGGTGGAACCGCGCGCGTGAACTAAATTGCTGCGCGAAGCGCCGCTCACGAGCGCGCTCCGCACTCTCAACAGACTCATTGCTGAGGATTTGGACACATACTGTTGCGCTTTGGGTGAATTTACAAGAGCACCTACCTATAGAATTTGCTATGTTAAAAACAGTGGAACTATTTAAATTTTAAGTGTGCTACACTTATCGCATTGGGTCTATCCTGTAAGGATATTTGTATGTTTATAGTAAATTAATTAATTAATTTCTAAAGACAGACTAAACAATCTTCTCGGTTCTTCAAACTTCAACAACAATCTAGGAAACGCATTTCTTTATAACTTTCAATGTCAAAGCTAACTGCAAATATCAACATTTATCTTCCTCATTTATTTTTCTTCTCTAATTATTCCAACAGTACAAAACGTCCCACTTTGCCGAAATAACAAAACTTCACGAAAGCCAACAATTGTTCCTATCTACAAAATAATCTGTATAACGTTCAAAATGTGCCAGTCTCTTTTCACCCGATTTCCTTAAGAGTCCCAAAAAAAAGGACTATTTAAATTTTCCCCCCAGAACAGGGAAATGTCTGAAAGAATTCTTTAATTAAAGACGTTTTCACGCTTGACGATTTTTCTCCTTTGACCCTAAATCCCTTTTAGTCCATTGAGCCTTCACTTAGATTGGCGGGTAGCTTCAATTCATTTTTGTAAGTAACTATTTTGTTTTACGATTCAACACACAAAGAAACGGTAGTCTTATTAGTAGTATTAGCCGTATTACCGGGTACAGTCACGACCACTAATATGTATACACTTTCCTAAATTTAAAAGCAATTTTCGCGAGAAATAACGATTGTAACTTGGAGATAGGATCTTTTTCATAAAAATATGAGTTCCAGAATACTATGTCCGTAACAACATAAAAAATTTAATCACAACAGTAGGAGAAAAACACTTTTAAAAGTTGTTAAGTGTTTACATATTGGTGCTCGTGGCTTTGCATCCCGTTTGGTAATTTTCCTGATTCACTAACTAAACAAGTGAGAAAAGTGCCCTTTCGTAACTATTTTAATCTTCATACATTGAGTCCCGTTTCGTCGACCATAACAGCAAATCAAAAACTGATTAGTACTTATTTGGTAGATAATTAGCGGCGATTGGTCACCGATTATTATCAATTGAAGGATGATTTCTACCAAACGGCTCGCATCGGATTTTACAATCTTTAAACGATATTAAATCGTTTACACAGTATTTAAAGTTTATTTTATCAAGCAGAGCACAGCAGCTTTACCACGGGCGTCTTCCGCGACACGCGATCGTGGCCGAAAGTATGTTGCGACGCGCGATCAGCTTCGTTCACCTTTCGTCGTATCCGCCACAGTAGGAATGAAACTATTTCACTAGGCGCAGAAACCGATACGTTCGCAAACGACGGTACGGCCGGTCGTATGCGTCGACATCCTGCGGGACGCGATCGGCTGTCGCCGCATCCTTTCGTAACCTTTTCAATTCGATGCGATGCAAGCCGTGGAAATCATCCTTTAAGTTTTAACATACCTACTCTAAAGAAACACATCGGGAGGGCTTATATAATAAATGGTAGGTAAGTCATAATAATAGTTATCTACATGACTTAAATAATCTATGTATGGAAGAAGTAACTACTGGTGAGGTTCCAAAATTATATTTTGAGGCTTAGGTAAATTTAAACAACAAAACAAAAGATCTCCCCATTAAACGTTCCATTAACGATTTCCGTTTGGAGTTCAATTTATATCGATATCAGAACTAATTCCCACACAACCTATTTTTCTCAATATATTCTGAACTGCAGAGAAAAGCACTCGTTCCATGCGACCAGAACGCGTGTCAGCATTCTTTAGAAAGGGGCCGTATTATGCTAAACGTTGTCGTTTTTATATTTATTTATGTTAAAACGTTGTTCATGCATTTTTATAGGAGTCGGCTAACGTTAGTGGTTTAGTGTGGAACCACTTTTCGAGAAAATATATTCAGAAATGTAGTAAATTGTGCAAAAAATTTACTTAATTTTGACGAGTCTAATGGTCATTTTACCAGCCCTGAATTGTCTTGGATCGAAAGGAACACACACACCGGTTGATGGCAAAAGGCTCGCCCCTATTACATGGGACTTAAAAACATAACTTGCGAAATGTGGGTGTATTAGTAGGTACGCCTCTGCTGAACCTTTCAGGGATTACAGGCGTGATGCTACGTTTATTTTATGATCGAAATATTTAAGTTTGACTAAGTAATGTTTGACGTTTCCTTATGTACCTACGTTAATTCCTTGCGATATTTCAACAATGCCAGTGAGCACACTAAACCGTCGGTTCCACTTGTCAGAACAACACCTATGTAGTTGTAATCCCGGGTAGGTAGTAACCGGAAAGTTTTGACAGCCGGTTTAAACTTAGGACATCCATATTGTCCAGTAACTCGGTTGTGGCTGTCATACCGGACAGTATGGCTGAAAACTGCTCCCAAATTGGAGAGAACTGGATGATGAATCTAGCCTGTCATTAAAGTCATATAACATCACGCCTAGTTCCCCGTAGTTTTTGCACAATACGCCAATTATTTCTGGGTCACAGAAAAATCCTAACATGCATTATCTTCTTGCCCTTGTCCCATGTTACTTGGGGTCGGCGCAACACGTATGTATCTTCCATTCTCGTCTGTCTACCGTCATGTTATCATTTACTACTTCTTCTTTCATTTTATTCCTCACATAATCCATCCATCGTTAAAGAAAATCTTGACACTGTGACATAAAATTTCTAATCATCAGAACCAAAATTAGTTTGGCCAATCTGGGAACCAACCTCAGGACACGGTTATTTGTGCTTGTGATGACTTAAACTAAGCTGCATGTTGTATTTTTTTTTCAGATAATCTAAATGATTCCATGAATAGTGTCAAACCGACCGAACTAGACAACAGACTTCCCGTGGACATCTGATTACATGTCAAATTTCGCTGCCCAATATCCGATTTGCTCTACAGACCACTGATCGTACCTTCAAACGGTAATAATTACAAGGTGTAAAAAGACTCTTCACATAGCCGTCAGCGTCAAGCATTCTGTACATCAAACTAAGTCACGCATAAATTATTGCTGGGAAACGGCTATTTTTTGGGGTGAAGAATCACGGTTTGCGTTAGAACTCAGTATAACGCACTCAAAACATTGTGCTGATGAATACATTGAATAGAACAGGAGTCATGGAGATATTTAAAATAAAGTTGTTACATAAAAAATCGTATTAAAAAAAAAAAAACTTGTAAAAAAGTTGTAACTTTGACCACCAATATCTCCGTAACTAGAAGGTTCCCAGGTCTGGTCCAGAGCAAAAAGTGATCGCAACAGGAAAACAAGCGCCTTTTGGCTTCGTTAAGGATCTTTTTATTATAAACAGATCGTTATTTCATGGTAAAAAGTTGTTAAAATCTAAGTGACTGCACTGCACCATACTGCATTTTTTTTTAAACAGTCTGAATCTTGAAACGACTAAAAACTAAAGCAGCATGAAACTGTAATGTGATCTCTTTGGGGACCGGTCAAAACTAGATTCAAAAATCGCTTCAATCATCCTTCTTCTAAAAACTCAGAAAGCGTTTAAATCCCAAGACACCAATACTACCCAACCCTTTGATAGCAAATCCGATCGACTTCGCGTAGCAGTCGCTATTGTGCGCCAAAACGACTGACTTACAACGTTTGATGCACTGCTCTGCACGTTCTTGTAGATGTATTCGATTGTGAAACGGTTGGTTGCACCGTTTTACTGGTAATGTAACTTTAATCTAACCCTTAAACGCTAAACTTTCAAACAAGCTGTCCTGTGAAAAATTCACTAGTTTCTTTTATCTTCCTTAAAAAGTAAAAATATAGTGGATAGCTTTTCTTTGAATTGGCATCCATTAATTTAACACTTGCTTGTAGTGAATTTATTTATATAACAGTTTATTAAATTATTTTGCTATTTCTAACTGTATTTGTTTTGTTTTTGTATTTTTTTGTGTGTGTTTTTCTAACTGTATTTTAGTTTTAATCGTTTTTTTTTTTGTATCTGAAGACTAATTTAGTTTGAAATAGAAACTTTGGTAGAATAGACCCTCAGCAAACATATAAACCTATCTGCAGTGTACCGAATTCAAGCATAGCGATTGTGCAATCCTACTAGACTTTTCTCAGAATCATTATTTAGTTCCACATGCTTTAAAATCGCAAGAGACAAGTTTGTAGTCCATAGATGATTTCTGAGTAAGCCACTTGGGGGTTGTGAATTTAATCGGCATTGACATTACATGAATTTACTATTTGTGGTTTGTTTTAATATCCATTGTTTCTGTTTAGTTTGTAAGTTATTTGCCCTTGACTGGAGGCCTCACACTCAAGGCACCCACAGGATAGTCTGGTTAAGCAGAAGCCAGCCTCATAAGTTGACCTGTAAGATGCCATTAAAAAAGGGCCATCAATTCTATAGACATTAGTCATTTACTTTTTAAACTTCTATCATCATCATATGAGCCGAATGACGTCCACTGCTCAACATCACCTGATCCTGTGCTCTTCGTATCCAGCAAATTCTTCACAATGACCATCTTGTCTTTCCTTCTAATGCTGCGCCGTCCGGTACGTGGTCGCCACTGAAGAGACTTTCGAAATCAGTGACCACCAGTTCTGTATTCGTGTGAATGAGTCCTGCCCACTGCCACCTAAGTATTTCTTTTTTAAATAAGTGCTAAAGCGAAGTACTTTACCCCTGACAAGTGTATAAGCGTAGCACCAGCTTTCAAAGAAATACTTCCTTTTATACAAAAAGCCATCCTCAACACAATTCAATACTATCGTAAATTGGTTTGTAGACAAATTGGAAGGACCACAATAATTTGTCGTTTCTGAAACGTGCGTCTATTTATATTTCTACTGTACCATTGAGTTCCTCCTTTAACTTGCACAGATGAAGGAAATTAAATCTACGTCACCTAGAGCAAGGCTGCCTCAATGCGAAACATTTCGCGATGTAACCGCGACCTGACAAATAGCTGCCTCCGACTTCTATCTGCTACTTCTTGAACTCGTTTTGCGAAGCTCCAAGTTTTTCGCATGTGAGTTTCGAAACCATGAAACTTACTTGTGAAGGAGTTTCCTGCATTAGGACCTGGGTTCGATTTCCGGGACGGGCAAATTGTTATTGAGTTTTTCCAACAGGAATTTCCCAGTAGCGGCCACCGAGTCTGGATAGGCTCGTCTCCTACAAAATGGGACTTATACATAACCGGCAAAATGTGATTGTTATACAATCAGGTACACCTCTTTCTAAACCTTTTACAGGTTTACAAGCATGATTTTTTGTGATTTACACGGTTGGCTCTGTGGCTGAGCCATAGAGTGCTGCACTGCGTGTAGCGCGTTTAATTTCCGCACAAAACAAATATTTGCATGGCCTAGTTAGATGTCAGGTCTGGCTGTTTTGTATGTGAGTTTAAATGTTTGTAAACGCACCCACGATACAGGAGAAATTCCTAGTGTAGGGCAAAGTTTTAAAGAAAAAACAAATGTTGTATTCAAGAAACATTCTCACTGGTGAGTTGTTCCTGTAGTAGAGACCTCAGTGCTGTATAATTCAATGCAGTTTATTTCAATGAGACGCAGACTGAGCCACAGAGTAACTTGTGCACCCACTGGTTTATTAGCCTTTAGATGTACACCGAGGGCTTTTAATTCTGAAACTGGCATTTTCTGTCTTTCGCAGTGCTGGAGAGCTGCTGGCTATTATAAATTACAATATTTACTCATTAGTATAGAATAATAAGTAATTAGAAAAAAAGTGGGAGCTCAAAATAATGAATAATCACGAAAGATATCACGAGAGTGACAGTATAAGTTTAATAAGTAATTAGATTTTAGTTTTATTTGTAAAATTTGTTATCATTGTTATTATTCAGCATATCGCTGTCTGAAAAAAAAGAACAGAAGGAGTAAACGACTTAAATAAAATACTTGGCGCCTGCTAGCTGTCAGAGCTTTTTATCATAATTATGTGTCTATATAAAAATATTTAGACGGTGTTGTGTGTTTCGTTACACAGATTTTATAATAATATGCAGCACACATTTTGGCCCTTCGACCAAGTGAAGGCTTTCTATTACTTTGAAGCCCTTTTTCGCTCGGGTTAAAGTCTATCTGGATACGATTTGCTTTTTGCATTTTTTTTTTATCAACTTTTGATGGCCAAGTCGCTTTTCGGCACAGCAAGTATTATAAGATTTTTATTTAGGAATTTCCCAGTACTAGGGGGGTTACCATGACGTCTTAAAACAGGAGTAATTCCAGTGTGGAAAAGAGACAGAGCTATACAAGTCGTCTAGCGCCATCTCTTTCCCATACTGGAAATACTCCTGCTTCAAGACGTCATGGTACGGCCACGGTAAGAAATTGTAACGTAATCAACCGCAATTGATGGCACTAGTCAATTTATATCTATGTAGCAACTTGAGTAGTATTCAATGAGCGCTGCCTTCCTCAGACTTTCTCAGTAAATTGAACTGACTAGATTTATTAGTCTCTTGATGCCAGCGCGAAGTTTTCTATTCAAACGTGGCTCTTGGAGTTTTGTCAAGTTGTTGTTGACTAAGTTCTGGTCTAGTTCTTCTTTTGTTTGTTGTGTTGTTTAATGTTTGGAGCCAAAAGTGTTATCATGTGTTGAGTGATACATTGATAACATAACAAGAATTATGTTTTATTTTTAGTTGGAGTAGGAAACAATTTATAGAATACCACTTGAAGGTTTCTTTTGTATTTCAAGATTTTCAAGCTAAAAATCTAACTATACGGTCGCTGAAAACATACAGGGTGTAAGGGACAGCCCTCCGCAGACTGATGGGGTAGGAATTCAGCATATCATACTAAGAAGACTGGTACAAGAAATTATTTCAGGAACGTTGGGGGAAAGGGGATCCAATAAATTATATTTGTTTTATTTCCTCATATACAATGCATCGTAACTGTGACACGGTAGCGAACGGCAAGCGCGACGACGAGTTCGATGAACTCTGTAGCTAGGCAGGAAGTGAACAGTTGATTTCACGCGTCGTTCGTTAAAGTATTTCAACATTCATTGTTGTCTTTTTTTCATTTTAGCCGTATTATTTATATAAATGGAGTACTGCGTATAGAAAATGTATTTTCATATTGAGATAATGGAATAGTAACTGAAAAAATGATAAAAACAACGTTTTTCCTGAGAAAACGTACCATATTCTGACAAATAAACATATTTGATTTGATTTTGATTTGAAAAATTCCGTTGGAGTACGATTCAAAATAAGGAGCTGCATGCTGTCTGTTTGCGGAGGGTTGTTCCTTCCACCCTGTACTTATAACATAGGTAGACTTTTCATTTCAATGCCATTGATATAAACTGCGTAACACTTTAAGCAATGATCTCAAATAATCTTCAAATTTTTCAGCGTTGACAAATCTGAGTACCTAGATAAATGTAAATAGAAATTTTGAAGCGTTTAGTACAAAGACTTTCGACAGGATTATCGTAAAATTTTCGCTGGCTTATGTCATCCGATACATTTTTGACATTTTCATCTTTGTTTTCACGAATAAAATGCCCCAGTTTATCTATGCCCTCTGACAGACACAAAGTCGCCTCCTCAAGAAAGACATAAACTTCAGATATAACTTGACAGCTACCACAGTGTCCACCAAAGAATATAAAACGTAATTTTCACAAATCTGTTTTTAAATAACAGACCCTGAACATAAAATGAAAAATATTTACCCTTGAAGGTCATCCCTACTTAAGTTCCCCAGTTTATGGGAAAAAACACCAGAAAAAGTTGTTTATATGGGATGAAACGTGTTCACAATAACCAATATAGGGTTGCCTCGAAGAAATTTCGTAAACATTCTTGTTATTAGTTACAAACAGTCCTAGATTGAATTTCGAAACACTTTGTCGGCTTCAAAGATATTCTACCGTGGCAGCAAGACAAGGTTCTCGTGTGGTCAGAATTACGATACATCGAAATTTCAACCTTAATTTTATTAAGTTAGAATGCACTTTGCTGCGAAATTGGGAAGACATAAACGTTGATAATGTACCACGGTAATTTTACAGCTTAGACGTTAATTTTTACACAGCTTTAAGCTTTGTTCACTTGAGATAGGGTTCAGCTGCGTTTTTGTTGGGTTAAGGTTTAAGTTTGCAGGGTTGGATGGTGTCTCGTTACACTAATGGAAGAGTTAGGTTAGGTGTCAGAATACTAACGTTTGATAGAAGTTATATTTTAGGAAACAAATTAATGTCAATAACATTAAGTTGTGTTGGTTGTGTTTGATTTTACGTCAATATCTATTCCTAGACATAACAAGCTTCTGATATTACACCGAAAATAGTACAAAACAATATGTTATTGTCGTCCATAAACACGCCATGTCGTCATATTGCATTTATGTTTTTTTTTGTTTAGCCTGCAGATATACCTTTATATTTTTTTGTAATATTTATTTTATTTTTTATAGTTAAACTTGAACATATCGGATGTTTCATATTATAATCCAAGTACAGTTTGTTTTATCTTGTTATTCATTTGATCAAATATTTATGCTACCTTGACTTCCGTACGTTTTTTCACGGGTGACCACTGAAAAACCAGCGCGCGCTGTTCTGTAGGTCCCCCATAGCTATGGGGGACCCACAGCACAGCGCTAGTTTCAGCATCAGTCTGAGTGGTAACGTGCTTGTCGCAGTCACGACGTGCAAGCTGTCAACTTTTTTTTTTCCGTCCTGTTGTATTTATAAATATTTGTTATGCATTGTATGTTTATTGTTTATTTTATTTTTATGTCAATTTGTATGCACGTCATGTCCCTGCGACAAATATTTTTTTTCTTTCTTTCATAATCTAAAAGGTGAAAATGTGGTAATCGCAGTCAGTGACCCATATTTAAAAAAAAAATAGAATGGCCACAAACTCACAACTACTTGGAGAGTACCACATAATAATTTACATGTCAAACGACATTAAATCTAAAAACATAATTAGTATGTCTAATTACCCACTTAATAAACATAATTAGGTCGCTACCTAACATCTGAATTCAACATTATCATTACTTGCAACTGTTGAATATATTTTAGTTTTAGTTTACTTATAAGTACTAATAATTATATTATTGTATAAAAATAACACACTGCGCCCAAATGTAGAATTTTGGTAATAGGTATTTTTTAAATAAATAATATTATTCTTATAAAAAATATTATATTCTTATAAGTTCTTACTGGCGGACAATACATAACGTACACCACTGCGCCCAGAAGCATGAACAAGAGCTCCTTAACAAAATGAAAGTGGGAACTAAACAAAGAATTTTTGGAAATTCATCCCTCAGAGGGGTTAGATAGGGATGCAATGAAGTTCCTAAACGAATGCTATTCAAATATAAAGCACACAGTTATTATGTCAATAAAAAAGTCAATCTACTAGTACCAAATTCAAAATCATAAAATTTAAAACCCGTTTCGCAGCAAAAAATCATGTTCATGCAAACAATATATTATTTTAAATTAAAAAACCAATCTATCTTAAATTATTTTTTTTTGTTTTTTTCGGCTCATACCCTGCGGATATATCTAAATGAATGTAAAATAAATCGGGATTTATATTTCAGAAAATTACTTTATGATTAAGTTTGTTTCAATTAATTCGAAGCTAATATTGGTATAGATTTTTATTTTTCTTGTTGTAAACTAAAATTATGTTGAAAGCAAACAATGAGAAAATTCAAAATATAATTATACTAGTTTTTGCCCGCGTTCTCGTTCGCGTTAATTTAGAATTACAATCATGACAATCAATTCGGCATGTAATAAAATAATTCAATCATGATTCGAAAGACACGTGGCGCCATCTATTATAATAAGAACGTTATTGTGGTTTTCCGCAAGAACAATACTTTTTTTCGGGATGAAAGGTACCCTATGTCCGTTAATCCGTTTCTGTACACCTGACAACGTATATGCAAAATTTCAGGATGATCGTTTCAGTGGAAAAGGTAGGATTAAAAGGTAAGTTTGTAGCTATGAAGTAACAACTTTAAGACCTTTTCATTTCATCTACTGAGTAAAAAATAAAACTGCCAGTATTATTTTGGCAGATTTTTTTAAAATACAGCTAAAATTCCGTCACACTAGAAGTACCTAACTTAGGCCCCAGCTCAAGCGCGCGGTGTTATCAACACCATCTTCCTGCCCTTGTCCCATGTTACTTGGTGTCGGTGCAACACGTCCCACTATTATCTTTACAAATAAATAAAATTGGAGTGTCTGTTTGTAATTTTAAAATAACAGGTTTTTACTGAATGTATATTATGTAAGTATATGCGGTACTTATAGCAAGAAAACATTTTTTTTGTCTATCTGTCTGTATGTTCCGGCTCCGAAACGGCTGGACCGATTTTGACGCGACTTTTACACAGCTGATGTTATAAGGTAACTTAGGCTACTTTTGTTTTAGAAAAAGGAGGTTCCGTGCAAAAAAAATTAAAACCCTTGAAATTGTTAACAAAATCCGATTCAAATAAGGAAGTAATATTTTTATAATAATTTCACGCAGGCGAAGGTCGCGGGCAACAGATAGTTTACTCCTAAACGTGACTTAAATACGTCGAATTTTTCGTTTCGAAAATAATTATTATGATCCTATAGAATTTTAGTTCAATATTGTTTGCAGCAAGCAGAATCAGTACCATCCATAGATATGAATAAGTTCTTATAATTATTAGAATAAGTTCTTATAATTATTAGAATAAGTTCTTAAAAAATAATATGTGAAACGAGTATTTTTAATTTTATAATGGACCTATGTCGTAACGTTTACACCGCGCGCTCGTGCTAGGGCCTTGAGGTTCGTGAGTGAAGTAACGTCTAGACACTTCAAACATTTCTGTTGGTCTAGCTAGACTGAAAATTTGTCTAGGCCAAGGTTATACAAATTCCGCAGTTCTTAACTTTAATTAAGAGTTCTATCTTAGAAGAATATTTTACTACTGATGTTGCTGAATTTTCTCAAAGAAACTACTTACAGTAGTTTTTTTTGGCAGTACAAACTTAGATTCCTTTTTCTTTATAAAGAACACACTTGAAATTTCTCATGATTCGTGGTTGCGTTTAGAAAAATTTATACTCACATACACAAACCGCTAGGCCCGGAACTTCTAGCTCTATGCCATACAAATACTTGTTCCGTGCGGAATCCGAACTCGCGACACGCAGTGCAGCAGATAATCGCTCAGCCACTGCGCCAACCTTGCCGTCAAATGAATGGATACTTCATTTTTTTATTGTATGATATTAGGTGGTAAGAATCTATTAATTAAAGAATCAATTCCATATTACAGTTACATTGCTTTGAGATACGATCCCAAACAAATTATGGCTTTAAAAAAAATTAAACAAATGCTGTCAGACAAAAGTGAGATAATAATTCCATAAGTTTTACTTTTAAATCCTTACAATTACATATACATTAAGTGAAATACACTCATGATAACCACTTTCACAAGATCAAATAAAGTAAGGAAAATAGATAGACAAAAACATGGCAAAGCAAAACATCGTGAGAAAACTAAACCAGCATGCCAGAGAGATATTTCTCGACGGCATGTTTAAGCCAAGTCAGAGATCCACGGGCGACATAAAAACTCCGTCACCAGCTTATGTACTAACCAAACGAAAAGAAGAAGAAGAAAGAAAGAACAAGTCATAAACCGAATCTCAAAAACATTCAGAAACAACACTATCCCAAAAACAAGATAAGAAAAGTAATCCCACAATAAAATTTCATACTATAATTATTTCGAGAGAATAAAGCCCCAAACCAAATACGCTTAAGTACATTTAAAACGACGACGTAACTGCCGCTCAGCTGTTATTCATCAAAATTGTGTGACATACGACACTGTGAGGTAACATAGATCGTCTAATGAAAGGAGATACGCTGTAGTATCAGGATATTTTGGAGAAGCCACTGGTTTTAGATACTCTTTCGGAGAACAGTGGTTTTGCTTTCAGCCGGCTTATTTCTACTTCTTGATGTTACTTATTCTAACTATTTGACAGGCTTATACATACAGGGTGTAAGGGACAGCCCTCCACAAACTGATGGGGTGAATTCAATATACCATACTAAGATGATGATGTACATGAAATTATTTCAGGAATGTCATCGGATTCCAATAAATTTGATTTGTTTTATTTCCTCATACGCAATGTATCGTTTCCGTGGCAAAACGCACGTAGCGAACGGCAAGCGCGACGACGAGTTTGATGAACTCTGTAACTAGGCAGGAAGTGATCAGCTGATTTCACGCATCGTTCGTTAGAGTATTTCAACATCCATTGTTGTTTTTTTTTTATTTCAGCCGTATTATTCAGATAAATGGAGTGCTGCGTACAGAGAATGTAATTTTACATTGATATAAAGGAATAGTAACTGAAAAAAAAACGATAAAATAATGAATTTTTTTCAGAGAAAAATTCCGATAGCATATCATTCAAAATCTGAATGTCAATTTGTGGAGGGCTGTCCCTTACACCCTGTATATGGCCGTAGGCATACAGGTTGATTTGTCAAAGTTAATTAAAGCTTGCTGTGGTTACGCCCCGTTGATGACCTCATCGTTCGGTCACGTTTTAAATGTTCAAACTGCGAGACTGCGAGGAAAACAAGTGCTAGAAATTTAATGGCTGAAAGTATGCCAGGAGACTCTCCAACACGGCTTGCGACGCAAAGGATTAAGTGTCACACTCGCTAGATGCAAGCCGCACCGACTGGAATCATGAACGGGGCGATTCAATTGACAGACAGCCTCGCAATGTAAGATACTGATAGTGACTTGCATCAGGTTCCATTTATATAATTACCGACCCCAACGTAGCTCGTAGTCGGGGAAAGGTTAGTCTGATGAATTATTTATATACTTCTATAAATACTACTTTTATTTTCTAATTTTCTTTGCCTAAGTTGGTTTGCCACCTCCATTTCCTCTAGGTAGGAATTTAATTTAATAATGTCTAGCTTCTAAGATCTATGGCTGTAAGTTTCAGGCATAATTTTCACAACAGTCTCACATATAATGCTGAAACAAACACAGTTTAGTCCATGTTTTCGTACGTCGACGCGTGACGCTGGTGTTAGAAATATTCTTAGGTTACGTTACGTTGAACTGTGGTAAAAAAATGTTGAAAATCAATACGTGTTTCTAGTCTTTAGTTATTGGATCAGTTTAAATAAGTTTACTAAAGTTGATCAGTAGAAATCTTTAGATCCTTTAACTCGTTCCTATTGGATACTATGCGTCATGGTTTCTTGATGAGCGACTTCCTCGTTGATCTAGTGGTCTCAAGAGCAACTGCTGAGCTTGAGGTTCTGGGTTCGATTCCCAGGTTGGGCAATGTGTTCTTGGGTTTTTCTATCAGGAATTTCTCAGTAGCAGCTACGGAGTCTGGATTTGTGCCCGGTTGAAGCAAATAGTCTCGCCTCCTGTTACATGGAACTTAAACATAACTGGTCAAATGTGAGTGTACTATAACGAATACCTCTGCCTAACCCTTCTGGGATTACAGGTGTGATGTTATGTTATGTGTTTCTTGAGGAAAAACACGCGTTGTTAGGTTTTAAAACGACCTTTGAACGACCTTAAAATTAAGAATTAAAGTTGGTCTGTTTATTTTTTTAAATTAATCAATTTATTAGGGGCTAGAGTTAAAAGCATTTTCTTCATTCAACACTATGTCATAAACCGTCGTAGATGCCAGTCATCATTTAATGTTTCTATGGCTTTCATCCACAAGACTTCTTCAACTCACAATCATTTTACAACACGGTCAATAATACTTCAAACCGCAAGAGCGACAGTTCTATCACTTTTCCCCACACATTGTGACGTCACACCTGTCACGTAACGCAACCTAAACATACTCCGCTTGAATAATTTACAGTCAGTCCGCAGTTACCTTTATAATGTCGGTTTGTTTAGTAACAACATATTTTATTGTTGTTTTTCAAATGAATTTCGACGAGAACTGTGCTCAACGCTTGTGGGTTTGACTAAACATTTTGTTTCTGTATTCTGTACTCATTATTTTCGTGTTCCATGTTTGAAAGATTATGTTTGTTTTGTTTTTTTGGGTTACAAATGGTTCATTTTGTTTATAGCGTGATTAGAGGTTTTATTAATTATGATGATTTATGTCTTTAAATCAACGTTTCGGAATCCATTTGATTGTATGTTTATTTGACTAAGTTGCTTTCCAAATCTAGACATTTATTAAATTAAATTCGCGTCTGTCTGTGTGACCATGATGTTAATACGATTTTCACCATCATTAAAGATTTTTTGCTGGAAAAACTTGTGTTGTCATGTCGTAAAATCCTTGCGTATCAGAGGCGATATCGCTAATATTCATGTAGAGGATTTTTATGGTACTTTTTCGACTTCCATGCCGGCGAAGCCGCGGTAAAACTTAATAATATTATGTATCAAGCACAAAATCAAATATAAGAAAGAACCTTCAAATTATAAACCAATAAAAAAATAAACTACTTTAAGATTTCATTATTTTTAAAATAAACTTGAAAATGAACAAAACGAAATGAAAGAAAAATAAAAAAGGTATTCCGAAATTATAATTCACAAACTCTCTCGTGATCATGCCAAGAAATGTCAAAGTCGAGTTTTTCAATAAAAAAGTTAATTCAAAAGAAAATTATGAATTGAAGCTAACGTATAAACTTTTCTTTAATTATTCGTTGTTATTATATTTTGTAACTTGAAAATAACGTATAGTATGATTACAAAAGAAGATTTGATTTAAATAAATGACCTAAGACCCAATATCGCTACAAATCAATTAACCTATGTCATCTTCAACCAATTACCAGAAATAGAAGGAAGATTTAAATTTGTTTTTAATTTTTTTAAAGTGGACCTGTATTATGGCGAATATATCAGTGTGTATACATTATATATCCATACCATACATCCATATCCATACATCTCTTTGATTTATTTTATTTCCGTTAACTTTTTTTTTCGCCTGTGAAAACACCAAATGACCCCCCCCCCCCCGCTCTGAGCGTGTCTTCTACTGCGATAACTTTGTCTGTTTGTTTCTCATCTTGTCAAATTTTCTTTTTCCCAGCATACTGCTTTCCATAGCATGCTGGCACGTATCTAATTTTGCTAGCCTTGAAGGATACAGGTGAGTAAAACGCCACCTTGTATAGTCATCCATATTCATTCCCAAAACCGCTTGCACCATACTTCCCTGTATTTATTTTAATTCATGTCTACAAAATATAAATCTAAAACATGTTCAGTCTGAATGGTGGAGTATTTAAAACGCAGTACGTTTATGAGACTGCACTTTATAACTTTTATGTTTCTAAACAATTATGCTAAAATTGTACCGTTTTGTTGCTAGGGATGATACCGTTGGAAATGCGGCAAAAGAATAATTCTCACTGGTTTGGTCATCGTATTTTTTTACATACAGGATCGAGGTTCGAAGAACAAGGTGTAAAGTTAATCAACATCAATTGACAATTGGAAGATCCTCCGACCAGACGAAGGTTGCGTCTTGTGAAGCCCGGCAGTTGTTGACGGGCTGTTTCATGAAGGGTGTAACAAGACCCTTAACGAAGCAGAAAGAAACTTGTTCTCCCCGTCATTGCTGTTTGTTTTGTTCTGGGCCATTCCTGGGAACCTTCTAGTCACGGAGATTTTGGAGGTCAAAGTTCCAACTTTTCACAAGTTTAAAAAAAACATGTTTTCAATGTTATAATTTTACTTTAAATCTCCTGTACCCCCGTACTATTCAACGCATCCATCAGTACAATGTTTTGAGTGCGTTACATTGGGTCCTACCGTAAACCGTGATTTTTCATCCCAAAAAAAAGTCGTGTCCCAGCAATAGTTTTTCCGAAAGAGTTACTTAATTATTTGTACAGAATCCTTGGTTCATCATCATCATTTCAGCCGAAAGTCGTCCACTGCTGGACATAGGCCTCCCCCAAAGGGGGGTTTTTGCCATAATCGCCACGCTTGGCAGGCGGGTTGGCGATCGCAGTACGGTTGTTAAAAAAGCACAGAGAACGCTGCTGCCCATTCTCTGGTAACTCCCTTAGTCGCCTCTTACGACACCCACGGGAAGATATGGGATGGTGCTATTCTTTACGTCCGACACCATACAGTACAACAATACAATCCTTGGTTGTCTATATTCTAATCGAATACAATTTGAGTGAAGAAAATGGTCAAAGGCGGTAATGTCACCATCTATCCAGAAGCGCTTCCATCGAGTTAGTTACATGGAAAGCTACGGCGCAGCAGTCTGTCATAGAAGAAATAAAGAAAAAGGAAAGAACAGCGTCATAGCGGTTAGGCGGCTTTGGCAATACAGTTTAAGTATGTACAAACGGCGACCAATCAATCAATACATAACCATTTTATGCGGATCTCCATTTCTACGGTAAATCTATACAAAGCGAGCCTATTTATTCCTGGAATTGTATAGATTAATGTGTCGCCGTGTGTACCTATCCATTTTTCATTTAATTCAGTCCTCTTTCAAAAAACTAATGTTTCATTTCTCCACTTGCGTTTTCGGTGACACCCCTGTAACACAATTTGAGTATAAAGTATGTAGTCTCTGTATTTGTGTGGGCAAAATAATGCACTTTTGGGCCACGACGCCCGGCAACGAATAGCGCACCGTGTTAATATTATTGAGGTTTAAATCTCTAGGGAACAGCAGAGATTAAAGTGCTCCCGTATTTTGCATTTCCTTGACCGTTTATTTAAAAGTTTTTTACTATTCGTGTTAGCTGAAGGACAAAGTCATCAATGGTTGCTAGATATTACTTAGTATTGAAATATTTGGTCACAAATACTCAGTATGCTCACGTAGGCGTATTGTTTTACCGAGTTACTGAGTTTTGTGCGTTAGATAGGCAGTCGCTTCTTGTAATTCATTATTTTTTTTTTGTAATTGTAGGAAACATGTAGACTTTATATTGTAGTTAGTAGGCTTATCCTAATCTTAAAGATTTGAATTGTCTTTTTTTTATTTTCTATTTCTACATTGTGCTCACATCATCATCATCTGCCTTGCCTTTTCCCAACTATGTTGGCGTCGGCTTCCAGCCTAACCGGATGCAGCTGATTACCAGTATTTTACATGGAGCGACTGAATATCTGATCTCCACAACCCAGTTGGTTGTCAGACTTTTAGGGCCACTGACTACCTAACGATTGTCAAAGATCTACAAATGACAGCCAGGACCAAAGGCTTAACGTGCTTTCCGAGGTACGGAGGAAACTCGGTATGTAATGGCTGATCACCCATCCACAGACCAACCTAGGCAAACACGGATTAACCTAAAGATCGACCCGAGCGGTTGTTATTATTTAGCCACGAGCTCCTCACATTGTGCTCATATATAGAAGCAAAAATATTGTACTATGTAATACTTAACTTGATTTGAAAAGAGTGTCCATGGAGTTTATTGCCCATTCTTCTCCATGAGATCTACGATTTTGGAATGCGCAACTACAGTCCATTCACAGTTATTCTGCGGGGGCTGGACTGTAGGTAGCTTATTTTTGACTACGCAAAAGTGCCTTTCACGGGTCTATTTGAAATAAATGGTTTGAGTTAGAATTGACTGGTATTTGCCGCTTCCGTTGAGACTTAAGCCAATCCCGACATTATTGGAAAAAGTCTCGGCAGTTGAAGATGGAAAATTCAACATGGCGACTCACATATAGACTAAAAAAAAGTCTTTTCAATTCACTGATCGTATGCAATTCCTTTTGTTTATTCCCCTGTCTTATTTGTGCTGACAATGTCCGCATAAACCTACTAAATGTATATAACTATTACACGCAATACAATAAATTGTGTGCACCTCTATTAGTGGGCTGCCCGCAGCCTCCCACGGGACTCGTTACACCAGATTACGGGATTATATCAAAGAGATGCACAGCTTACATAGTGATTAAGATATTCCCAGGGATAGTTTCCAAGTGGCTATCTGTTAAGAAGGACAGTTACATAAGTTCTAGAGATAAAGTAATGGTTATGTAAATTAAGGCTGCGGTTAAATCAAACTTATTGTCAGCTGCTCACTGTAAGCGCACCAAAGCACATAAGCATAAAATCATAAAAATGACATCACGCCTGTAATCCCGGAAGGGTTAGCCAGAGGAGTACCTAAACACCGAAAACCCACATTTCGCCAATTATTTTTAAGTCTCTTGTGATAGTGGGCTAGCCTATTGCCATCAACCGGCCACAAACAGTGGCTGCTAGTGACAAAATTCCTGGTGGGAAAACCCAATAACTCTGTCCGATCCGGGAATCGAACCCAGGACCTCATGCTCAGAAGTCGCGCTTGCGACCACTCGACCAATGAAGCAGTCCGTAATATCCTAGAACTGACCCATCCACGAACCAACCTAGGTAAGCACGGCTTAACCTGGAGATCGACCCGAGCGGCTGTTATTATTTAGCCACAAACTCGCGTTCATATTATATTATAATAATTATGTTAAATTGGATCGATGTAGAATTATAAAAACGTAGATCATGAACTTAAAGTTCGTTCATTAGTTTCATGATAAAAAGATGCTGTCACCCTAAGAGTCGCAATCTGACTGATATTTGTAATCCCCTTATTCCAACCTTGACCTTTGTTTCCAAGGTCATCAGTTTGTAAAGCAGTAACAGTAACCAGTAAATATTCACGGTAACAGCGACACATCCTGCCATTACCCGTGGTCTGTGGCACCCCAGGGCGTGTTTGTGTAAAAATTGCGCACCATTCTCGAGAGCGGCCATTTTAATAATGACTGACACACATGTGTAATTGGGACGATGTTGCGATACTTTTGTAGGCTTAAATGTTATTTATTTCCGTGGAAACTGGTAATATCATCCTCAAACGATAGACCAGATAAAACTAATACATAGATCGTTATGGAGAAGAAACTCAATCAATTAAACATTTATTTTGTTAAACATATGGTTACAGATAGTATATTGTCTAAAATATGTTCACTATGTTTTGCCAATACATATATGATGGCGTACAAAATATGGCGTCAAAAATGGGCAATAAACTCCATGGACAGTCACACACAAATCTCAAAGATTGAGTTGTTGTGAGTGAGTCATCGATTGCCAGGTAGGCCACTGTAAATATAACCTGGCCATATGGTGTATCCTCGATCCATTCACCAAACAGAATGGCAGTGCTGAGCCACTTTTTCAGGACTCACTGTCCTGCCCATCCTGCAAAATCACCTGCACTTTTCAGGATTTAATCGAAATAAACGTTAGAGCTGTGCAGCTACATACTGGTCTAACACCATTTGAATTTCATCGACACGAAAGAAGGAGGACAGCAGATTTTGTTTCAATTACTCATTTTTGATCCAACATTATTCCAGTGTAACTACCTTACCTTATAGAATGAATCTTTATCACGGCTGCGCAAAGATCTCTTTCCATTGTTTCACTCATATATCATGTAGGTAGGTATCCCTTTCCACTGAAAGAAAGAAAGAAAAAGTATTTATTAGACTAACACAGAACAAAAATTACATAAAAAATAAACAAAAAAAGTTAAATAAATTAAATTGGTCCTGTACGAGGAGAAAAGGTCCCTAACTCGGCATGGTGCTGCAAAATTAAAAAAAAAGCCACTGCGCTAGTATTCTGATAGGGACCAAAGTGATGTCACTGCAACACCAATCTGTGGAAAACCTTTTCTCTCCATCTCTTTACAGAAATAAAATTCTAACATGATATTTAGACGTAAAACTTATTTACAGACAAAAATCCTAAAAAATATCCACCAAAAATATCCCAACCGGTATCCGATACAGAAATATATGCTGTCATAAACCATTTTACGAGCACCTCGATCAAACATGGCTAGCCAGGCGCTCCTTTAGAAATCATTTAGGAATCTCTTCATCACCAAAACATCTCAGCTTCCTTCTGAGCCACTTTTTATGAGATAAACTGGTTACGACTGACGCGTACTGAATACTTAATATTTTGTTCCTGGGATTGAGATAAAGGAGTCGTTAGGTTCTGATGTTGGACTGTTTAAGTAATATTGTAAAGACTGAATGCGTTTTAAAAGTTTTGTAGGTACTGTGGTCAAATACTCAGAAAATTAAGTATAATAGTAGTAACTAATAGTCATACCTAAATATTGTAACACTTTTTAAGAATCAATAAACTTTTTATTTATTTATTTCATCATCTTCATTTCAGCCGAAAGACGTCCACAGCTGGACAGAGGCCTCCCCCAAGTGTCGCCACATTGACCGGTCCCGTGCGATTCGTATCCAGCGGATCCCTGCAACCTTCACCAGGTCGTCGGTCCACCTAGTGGGAGGCCTTCCAACGCCACGACTTCCGGTTCGCAGTCGCCACTCCAGCAACTTTTCGGTCCCATTGGCCATCCGTATTTATTTATTTATTTTTATTGAACTACGTAAGATATGAGGCGTAGTTGCAAGCACTAGGTGATGCCGGAAAAATGCCTTATTAAGTAGGCAAAAGAAATGTGCACTGTTATGTAAGGATCTGTGGTTTCTGCCTACACCAATGAGAAAAAAGCGTGAGTTTATGTATGCATGTAAAAGTGCACTATGGGATTATCAACGCTCGGATTAGCGCCGTGAGTAAAAATCCAACTGTGGAAAAATACTTATTTAGGCGGCATATGTGTGGTGAGTGAAACAAGCATTAAAGATTTTTTTTTATAACAAGCAGGTTTATCGTTGACTGTCCAGTGTTCATCCATCCATCAGGTGAAACTCATCACACCACTCACCGGTTTACGGATTGAATTGATAGTTCGCAGAATCATTATCAGCTGGACGTCATCCATATCAAACTCTCTAAGGCGTCAATGTCGACCGCGGCGAAGGTAGTGTGACCATCTGGTCACATTCCCTTCACATAAAACATAGAGGTTTGTAAGGAGAAAGTGGGGGTCTTTGTCCAGCGGTGGGAAACAGTATAGGCTTTTTTCACCCTATAATTATAACACCATAAACTACGAAAAAAAAAACAAATGATTTCCTCACCCTATAATTATAACACCATAAACTACGAAAAACGAAAACAAATGATTTCCTCACCCTATAATTATAACACCATAAACTACGAAAAAAAAAACAAATGATTTCCTCACCCTATAATTATAACAACATAAACTACGAAAAAAAAAAAATGATTTCCTCACCCTTTATTTTTAATAAGAATTTTAAAATGTGTGTTATACCTGTTCTTTATACCACCCATCCAACTAATTTAAAACACAGTATTAACCAGGTCGGTAAATGTTTTATTTTTCTTTGTAAGCTAAACCAAAACAGCCCGATCGACCGTAACGGCCTGTGTTTTTAAAGGTATAGGTTATCGAACCTTTGCTTGTAATTAAAACTTAGTCTGACGGTGGCTTCCGTTACGAAAATAGCGTGATAACAGACTTATTTTGATATGTACAGATAGCGGAGGAAGACCAAAGAAATTATGGATGGACTGTGTGAAGAATGATATGGCACGAAAGGAGGTGTATAATGAGACGACGAGTAATAGAGAAGGATGGAAGAAGAAGACATGCTACGCCGACGTTGTCAAACCTTGAGCTTGGTATTTTGAATGTTTGTCAAAGACCAATTCAAAATATTCAAAACGCGCTTGCTCGTACACACGGCCGCACATCAAGTTATACATAACCAGTATAACCTGACTTCGCTTTATATGAGCTTCCCGTACCATGAGAGATCAGCTTAATTATTTGGTTTTGCATAGCATGATTGGCCGCCGTGCGTACAACTAATAAGTTGACGCCGATTTCACTAGACCCATACTGCTTATCAAACAAAAGGCACATTATACACGTTAATCGAGCTACAAAATTAAAACGAATAGAGAATAGTGGTCAAGCAACAGTTATTTATACTCCGTCTCTATACTTATCTCTTCTGTCGACGATACTTTGTGAGAACTTCACTTGAACATGTAAGTACGGTTTGCTGTACACAGTTAAATTACTCAAGGACGTGATCGTGTAACGTAAACACGTTTCTGTAACGTTTGTTCTGTTACACACGAGCGATAAGGATGTCTAGCTAAACAATATCAGCCTGAAGTATTCTTCTACGTGTACGAAGTGGCGGCCCGGTGGTAACTGCACTGAATCACATGGCATTTACTTTGTGTAATTTCTGATCTCAAAATAGTGAAAGGAAACATCAAGGTAAAACAAACAGCTACCACAGCTGCGGGACTGTTCGAAAGAGATACCGTGGCCCTGGAACACAAAGGGCAAAGAAGGAACATGGATGGGTTTTAGTCAGTACAAGTCTGATACTCCCTTCCGCTTCGCCCAGAGCGCGGGGGGGGGGGGTTTTGATGATTTCCAATCCGATAATACGAAAATAAAAAAAAACATGTCCTCGAACCAAACATTCGAATATTAATGTGACATTCACAGACCCACACTGCGCCAACTTGCTGGATTATGGTCATTAAGCCCAGTGAGAGGGGCCTGCGTTCCAGCTGTGGGAATATCATAGCCAGATTTAAAACCGCATCTTTGGTCTAGTGGTCGCAAGCGCGACTGTTGAGCATGAGGTCCTGAGTTCGATTCTCAGGTTGGGTAAAGTGTTTTTGTGTTTTTCCATCAGTAATTTCTCAGTAGCAGCCATCAAGCGGGCACAGATCAAGACTCCATTCTTGATCTGTGCCCATTTGATGGCAATAGACTCGCCCCCTATTACATGGAACTTAAACTTAATTGCCGAAATGTGGGTGTACTGGGTACACCTCTGCCTAACTCTTCGGGGATTACAGCCTGGATCTTATCCAATAACGTTGAAAGTTAAAAGATCTGCTATACATACTACAAAGTCGTGTGTCCCATAACTGCCTAGATTATTACCCAGCTATTGTGTTTACATCTCTGACGATCATAGCCACCCAGCTCGCTACACTAGATTGACTATAAACAGTGGATGAGTGTTCTTATAGAGGTTCGTCAATTAGTATTGTGTTACATTTTCTTATAGGTCAAGACTATCCTGCTAATGTTAGATATTAATGTCAAAGTTTGAATATTTGTGAGGATTCAAATAGTCTCAGTTTGGCAATTTAAGTCAAACGTTGAACTCAAACTTTTGAACAGTTATGGAGTTGGTCAATCAGAAAGAAGTAGTTGATCACTTCAAAGCATGGTCCTATCACGCTTTGAAATACTTGTATGGAGTAGAACGGGCAAAAAACCCGAGTTTTCACTATCAAGGGGCCAACCTAGTGCTATATTCTCATCAATCGGAAACAAATCAAGATATAGGACTGATTCTAGAAATCCTAAACAGAAAACCACTTACATTTTTTGCATAGCAGGTGTTTTTTTAATTCTTATTCTTTATTGCTTACAAAATAACAAATATATATACAATTTGCAATAATATAGCTAATAGTAATATTGTTTTGTTTTACTGTTAATATAACCATTTTTGTTAGTCCTGGGCGGACTAATAAATATTATTTCTTTCTTTCTAAACCATTAGACCAATAATCCCCATTGTCCATAACATTAGGCGACACTTAAATTAATGCTCAAATAAAAGGGTGCTGTTGAGTTTTCAATTTTAGGTGTCAATCGATAAAAATTATTATCGATAAGCAATAGATTTAAATTTCTAGTTTTAGTGAACGTGGACATAAAGCAGAATATTACATTGTATATTTCTTTACCTAGATGGAAATGCAATGGTACTGTAGAGAAATATAACTAAAACTTATTCTCTTTCGGCTATATGGCACATAAACAGGTTAAAAGCGAAGCCACAAACTACTGCCTCGCCTAACTTTAGCACTACAGCGCTACTAAGCGGTTTAACAAATTACGTACTTGGATGGAATACATTTGGAAAAAATATACTGTGAAAAGTGTTTTCATACAAGTTTGTGTGGTTAGTACCTAACCTGGTGTCAGAGTTTTTATGCCGCCCATGGGCCTCTGACTTGGCTTTACATGCCGTCAAGAAATATCTCTCAGGCGTGCTGATTTTGTGGGCGCGTTCTCTGAGGTGGCAAGCCGCCCGCTACCTGAACGCGCCCCAAAAGGAGATAGCACTAAGGCTAGTCCGGGGGTACCGCACGATCTCCGGCGAGGCGGCGAGCCTCCTTGCCGGATTGCCGCCATGGGATCTGGAGGCGATAATCCTCGCGCGCCTTCACGAATGGCGCGCGGAGGCACTACGTCGGGGGGAAACTCCGCTGCCGCGGCAAATCGCCGCTCAGCGGACAGACCTCCGGCGCGATCTCATGGTGACATGGAGAGAGTGACTGTCGCAACCCCGTGCAGGGCACGCCACCATAGTGGCGATAAGTCCCCTCTTTGAGGAGTGGCTAGAAAGGCGCCACGGCGCCCTCACCTTCCGCCTGACGCAGTTCCTCACCGGACACGGTTGTTTCGGGAGGTTCCTGCACCGAATCGGGCAGGAGGAAACGCCCGGATGTTTCCATTGTGAGGATCGTCCGGAGGACACGGTGTAGCACACTGTGGAGGCCTGTCCCGCTTGGGTAGAGCAGCGCCGTGTCCTCGTAGAGGCGATTGGCGGCGGCGATCTCTCGCGCCCGGCCCTGGTTCAAGTCAGGTCTGGAGCGAGAGGGAATGGGAAGCCGTCACCTCCTTCTGCGAAGCAGTCATGCTAGTAAAGGAGGTGGCGGGACGTGAGAGGGAAAGAGCCTCACGTTCCAGCCGCCGCGGAAAACACCCTGGGCGTCGGGGGTCACGTGGTGGCCCCCGGCCACAGTAGGCGCGGGCCTGTGGACGGCGAGTTATGGGCTAGCTCGCCGTCCGGCCGTCTTATGACGACAAGCCGTGTCGACGGCGCGTTTGTGTTCCACGCGCGCCTCAAAGAGTTGTCAGCAACCGCGTAGGGGTCCGCATGGGCCGATGCCTGCCAGGGCTGCGGGACTGTTCGAAAGAGATACCGCGGCACTGGAACACAAAGGGCAAAGAAGGAACATGGATGGGTTTTAGTTAGTACAAGTCTGACACTCCCTTCCGCTCCGCCCAGAGCCGGGGGTGTGGTCATTTGATGATTTCCCATACTAAAAAAAAAAAGGCGTGCTGATTTCCTCACGATGTTTTCCTTCACCGACGCAGGTGACAATTATACAAATTTACGCATATGAATTGCACAAGTGCATGTCTTGGATTCGAACTTGAGACCCATGACTTGGTAATGCGATGGCCACACCACTAGGCTATCGCTGCTTTATTTAATAATAATGCTTTAATTTTATTTGTAGTGGTGTTAGTTATTAAGCATCATTTTATAGGCAGTCATTAAATGTCTCTAGAAGTGACTACTCGTCTTTTGATTTATCGCTCCGTTCACGCCACATTACATGGCGACCCTGCCATGCCCGGCGTGGTAGGTAGTAACGCGGGTTTTGCAACGTGGCTGTTAGTTCCTACATACTCGTACAAACAACCATGGGTCACATTGCACTTAAAGTGGTCATGATAGAAGGCTGTAAGAATTATATTATGAGCAAAGGCATCGGAAATTTTGGAAAAACCAATAATAGTAAAGTATTTCAAAGATGGGTAAGAGTTACTCTAAAGACAGACATGAGCATACAATTCTTCTGTCATTCACAGTTGGAATTGTTGGCATTTTGGCGATCATCTTTCTCATAAAGATATGTGTAAAATATGGGCAAAATATTATACAAAGAGAAGTGAGGCATGAAATGGTGCGGCGCATTTAGGCGGGGATGTCCAGGATGGCAAAGGAAATAAAAAGCTGTCATCAAGTTTGATGGTTTGTTTGACTGTTATACCTACAACTTCTTCGGGATTCATCAAACTCATCAAATCGTAGAAAAAATATAGGTCTCGTGTCAGTGAAAGAGATATTATACAATATTAATAGCTGATGACATTATAAGAACAAACAACATATTGGTATCCTAGAAATAGTAAACGAAACAAGGGTAAACAAAAAAGGAGATGGGGGGACGAGCTAAGTGGTTCGTGATAGAATACAATGAAAACAGCTGGAGGAGCACCTTTGCCAAGAGGCACGCTGAATTAAGAGACATACTTTAACAACTTACTAAAACAGAGAAACAATCCAGATTAATATAAGATAAGTTGATCGCCAACATTTCTAACTACTGGCATGAACTCTCTGTCTGCTAATTATTCGCATCATCAAGAGCTCATCATCTGCCCAGCCTTTTCCCAAGTAAGTTGGGGTCGGCTTCCAGTCTAACCGGTTGCAGCTGAATATCAGTATTTTACATGAAGCGATTGCCTGTCTGACCTCCACAACCCAGTTAGTACTGGGTAATACGATACCCCTTGGTAAGTTTATCTGATTTTCGGGTTCTGAATACCCGTAACGACTGTTAAAGATCTACAAAATCCGGGGCCAACGGTTTGACGTGCTAAACAAAGCAAACAAGTAAAGTATTTAAATGAAACACTTTTAAAACGCAGTTAACTGCATACAGACCTGCATTGTTTCCAAATACTCCATTTATTTTCTCAATAATATTCGTACATCCGCGCTCGCTAGCACCACCGGGCAATATCAGCCGACCACACTGTTCGGCTGAGTTATGGCCAGCAATTTGACCGGCCTAAACACGCATACATATCTGTAACAGACTGTACTTACCATTTCACTGTTTACCAGTTAAAATAACTACAGGTTCAGTTGGAGAAGTTGTTATGTAAAAATCTAGGTACAAACATCGTAAGGAAACCTGGACTTATAATTAATAATATAAGTCTGAAATCGCCAACCCGTCTTGGTAATCAATGCTCATACTCTCGCTACTTCTCTGTTTGAGTAGAGGCCTTTGCCCAGCAGTGGGACAGTAATAG
Source organism: Noctua fimbriata (assembly GCA_905163415.1). Lineage (NCBI taxonomy): Eukaryota > Metazoa > Arthropoda > Insecta > Lepidoptera > Noctuidae > Noctua > Noctua fimbriata. Next base: position 2,022,191 of record LR990939.1, on the reverse strand, counting down.
GCTGGTATTATTATTAAAGCTCTATTAAACCTAAAGCATTCCATCCACCAACTAACCCGTACTGGATCCGCGTGGTGAACAAAAAAATAATAAATAAATAAAAAATACCAAGGCCCTGCTTTGAAGGTTATTTTGTCTTCTTTCAAGCTTCTGAACAAAGATTCATCAAACTGTTCTGTAGATTATTAGTGACAAGAAGAAATAGATGAACATGTTTGTTTGTTGGAATAGCAATAATATCACCTACATTCGTAGCGCTACGACGTAGCACGGAAACGGCTACGACGTAGCACGGAAAAATCCACGCCGTAGCCAGGTGGCGAAAATATATAGAATGGGTGAACTATGCGTTGTAATCTCTACTTTCTAAATTGATTGTATACCTCTGCTTTGTACTACAAACTAACAAATTCCTGGAATTAAAAATGACACTAGTATCATTTCATTAGATTTTTAACTCTCAACTTGATGCTTAAGAAGCCATTAATAAAGTCAAGTAGAAGACAATAAAAACCTTTCAGCCAGTTAATGTTAACGTAACCGTTTCCAAAGCCTAGTACAAAGCCTTCGTCAGCACAGAACTATTACAGCGTATTAATGTTTCTCATTGCGGTGAGCAAATAGTTACAAATGAATGCCTACAGGGGTGGAAAAACCCACTCAAAAACCAACCCTGTCACGGCAGGGTAAAGTAGGTATTGGAATGGCAAAGTAAACACTTAAGGGGATCATTAATATAGACTATAATCATTTGAAGAGTTGCAGAAATCAGGGAGAATCATTAGAACGGTGATTGATAGTGAATCGTCAGAAATTCTCGTTTCAATTGATTTGTAGATTTACGAGAGAATTTGTGGTATATTTGGTGTTTGGCTGAAACGGTTTGTTCAGTAGTCATTGTTCTAATTTTCATGAGTGAAATTGTGCGTATGATTAATTTTGACCAAATTATTTGGTCATAACTATGTGTAAGGTGCATAACCTCATATTGTGTTAGGGATGAGAGTAGTCAAGAATAAGCTCAGTGGCGTGATATACATATCAGGAAGCCTGCTGATATACAAGAATGATGACGGCTTCGTGAAGGACACGGACCCTTCCCAAAGGCGTCAACCAAGCATTTTGTACATCAAACTAAGTAACAATATAATTTCTCCGTAACAAGATGGTCTAGAACAAATAATAGTAGCTGAAGGAGATGCAAGCGAAGATCGCAGGACAAACTTGACGTCTATAGATAGGCGGAATTGGTTCAAGATTGATTTGAGTGCAAAAAGGAATGGGAGGTCTTTGCCTTGTTGTGGGTCAACACAGGCTAACTGTTGTTATTATTGTTTAAGCACATTAAAGCATAAAAAAAATCTTTTTTTTTTTTTTTTATCTAAAGTGCACGACAGTTAATCATATAGCACTGCACTATTCACTTCACATCATTTCTTGTATATAGACACTGTAATATTGATCTTGATCTTGAAAGTCTATGGTACCATAATTATTGCAACGGTTCTAAAAAAAGGGATAAAAGTGATAAAGTATAATAGAAAAGAACTATTTCAATAACAACAACAACATCATTAACAACTACAACAAACAATCAAACAAAAAAACGAACAAACAATTAAATTTATCCTCACCTAGCTACACTGGTAGTCATAACTCAGTGCTGTTTCGCGTAATGTTCGTAATATCGCTTGATAAGCGTGGTTTAGTGAACGCTGACTGTGTTGCTCGCTTATTAGATGTCGTGTGTGTAAGGTCCAGGATAATCTGGTGTTTGTGGAGAGGATTGAATGCGTAGGAATTATCATTTTCATAGATCAAGCGTCATTTCTGTGTCCTGATTCCGCGATTGATGGTTTTTCCATCAGGAATTTCTCAGTAGCAGCCACGGAGTCTGGATCTGTGCCCATCATCATCATCATCCACATTTCAGCCGAAAGACGTCCATTGCTGGACATAGACCTCCCCCATGTGTCGCCACATTGACCGGTCCCGTGCGATTCGCATCCAGCGGATCCCTGTAACGATCTGTGCCCGGTTGCTGGCCCCTTTTACATGCGACTTAAAACAAAACTGGTGAAATCTAGTCGATTCTGCCTAAAAACTGCTGATAAGCCTAGTAAAACCACAACATTAACGTTGACCCCGAACCGTCAACGAATTATGAATCGCCCAATTACGAGAGGCGTTTATTGCACGTTTTGCTTTCACGAATAATTATTTTATTATAAATAATAACACTAATTTACTTGCCTCAATTAACTAGCAATAAATTCCGCTTTTGGTCTCTTTTAACAAACTGTACCAATAATTTAAATTGCGAGAGTAATTCTCTTTATGTGTCTGGTTCTTTTTATGCCTTACCGACTAAAGGAATTTGGATGGCACTAGGATAGTCTGACTTAAGCCATGAATACTTTTTATTCTGTAAATCTTCTCCACCCGGATGAAGTCACGGGCAGAAGTTAGTATTATAAATGCAAGTCACTGTCTGTCTGTCGATCTGTCTGCCTATTCACATCTTCACAACTGAACTAATTTGCATACGGAAGGAATATCACCAGTCGGTTCACTTTCAAAGTGAAAACTAGAGAGCATATGCACAAGAAGTTGGCAGATTCGTCTCAGAATTAAGTTTTTTGTAGTTTTTCTTGTTTATCTCTCTTAACTTTATATATTTCTATATGTATGTATATATGTACTTATTCTTATATGTTTTAGTTATGAATATTTTCTAGTCTTTTTTCTGTTATAACGCTTACTGTGTATTATCTCTGCTTCAACCTAAGGTAGACTGGTAGAAAATGCCCAAGGCATTAAGTCCACCTTTGTACAGTTTTTATTTTTTCATAAATAATAAACACATTTAAATAGAAAAATATTTGCTGGGGCCACAGGGATAAAGCATCCTATTGTAGGTCACCTATAAGATACTATTGTCCCGCTAGCCCGTTCCCGAATTATAATTTTCGCCACCCTAGAGGGCAAAGTCGCGGACGAAAGCAAGTTATATAAAACAATTATTTATTATTAAACCCAGTTATGAATTCGAGGAAGGCTATAGGCTACATAACATCACGCTACAACCAATAGGAGCGGTGCATTTATGAAAAAGATTGCAAAAACGGGGAAAATCCAAACGCAGACGAAGTTGAGCGGGTCAGCTAGTTAATAATAACTAACATCGAATGTCCATTGGTAATAACAGCCAATTAGGGATGTCTGTTTACGGTCGAAAATACGAGTATAATTGTGATTTATTAATGCACATTCTACACACCTATTTATTAATTTAATGTGACAACATGAATCACGACTATATTAGGAACACGCTACATAAAATATTAAATTTTAAAATAAGTGTTGTATTAGAGAATTAAACAAATGTACCACAATGTTTTTGTGGGACAATATACTGATCACATTCTCTATCATTTTACCGACCCCAAATAAATTGAGACAAGGGCATGAGAATGATGACGCTACCATTTTACGGGATGCATCTAAATGCTACCACAATTCGCGCAGTATAATATTCTAGAAGACAGGGTTTCCACAAACTACTTCGTGGTATCTGAAAGGAGCAGACATGGCCGGGGGGATACAGCAACCATTTTGAATAAGGGTAACGAACGACGCGTGAAATCAGCTGTTCACTTCCTGCCTAGAGAGTTCATCGAACTCATCGTTGCGCTTGCCGTTCGCTATGTGTGTTTTCTCACGGTAGCGATACGTTGCGTATGATGAAATAAAACAAATTAAATTTATTGGATTTCCATAACATTCCTGAAATAATTTCTTGTACCGTTCATCTTAGTATGATACACTGAATTCACCCCATCAGTTTGTGGAGGGCTGTCCCGTAAGGGTGTAACGCCCTGTATTTATAATTTCAGACTTTTTAGACCGCTCTCCCTCACTACAAATGTCTCATGTAGTGGTTTATCTACTGACTCAAATCTGAAGGTATACTGAACCATATTCACCTTTAAACCCATCATATTTAAGTCAAACCATTGAATTGCCTAACAAAGGTATTAGGTATTTTATGTAGCTACAAAGTTCCTTAAAAGTGTTAATGAAACCGTAGCCAAATGGCGTGATTATCATATACCCTTGGAACATTATTACACCACCCTCTAAACACCCAAACATCTTTACCAGCCCTAAGCCGCCTCGTCCGGCCATGTCGCCGTGAAATATTACGACAATCAACTCGCACCATGTTCTGTTGTTCATTGCAAGTATGACAACATACGGCCGATCATTATCGCCCTGCTTACGACCAACACAGCTCATTGTCCAGTTGTGAATTCATATAGCAGTCCTCAACTGAACAAAGGGTTCTCGGAATGGACGTTTTTCATCCAAAAGCGGTTAGATACGTCTCATAATATTGAACTAATTTCACGTTTGGTACTGACCTTAAAAAGCAACATAAGTTGCAATTTTTGTATTTTATACCCTTAGAAAAGAAGCAGAGGCAGACCACTAACACGGTGGAAGGACGAGATTATACGAACAGCCGGCTCAAATTGGAGCCAAACAGCAAAAGACAGAGACACATGTGCAGCTTTGGAGGAGGCCTTTACCCAAACTGGGGTTCTTTGCAAAAGAAGATAACTAACAAAACTAATAACTAAATTTAATACAAGAAACTAACCCACTAACTAACACATTCCTACTAGAAATTAAGTTGATATTGTAAAACAAGCAAGGAATAAACAAACTTTTTATTTTTACATCCTTGTAGTTTATCTTATTATTAAATTAAAATTATTTTCAGATAAACGCCTACTACAGCTTGTCTCCGCATCACACAAAAATTGACTGGTAAAAAATACCTATGGCATTAAGTCCGCTTCTGCACTTTGTGCTTGAAGTGTTAAATAAACAAATTGATTGGCCCAACACAGGTAGAATAGATCTATTTTTTAACTGACTACTAGTCTAGCTAGTTCCTCTAAAAACCCAATGTAAATAGCACGTCCTAAACCCTCTAAACATTAATACACTACCCTTTATGCACCCAAACATCTTTACCACCCCTAATCTGCCTCGTCCGGCTATGTCCCCGTGAAATATAACGACAGTCAAGTCGCACCATGTTCTGTTGTCCGTTAGTTAATGCTCAGATCGCCTTTGATGAGCAGCCGCTGTTTACCGAGGTTTAAACTGTGTTTAATAGTCCTTAAACGGGGTTCCTTGGATTGTGGGATAAGGGAGTAAGACTGTTGATTTGTGTCGGGTTAGGTTTTGTCTTTTGTGTTCGTGTTAATGACTTTTATAGGTGAAATTTTGACGATATTTGGAAATAAAAGCTATTTGTATGCAACTTCTTTGTCTTTTTATTAATGAGGATAAGCAATATCAGAATACACTTATGTGTATTGTGCATGTTCCCATTACTCTACGAGTACTGTGTCCCAATAAAGGCCACTTATTTTAGATTAGATGTCTGTCTTTGTCAATTTTTGGTTCTAGGACATGTCACACATTTGTGTCCGATTTATGGCAATAGGCTCGCCCCCTATCACATGGGACTTAAACATAACTGGCGAAAAGTGGGTTGTTCTATTAGGTACACCCACAGATATAGATAGACCTAGATAACGCGAGAGCAACTACTTCGCGTGCCTAGCTTACGTACAAAAATCGTAAGTGGCCAATTTCGCGCTCAGTCTGCATCGGAGCATAGCGCTAGTCGGACGTCAGTGGGCGACATGGCGGGGGGTAGGACGAGGGGGGCGCCGTCCGCGGCGGCGTCTTTGAATCGGTTTGATTTTCCCATCACTCCTTGTGACGTCATAATAGGTAGTCAAAAAATGGCACGCTTGGTTTTCATACAGATCGTGATGCTTGCGTTATCTAGGTCTATCTATATCTGTGGGTACACCTCTGCACAACCCTTCGGGAATTACAGGCGTGATGTTAACTAAAACCACTTTTACTTAAATCCGCATCATATAACCCCAGAAAAAAAAACTCATCAGCACACAAAATTCAAAAGACCCTTAAATTATTATCTTCTTTTATGACCCGTGGATATTCGATAATACCTTCAATCTTATCGTCCGGAGAACCCAACGTTATGTAATATCAGCTAAGTCATCCCTACCTCCTACTTATCGTTTCAGGGGTCATGACCAGAGGGCATTGACCCTCCTATGTGGCCATTGACTTATTACATCGAGCCTCGTTAAGTTCCAGAGGAAAAGGTAATGGATAAGATTATATAATAATGCATTTGTGAGATAATGATGGTGCTTTGGATTTTATTTAAAATATCAGTAAGATGTTGATACATTTTAGTTTAGTTTTGTAGTTTTCTGATGTTTGATTTGCCAAAATACCAATTAAATAACACGCATTTGATTTTAAGTTATAAAAGGAATAGGATGATCTCCACGAAAAAATACTCACCGAATGCATTCGTCCGAATTGTCATTGATTGCTAGGTCGATTCACGTAAGTATTTTTTATAAGACATTTGTTTTTGGATATAAACAAACTTTTGAAGAATGTTTCTGAAAACAACAAAATCAAGAGGTATGGTGATATCCTAATTTTAACTAATATTATAAATGCGAGAGTAAGTGTGTAGGATAGATGTTTGTTACTCAATCACGCCAGAATGGCTGAACGGATCTGGATGAAATTTGTCACAGACAGATAATAGTCAGGAATAGCTCATAGGCTTTTTTTTCTCACACATACACAACAAAATTTCCAAGCGAAGGAAACCTCGGGAAACAGCTAGTACCTAATATAGTCTTAATCCCCCCGTTGATATTCAACTATCAATCTAGATTAAAACTTCCTCAAAAGCCGAAATCGATTCCCAAACTTTATCTTCTCGATTCGAACGAGAATCGATACGAGCATCGTCCTATTCATCCGATATATCAAACAATGACCCTTTTGTCGCCTCTATGCCTTTGAGTTTGGAACCTTTATGCAGTGTGTTTGGAGATAGTATTATGAGCATGGATGTATATAATGCCTCTGGCTTATGATTTATTTATTTATTTATTTATTTAACTATTTATGTACACACAGAAGACAACACAGGAGAATAACATTATAATAAATGAGTACAAGGGTACAACTTATTTCATATGAAATTTCTTCCAGCAGACCCGCAAAAAGGAGAGATGAGAAATAAATGTAGACGATAGTGTGTAAAAAGGAAGAGAAGAGTGTGTATATATGTGCCTTAAATAACTTAACCTATAATACTGTATAAATATACATAAAAGTAAATATTAATAAATACTTATATAAATACATAATGCTGAGATATATAAACTAATAAAAATATATATGTATATTATAAATCATAATTGAGAGGAAAGGTAATGCTCTTTCACTCTGGTTTTAAACAATGAAATGCTCTTTAAATCACGAATGCTAGGCGGAAGTGAGTTCCACAACCTTACAGCATGTACGGAGAAGGAGTAGGAGTAATAGCTGGATTTATGAGGATGGGATTTAAGTAGGGATCTAAGGTGCGATCTACATGGTGCGTCCGTAGGGCGAGCATAAGAAAAACGCTCGCGCAGGTAAGAAGGATAGGACGGGTTGTGTAGGATATTGAAGAGGAGACATAGGATCCTAGTGTTCCTGCGAAGGCGGATTGGGAGCCACTTGAGTTCTTTGCGAAGGTGAGAAACGTGGTCATATTTACGGAGACCAAAAATAAAGCGAATACATAAATTTTGCAAGCGCTCAAGCTTATTTAATAGCTCCTCAGTAGCATCCAGGTAGCAGGCATCGGCATAATCTATTATCGGCTGAATAAGTGTTTGAGCCAAAGAAATTTTAGTCTTCAAAGGCAGGAGACTCTGAAGGCATTTCAGCGAATGAAAAGAGAAGTGTACCTTACGGCTTACCTCATTGACTTGAGCTCGCCACGACAGATAGGGATCAATAGTTACACCCAGGTCTTTGGCGGTATCTGTATAATCGATGCGAACACCATCGAGGTACAACGGCATCAAAGATGCAACAACGGCCGCACCACGAACAAATCGGCTGCCTATGATCATGGCCTGAGATTTACTTGGGTTAATTTGCAATCCAAATGATTTAGCCCAGGCGCTGATGCAAGCCAGGTCATGATTCATAGCAGCAATGGCGGAATCAGCATCAGCTACAATAAAATGCCGGTAGAGCTGCAAGTCATCTGCATAAAGATGGAAATTGGAAGAGATTACACTGGTGACCATGTTTATGAAAATTGAAAAAAGAAGAGGAGAGAGAACGCTACCCTGAGGAACACCCTCGGTGAGGCTACACCAATCGGAGAAAGTCTCATCAAGGCGGACACACTGAGAGCGTCCCCGAAGATAAGAATTGAACCAGGCTAAAGCAGAAGAAGAGAAATTTAAAGATTTGAGGATACCTAGCAAGATGTCGAAATCCACTGAGTTGAAGGCACTACTAAAGTCAAGCAATACAAGGACGGTAAGTGACTTACTCTCCATTGCCCAGCGGATATCGTCAGTTACTTTCAAAAGTGCAGTGACAGTGCTATGACCCGAGCGGAAACCAGATTGGAAAGGGGATATTAAAGAGTTTGACGTCAAGAAAAATGTTAATTGTTTATGAACTAAGTGCTCAAAAACTTTAGCAAGAAATGGGAGAATAGAAATAGGTCTAAAATGGGATAGCGAGGAAGGATTGTTAGTTTTAGGTAAAGGTATGATGTGAGCCTGCTTCCAAGCTGAAGGAAAAGAGCAAAAGGAAAAAGAGTGATTAAAGATGTGAGTAAGAACAGGAAGTAAAGAGGGAAGGATAAGAGTAACCATTCTTGAGCACAACTTATCATTACCGACGGCAGAAGATGTAATCGCAAGGACAGATTTCTTAACGTCATCCTCAGAAAGAACGCTAAGGTTAAAAGGAGAACATTGTGGCAACGGCAATCTGGAAAGGCTCTCCAGGGTCATAGCTTTGACAGATGAATCGAGAGAAAAGGAAAGGAAAGAGAAATGTTTATTTAGGTCGTTGAGGTTCACATCCTTGCACTGGTTAGTAGATGATTTGCCTATGCCTACAGACTTAAGAAATTTCCAAACATCGGAGGAACTACGGTTGTTGAGTTGGTCGTGGAAATAGCGTCTCTTGGCATCTTGACACAGATGACTGCAGCGATTACGTAGCGATTTGTAACAAGAGAGATTCAGCTCTGAAGGTCTGCGCTTATATCTACTCTTAGCTTTATCTCTTCGTGCCATAAGCTCTTTAATTTGTGTGGTAATCCATGGTGCAGGGTTATGTCTCACTTTGACACGTCGGATGGGTGCATGCTGGTCAAACAAGTCGAGAACTATTGAGTTAAAATAAATCACCTTCTCATCGATACTTGTCGTCTCAACCAGAGGGGTCCAGTCGAGATTGTTGGCATCACGCTGCAATGCCTCCAGATCTATGCCTTTGTAGTTACGGAGAAATAATAGCTGGGGCTTACGCTTAGGGACACGGATGCGGTACGACAGATAAATGAGATCGTGGTAGGAGAAAGTAGCAGTAAGTTGACCATGGTATTTAACGTTATTAGGAGAAGAAACAATCATAAGATCTAGAAAGGATGGCGAACAATTTGGAAAATAGTGAGTTGCAGAGAGAGGCAAAACTTGAAGATTAAAGGAAGACAACACGGAGAGGAGTTTAAGAGAGCGAGCGTCGTTTTTAATCAAGCAAGTATTAAAATCACCCATTAAAATAACGTGATCGTACAACGGACAAAGATCACTGAGAGTGGAATCAAGGGAATCAAAGTAGTCAATATTTAGGTTAGGACTATAGAGCACTGCAAGCAACACTTTAGTGTGGTGAAAAGAAATTTCTAAAAACAAGTATTCAGCCGATCCAGAATATAGCGAAGGAGAAGAGCTGACCACCCTGTAGGGTAAATCAGCACGCAAGTATATAGCAACACCCCCTCCACCCTTGCCAGTCCTATCATTGCGGATTAAGACGAAACCAGGCAAAGAATATTGGGTAGAAAGGAGAGAAGGCTTAAAAAAGGATTCCGAAATCAATAAGGCGTCCAGGTGAGCACTGCTAAACGATGCCAGAAGATCAGAATAGTGACCAGGAACACTCTGTGCATTGATGTGTGCTATATGTAGATTCTTAGGGTCATTGGAGAAAAGAGAAGAAATTTTATCGTGTAAGGTAAGTGGTGAGGAAGAGTCACTGTCCACACTAACAAAACTAGCAGAGGAAGAGCACGAGAAGAAGCTGTCGTTGAGATCAGCTACATCATCCATAATGTATATACTAAAATAAAATTATTTTAAATAACCTATTAAATACAAATAAAAAAAAAAAACAAAATAGAGGTTTTCCTACAATAAGAAAACCACCCCAACTTGCTAGTTTATTGGCAGAAATTTTACAACAAAGTTTTAAGAATTACTAAAATTAGTTAAACATTAATACGAGAAAAAGAAAAAATAAGATAAAAAACAATTATTCAACTATCGATTTATAGATCGAATTGTACATACGCAGAATGAAACGCAACGAATGACAGATGGAATGGAACAATGACACTGACAGCTGATATATCGTCAATATTCTGTTTGTCACAATCACGTTAACGTGAACAAAATATCAAAAATACCGGCTTAATAAATTATATAAAAGTGAAAAAGTTTAGCGGTGAACCGAATAAAATTAATTATTTAACCACCGGCACAAGGAACAAAAAGTTTGCGTACGTACAAAGCGGCCAAGTTGCGAAGCGGTGAAGCAAATAGATTGCACGACGGTATCAACAGGGACGCTGAGTTACTTGCGCAGACGCGTCTTTCTCGATCTCTTGGCCGGTGTAGCCGTCGTTGCGATATTTGGAGACCCAGGTTCTTCCGACTGTACAGAATCCTCGGTGTCGGCTCCAGTGGACGGGAATTTGGCAATCAGATCGTGAAGTTCGCTTGCCGTTTCGATCTTGCGGCGGGATTTGTCTGGGCAGATAATAACTATCTTGCCTTAAATGGACCAGCAGTTTGGCATGCCGAAATGCTTACGAGCGGCCCCAAACACACGATGCCTAGCTTGAGTCAATAACTCGGAGATTGTGATTCCAGTACCCTTGAGAGATTTCTTGCTGTCCCATACAAGTTGCCGGTGCTCCATTTTGAAGAATCGTACTAGTATGGGACGGGCCTTCTGCTGAGAGTATCCGAGTCTGTGACAAACATGGATAATATTCTTGTCCCCATTTACCTCAGGCAATTTAACTTTGTTGTTTAATATGTTGTTGACCACAACAAGTAAATTTTCATTATTCTGCTCTGGTACACCATGGAACAGAAGAACTTTTCTACGCATGGCAGTTTCATGTCTATCATACCCAGCAGCGAGTAGCTCAATTTGAGATTTTAAAGCAGAGAGTGCTTGGCAGACAAACAGCTTAAACTCAGAGAACTCACGTGCGATAGATGCAATGTCAGGTGAAGCTGGTGTGGTGTTAGTGGAAGCCTGCTGCAATTTTGCTTCATATTCCGCCATCCGGGAACCAAACAACTGTTGGAGGTCCTCCAGGCTGGCAGCAAGTTTAGTGTCCATGCTGATGTGTAGTGACAGTGACCCAGGAGCAGGTGTTACAGACTTGATAACAATAGATAGCAAGTGTGGGGGGGCTTAACGAAAAGTGAACTTGTTTAATTCATTAAAAACTAAGAAAAACTATTTTTAAATAATAATTTAATGAAGAGCCCACAAAGGTGAAGTTGTTGCTATGTCTACCCACAAAAATGATATGACTGCGTCGTTGGTCTAGTGGTCGCAAGCGCGGGCAAGGTTCTGGCTTCGATTCCCAGGTCGGGCAAAGTGCTTTTTTGTGTTTTCCCATCAGGAATTTTTCAGTAGCAGCCGCGGAGTTTTGATTTGCGCCCGGTTGGTGGCAATAGGCTCGCCACTTTTACATGGGACTTAAAAATAACTGGCGAAATGTGGGTGTACTATTAGGTACACCTCTGCCTAACCCTTCGGGGATTACAGGCGTTATGTTATGTTATAGATAGAGATATTGGACTTGAAGGCATTCGAAGAACGATGATGGCATCGATTTGATAAAGTTTGCATATCAGATAGTCAGGGGTGACTCCTTAGGTGAAGAATAATAGAGAAGAATGAACATGCTGTGCCGATTCCAAATAATTTTTATAAGGGCAGTAGAATGATGATGATGATGTTGATGATGATAGTCTTCCTGACCGATAAAATAGTCACGGTTGCTAATTTCAGCGGAGACTGCCATCGAAGCAGGAGAAATTACAGTGCATTAGTAAATGCAGTTTGCTGAACTGGGCCTATTTGGCGCACCCGTGAGACACACAATTATATCTTCTTTTTCCTGTTTAGATTTAAGTTTTTTATGTTATTTTTTGTTGTGTGCACTTGTGCCAAATAAATACAACATTAGTTTTAATATAGGCGAAACCTGAAACACGGGTCTAGTATTTTTATGTAAAGAATCTATGCACAAAATTTCAAAACTGTATCATGAAAAATCACAGAGTATAAGCTTGTTCTGTTACATGGTTCTCCGCACAAAAACGTGAAAGACGTTTTTGTCTTTTGCCTCCAGCGTCGTCTTGAGCTCATTAATAATAATAATTTGGCAGTAGGTACCTAAATTATTGCGATAGGTACTTACTGTCGCTCGGTGTCCAACTTGTAACTTTTTTTAAATATTTTTGGGACAAAATATAACATGGTTTAAAAATAATTGGAATCGATTCAGTTACTTATTCTGATCAAACTATATTCAGGTTTCGCATATACTAAAAATAATGTTGTATATTTTCTTTCTTTCTTTCTATGCAAAAACATGTACACCTGTGTTTGCGCAAATACTTATGCACAGTTATATTTTCTCTCGTCCCTTACTCTCTTTGCCCCATGTGACAGCAAACTACAGAACGCCACCTGCTTCGGTCCTCACATACTCGATTTGCTTCGTCGGCGTTCATTATTCTGGTCAAACACGCACGGTAATTGCAAGTACTACGCACTTGCAACTACCGTGTTTCACTTCGTACTTCTGTTGAACAAAAGGTCAGTGGCACTCGAAGTTACTACTCATATCTGCTTTGATTTAAGATACGGTTATCAAAATCCGTTTGCCAAGAATGATGGCATAATCTGACGTAAACTTTTTACAGGCATCATAACAAAATTGGGCCCTCATTTCACGCGAAAAATATGGATTGAGTGTTTAAACCTTCATAAATAATGACCGTTCATTATCGATAGGCTATCAGACAAAGTCATGAGTTTCCACAGTGTCAAAATGGAATTACCATAAAATCAATATGGCGGCTGCAAACGGGCTAATTTGACGTTCGGACGCTTCAATATATTAGGAATTAGTTAATCGTTGATTAGTATTAGTACGTAATTTAGGAAAACGTATAAATATCAATAAAATAAGTAGGAATTCTCATTGGATCAAAAAGTGTATATAGAATTTGTGTCTTGTGAAAAAATCCAGGGATTTTTGCAAAGATTGATTTTTTCCAATTTTTATATTTCGAACAAATATATGTCGAATATGTGAGGATTTATTCTTTTAGGCTCGTACATCATGTGGATAGACGATGGGTTTCGTGCTATGAAAACACACTGGGTGTGATACACTGTTTCTAGCAAAACTAACGAATTACTTGAGATTACAACTTAACACATTAAAACGGGGCACAATGAATCGGGTACAGTTCCAAGACGTCTCAACTCCTCCGCGATCAGACATTGACTGTCGCCCTCGCCTCGAGCTGGACATCAGGGCTCTGTAGAAGCACGCTGAATTGTGACTGGTAAATAGGTCGTGTGATGTCACCACGGCACACAGGCGCGCTTTCCAATTCATTTTATGTCCGTACTAATGACCGGATCCGACAACTTGTTCACAAAAGACATTTGAAAATAACAGAAGAACATCAAAAGCACAAATAATACATTTCTGATACCTAGATATTCACCAGACACGAACTCAATAATAAACAACTGTTGTACTAAAATACGCAACTACCAAAATAGTCAAAAATTAAACAACACACAATTTTAAACAAAATAAAGTTAACTGCTAAACCAGACCTAGTTCTTTTATCGCACCACATTGCGAACAAGTTAGTCCGAATTTCAGGAATTTTTCACGGACGTTTTAACATTGTTTTCAGTAAAAAAACTAAGTGAAACATCCATCCGGAGTCATGAAGCAGATGCTGAAAAATTTCTGCTTTTACTTCATTTTCTGGGGAAAAATGAGCCAGTTCTGTGCAGGTTTAATAAAAATAAAGATTTTAGGGTTTTGCTTTTGACAAACTTTTTTACACAAAAACAATTTACAGTTAACAGTAAATTACCTTCTAAATATGCGTTTTTTGTGACGGTGACGTTTGTCGCTTTAGTTTTTATGTAAAAGAAACGCCATTGACAGACAGTAATCGTGATTATAATAAATAAATTCTTTATTTCGGACAATTTGATCCACTGTGTTAATTTCTTATAATTAATTTTAGTAAATATCTTATTTCAAAGTATTATTTAAAACAATAATTATGGGTGCAGTTGTTTGCCATCTGGCACTTCATTTCCTTTGTTTCAAGTCCGTTAACATTTTAATATCATAGGTAAGCATTTTAACAAGGCTTTCGCTCTGTCTATGCAGTAAATCCCAAACCCCTCTAATAATTTTCTAGGAAAATCGACTGTACCACTGTGACGGCCAGCAGAGTGATGTCATAAATTCTCCTTTTTGCCAGTTCTGGCACGGAACACTAAAAAAGGATCGTCTGGACCATCGTACAGAGAAATTCAAATGTCAAAATATCACATCGACGCTCGAAACAGCTACTATATCCGCTTTATATACGAGCTCCATCCACCACTTATTTGCGTACTGGGAAAATCTACAAACGTACAGAGAAATACATGAAACCAAAACAACATAGGATCGCTCTGTTCTACACTGAGTTTTGAAACTAATATCTATATTTCTAAAACTGTAAGCTTCATTAACATTATATATTAGAGTGGATTTTCGCGTATGGCTGTGTGACCGAGTTGTTCCTTTAAACTACGTATTGGAGTTTGATGCAGTTTTCAGTTCGCCATAAGGACGATTCATGTCTACAATACATTAGCTGATGCCCACAGCTTCACTCGCGTAGAGTTCGGTAATTATCCCACGGAATCGTGATGAAGATCATGTGTTCATCTAGATTACGAGTTTAAACTAAGTGTGCCAAGTTTAATTTAAATCCGTTTAGTAGTTTTTGCGTGAAAGAGTAGAGATCAAACACATACATACATATCTACACTCACAAACTATCGCATTTATAATAGTAATAACAGTAAGGTTAATATAAAACTAACCAGATGACGAAATCTCATTGTTTCATCAAGTAGTAAAAACTGTGCGAAGCAGGGGCGGATCGCTAGTTTTGCTAATAAAACTCAAAGAACCAAATAGAAACGAAGTTCAAGTAGTAGATACTAACCGTTGTGGATGCAATTTTAAAACACTTTTAGGAATCAGCAATTTAGTAGTTCGAAGTCAGTGAATGCGGAAGTTTTCGCTTTATGGTACTTGCAGTTACACCGCAGTGTAATAATGGAGAAGGGTAGAACTTCCCGGCAACATAGACTGAACAAAACTTGATTCGAACTATCGGCCTGCAAAATATGTACTACTAGACTTTTACAGGTTTTAAACACTGTTTTAAGCTTTCACGGTTTACAACTAAACTTGTACTGTCACTTAAGTCGCAATAAGGACTCCAAAAAACCTGGTGATACTGTGAGTGTGTTTTGCCGTGACTTAGTGTCGAGTTCCAGTAGTGCCCGTAGCAAAAGACAAAGAAAGAGGGTAGATAGATTTGTCTGCTTTTAACAATTTATTTTCCATCCACCCGCATTCTCCAGTCAACCCGCGATCATGGCGCTTGCAACAGCGCCGAAATATCGGGAGCTCAAAACAATGAACAATCACGGAAGATATCCCGTAAGTGACAGTACAAGTTTACAGGTTTTGTTTTTTAGTATCATGTACTGTCCCACTGCTGGGCAAAGGCGTCCCCCAATTTCTTCCATGTGCTTTTTTCCCGTGCTTTCTCAGGACAGGCCTCACGGTGCTCGTCCAAATCGTCTCGCCACCTCATTAGAACATAGTATTCTAGAACTCATATTCTATGAAAAAGATCCTATCTCGAAGTTACAATCGTTATTTCTCGCTAAAATTGCCTTTCATTTTAGGAAAGTGTATACATATTGATGCTCGTGACTGTACATGGTGTGGCGGAACAAAGTGTGTGATAGATAATTTAACAAAGATTATTTAAGAAAAACAAAAAGTTAAGATATATACAGGTGGTGTATCTTAGCAAACAGAATCTTTATAAATTATCTATTGGTTACCGTGAGACATACTGTCTCAACTGAAGGTAAACGCTGATTCAGTCGTGACTGTGCATGTAACATTGTCAATTTTGTCCAAAATATTACACTTCGGTGTAAAACGTTCCTGTATGTAAACGCAGCCATAACACACGATTCAATTCCGTTTGAATCCTATCATAAGCGATTGTGTTTACATTTCGACCTAAAAAGTAATATCACGCAAATGTTCTGCTTCGTGGTAGCGCCAATTTTAAGCATTTCCCTTTGCTGAACGTTCTGGAAATAAATTGAAGATTTTATGAGCTTTTCAGTTATTACAATTCAGGAAAGGATTGGGTGATAATGTAGGTGGAAATGTATGAGTAAGTTTTCATTTAATGTTTGGAATTTTAAGAAACTTTCCAATAACATTTGGCCTGTAATCCCCGGAGGGTTAGGCTGCCTATAGCTCACCCATATTTCCCTATGTTTGAATATCATGTGAAAGGGGGCGAGCCTTTTACCAACAACCGGACACAAATCCAGACTCCAGGCTGTCGAGAAAACCTTGGTGGAAACAACCTATAACACTGCCGGGCTCGGTAATCGAACCCAAGACTAGCGAGCAATAGACCAATGAGGCAATCAAAATGGCTGATGCTAGTAAAACAGTCTTTATTTAGAAAAGCTTTCATGTCAGTTACTATGCATTATTTTATTTAAATTCCTTAAATTTAAGTAGGTAAAGGACATTCCCAAATCCAACAAGTAAACAAAACAACCCATTTCCTACATAGTACACGTAATTTAATTACTAGACAAGAAAACAAGAGACGACCGTCCCAACTATATCTCTGTCACCCACATAACCGTAAATAAGCCTGAATATACCAACACGCCTATTAAGTATGCCTTACGCACCGTTCACGACCTCACATGATGCAACATGCGACGCGACTTTCAACATAACTTGCGATACAACTGCTGTCGACCGACACGCGCATTCTCCACTGGCTGCGTTAGATGACAACGCGTTCAAGTGCTTGCACGCTGCTCATGCGATCTCTGTCTCCCGTGACAAAGATCGCGTGATCAGTATGGCGTTATTATGCTTCCAAGATCGCAATCTTGAAATAGTAATGGTTTAAAATATCGCAGAACAGATCAAAGCCAGTGTGAAGCGTTACGATCCGATTTAAGGGCATTACATTGCTCGATGACCTTGATGATTTGATCCCTGTACTGGTTTTTGTTGACTTGCCCCGCACATTTCGCAAAATTTCGGTTTTTATTTATTATTTAGAAATATTAAAAGAAATAACAGAAAAAAAACAATACAGATTGTTAAGTATATCATTACTTATTTGTTGTTACAAAATTCATGCCGATCTATTCAGCCGTTACAGAGATAATTTACAATTAAGATTGAAAAAGGACCTATTTTCTACGATTAACCAAAAAAAATTGAGAAGGTTTATTAAAATTTTAAACAATAAAATTTATTTGTGATGAACTTAACTATAACATACTTTTTTTACACGGAAAACGCACGAAAGGATTCATCAACAAATTTCTTTGAACATACGCTGTTTTTGGAATTTGAGCCATGTAATAATAATATGTATGTCAAGCATCGGTCAAAATTTCATCATCATTCTTATTTTAATATAAATATTAGTTTTTATTCAAACATCTTTATAATAGTTCTTTAATAGTATTTTAAAAACACGCAAATATTAGAAAATTGGAATAAAAGCAGAAAGAAAACCAAAAAGTGAAAATATAAAAAAACTGTTACCAATCAACAATGACGTCTGTCAACGTCGCGGCGTCATCAATACGAAAAATGGAAAATAATATTTAATGAGATGTTATAACGAAACGATGACCAAATGATAACGAGAGCTGCCTCCCGACGCGCACGCCTACCACCTCCGGACCAGTCGCTCAGCTCCGCCTCGCCGCCGCCGGAATCCAGCCCCATCGTGAGTGCTGTGACACCGGCAGTGGCAGTTGCGTCGAGCTCGAGCGACGAGTATTTCTCTCCGCCGACGTCGCCAACACCTGTACGTCGGCAGGGGAGAGGCCGGCCACCGAGAAGCTTGGGACTTAGGGGCCATCCGGCCCCGAGCCGGGTCCCCGCTGCCGGTGGTTGTGTGCAGCGCATGAGATGGACTCATTCCATTAACGAGAACGTCATGCGCGCATACTACGGGTCTACAGAGGGGGGAACTAACCTCACTGCGTACCGTGTTGGGATGCTGTCTCTGTTCCAGGTACTTGAACCAACCATCAACGTCTCGGCCCAACGACTGTCGGATCAGGTGCGGGTTATCCAACGCAATCACATGTTGGACGACGCCGTACTTGATAGGCTGCGCTCAGAGGTACTGAGCAACCGTATTGTCTTTACTCCGGCACAAACCGCGGTGCAAGCGTCAGTTATTGACGCAACCCCGCCGCGGTTCAACCCAGCTGTTGTAGAGGAAGATGATAGGGTTGCTGTGGTAAGTAGCCAGTGCAACGACCGATTGAGGAGCGCTTTGGAAGATGCGCTTCGCGAGTATCGTTCTACTCCTACCGAACTTAGACCCCGATTACCACGGTTACCCATGCATAATAAAAATAGGGCGCTGGTGTGTGCCTTGGACTCGCAACTCAAGAATTTATTCGAGAGCAGCGAGAACCTCGTTGATACACACTCAATCCTGTACTGTGGGGCTGTTGCGGCATGTCGTTTAGCTAATGTCAAGTTTCCAAATTGTGACGTAGCTACTCGACCAAAACCAGCCGTACCAGCCTGGCAGCGCAGGATCGAGTGCCGCATCGACGGGGCCAGGGTACTCATCGGCAAACTACACTGCTTCAGGGAGGGCAATACACGACCACGTGTGATGCGTTTTGTAAGGCGGGCATTCTCGGGGACTGGAATCAGTCCTCAAGAATACATGTCCCGTGTCACAGAGCGCATCGACTTCCTGAAGCAGAAAGTTTATGCATGGGCGAACCGTATTCGGAGGTATAAGCGGCGGGTTGATCGATACTCACAGAATCGCATGTTCCAGAGCGATGAGAGGTGGGTATACAGAGCTTGGGAGCGACCTGACCAGAATATGACAGACATGTGCCGCCCGGATGATGCTGCTACGAGTTCTTTCTGGCGCAGCATCTGGTCGGTACCCGTCTGTCATACTGAGGCTGACTGGATGCGTGATGTCGAGCAGGTGTGTGAACCTATCCCAGAAATGGAGCCAATTTTGATAACACCTTTAGATGTAGCCAGAGCAGTTCGTCCGTTACCGAATTGGAAGTCACCGGGACCGGACGGACTGCACAACTTCTGGCTCAAATGGCTTAGCAGTTCACACACTTGCCTGGCATCCCAATTCCAGTCATCCTTAGAGTCTGGGTCCCTACCGCAGTTTTTAACAACAGGCGTTACCCACCTGCTCCATAAGTCAGGTAGTCCCGCGGAACCCAAAAATTATAGACCGATCACGTGTTTGTCTACGGTCTATAAACTTCTTACATCCATTTTGAGAGCTAAAATTAATACACACATCGACAAAAACTCCATTATGTCTGCCTCTCAAAATGGATGTAGGAATGGGTCCCGCGCCACTAAGGAGCTACTCCTCATCGACATGGCCATTAGCCAACAGGTTCGTCGATCCCGCAAGGATCTGTCTACATGCTGGATAGATTATAAGAAGGCCTACGACTCGGTGCCACATACATGGCTCATGAGGGTGCTGGAGTTGTACAAGATAGATGCAACTCTACGCGCCTTCCTTGAGTCGTGTATGGGGCAATGGAGGACGGTCCTTCGATATCCAGGATGTCGACAGATCCAGGGGAACGATGAACCTGTATGGATTAAACGGGGAATATTCCAGGGCGACAGTCTGAGCCCACTTTGGTTCTGTCTAGCCCTGAATCCTCTGAGCACATTGCTGGAGGATTCAGGTCTAGGCTACCGGTTGAGGAGAGGTGGTCAGGTCATATCTCACCTTCTTTACATGGATGATCTGAAACTCTTTGCCCCCAACAAATTGCAACTGATGGAGCTACTGAAAGTAACTGAAACTTTCAGTAGCGCCATCAGGATGGAATTTGGTGTGGACAAATGTGCAGTCATGTATGTAAAGCAAGGGGAGATTATGGAATCCGAGGGAATTCAGCTCTCGGATTCCATACACCTGAGAACCCTTTCCTCAACCGAAAGCTATAAGTATTTGGGTATGTCGGAAGCGTTAGGCATTAACGTAACTGACATGAAGCAATCGTTGAAGGAGCGCTTCTTTGGACGCCTGAACAAGGTATTACATAGCCTTCTTTCAGGCGGAAACAAGGTGCGCGCCTTCAACGGTTGGGTCATGCCGGTTTTAATGTACTCTTTCGGCGTACTCAAATGGACTCAGACCGAACTCGATGCCCTGGATAGGAGAGTTCGTACACTGCTTACCGCAAACCGGATGCATCACCCACGATCATCAGTGATGAGGCTGTACATCCCGCGGAAGTGTGGGGGTCGAGGGTTTTTAAACGCGAAGTCCCTTCACAACCGCGAGATGTGCAGTCTCAGAGAATATTTTTTAAAAGTCGAGGTGGGTATGCACCGAGATGTGGTCGCAGTGGACAAGGGACTCACCCCGCTGTCCATGGCTAAAGAGAACTGGCGCAAACCTGAAGTACTTACTACCGATGACCGCAAGGAAGTATGGCAAGGCAAGGAGCTTCACGGGCGCTTCTACCGAGCTCTTCATGGGCCCGATGTAGATTTTCTAGCGTCCGTGTCCTGGTTACGTTTCGGCGATCTCTTTGGAGAAACTGAAGGTTTTGTCTGTGCGATTATGGACGAAGTTATGTTAACGAACAACTATCGGAAATATATTATGAAGGACGGGACGGTTGACGTGTGTCGGGCATGCCACCGTCCGGGTGAGTCTATCAGACATATTATTTCTGGTTGTTCTCGTCTGGCTAACGGCGAGTACTTGCACAGGCACAACCAAGTAGCCAGGATTATTCACCAGCAACTTGCCTTGAAATATAAACTTGTGGAATCTGAGGTACCGTACTACAAGTATGTGCCCGACCCAGTTCTCGAGAAAGACCATGTTACGCTGTACTGGGATCAGTCTATCATTACTGACAGGACTATTGTCGCCAATAAGCCTGACATAGTAGTGATAGACCGATCAGCGCGCCGCGTAATGATAGTCGATGTTACCATCCCGCATGACGAGAACCTCGTGAAAGCTGAGAAAGAGAAACAAATAAAATATCTCGACTTGGCACACGAGGTTGTCGACATGTGGAATGTGAACTCGGCTATCATTGTGCCGATCGTCGTGACGGCCAATGGCCTTATAGCCAAGAGCCTCGATGACCATCTTTCGAAGCTCTCCTTAGGCAGTTGGATCAAGGGCCTGATTCAGAAGGCAGTACTCCTCGATACGGCTCGTATTGTGAGGAGGTTCTTGTCTCTGGAGCCCTAACCACCGGTAGCTTGGACCCTGCTCCCGCTACCGGCGGACCACTATTTTTTATATTTTTAAATGTTTTTTATATAGATTTTGTTAAGAAATATTTAAAAATGTATTATGTATGTTAGAAAATAAATAAAGGAAATAATAATAATAATATTCTTTATTTTTCGGACAACAATGATCCAACGTGTTAGTAAACAATAAAATAACTTATTACTAGTGTTAGTACTTAAACTAAAATAGAGACATACAGAATAAATAAAAAAGAATAAGTGAAAAGGACAACCCCAAATTAATGTTGAGTGATTGTCCTTCTCACAAAACCTTTAATAATCGGAGAGTCGATACTCTCCGCCACAGTTTTAAGAATGCTGTTGCTACTCGCCCGCAACCTTGACAACAGCGACGCGGTTTTCTTGCGAATGACGGCATGGAAGCCGTCAGTTTGGTTTTGCGTAAACATCGCAGAAGCGCTGCACCATCGAGGCAGTCCCAACAGCATCCTAAAAATATTATTGTACTGTACGCGTAGGTCATCCAGCGTTCTTTTGGTATAGTTGACCCAAAGATTCCCCGTGTAAAAGCTCTGGCAATATGCCTTAAACAGTGTTACTTTTACCTGACTGCCACACCGAGCGAATCTTCGGGCCAACATGTTACCTCGGACTGCCAGTGCCCTACGCTCCCTTTCAATGTCAACATTATCCTTAAGGTCGTCGGCGAGAAGATGCCCTAGATATTTGAAAGTTGTCACTCTTTTGACGTTCAAGCCGTTTAGGGTAATGTCAGGTATAGTATCTGGGCATTCACCGCCGGCCTTAAAGACAATGTATTCGCACTTCTTGACATTATAAATAAGTCCGTGCGAGGCAGCATACGCCTGACAGACCCGCA
The DNA here is from genome assembly GCA_905163415.1 of Noctua fimbriata. Lineage (NCBI taxonomy): Eukaryota > Metazoa > Arthropoda > Insecta > Lepidoptera > Noctuidae > Noctua > Noctua fimbriata. The sequence goes on along the minus strand of LR990939.1, from coordinate 1,999,410 downwards.
GCATTTCATTTACAGCACCTGCCGTCGGTGCCAGCAACGCCATATCATCAGCATAGCTGATACTATTTATTTTTACACCATGGACGCTACATCCGACTCGCATATTGCTGAGGTCCACGATTAGGCCGTTTATATATGTGCTAAATAGCCTAAGGGAGGTCAGACCACCCTGCCTCACACCGCATTCTAACCTATAAGTCCCAGAGAGTGCATTGGACCACCTAACAACATTTTCTTGGTTCCCATACCAATACTGTAGGATCCTGAGGACACCTACCGATACACCCCTATCCTCAAGCTCCCTCCAGAGTACATCATAATTTACCAGATCGAAAGCTCTGGAGAGATCCAGAAAACAGGCGTAAACCGGCGTCCTTCGATCAGTGTAATACTGGACCGTATGCTTGAGGCTTACTATGGCGCTTTCCGTTGACAGTCCATGTTGAAACCCGAACTGTGAGTCATGCACGGATAGACATTCCTTCAAGCTAGAATCAATCATACCGTCCAGTACTTTTGCCATTGTGGTTGCGAGAGATATAGGTCGATAGTTCGACTTATCTGAAATGTCGCCCGTCCTATTCTTAATTATGGGGACCACCAGTGTTTTCATTAGTCCTGCGGGCAAGTAAGAGTGACTTAGGCACATGGTGTAAAAAAGCGACAAAACCCTTGGCAGATGAACCCCAGCAAACTTGAAATGCTCAATACTGAGCCCGTCATGACCGGGAGATTTGCCTCTGCTCATATTTTCAATGACTGTTGCAACTTGTCTGGCCGAAAAGAACATTAAGGAATTCACTCCGGTCATTTCAGGCCCAGCATTGATCACACCAACTGAGGGACCCAGAGGAGACTGCACTGTAAAATGTTCCTTGAACATATTTGCAATCTCCCCCGGATCGCTCCTCCCACCGACATCCACAGACAGGCCAGGCTTAATATCAAGCCTACTCGTGGACTTCCAAAACTTAGAAAAATTATTTGTTGCTCTTGCTTTTGCAATCGTATCCATCTTTATTTGCTCCTGGTTATTTTGGCACCATTTTAGCCGAGCCTTGAAGATGTTACGGGCCACTCGCATTTCTTCAAAAACAATTCCAGAGGTTGGCCGATTGTGTAAAACCCACATTTCGTATTTAAGCCTGGCCTCCCGGTGTGCATCTTTTACATGGTAATTCCACCCGCATATTGTCCTGTGGTTCCTACTTCTACCTACAGTCCCTACCTTTTCATATGTTTGCTCGGCGGCATCACATAATGCATATGATATTTCACTGTATAAGTCATCTAAAATAGCTTTGTGCTCGCTTGAATTACAAAAACTATGGCTACACTCTTGAAAATCAGGAGGGAAATCAATTTCACGCAGCTTACTGTTACAAAGCTCCCGGTATCTGTCAACTTGCGCGCCATTTCGTTCCCCCCAAATTACTTTATTACAAGGAATAGGAATTGTTACCAGCTTGGGTCTTACTATATTTAAGTCGCACTCAATGCAAAGTGGTAGATGATCTGACGTATACACGTCCTCTTTTATAACAACCATATTCACTGCAGCCCAAGCTGACAGAGAGACTATACAGTGATCAAGCCACCTCCTGCATCCATGCGCCTCACTGATAAAAGTATAGCTACTAGAATTTATTCCCAGTTTTTCAACATCAGCACAAACAAACGATTGATCTGCACAGAAACTAGTGAGTTCCCTAAAAAATAACTCGTTTGGATGTGCATTAAAATCACCCAGTATAAACAAACTCTCGACCCCACCGCCCGCAACCACTGCACTGATCTCACCTAACACTTCCGTAAACATAGGCAAGTTATCGGGCGAATTAGTCGGCATATACACACATACTACAATAATCGAGCGCTCGCCAATGCTAGCTTTGACGGCCGCCAAGCGACAGCTGTTACATTCTAACACAGTGACTGTATCAAAAACACCTTTCCTCCACAGAATGGCTACTCCCCCATACGGCCTTCCAATCAGTAATCCGGCAGATGTGTCAACGGCAGACTTACCCGTATATTCAAATTCATCTGATATGGTACTTAAAATAGGAATATCATGGGGTAGAAGCCAAGTTTCTTGGAGGCATACAATATCACTCATATTACACAACCTTCTAACACTTTCCATCGATCGTTTAACAGACTTACAGTTAAAAGTAATGATCTTACAATGTTTGTTCTCATTTAGGTTCATAAAGAAAAGTTTTATCAAGCTATAACTTGTTCCTGTCACTAACGTTTATGTACCGTCATAAACCGCACAAAACGCCTAAATGTTATGCCGTCTGGCCACAACTCGTTATTCAAAAATAATTCTAACTTATTCTTAGAAACAAATAACTTAAAGGCGTTGTATTTTCTAGACGTTTAATACCCTTAACTATCAGTTCTTAAGACACGTTCTAGGATCGCAACAGCGGGACGGATTGGGTGCTGTGACCTTCCGACGCTGCCTGTAATCATAGCCCAGAATAGAATAGAGCCCAAAATAGAATCATGGTGATGCCTTGGTCCACCTCTAGCCCAGTGAAACTACCTGCTAAAAAATGTTGCACATGTCGTGCCTTCGACACGTCGCCGACAAAGTTTTTCAACGAATGACTTAAAGTCGCTTAGCCCGCCGACATGAAAGTTGCCTACACCGTCGCCGCCGGACGTTGATCTATAGGCTCATTTACATTGGTTTTCCTCGCAGACGTCAGAACACAAATGTTGCTTGAGCGGGTATCTCGTGGCCTAGCGCTAGGAATGTACCAAGGAGTTCCTACGAGTAGTAGGGTACTACTAACACAACCCACCCTGCATTAACACACTCTTATCACACAAGTGTTCAGGCTAGAACCGACTTCCTTGGCTAAATTACTACAATTACGCTTAATCCTGGGATTATAGAAGAAAAGTTGTGGTGTCGCTTCGATATGATCAAATTGGGCATAAGTAAATTGAGTAATATAGGTGTGCTTTATCTCTTCGGGGTTTACAGGCGTTATGTTGTGTGTAAAAAGGGGACAAAGTAAAGTTATCACTCAGGAAAAACTGACATTAACAAGTTTGTTTTTCATTTGAAGGTCAAGATCTTTAAAATTCTGCGCCATTTGATTAAGGCAGGTAATCCACATTAGGTTTCTAAGACACAAGCCCTTCCGGCTCAATATCTAATCCACAAAATAGTAATAATAAATACATAAACTTTATTACCAAAAAGATTATCATTTCAGCCGAAAAGTCCACTGCTGGACATAGGCCTCCCCCAAGAAGGGGGGGTTTTGCCATAATCGCCACGCTTGGCAGGCGGGTTGGCGATCGCAGTATGGTTGTTGTAGAATCAGAGAACGCTGCTGCCCATTCTCTGGTAAGTCCCTTAGTCGCCTCTTACGACACCCACGGGAAGATATGGATAATAACCAAAAAGATTACTAAAAGGTTTTACATTGGCCCCAAACTAGGCCAAGCTTGTATCTTGTGCAATGCTGATCGAGGGTTTACCATTGCAAACAATTAAAACATATCTATACAAATACAAATAACAAATAAATAAAATTGAAGTGTCTGTTTGTAATCTGTCGGTCTGTCTGTCTGTTTGTTGTTGGTAATCTCCGAAACAACTGAACCAATTTAGACGGGACTTTTACTGGCAGATAGTTGATGTTATAAGGTCCAACGTAGGCTTCTTATATTTTGAAAAAAAAAAATAGAATTCCGTGAAAAACAATTAAAACCCTTGAAATTTTTAACAATTCGTTTAAAAAAGGGAAGTAATTTTATCTTAAATATAAAAATCTCGTGTCACGGTGTTAGTGGTCGCGCTCCTCCGAAACAGCTCGACCGATTTTGATGAATTTTTTTATGTATCTGTTGTATGACAATAATAGGTTTTAAACTATTTTCCACACCGCTAGAGTAGTAGGTAGGGTAGGTAGGTTGTATAGGTTGGTAGGGTAGGTAGGTGTGTAGGGTATGTAGGTAGGGTAGGTAGGGTAGGTGGTAGGGAAGGTAGGTAGGGTAAGTTACACAACCTAAACTGGTTGGGTAGGTTAGAAAAGGTGCATTGCAACGCATGCCGGGCACAACTAGTATTTTTATAATAATTACACGCAAACGAAGGTCGCAAACAACAACTAGTTCCTTAATAATAACGATCCGCATTTAATGACACTCGCTCTCACTCACTAATTTCAACGTTCCGCGACTAAACCCCAATTTGATAACTCCAAGTCATGTTCGCCGTTTATTTTAAAGACCTATGGGGATCGGATTTGGTTCAGTTCAGTAACGGTTATGTCTTACGGGGTTAGCCGATAACTTTGATCGAATGTAGGTCAATGATATTAGTGGTTGATGCAGGGGTCTACGAGATGTCCTTTCATTTCCTGGTACATTTATTGTGATAAATGGGACCCTGTTACCGGGATGAAAGCTAATATTCTATGTTTTAATCTGTGTGCTAAACTTCGAAATACTTTAAGCCGTCATCATCATCATCATCATCATTCTCTTGCCCTTATCCCAATTCATTTGTGGTCGGCGCAGCATGTCTGCTTCTTCCATACTTCTCTATTACTCGTCATCTCATCAGTCACCTCCTTTCGTGCCAAAGGTAACAAATAAAAATAAAAGTAAAAAGTGGTACAAAAACAACAAAGGAACAGACATATATAAACAGACAAAGTTACTATTGCATTTTTTTTTTTAAATGGCGATCATGGTCAATAGATGTCCACGAAAATAGTACAAAGCTTTGTCAAACATGTTTCTAAAGTGTGTTGCTTTATACAAGGTGGTCCAAATAGTTACGTCATAAAATAAATAGATTCTTCATGCCCAGGGATATCCGAAAATATTGTATTAGTATTTGTAAATTGAATTAAATTACGCTCCCACTGTTGGTTCCAAAAAGCTGTTTATATCATAATAAAGTGCTAAATTAACCTACTCGTTATATTCAGTCTCTAGAACGTTTTTCGGGGAAACATTGTATTGACGCGGAGGAAATTAGCTTGAGACACAAATTAACTTATAAAGCTTCGTCTTTCCGATACTGAGATTATAAGGAATATAATTACGTTCCAGACTATCATCATAACTATTATATTTATCCTCCCGTAGTCTGTTTTGACCATTGACTAAATATTCTGGTGTCAGATCTGGAGCATTATACCCATCCCTGTCGCAAAACTGTCAAAGTACAAGTGCGAGACAGAGACGGGAACATATCTAAGCCAGAAAACATGTTAAGTACTTAATATTTAAAGATAATCGGCCTTAATACATAATAGTAAACTTGAGCGCTAAGATCATTGAATGAGAGCTCAAACAATTAAATCCACATATACCAGGAACATTTGTACATAGAACATTAACTTGTACGCGTCTATTTGTACGTTATTATCACAATTAACGTCTATCAGTGAGTAATCAGGTTTACATACTAATGCCGCAGCTATCTTGATGTAATCAGTGCTACAATCAGCGCAAGGGTAAATGTCTAACAGAAAACAAGATTCATACAATTGTGGTATTCTCTCAAGTCGCTAGTAAGTATTATAAAATAGACAACTTTCCATCTGGAATTAGCCAACTAAAATCTCTAAATAGACTTCGAACCCAAGTCGGCCGGAGCAAAGACGATCTCCACAGCTGAGGTTTCATGGACGGATCATATCTCAAATGCTTATGCGGCGTCTCCACACACTTAATCATCACGGTCACTCGTCAACTTTTTCCGCATGACCTATCACCTGTGCACTCGATGACCTTATAACTGCGTCAGTGAGCGTACATCGCGTAGCTAAATGGGCCAAATATGTTTTTGTACATTTTGTTATACGCATTTGGTAATAGGCTCCCCCCTATCGCATGAGATTTAAATATAACTGGTGAAATGTGTGTGTACTTGTTAGGTATACCTCTGCCTAACCCTTCGGGGATTACAAGGCGTGATGTTATATTGCTATTCACTTATACAAAGAATGGAATAAGTATAACCCAGTTATTGTTGAAAGTTTGAATGCAACTCTATAAATTTTTCGGTACGTTATACCATTGTGCCCACGGCTTGTATTGCTATACCAAATCATCACCAAACTTGAAGACTGCTAACCCGAAAAAAATGCCTCAATTATTCCCTTTCCATTCCACGAAAGAAAACAGCAATATATCCTTAGACCAAGGACACAACGTGGGCGGTGACATACGATTTAATAGTAGATGTCACCAACACATCTACTCAGACGCTGAGAATACCAAATTAACGTGAATATTAGTCTCCATTACTAATAAACTAGCACTTAAAGTGTTGATCTAAGATGTATTATTCAAGAAACAATTTCAAGCCATTATTTGAACATGTGGAGGCAAAGTGAAATATGTAGATCATCAATTATTATATGGCTTATAATATAAGACTACGCTTGTAATCACTGAAGTTAGGCAGAAGTGTAGGTAAAGATAGCGCCAAAAAATAGAAATAGAAATAAAAAACAATTTAGCCAAGTAGAATTATATCGAACTAGCGGCCCGTCCCGGCTTTGCACGGGTGGCTATGTTACTTAGGAATAATGTAGCATACCAATGGTGAAAAAATTTTTGAAATCGATCCAGTAGTCTTTGAGTTTATTCGTTACAAATATACAAATCAAATATCAAAAATGTTATAAAGAGACTTTTTATAACATTAGTATAGAAGTAACTATAGATTAAGCACATTTTCACATAGCCTCAAGATCTTGGTTTTTTTTAAGATTTCTCATTTACAAAATGTCCAATTCAAACAAAGTAATTTAAATAGTCTAGACGATGTCAGTTTAGTTTTATAGACATTTTAGGTGCTTGACGTCACGGTTGTAAAACCTACGCCTATAAAGTAGGAGTCTGACATCATTGTTGTCTAACATTACATCATTATATACAAGAGTGTAATAGGTATTTGGATAAAACATGTCAAAAATTTATACAAGCCGTCGAACTCTGTTGAAAATCCTTATAGAACTACGAACACTTTGAAACTATTGACACTGGATTACCTGGCCTCTACTTTAGGACGTTCACTCACGCGGTTGCTCGGAACTGGTGTCCTTGAAATACTCTTAACACGCACCCGCGCCAGTTATAGACCGACCGCTTTAATGAGTCCTCCGCTATGCCCCATCAAAAGCACATTAAGCGTCTACAAAGTCCTAACAATATCCTGGGTTATTTGCTTTAAAATAACTATAATCCATGTAGGTATTACGATACCAATTGAACCAATACGTGATCAATCTTCAGAATAAAAGAGTGTCCATGGAGTTTCTTGCCCATTCTTCTCCATAGAGGTCTACGCTTTATAATGTGCAACTACAGTACTTTCTCAAGTTATTATGCCTTGTAACTGTGACTGTAGCTTCGCATCTTTTTGTTTTTTTGACATTCAAAAGTGCCTGTTATGGTCAAATAGAAATAAATGCTTTGAGTTTGAGTTTGAATATTCCATTTAAATTGATACCTTCGCTAGGTCTCATTAAAGCGGTCGGTCTATAGCCCTGCTCATGAAAGAAATAAAGAAAGGAAAAATATTTATTTGTCGCAGGGACATGACGCGCAGCATACAGAATTACAAAAAAAAATTCAACAAGACGGAACAAAAAAAGAAAAAAGTAAACAGGTTGCACGTGAGTGCGACAAGCAGGTTACTTCACAGCATGATGCTGTACTATGGGGGGCCCAAAACACAGTTTTTCAGTGGTCACCCGTGAAAAACCGTACGGAAGCCACGACAGCATAAATATTATTTACATCAATATGAAAATAAAATAGGCAGTACTACTCATGCTATTTTTCAGTACAGACACGCGAGCGAGCACCCGCGCGAATTTTAGCGTACGCCTTTGAGCTGATAGACGATTCACACATTTTAGTTGGCCTACGACATTTCACCCACTCCGTTTATTTTCTTGCAAAAACATCTACGAGAACAGCATTTTTAAAACACTGTTTTAAGCTTTCACGGTTTAAACTTATACTGTCACTTACGGGATATCTTCCGTGATTGTTCATTATTTTGAGCATAAACACAAAGAAAGATGGTAGATAGATTTGTCTACTCTTAACTATTTATTTTTCATCCACCCGCATTTTCCAGTCAACCCGCGGTCATGTCGCTTTCAACAGCGCCGAAATATCGGGAGCTCAGAATAATGAACAATCACGGAAGATATCCCGTAAGTGACGGTATAAGTTTAGGATTTTTAAACGTTCTGCCTGTTTGAAGATCGGTAAAGCAAGGTATGTCGGCCAAGTCTTACACGTGGAACCTTCAAATTTAATTACGTTGTTAGTAAGTTTCAGGTAAGTGCCGGAAAAAGGGATGTTTGAGATCTCAAAAGTAATTACTTTGATCATTTTTACCTTAATTAGAAAACACAGAAGAATGTGGCTAACAGAATTTTTTAACGCGTAACTTCACGCTTATGTTCCCCGAAGGGAATGGCAGCAGTATTTAGCATCATATTTCGCCAGTTATGTTTAAGTTTCATGCACAGTCAGCCTTTTGTCACCTAACTGTATGCCTAAAGCCCGGTTTCACCAACACCAAGTAACACCTAACTTAATGCCTAGTGCTCCTTTACACTTAGGCATACCTAACTGAACGCCCAATGCCACTTTTCACCAATACTAAGGGGACCTAATTGAATGCGTATTCGATAACAGTGGCACACACAGTACACAGCCGTAGCACACTTGGAGGTAGGTTTTATTTTTAGATCGTTTGCCTTTTGCCAACAACCAAAAAAAAAACAGTCTCCGGTCTGTCTGACAAAATTCTAATTAAAAAACCGAATAAAATTGCCCGACCTACCTGAAATTGCTTGCTCAGCTCAGCTCAGCTCAGCAGTCGCTTGCGAGTCTTAATAAAGATAAATCAGAAATAACGTCACATTATTCAAGCTCCTAAAATCACATAGGTATTCTGAAAATGCTGAAAATCTCGCACCATTTGAGTCGTAGAAAACGAATGCATTGGAAATAAGACTAGTGCACTCACCCGTATTCGCTTGAGCCCGTCGATTCGCTTGCAGCCGACGATGTTCTCGCATTCTTTTGTTTTTCGAATCGGCCTGTGACGTCAAAATACATACGTATTAGGAAGGCACTGTATAAAATGTCTCCATTTTAAACTGGCTCTTTTACATTGCCTTTATACGGTAAGGTGTTCAATGAAGGTGGTGGGGTGATGGTGAGGTATGGCAGTGTACTTTCGAATTATTATTTTATACTAGGTCTAGCCTACAGGTTCACCCACGAGAAGGCCGCAAATTATCCCACAGGAATGTGGTAAGAGGATACAAATTATCCTATATCCCAGGTCCTATCCTAAGTAGTATTCTAGGTCATGGTCTATAGTGTGAGCCAAATCCTTTCAACCGCTAAGGTCCACCATGAACCGTCAGTTTATACGACAAAGTACCTAACTTAAAGATGGCGCTAAACATGCCACCATTTAGTACTAACATCAAACGATTAAACGGCTCTAAGAGTTAACTGCCCATGGTCAAACAAGGGCGAGTTAACACTTAACCCGTTGCTAATTAACATAAAGATAAAGAGATAGATAATTATGTTAAAAGGGATGGGATCGTCTGATGGGTGTTTGGGCACCAATTCCACCTCCGACGAGGAAACTATCTAATACTCGCTCAGAAAGCGTACAAAAAATTTTCAGAGAGTTCATGCTGGTAGTCAGGACCACCGACAAACTATTAATATTATTATCACCAGTATAAAAAAAAAAAAAAATCTTCCCGTCTCAGTATTCCCGGATTTAGCTGAATACCAGTATTTTACATGGAGTGACTTTCGGGCCACTAACTACCTGTAACGACTGTCAAAAGTCTATAATTGATAGCCAACGGCTTAACGTGCTTTCCGATGCACGTTGGAAACTCGGTATGTAATGGGAGGTCACGATCATCGTCATGGTAATCGACCCGAGCAGGTGTTTTTATATAGCCACGAGATCCTCAAAGCCACTACTCTGACTTACCACATAACATTTTCTTAATCATTCAAAAGATTGCTTTCAAAAAACTTTTGAATACCAAGATTTCGCTTCATTGTGCTATTACATTATACGTAGGCACAAAGTGCCATAACACAACCAAATCTAAAAAAACATTGGTATTGTAATTCATTTCAAACGTCTACGCACGCACTTAACTTCCACAACATCAGCCTATAATAAAACCTAATAATATTCAAAACTTTCTCAAGTACAATTTCGCTCAGTTCGCGAAAATAAACTTTCATTATTTCCTAAAGTTTGTGCGTCGTCAAAAAACTTTGGGAACGAACGCCAAGTATGCGTTACGGGAGCCAAGTTGTGCTAAGTATGTAAACGGGGCCTCACAGGGCACTTAGGTTATGTTGTGGCGAAGTTAAAAGAATGTTAACTTCGGAAATATACTGGCAAGGTCATTAGTGAGGCATTTGATTGAGTATTTTTTTATTTAAACGCCCCGAATGTCGTGTTGTTACGCAAGCTAAGGGACACTTAAGTTTATGCCTTGCGTGAACGGACTCCTTCCTAAAAATTCATGGAAATTGTGAACTTTAGAGCCTTGAGTTTTGAAGTCAACATCTAAAATGAGTCTGCCTAGGAATTAGCTCAGAACGACTTAATTCCAGTGGTGTGCAGGCATTTGGGCAATCAGAACATGAGATCCTGTGTCCTATATTTTGAGCTAGGAAGAGAAAATGTTTTGGAAGATCCATGAGGATTTTTAATGCTCAAAAGAATACAATCAACAAATAAACTTAAGTAATTATAGTATCAGTCCCTAAACATTATAATTCATGGGCGTTACCTACATCATCATCATAGCCTAGCCTAGCCTTTTCCGAACTATTTTGGAATCGGCTTCAGAATACCAGTATTTTACATGGAGCCACTGCCTATCTGACCGTCACAACCCAGTTAGTACTGGGTAATACGATACCCCTTGGTAAGACTGATTGTCAGACTTTTTGGGCCACTGACCTGTAACGACTGTCCAACATCTGCAGATGACAGCTGGTTATCGTGGGCGTTACCCACATAATATACCTAAAAAAAGAAACAAATTCTTCCAAGTTTTTTAGCAAACAGTTGTTTATTAAAACTTGCAACAACGTATTCGAGAGCTTTGGGTTAAACAGTCCCCGGCAATCAATCAAAACCGACCAAGTTGCTGCGACATTGATGTATTAAGTTATTTTATTGAAACCACAGGAGGATATTGTTTCTGTTACAATAAAATGGCTGATTTAGAGCAGCTGCTGGCTAAAAATATATTTAGAGGCGTTCGATCGATTGAAGTTAAGCTACGGTTGCCGCGGATGGCCCAGGGATGGATAAACTTGTGTACACATGGAAACCCATTCGTGTCTGGAAGTACAGTAACAAGACCATAGAAAAACTGTCATCATATCAGCCTGGAATCACCCATCATCATCATCATCATCATTTCAGCCGAAAAGTCCACTGCTGGACATAGGCCTCCCCCAAGAAGGGGGGTTTTGCCATAATCGCCACGCTTGGCAGGCGGGTTGGCGATCGCAGTATGATTGTTGTAGAATCAGAGAACGCTGCTGTCCATTCTCTGGTAAGTCCCTTAGTCGCCTCTTACGACACCCACGGGAAGATATGGGATGGTGCTATTCTTTACGTCCGGACACCATACAGAACCACCCATTGCTGGGTACAGTCCTCCCCTTTTTGCAATCACACGTCCCAGTTCTGTGCGTCCCTTATCCAGGTGTTCCCGCGACCTTGACGATATCGTCGACCCAACGAGCTTTAGGGTGTTGGTTTCTTTGACTTAACCTTGGCCACCACTCGGTCAAAACCTTGTTCCATCGGCTAGAAACTGTACCAGAGGTATATTCTTGCTTACTGGGTTGTGGAGATCAGATAGGCAGTCGATCTATATGCAATACTATTATTCAGCTGCACTCAGCTAGACAAGACGCCGAGAGCCCGATGATGATAAAAGGAAGTATGTGTAGACACCACGACATGCTAAAATCTTTGCTGTCGCTGGAACTTGTAGACGAATATCCTTTAAAAGGGCATTGCCTCAGTGTATGTCTTCTTAGAAGGACGTTGACTCTAGACCAGACTATTGTAATACGTATCCATAGTAACAGAATACAAATTCAAAAATAGGTTAAAACCCACTAAAATTCTCCCGTATTACACTCTAAATCTCATTCCTTAATTAACGCTTTGTCTAGTACAAGTTCGGATTTTATTAACATGACGATTCTATTCGTACTCCTTTCAAAACCCAACCTTAGATTTACGAAGTTACAGTTGAAAGTTGTTTGTAGTGTCTTCAGCCACGGCATACCTTAGGCTGTGAATACACTTTGTCTGTGAGACAAATGTGTCTCATACATATACAGCGATTGTACGCAAGTTTATGGTGATGAGATGAAGCCGTAAAGTCGCAGATGCGACTATGATATTACAATCGTATCTTTTGGTGAGGTGAGAAATTTTTTCATGAATTTATGCTCCTGTAATTTTGTAGTAGTTAGATTTTTTATTAAATTTTTTTAAATTTTTTAGTAGTATGAAAAACACTGTTTTAAGCTTTCACGGTTTACAACTAAAATTGTACTGTCAGTTACGGGATGTCTTCCGGTGATTGTTCATTATTTTGAGCTCCCGAAATTTCGCGCGATCACGCGCTTGCAACAGCGTCGAAATATCGGGAGCTCAAAATAATGAAAAATCACGGAAGATATCCCGTCTGTGACAGTATAAGGAAAAAGGAAGTTTTTTCAGATATTGACCAGAAAAATACTGTTCTGTTACTTTAATGTTGGTTTGGTGTTTTTGGCTCAGTTTTGGTCTGTGATTTCAAAAGTCTGATGACTTTTATCAGACGAATAAATATTACATTATGTTACAGATACGAGTATGTACATTTGGCATTTATTCTTCAGGAGAAAAAAGTAAACTGTTGAAAAATCAGTCCCAAACAAATGTTATATCAATATTGTTTATAGAAGTTGTGGTAAACTATCGGGTATCGAATAACCATCGATTTATGTCATGTATGTTGTTACTGCCCAAAACTGACAAAAAAACAGTAATATCTTGACATAATAATTATGTTCCGTAATAGCTTGGACCCTGTTCCCGAGACCGGTGGGCTACAATTTATATATTTTTATTTTTATTTAAATTGTTTATAATATAAGTAGTATTTAAAAAATATTAGATTTGTATATAAATAAATAAAGGTATAGAATGTGCAGTAAAAATTAAACAATGTGTTGGTGTCAATTTATATTTATTATTAACGGTGGTAAAGTTTTTCGGCATGAATAGAGACAGCTAGGCCTGTCGAAAAAATGTATTCAGTGGAAACTTACTACTTACTCAAAAAAGAAAATAACTTACTGAGAAAACTCATTCTCTCAAACCATTTTAAAGGCAAGTACCTTCATACTTTATGATCTCTTACTTCAGACTAGGTGCAAAAAGTAACGTTTTTGTCTGTATTACTAACTCACTATCCGCTGTGTCCCAGTTCTAGCAAAAAAGGGGTCTGAAACTGAACATAGAGGATGGTCAGTACATCAAAATTCAATGAAAATTGGCCTAAACGACTAGACATACTTGGCTTTTTACGACTCCGTTAATTAGGAATATTTAGAACGTATTTTCGTAAAATGAAGGTATGGTTGTTGTGTTGTTTTATTAGTTACTTTATAAAATCACTCTCTCTCTATAATTTGGTAGGTGTTTTATGTATAAGCCATCCGTATGATTATAATATTTTTCAATAATTAAATTTTTTTATAATTATTTTGTGGAAAGTGTGGGTTGCTTTCAAACAAATAATTAGGTTAGACTTTGTTATTTTCAATTATTTTATTCTCGTTGCATAATGGTGGCTATAGGGGTTACGGCCACTGTCAAGACTGCCAAAATTACAATGCTCTTCGTTATCGTTGCTGCTGTCCTGTGAAATTACTGTCTGAATCCTACTGCCTCGTTGGTCTAGTGGTGGCAAGCGCGACTGCTGAACATGAGGACCTGGGTTCGATTCCCAAGTCGGGCAAAGTTTTATTGGGTTTTTTCTATCAGGAATTTCTCAGTAGCAGCCACGCCCCCCATTACATGGGACTTATGGGAGTACTATTAGGTACACCTCAGGTTAACCTTTTGGGGATTACAGGCGTGATGTTATGTTATGTTACTGTAGTTAAGATTGTTCCTATTCTGCCAGACAACTTAATGTTCCTTTGCCTACATCACTTCTGCGCTCAACTCTTTGGCCACTATTTCATCTCGGCGACAGTTGACGCCGTCTCCGAAATGAAAATTAAATTGCCACATAATTGACGTGAAAGTCTTCATTTCAAACAAGCGGCGTGTTTGAACTTGTTTCATTCCAACATTTGTGTTACCTTCGTTATTTGTACGAGCTTTCTTACGCAGATTTGAGATTGAGACGGTATTAAAATTGGATTATGATTTGGCGCTGTAGATGAACGTTTTGTTCGGTCTATAATGTTTTTGTTATTTATGTTTCAGATCTATACAACATTAGTTTTAGTATATGCGAAACCTGATACACGTGTCTAGTATTTTTATGTAAAGAATCTATGTATAAAATTTCAAAACTGTATCATGAAAAATCACAAAGTTATAAACTTGTTCTGTTTTCTAGTTGTCCACACAAAATCGTGGTAACCACGCAGCGCGTGCCTCCAGCTGCGTCTTGAGCTCATTGATAATAATAATTTGACAGTAGGTACCTAAATTATTGCGATAGGTAATTAAAATCGCTCGGTGTCCAACTTTTAACTTTTTTAAATATTTTTTGGGAAAAAATATAACATGGTTTAAAAATGATTGGAATCATCTTATCATTTACTTATTCTGGACAAACAATAATCAGGTTTCGCATATACTAAAAATAATGTTGTATAAAGCCACGCATCCCAGTCACTCGTACAAAATTATGCAAGTAGCTCGCATGCCATCGACAATCTGTCAGAATCTTGTCAGCATGCAAGTTATATACTTCCATAATATCATGATGTACGGCAGTTGTGAGTGGCCACGCCAGGACGTACGCGCTCGTAGAACACACTGACATATTTTGTGGTTGTCTTCAGAAAGTTCAGGTGCGTAGTACTTGAAACGAGCTTGCGAGTATGACCCTGGACGAGGCAAAAGGAGGTTGGAAGGATCGTAGGTGGCGTTCTGCGGTTTCTGCCTACCTCTTTGGGAAAACGACGACACGGCACGACGGCACGGTTGGCGCAGTGGCTGAGCGATTGGCTGCTGCGCAGCGTGTTGCGGGTTCGATCCCCGCACGGAACAAATATTTGTATGATCTACAGATAGTTGTTCCGGATCTGGCTGTTTGTGTATGTGAGCTTAAATGTTTGTAAACGCACCCACGATACAGGAGTAATTCCTAGTGTGGGGCAAAGTTTTAAAAAAAAATAGAAATAGAAAAGGCGTGAGTAGGAAAAAGACAATACCAAGTATTTGTTTCGTCAATCTACGTAGTACCACGCGTACTATTACGAAGAGAGAGTACCTACTTAGTATTAATTAAAGCAGCCGTTTCTTGTTAAAATAGTTTTTCTCAAGATAAGGTCATCTTTAGGGGTTCTGTTAACTACATCAGGGTTCAAAATTGTCAAGATAATTATTAAAGAAGAAAACGTGTTGCACCGATCCCAATTAGAATGCGACGACGGCAGGAAGATGATGTTTCCTAATTATCATTACAATTATCTTCCTGCCAATTATCCTCGCCTGATAAATATCAGATAATTATAACTTCGAAACCTGCTACATACATAAAGGGTGTAAATAGACCCTTAACGAAGCCGACAGGCACTTGGTCTCCCCATCATTGAGATTATTTTTTTGTTCTAGACCATACCGTCAAAATTCCAACTTTCTCACAAGTTTTTTTTTAAAGACATGTTTTTTAATGTAAGACGACCCCCGTACTAATCAAAACATCCATCAGCAGAATGCTTTGAGTGCGTACCATCGAGTCTTACAGTAAAACGTGATTTTTCACCCCAAAAAAAAGTCGTTTCCCAGCAATAATTTTTGTGCAATGGTTACTTAGTTTGATGTACAGAATGATTGGTTGACGGCTTCGTGAAGGGTCTGTTTACACCCTATAGAGTCACGGAATCCTACAATACCTCTAAACAACAATTTAATCCCATGGAACACCTCTCTCGCCACACGTCGGCACATCATGCACCGCATAGTGTTAACGAGTAAACTGAAAACTTTAGCAATTTCCTCACAGACGTCGTTTGTCACGGCGACCGTGAAACATGTCGCAGGAGCTACACATGTCTGCTTATACTTTCAACTTTAACAACTAGTTGCTAATCATCTTGCCGCACGGAATTTTTCATTAACGTTTTTTTTTGTTTTTATGAACATACTAAAATTATGCTATGTAATAATAAAAAAATAAACGGAAAAAAAAATTAAAAAGTTGTAATGAATTGTATGTTGTTGTTGTGTTGTTGTATGTATGTTGCCGTGTGTTGTGTTGTATTGTATTGCTGTTGTTGTTGTGTGTTGTATTGTTTTTGTATTTGTAATTATGTTATGTTACTTAATTTAAGTATGTTCATACTCGGATATTGCTTTTGAATAAACATTGCATATTACATGAATAATCTAAGTTTAAAATGGGTTATTTTTGATAAAGTAGACCCGAAAAAAACAGATGGTGGTTTTTTAAATCGATTATATGTTTAAAATGATTGTATATGATATAGTAGTAGTAGTAAGGTAACACCCTACATTCTGGTAAAATTCTCAAAAATTAAAATGCATTTCAAAAACACTCCTGCTATAAAAGTACTACCAAAAACATTCCGAAATTCCTATCTCTCTAATTACACTCCCAATACATTAACATACCACGTCTAAATCCAGCTTACCCCCCCCTTCCCCCTCTTGCCCTTTGTATTTCCAACCACCATTAAAAATTAGTTCCAATTCAAACGTCAAGAAAAACAAAAATAAACAAGAGAATGACGAGTAGCTCCAATAAATTAGGGTAGTTTAGTGTGACAAGGCGACGTGCGCAGGAGTCGGTGCGTGGCAATGACGGATCGCAGCTGGTAATGACTTTGTATGGCTCGGAAATAAGATACTGCTTCATTGGAAACTGGTGAGTTTGGACTTGAATGAGTGCAGCTGCTGTCTGTAACTTGGAGAAAATAAAGACAAGTTATTTAGAACTGCAAACAAGAACTTTGCAAACTGTACGAAAAAAAAATGTTATTGAGTTTTGCAAATACGTCTTGCTGATGAATCAACAACGCCAATTTAAAATAGTACCTAATAAAGACAATCGTTAGACGACAGACGGAGATATTGATCGCGGTATTTATATGGCGTAGTGACTTTTAGAAAAGGTTCGGTTTTGTAGTTGCTGTTTCTCACACATGTCTGTGAGAGTTTCTTTATAACTCTCGATGTGCCAGAAAACCAGACCATGTCTTCTAAGGGAAAAAAATCTGATTGTGTGTTTAGCATTGTTTAAACCTAGTCATTGTAACTGCCTCAAAACATAATTGATAGTTGTTGATCAAATAATAGCGAAATATGCATATAATTTATCCTTCACTTAAATCAATAAAATATAGTACTATCATATTGCCTATTTATTCTGACTGAAATAAAGGACACTAAATTGATCTGCACTGTTGATGTCATTGGTTTACAATTTTGATCGAGCCACGCAATTTAGTTTTGAAAATATAAACATTGAAATAACAATGCGTATTTGCAAAAATGACTTTGACACAACAATACAACTTCAACAAACTTTATGACATTTTCAACAGTGACAGTCATTCTCAAATCAACTTAATTTACGCCTTCATAAAGTTGATATTCGTTTAATTTTACTTGACATCAATTTTATTGCAAACAGCAGAGCAGGCCTATTTTGTAATAAAAAAGAAAAAACAAAGAACTTGAATAGATTCTCCTTGCACCTTCTCCATTCCAGGAGAACAAATAATCCCGTTATTTTCATACACATAAGTTATATTTTATTGGTCGCATGGGAGCATGGGAGCCAGTTTGAAGCACGCGCCGATGCATGCTGCCAGCCGATGATGGATCGCTTCTGGTAATGATTTTATATGGCGTGGAAATAAAATATTAAACCGATGTATGGGTTCACGGATAAAATGTGGGGGCAAGTTGTGGGAAAATGTTTCTACTTTTATTACAAGAGAATTGGCAGATAGTATGAGATTTTTTTGTATTCATTACCAAGAACGGTTCTTTGACTTTGGATACAAAAAGTTTATATGTCTCAATGTGTGGAGGTCAGATAGGCAGTCGCTCCATGTAAAATACTGGTATTCAGTTGCATCCGGTTAGACTGGAAGCCGACTCCAACATAATAGAGAAAAAGGCTAGGCAGTTGATGATGAGGTAGATACCTAGAAAACAGCCCCAAATAAGCAAAGAATGAAATGAGATATTCTTCATGTATAATATCAGTTAACGCCTAGTGTTATTAACACATATTTCTTAGTGGTATAAATATTCTAATGAAATTGTGACGCAAAACGAAACCTGAATGACTGTTTTTTTTAAATTAAATACTGTTTCCATTTAAAATAGAATTATTTAATCACGAAAACTGAAATAGCAGTCGGTTTAATAAAAGATCGAACGGAAACCTGCTGGTATTCACATTAAAAATATCCTTTTAACGTTTCTGCATAAAATCACAGCAACCATGAAAAATAACAATTAAACGAAATTCCAATTTCAAACCGTAGCAGAATTATGTAGAACTTTTTAATCAAACAAAATGGCCGCCTTTTAAAACACAGAACATGCAAACAGTATCTACAGAGATTTTTTATTTCGAATGCATTTAAATCGACGATTTCGGTCGCAAATATAACCGATATTAAAATTGATTCGGGCTTCGTCCGGGATAGCAGTAATCGTAAAAGATAATAATAGCCGATAACAGCGTCCAATATGGCGGACAACATGGCCGCCAGCGAAATAATTGGCGGGAATTGTCACACATAGAGATCAGCGGGAACTATCGGTTTTGATTTCGCGGAGATTATTTAGCTGTATTGTGTTTGTGTCAAATACATACCTTCGTAGATGGAAACGCAGATCATTGTTTTTTATTTCTTTTTGCGGTTTTTTCCTGCCTTACTTTGACTTGATATCGCTTCGGTAGAAACATTAAGCTCTATTATTCTTATACAATACCTAGTTTGTAAATTATTAAGTGCTCATTTATTTTTTTCCCTCTGATTTTTTTGGTCATTTGTAGATCTTTGACAGTCATTACAGGAAGAGGCTCGAAATTGTGATAACCAGTCTTGACTTCGGTATTAGCCATAAACTGGGCTTAAGAGGCCAGACTGGGCAGTCATTCTATGTAAAATACTGGTATTCAGCTGCAAAAGGCTAGGCAGGTAATGAGCTTGTCAGTGTTTATCACATTGTATCCAATGACATTGCCATTATGACCTTTATGATGTGATTAAACCTGAATGGTTAACAACAAAACAATTACCTTTTATAAAACAATACTTAAAGCAATGTATGCAAACTACAGCCAATTATTTGTTTCTACTTTGTCTCGAAAATACCTTATATTACCTTATATTTGAATACATATTATGTTTCAACTACATATAAATCACAATTTGACAAGAATTCAATGAGATTAATAGAATTTGTCTGGTCAATCTAAAAATACTGATAACAATGTGAAATCGATATTGAAGGGAGTAATATATAATAATAGGTATATATCTAGTACATAGAAATAAGTAAAAAAAATTGCGGTAGTCTAAAATGACCACAAGAACGTGGAGATTGGCACACGCAAAGAGAGGTCTGTGGATGGGCGACCGCCCATTACATACCGAGTTTCCTCCGTGGCTCGGAAAGCACGTTAGGTCCCGGCTGTCATCTGTAGATCTTTGACAGTCGTTAGTCAGTGGCCCAAAAAGTCTGACAACCAGTCTTACCAAAGGGTATCGTATTACCCAGTACTAACTGGATTGTGGAGGTCAGATAGGCAGTTGCCCAATGTAAAATACTGGTATTCAGCTGCATCCGATTAGACAGGAAGCCGACCCCAACATAGTTGGGAAAAGGCAGGCAGATGATGATGATTTCAAAGACTCAAAAATAAATTTAAATAGGAGATGAAGTTTTAGTATTTTTATTTTTGCTGATGGGACATCCAACCGGACAGGTTTATGCATAGAGAATATTTTTCGCATTGTTAAACTTTAGTAGCTTATTTACACTGTGGCCTTTAGGTACTTGTCGAATAAATTAATGACATGCGCATTTTTCAAACACTTTGCAAATGAATGTGTTGTTCAATTAATTTAATAAGTGTTTTTTTACGCTGGTTTTCGACGAAAATACAGAATTTGTCACTTTTTATTCGAATGGCTCATTAAAATTGTGTGACCTTTTTATTCTTGCAAATAAATACAGGGTGTAATAGGACACATCACAAAGCCGCCAACCGAGCACTCTGTACATCAAACTAAGAAAAACAGCAAATATTTTAATTGTAGCGAAACGATTTATTTTGTTAGTGTTTTTGGTTTACGGTAGCGCTCAATGTATGGCACTCAAAAAAAATGTGCTGATGGTATTTAAAGTAAAGTTATAACATTTAAAACTGGTATTTTTCTGCTCGCATTTCTACTGATTTCATTAACTTCATCAGTCTACAGCGGTCTGCTGCTGGACATCAATATCTCCAATTGCACTCCGTTTAACTCGATTCTCGGCACCTCCTATATAGCAGCCACCAGCTACTCTGCGATCATCGTCATTCTCCCTGTCTGAGAGCATTCCACCTCACGCTTGCCGATTCTTTCTTTCTTTTTACCCTACGTGCATTTACAAACATTTAAACTCACATACTTAAAGAGTCAGACCCCGAATAACTGCCTGTAGGTCATACAAAGATTTGATCCATCCGGGGATCGAACCCGTGACACGAAGCGCAGCAGCCAACCGCTCAGCCACTGCGCCAACCATGGCGTCAACATGAACACGTCTACCCCAACGGTCTTCAGTTTTACTGCTCTTTACTTTCATTGCTGACTTGACTATTACTAACTTTTAACTTATGTACAAACTCAGATATAAATAGTCGCCTAAACCAAACACATAGTCCCCACTTGCACTTCAAACAAAAACTTTCAAGCAATATTGACTCTTAATTTCATATTCAAACAGCTCATTATTTGCGTCAGAAACTCATATAAGCAGTGCTGAGTCAATTTGAGTAAGTTAAACTCAAACTACGTCGCTGATGGCTTGTTGATTTACGTGTTAATTTATTAATAGGGCTTATATTGGATTGTGATACTATTTTGCGACATGAAAGTACATAGACTCTTATTGAAATAATAATATTTGTATGTTTGTTTAAAGGAGCTCGTGGCTAAATAATAACAGCCGCTCGAGTCGATCTTCAGGTTAAGCCGCACTTACCAAAGTTGGTCCGTGGATGGGTGACAACCCATTACATACCTACCAAGTTTCCTCCTTGCCTCGGAAATCAGGTTAAGCCGTTGGTCCCGGCTGTCATTTGTAGAACTTTGACTGTCGTTACAAGTAGTCAGTGGCCTTAGAGTCGGACAACCAGTCTTACCAAGGCGTATCGTCTTACCCGGAACTATGAACCGACCGCTTTAATGAATCCTCCGCCTTGCCCCATCAAAGGCACATTAAGCGTCCACAAAGTCCTAAAAATATCCCACAAGTTATTTGCTTTAAAATTACATAATCCACATAGGTATGACGATACTAATTGAACCAATACGTGATCAACCTTCTCTCACTATTATAACTTTAGACAGAATAGACGAGGAGGTGGAGTCTCAATATTCGTCCACAACAATCTAAAACACCATCTATTAGAAGAAAGCTGCGTAGGAGATACCCATTACCTGTGGATTTATCTGAAAAAGTTTTCTTTAAGCATTGGAGCCATATACAAACCAGACAAAAATAATATGAACAACTTCCTTGAAATTTACTCGCAACAATTACAGAAAAAGAAGAGAGCAATAGTATTTGGCGATTTTAACCTAGACTTACTGAACCCAGACCGGGCAATTCGTAACTACAGGAACACACTGAAAGAAAGTAACTTTAAAATCTTAAACAAAATAAATCACCATTATTGTACCCGAGAAACAAACTCAACCAAAACCATACTTGACCATGTCTCCTCAAACCTACAGGAAAATTACTTTCACATCGTCGTAATTGAATCTTCGATGTCAGATCATAAGCAGATATTTTTAGAAATAAAACGGTATGATCCTCCACCTCTTGTGAAAGCAGAATACACGGCATTGGATTACTCAACTCTGTATAAGTGTTTTGAAGGCGTTGTAAGAGATACAAATGATGAGGGACCCCTTTATGAGAGATTGGCTAACAAACTGCAGTCTTGTATAATGGAGAGCAAAATAACGAAAAAGAAAGTTTTGAACCCTCCACGACAAGATTGGATAAAGAAAGAAATAATACATGATATTAACAATCGGAATATACTATGGCAAAAACTAAAATCAAACATATCAGATACGAAGGTAAAAACCGAATTTGAAAAAACAAAAGCTAGAGTAGCCTACAACATACAAAAGACTAAAAATACATATTACTACAAATGTTTCAAGGACAATATGAAAAAACCCCGAAAAATGTGGAAACTGATAAACGATATATCCAAAAATAAAATAAGAGAAAAGACCGGGCCAGAAAAACTTGAAACTGAAACTGGTCCTATCACGGACCAAAAGGAGATATGTGAAAGGTTCAACTCTTATTTTTCAACCATTGGGTCATCACTTGCAAATCTTATCACTGCAAAGACAAACGGAAACCTTGCCCAAGAACTTGTAGCAAGTGACTCAACGGAACTAAATTGTCTAAAACCAGCAACCACGGATGAAGTAATTAAAATTATTGATAATTTGAATCCAAATACTAGTTCTGGCATTGATGGTATAAGTACAAAGTCTTTAATATGTGTCAAAAAATTAATAGCTCATGAACTTACAGCATGTATAAATCATTGTTTGGATAGAGGTATTTTTCCCGATGGCTTAAAAATTGCTAAAGTTATACCAATTCATAAATCTGGAAGTAAGTCTGATCCTTGTAACTACCGCCCTATATCTGTGCTTCCTGTTATCTCAAAAATTTTTGAAAAAATCTTATACATCCGTCTAGAAACATTCCTTAAATCAAAAAACTTTTTATATAAAAAACAATACGGATTTAGACCTCATTCTAATACTCTTTCAGCTACCATTGATCTCATAACTAAAATTAAAAACAAAATCGATCAAAAGCAATCAGCTTTGGGTATTTTCATCGATCTCAAAAAAGCTTTTGATACAATTAGTCCAAATCTATTAATACAAAAATTGTCTCATATTGGTATTACAGGCAAAGCACTTCAGATTTTTGAGTCATATCTGCGAAATCGCGAGCAAATAGTTAAAATAGGACAATATCAAAGTAGTTCACATACTGTCACTTTCGGTGTACCCCAGGGATCAATTTTGGGACCACTTTTGTTCCTCATTTATATCAATAGTATATCTCAGATTGGTCTTAAAGGAGACATCTCACTTTACGCAGATGACACAAGTCTTTTCTACTTTGGAAATTCAATTAAAGCTATGGTACCTATTATACAAGAGGATTTAAACTCACTAAATGACTGGTTTCAATCTAACGTACTCACCATTAATACTACAAAAACCAACTATATATATGATAATATTGAACTTAAAATAAATGACCAACTAATTCAAAGGAAGACTAAAGAGAAATATTTAGGTTTAATTTTAGATAACTACCTGTGTTGGAAGCCTCACATAGAGAAAATCAGATGTAAACTACTATCACTTTCAGGAACCCTTCACAGCATAAATAAATGTCTTCCACAGAAAGTTCGACACATCATTTATAATTCTTTAGTTAAACCACATATAGACTATCTAATAGAAATCTGGGGGACCGCAGCTAAATCTAATCTAGAAATATTACAAATATCACAAAACAGATTAATCAAAGTATTATTTAATTACAATTTTAGAACATCATCTCAGAAAATATATAAAGATACAAAAATAATGAACATTTCACAAACATATATGTACTACACGTGTATACTTATACGTAAAATATTACATAAAGACATTCATACAACACTAAATTTCACAAAAAAATATCAGGTACAAAAAATTAAACTTCGAAACCACAATCACCTAGTAACGCGTCCTCCCAGAACAGTTAATTACGGTAAAAGAAATATTGAATATGAGGGTGTTAACATGTACAATAAAATACCAATGGTTATAAAAGAAGCTAAAAGTATGTCTTGTTTTAAAAAAATGCTGAAATCATACATAATGAGCAAATAAAAATTATTTAAAAAATAAAAAAAATAAAAATAACTTTATTATGTAACCATGTATTGCCACATCTAGTACAATAACTTACTTTTAGTTTAGATCCGTGTTTACTTGGTTGGTGATAACTACTAAATACATATTTTGTTTTTTGTTATTGTGATCGCTTACCCTCATATTTGTTATTTTTTGCTGTGAACGTGGATTCTCTACACTCATAAACATTTTATTTAAGTTTAGTTTCTAAATACATAATATCTTGTTTTTTGTTGCTGTGATCGCTTACCCTCATATTTGTTACTTTTTGCTATGAGCGTAGATTCTGTATGCTCATAAACGTTTTATTTAAGTTTAGTCTCTAAATACATAATATCTTGTTTTTTGTTACTGTGATCGCTTACCCTCATATTTGTTATTTTTTGCTATGAACGTAGATTCTGTACGCTCATAAACATTTATTGAAATTTAGTTTCTCAGTAAGTGAATTATTGTTAATTCTTGATGAGGAATAATAAAGTTCTTAAACCATACCTTCAGAATATTCGATTTAAATTGATACCTTCGCGATGACTCGTTAAAGCGGTCGGTCTACGACTGGGTTGTGGAGGTTAAATATTCAGTCATTCCATGGAAAATACTGGTACTCAGCAGAGCTGCATCAGGTTAGACTGGAAGCCGACCTCAACATAGTTGGGAAAAGGTTAGGCAGATGTTTCCTTCCACCTATGACTCGTCAGCCTGTGAATCAAAACTTAAGGGCATTACATTGCTCGATGACCTTGATGATTTTATCCCTGTACTGGTTTTTGTTGACTTGCCCCGCACATTTCGCAAAATTTCGGTTTTTATTTATTATTTAAAAATATTAAAAGAAATAACAGAAAAAAAACAATACAGATTGTTAAGTATATCATTACGTTTTTGTTGTTACAAAATTCATGCCGATCTATTCAGCCGTTACAGAGATAATTTACAATTAAGGTTGAAAAAGGACCTATTTTCTACGATTAACCACAAAAAATTGAGAAGGTTTATTAAAATTTTAAACAATACAATTTATTTGTGATGAACTTAACTATAACATACTTTTTTTACACGGAAAACGCACGAAGGGATTCATCAACAAATTTCTTTGAACATACGCTGTTTTTGGGATTTGAGCCATGTAATGCCCTTAACAGGTATATTTTGGGCACGCTTGTAAACGTCACTATCACTTCTCATCAGAGGTCAAGATCGCGGTTAAGAGTAGGCCCATCAAATGATTAAAATAGGCTCTTGCTCCGCAGTGGAATCGTAGATATAGCCTGATTCTTTAAGTTATTTACTATTTTCGTAAATTAAAGGTGAAGTAGGTATCCCTAAAATGTTATGAAGAATATTAGTTTTAATTCCCAGAAAAAAGACTCAGGTTTGAATGTGGGATACAGCACCACCCGGTGCTGTATCCCGCATTCAAATCCGGTGCTGTATCATGCACATGCAGGAAAAGTAATAATAATCAGCATAACAACCATACGAAGCCATCCTTTTATAGTTGGGTGCATGGCATGGGTGCACCGGTCGCCCCGACTTACGAGCAGAAAGTCGTTGGTTCGAACCCAGGTAGGCGCATTACTTTGTGTAATTTATTTCATCACCACTGCTCTCAACACGGTGAAGGAAAACATCGTGAGGAAACCGACATGTCCCAGAACCAAAAATTCGAAGACATGTGACATCTACCAACCCGCACTGGTGCCCGCGTGTTGGATTATAGCCCATTCCCTCTCATAGAGAGGAGGCCTGTGTCCCAGCAGTGGGAACATTATAGGCTGATTATGCATGGGTGCATCTGTCATTAATGTCATGGATTTCCGCAAAGTAACGCATGGTTCTATAACTTATCCTAGGTGGGATACCCTCATGCTTAAATAATAATAACATTCGCATAAATCTCTATACTCAGCGCGCACATAATTGCTTCTAGATAATTTTAATTGCTTCACAAATTGTTCACTTACCAATTAAGATGATCTCACATTTCAGCTGAAACTTTCAGCTTAATGAAACAATCAAGTTATCAGACTGACCTTGAAGTAAGTTTGAAGGTTTAATAATAGATACATAACACATTCCACCAGTTATGATGTGTCCCAGGTAGTAAAAGGCGAGCCTATTGCCTTCAACGGGGCACAAATCCAGACTCCGTGACTGCTACTAAGAAATTCCTGACGGAAAAACCCAATGACACTATGCTCGACCCGGGAATGGAACTCAGGACCTCATGCTCAGCAGTCGCGCTTGCGACTACTAGACCAACGAGGCAGTGACGTCGGGTTGAAACTTAGAAGAACAAAAAATATGCATCTTTTTCGTATTTATTTACCTACTCTTTCAAAACACATTTTGGTAAGTCAATTTGTGAAAAGACATTTTGAACTTTACATACACACATACATAAATGTACCAAGCCATTTTCCCAAGGCATAGATAGACAATACAGAACGCTTATTACGATCCTTACATTTCTCCACGTTCATACATCTGGTCATACACGCACGCCGGTTGCCAATGGGTACTTTGCACATGACGTTTCGGAAGAACATCACTAATTAGGTCAGCGTAGGTCCCTCTAAGGCGTACCCTCCCGGCGATTCTACTCACATCTGCATTGTAAATACCATTTGTAAGTCACTTATCATTCATCCTCCGAACTATGGAGTTTCATCATCATCATCATTTCAGCCGAAAGACGTCCACTGCTGGACATAGGCCTCCCCCAAGTGTCGCCACATTGACCGGTCCCGTGCGACTCGCATCCAGCGGATCCCTGCAGCCTTCACCAGGTCATCGGTCCACCTAGTGGGAGGCCTTCCAACGCAGCGAATTCTAAGAAAAATAAAGATAGTTGCCTATTCAAAATTAAATTGAAATCTTCAATCAGATTCAAAAGTAAATTATGTTAAATCTCGATCACAAATTCATTCAAAAAATGAGTTGATTGAAATGGTTTCTCTAAAAGATCTGTCTCTGAAATGGTCTCCAGGGATCCATCAATAGTCTTGGCGGCGTTGAAGGATTGATTGAATGACTCTCAAAAACCCGTGTCTCTGAATAGCTGATTGATATGCCTACAAGATGTATCAATCAAGCCTTTAAAGCTTTAAACCCACGCTGACAATCCTTTTGCCCCGTTTTATGTTTAACAGTGACATTAAATTTTATTATGTGCGGGTTTGGTTGGATTCCGCCATTTTTTTTTCATTTTTAGGTCAATTTCTGTACAATAGATTAAATAGAAAACTAAGTATATAAAAGTTAAACAATTTTAGTTATAAAAATCTCTAATCATTTTTACAACCATATCTTATGCACACACTGCTAACAACTGTTTTTTTTTATTATTTTATGTAAGTTTTAATTTTAGTACTTTGCTCTTCACTTAATGTTAATTTATTTATTTTAAGTAGGTATTTTTTCGCCTTGTAGCCTGAAAAAGAGGTTCAACTTAGTTCAGGCAAATAAGCAACTCTATTTTAATTGTTAAGATATTTTATTGTAAACTATTATGGCGACCCGCCCCAGCTTCGCACGGGTGCAATTTAGGTACATATCTACATATAAACCTTCCCCTTGAAACACTCTATCTATTTCTGAAACTACATTAAAATCCGTTGCGTAGTTTAAAAGATCTAAGTGTACAAACAGCGGGAGCGACTTTGTTTTATACTATGTCAAAACATTATTTCGACAGTATATTACTTATGTTACGGATCAAATCTACATGTCAGTGATCATAATGAGATACTCCAATGTAAATATAGGCTCATACATGATAATGATGTGTACGATAAAGATTTATCCCACAAATGGATCTTCTAACATTACTCTCTACGTCTACCA
Organism: Noctua fimbriata; assembly: GCA_905163415.1. Lineage (NCBI taxonomy): Eukaryota > Metazoa > Arthropoda > Insecta > Lepidoptera > Noctuidae > Noctua > Noctua fimbriata. Next base: position 1,971,012 of record LR990939.1, on the reverse strand, counting down.
TTACCATCGTATATTCAGGAATTCATAAAAAAGTGTACCTACATGTTTGATGTCATTAAGCATGTTAACATAATTATAATGTTTTGAATTGTAAAATTAACATGACATCACGCAAGGTTACATATAAAAGTACCTGCTCATCATCTGCCTGCCTTTTCCCAACTATGTTGGGGTCGGCTTCCAGTCTAACCCGATGCAGCTGAATACCAGTATTTTACATGGAGCGACTGCCTATCTGACCTCCATAACCCAGTTAGTACTGGGTAATACGATACATCTTGGTAAGACTGGTTGTCAGACTTTTTGGGCCACTGACTACCTAACGACTGTCAAAGATCTACAAATGACACCCGGGACCAACAGCTTAACGTGCTTTCCGAGGCACGGAGGAAACTCAGTATGTAATGGGTGGTCACACATCCACAGACCAACTTAAGCAAGCACGGCTTAACCTAAAGATCGATCCGAGCGGCTGTTATTATTTAGCCACGAGCTCTTCACACAATAACAGTTAACGCATTAATGAGATTGCAAAAGTCAAGATGATGTTCTGTAAAAACGCTTCAAGATAAACAAAAATAATAAGTACGACAAGGAAACTCCATCAACGTACAAACGAGCTCATGTCCTCACAAATAGCACATAAAGTGACATCCAAGTTATTGATCAAGATTATTTGCTAGCACGATCACTCCATTATTCCGAGCACGTGGCAAAACTACGGGCGGCCATTTTGTATTCAGTGGGACACCCGATGTCATACTTGAGAACTTAATTTTGGGTATGCAGATCATTTGTGATGAGATCTTTATGTTACCTCTACACATAACATCACGCCTGTAATCCCTGAATGGTTAGGCAGACGTGTAGGTATATCATAAAGCAAGACTTTTGCCACTAACCAGGCACAAATCCAGATTCCGTGGCTGCTACTAGGAAATTCCTTATGGAAAAACCCAAAAATACTTTGCCCGACCCGTGAATCGAACCCAGGATTCTCATACTTACCAGTTGCGCTTGCGACCTCTGTAGAACACCGAGGCAATCTCTTAGTCGCTCTTAAAGCTTTTTGGAATTTCAGCAACGACTTTCAACAGTTAATTCAATACATAACTTTTCCAAACTCGTATTCGCTGCTCGAGTGTAATTTTATCTAAGTCCACAGGGTTTTTACTAGCGACCCGCCCCTATTTCACTGGGACAGTGGCGACATGTGGAAACATAGAGATTTCGAGGCTATTTTTATATTTTTATTAGCCTTTGAAATAAATACTCCAACTATCTTGAACTGCCTTGTTGGTCGACTGATGAGCATGAGGTCCGGGGTTGGATTCTCGAGTCAGGCTAAGTATTATTGGGTTTTTTTATCACGATTTTTCTCAGCATCAGTCACGGGGTCTGGATTTGTGCTCAGTTCATGGCTAAAGGCTCGCCTGGGACTTAAACATAACTGGCGAAATGTGGGTGTACTATAATTGGGTACATCTCTGTATAACCCTTTGGGGCGACACTTAGGCGCGATGTTGTACTCCAAATGATGGTAAAAACCGTATCAAAATACATAGTGTTATTTCCTAGTAACAAAATAAGAACTCATTGAGGTATCAGTTATACACAAATATAAAAGAAAAATATAATTGTGATTAATTGCTTTTAGCGATAATATCCTACATTTTACACCCTATGTAAAATGTTTTTACATATTCATAACTATAATTCATATGGCGTACAACTTCAAACAAGTAAACTCTTAGAAATTCCATACAGCAATTATTCTTCCAATAATCATTCAGTTCATTTGATGCATTCCAGATGATTTTGAAGTTGTATAACGTGCAAAGTAAGTAAGTGCAAACCGTGCGCTGAATATTGTCTAAACAAGAAGCGCCACAAATACCAAGAAACTACAACAATTGTAACAACAGTCTCAGAACATCCAAAAATACTTCATGTTTTCCCAGAGCCCGTAAATCTTAACTACTCACTAATAAAGCGGACAGACAGACAAATGCTAGCTATATATAAACCAACAATCTACATTCCCCCGGGAATCTTAAGCGCATACCACATTTTATTGACATATTTCTCGATCGAAATACACTCAGATATTTCAGTAATCCTTTGGGTCTAAACCCGTAAAACTAAATTCGATGACCAAATTAAAATAAAGTTTCATCGTAGGTTTTATAGACTTTAAGTAATTGCTTTAAGTAATTTATCGTCTGAAATCTATTAAGATTACAAGAAAAATAACACTAATGTTTTTGAATAACGTAGATTTATTATTCATAGTAAGTATTAATTTAATGTTAGTGTTTTAAATAAAGAAAATAGTGTCTTAATTGGTTTCTGTAGTTGAAACAACACAATAACAACTTTACGGTTGATAACTTCGTCTAGCACCAAATAAACTATGTAGTAGTTAAATTGGACTGTTGAGTCTATGCTCAGAGAGCTAACAGGGCGACGACCGACGTCTTTACAAAAAGACTATGAGTTTATACCATTGTTCCCAATGTTATCTTAACTAACGCAGCACCAATATGTACTCTCAGGCGTGGAGCCGAGCGTTTAAAAATAAGTTTTAAAAACATTAAATTAGGTGTAAAGTAAAATTTATTTGCTTATATTGTAGGTACATAAAATAATATGATACAATAAAATGTGGTGATCCGGGTACATCCAATCTACGTTACATTACTTCGAATATCTACTTAATACAATTTAAATAAAATCAGTTAAATTGGAACAATGAGATCATTACGTACATTGATATTAAATTACATTAAATTATTCAGTACATACATCAGCGTCATTTACAGAATAATAACATTTTGGTAATCAATAATGGTGTCAGTCTCTATTTAAAGTTTGGTGTCATTTTTAATTATATTGGGTATTTTTAACCGTCTTCTAAAAAAGGAGGTGGGTTATGTATTCGACCGGCATCTTTTTTTTTCATGTATTTACACCGATTTCTCCGTGATTACTGGTCCGACGTAAGTGATTCTTCTTTCGTTTTATAGAAGACTAGCTTCTTCTATAAAACGAAAGAAGAATCACTTACGTGGTAGTCCCATATTATTATTTTTAACTTTGTTTCGGTACTTTATAAGTTATCCTCTATAACAGGGTAAACCAAGATATTTGCATAAAACCAGCTTCGCCGGACTAGACTGCTATGATCTGGTCTGCATTGAGTGAGGTGATTTGGTGAGGTGGGGAGGGTAGTTAAATATGACGTGGGCATAACTGACTCAGGAACATTTTTTAAACAATGTTCCCGCAATATTTATTAATGTCTTTTAAAGTTTTAAATAGCTCGCGGGTCGGATGAAAGACCTATGCGGGCCGGTAGGTGGCCCGGGGGCCGTATGTTGAACAGGCCCGCTCTATAACATGCATTTTTCTTCTTCGTCTATGTGGATAATGTGCTACTAGATTATAGTTACAATAATTACGGAAGTCGGTGGCAAAAAAGTCAATGAAACAAACACCAGTCACCGACTTCCGAAAATCAAGTTATTTTCCACATTTTAGTGTTTTTTTGGAAGTCGATTATTTTTTTTTTATCGTAAGTTATTGGACCCATACTAATAACAGTTTTTTTGAGTAAAGCTGTATTAGAACTCTCAACGTCTAGTAGGTTTTTATACTGACTCTTCTGTTTCTAGTGACACCTAGTATTAGTGGAAGCAGGCATTTTGAAACACTGCCACTTCACTACCACACCAATCGACGCCATTGCCGGTCGGGACCGGTCAAGGCCATTGGTTGATTGTAGAATGGATAAGTCGACGTCGATCGACAGTTTCTACTGCACCAATTGATCGATCGTCGTCATTTCTACCATCGATCAATTGGTGATCGGCGATCGATCGATTGGTGTGGTAACACCCTAACTCCTGTTCTCTCCGCATCATCTCAATGAATTGCAAAGTGCTATTGCGATAGGCCATGCACCCGATTGGAATTCTCATCGGCAAATGAGACAAACTTCCATACAAAGTTATCGTATTAAAAGGCAGATGTGAGTGACAACGGCAGGAGGGAATGCCCTAGAAGGACATACACTGACCTTATTGGTGAGGCTCTTCAGAAGGCTCAGGTGCGTAGTACTCACAACCGGCGTGCGTGTATGACCAGATGTATGAACGTGGACGAGGCAAAAGGAGTATGTAAGGATCGTAGTCGGTGGTGTTCTGTGGTTTGTGCCTACTCCTGTGGGAAAGAGGCGTGAGTTTATATATATATGTATGTTCTATACAAAATTCTATCTTCGGTTGGGTTGAGTAGATGAAAGTTAATATCTGTAAGTGGGTTCCTCTTGGAGATGATAAAATATGCTTTCTCAATGGTCACCTTCGATATACAAATGAACTCTTGACATATATTCTAGCTAGACCCAGTGTTTTAGGTTGTGCAGTCTGTCAGAAGGTGACTGAATTTATTTGGGGTGACTGAATTTCATATTAGATTATTATTCCGGTAAATAATATATTCCAGGAACAAATGAAGAATAGAAAGATAAAGTATTTATCGCAGGGACATGACGTGCATCATACAAAATGACAAAAAAGAAAAAACAATAAACTATAAATTCAGCAAGATGGAAGAAAAAAAGAAAAAAATTAACAGCTTGCACGTCGTGACTGCGACAAGCAGGTAAATATATATCTCGTTGATCTAGTGATCGCAAGCGATACTGCTCAGTATGAGGTCCTAGGTAGGATTCCCAGGTCAGGTAAATGGTTATTGGGTTTTTCCATCAGGAATTTCTCAGTAGCAGCTACGGAATCTGGATTTGTAGACCCCTATTACTTGGGACTTAAAAATAACTGGTCGAATGTGGGTGTACTATAAGGTACACCTCTATCTTACCCTTCGGTGAAAACAGGCGTGATGCTATGTTATGAAACTAACAAACCGGTAATATTAATAAATCAAAAAGATTATATAATTTTATCATGATTTTGGTATTAAGTATCCATGGGAATTAGAATTTAATTCTCTATTGTGTTCGACTTCAAGGCGTATCCTCATCCTCACTTTTAATAAAAAAATTGTTAAGTATAATGATCTATATTAACATACTAGTTCTTAATTAATTAAGATTTATTTAGGTGATTTTTTTTTGTCCTTATCGTGATCGTGCAGCCGAACGCATCGTCGACGCTGCCACGTGCGATAGCCTTCTCGCTCTGTTTCTCACTCTAGCAAATGACGGTTCTGAGCGATAAAACAGGATGGGAGAATGGAAAAGTGCGATTCCGTGCTGGGTCTGGGTTCCGTTGTTGGTTGGTATTGAAAGGTTGGCTAAATCAAAATGGTACTCGCATCGGGTTAACATAGCTATTCCACGAATATTACGAGATCGAGTATCGGCAAATCCGAACAAGAGTTCGGCGTGGCTTGATGGTCGAAACTTTGCTCGATTTGGGCTGAGCTTACCGGACATGATTCCGAGATTGTAGACGCCGAACATAGTTTGCCGATCGGCACCAACCTTGTTCAGCGTGCTTCGGGTCAGTATAATTGTCAGACGAATACTGCCGAATCCAATGTGCCGACTCAAATAAGTGTGTGGTTAGGTTTAAGATCAAGGAATTCCACTACAAGTATCACACTGACAGTCGCAGTACAGGGGATTTGGAAACGTCTCTTTTTTTTCCCAACTCAAACACAAAAACAAAATAATTTCACCAAAATACGTGAGACTTCGGAAGTAAAATAGCTTATTAATATATTTTACAACTCTACACTCATATATCACTATTTTTCATTGATTAATAGAATAGAATAGAAGGTTTTTATTTCAGACCAGGGTCCATAGGGTTAGTAACAATTTTACTTAACTTCTAGTGTTAGTAGGTTACAGACACAGATGAAAATATATAAGTTAAAATACAGCATGGAGCCGCATCCACCTTCGCAACATCGGGGAATCCCACCGATCTGCGAACACACCGAGAATACTGTTGGTGCTGCCGCGAACACGAGTCATCAGGGATGCACATCTATTTTTTATTTTTCTTTTTTCTTTTCTTTCTTTTTTTAATAATAGGAAAATACTAGTATAGATCAGTATTGTAGATCACTTGGTTTTCCTTTTATTTTTATCTTTCGTATTTTAGGCACACAGAAATTCATTTACAGACTTTATAATTATGAATATTTTATGCACCAAGACGTGTACAGTGTGTACCTATAGTGCCTATTGTCATAGCGCGAAAAACACCAATTTACAAACAATAATCAAATCACTACTGACCACGGCCTTTAATTATGACTTTATAAAATATTTTTTTGCATACTTTGAAGCAATCTTTTGTTTCCTGTTGTAATATTTAAATAAAATCTCCCATACATTGAAAAAAAAATTAATAAAATGATGAAAAAACACTGCATAAAACATTGTTGTCAAGGTAACTACGCAGGTACTGGTTTTGGCGCATAAAAGCAAAAAGCATAGCTTATCACAGATTGTCATTACTTAGTATTAAATCTGATTCTAATTGGATGTGTCGAGTGTGTCGAAGCGCAGTGCTACCAGAAAACAAAATGTTTAATAAATTACTATTATTCGTTCTGGTCCATAGTTCAACTGCTGCGATATTCAACCTCAATGGTAAGTGCATGTGCTTTTAGATCTTTTTTAATTGTGTTTTTTTATTAAGCTGTTCCATATACTTTCTTTTTATTATACTCGTAATCCATATGTTTGTAGTTATCATATTGTATTGCAACAGATGCACAGGTTATTGGTTATTGCAAATTACTCGTTGCGCCATAAAAACAGATTAAATTTGCCTCCCTCCCGCCTTAAAACACACTCATCTAGTCCATATTCCATGTCAATAAAAATATATAATAAATTACCAGAAGACTTAAGAAACCAAAATAAAACCAGTATATTTTTAAATAAATTAAAGCAATACTTAATTAAAAAAGCTATTACACAGTTCACGAATATCTAATGGATAAATTCAACAATTACTCATAATTATAAAAAAAAAGATATTTAATAAGCAAAACTTAACAAAAATAAATTAAACTTTAACACTCATACTTATTTATATATACATAATAAATTATACTCAAACACTTATATATAAATATACTACAATAATAATAATGAACAATTTTTAAAGCGAGTAAATAAAAAAGCAATTTTAAATATAATTAATTAAATAAGAAATGAACAGATAGACTTACAGATAAAATATTAATACATTAAGTAAATGAATGGAAATATAAAATACTTAATAGGATAGAAAATAATTCAAACTTAACAACAAGGAAAAGTAATAAAGCGCTCTTCCTCTCTCTACTTATTTTAAAAAAAATGCTGTGCCCGACAGGGTCCATAATTGTTTCTATTTTTTTTATTTACCACCTGTAAGTGTACATTATGGATATAGCAAGAAACGATTTGATTTAATTTGATTAGGTTGTACTTCAAGGATAAGCAGCGCTTGCCAGGGTTGGTCTGTGGATGGGTGGCCATCCATTAAAACCCGAGGTGTACCTAATAGTAAACTCACATTTCGCCAATTATCTTTAAGACCCATGTAATAGGGGCGAGCATATTGCCATAAACCGGGCACAAATCCAGGCTCTGGCTCTGGAGTCGGATTTCAAAAATAAACTTTTTGCATTTGATATCTCATTTGCTATTATTTTTCATCATCCAGAGGACACGAGCACCGGGTGAAACCGCGGCATACATTAAGTGTTAACATAAGTGTTTATCAACTCTCCCATTCTTATTTCCAGTGACTTAAACATACCTAAGTGGCGAAAAGTGAATAACTTAATATGTCTACCGATACCTTTGAATACAGGGTGTAAGGGACAGCCCTCCACAAAGTCATGGGGTGAATTGGTGGCACTAGAAATTATTACAAGAATGTTATTTCCTCATATCGTTACCGTGGCAAAAGGACGTAGCGAACGGTAAGCGTGACGACGAGTTCGATGCACTCTGTAGCTAGGCAGTATTTCAACATCCATTGTTGGATTTTTTATTTTAGCCGTATTATTTACATAAATGGAGTGCTGCGTACAGGGAATGTAATTTTACATTGAAATAAAGGTATAGTAACTGAATTTTTTTTTTTTTTAAATCCGGAGAAAAATTCCGGTGGAATATGATTCAAAATAAGGAGCTGAATGCACCCTGTCAGTTTGAGGAGGGCTGTCCCTTACACCCTGTACAATGCGTATTTGTTAATAACTTATTTCTTTTAAATGCTATCCTTGACTCCGTAATTACTGGAGTTACTGTAAAGTCAAAAGAAACATTTTCGTGCCTCTTTAGTCCAGCAGTCGCAAGACGCTACTGCTAAGCATAAGGTACTGTGTTCGATACCCAGGTCGGGCAAAGTGTTATTGCGTTTTTCCATCAGGAATTTCTCAGTAGCATCCTCGAAATCTGAATCCTGGTTGATGACAGTCAGTAGGCTCCCTATTAAATGGAGCAAAAACATCATCATCATCATCATTCACTTGCCCTTATCCCAATTCATTTGGGGTCGGCGCAGCATGTCTTTTTCTTCCATACTTCTCTATTACTCGTCATCTCATTAGACACCTCCTTTCTTGCCATATCATTCATGGAGCAAAAACATAACTGGTGAAATTTAGGTATACTTTTAGGTACGGTACACCTCTTTCTAAACCTTCGGGAGGAATCCGGAAGGGTTCGGCAGTTCTTCTATCTAACATAACATCACGCCTGTAAAGGCATGATGTTATGTTATGTGCATTGTACTTTTGATATTCATACTAAATTATGTAAATGATGGAACTCATGTGCTATTGTTTGTCTTAAAATAATTTAATTACTATGATCTCCTCGTGATCTTTGACGTACTTAAATTGTAATACACAGGTAATTGTTGTATTTATAATTGACTCTATGGTAAATTTGGAAAAAAAAAACTGATTAGCAGAACATACAAAGTTGAAACTATTTTCAACTTTGTATGTTGTGTCAAAAGAAATACTGAGCAGCTAATTAAAATTAAATAATAAAATTGACGGCACGATTGGCATAGTAGCTGAGTGAGTGGATGCTGCAGCAGGTTCCCCCACGGAAAACATATTTGTATGGCCTACAGGTTTTTGTTCCGGGTCTGGCTGTTCATGTGTATGAGTTGAAATGTCTGTAAACGCACTCACTGTATAGGAGAAATGACTTGTATGGGTAAACAGTATTAAAAAAGAAAAAAAAAAGAAATTTAAACAACATTGTAACTTACACAAAAAACAAGACGACTTCTATAAATAATTAATAGCCCACTAATCCGTCTATAAAATATAAAACAAATTATTATCATACTACCTTATGCCCGCGGCTTCGCCCGCGCTGTTTTCGGTAATTATCCCACGGGATTGTACTACCGGTGCCAAATTTAACCCAAATCCGGTCAACCGTTCTTGCTTGAAAGAGCAACAAACATCCATACATCCTCACAAACTTTCGCATTTATGATAGTAAGTAAGATTCGAAGTTCAGTATTTGTTCACTATTTTCCAACATTATTTGGTCAAATACCTTTTCTTACATCTATCCATATGGTTCCATCTTCATTATTCTCCATTGCGATCAACAGCGACAGCTAATTTGATTCATGTTTAGCGCCGAATGTTGTACGGTAGCCAACATATTAGTGGTAACAAAGCCAGTATAAGCAGGCCCCATATTCTATTGTAACTCCGTATTATGTTAGACCAGCTCAAGGTCAAAGTGTTGCCAACGACTTGACTCGACTGTAAATTCATTGTTGTTATTTTCTAGATACGGAGTATGCTCGCATGCCGCCATTGTTCCACCTGGACAGCTACGAAGAATGCTTCGATGAACCTGATGCGATGTTCTGTTTCGCAGAATTTGTTCTGGTCTCGGATGAGCCCAGCGAACTCCTGACTATAACACAGGTAAGTAATGGCAAAAGATGTCAACATTATTTGTGTCCCCAATGGTATTGGTTCCCAGGATGTTCGCGTTCTGTTTTACTATTGAAGGAACGCATTTTTCAAAATCGAAAATCTAATTGAATGACTTACGATTCGAGAGGCCTATGAAAATGATGCCCGCATGCATGCCGCATGCTGCATGGCCGTGCATTGCACACAGGCTGTGGAGGCAATGCCTACATCATAAGATCCAATAAACCTAATTTTCACTATTACTACATAAATAAAATATATCAGTAGTAGCATATAAAATTTACGCACACTCAAATGATCTTTGCATATTATGCATATGCGCACACACACTACTTTATAATAATACGACTAAAACATAAATCACGGTTTCGCTATGCATAACGCACTGACCTTAGACACTCCTCCGTTATCGCGAGTACGGGAGTCTGGCATCTGCGCACTCAACGCGCAGCCGCTCGACCACGATGCACCGGCGCTTTACGGATAGTGTGGAGACGCGTGGCATGAACGCAGATTTGCGTCATCGCATCTCTAAACTACTGCGCCTCCTGTTCGACGTCGACGGGACCGACGGTAGCGGATCACCGGATCCAGGTTTGGACGATAGTGGCTTCCTCGAGAGCCTTCCTAACGAGGCGTTTCAGCATATAAGACACGCCGTCTCTTTTGGGGGCTGATTTGCTACGACCACCAGCGGTCTGGGTGGAGATGTCGAAACCTATGTATTGGTGATCTGATAGCGTCTCCACCTCCACTGCTATGAGCGAACGAGAAGTCCACTACCGAACTGCCCCGCTACCACACACACGTGTAGGCCGAACACCGAGGAACACGGAAACACGGCTTCCTGACGTTTCGGGCGACACAGGTGTTCTCGAGGCACGGCTGCTTCGGGAAATACCAGTATCGTATAACCAGGAAGCCGGACGCTCGGTGCCATCACTACGCCCACTGTGTGAAGGACATGCGCGGCTTACGCTGACCGAGTGTGCCGCGTGGGATGAGCCGTGCCGTGCCCTCGTTACAGAGGTGGGAGGAGACCTGTTGGTGCCAACCGTTGTTCGCCCGCTGGTCACTTTTAAACTTCATCAAATGCTTCCACGTGCTCCATCTGCCTACCTAGTTCGAAAGCCATTGCACACCACTGCAGGGTCCTGTCATAAATCTCTCGAAATCTTCCGATCATCCATCACATAACAATATAGCAGTATCTACAGTTAATGACTTATTAGTATCTCCATATTATATCTCTCAATTAACTTCCATGTTTAGATAAATTATAGCTTAATTTTAAACGCATAATCTTAAAATGTTGTTGTTCTTGTTTACAGAAAATTTCGGAAAGTTATGTACACTACAACCATACACTGCTACGCCACGGTTTTTGCATGAAGAAATCATGCAGTAAATTCTTCAATGCTTCTGGAACGAATGAGGACATAAGATTGTCCCTTGAAGCATGCACAAACGAAACAATTTATAAGAAGTACAAGTTAAAAACGAGGCTGACTGATGAAGTTGATTGTTTCAACCGCGACAGGGACCATCCATATGATAATTTAGATATAGTTGTTGGAGTAGTCTGCGTCATGGTATTGTTGGCTAACATTATCGCAAGCCTTTGTGATCGCTATTTAATAAAGGGAAAAAATGATGGAGGTAAGCTTTCTTTTCATTGGTTTATTTATTTGCTCCCCTTCACACTTTTTAGGTTTCCGTTGCCAAATGGCAAAAACGGAATCCTTATAGATTCGTCCTGACCATCTGTATGTCTGCCCGACCTTATGTCACAGCCATTTCATTTCGAGACTGTTAGCACCACACAGCTAAAATTTGAAGAGCAGGTGTCTTCTAAGAACCGCTACACAACAATTAAGTGAAATTACGATTTAAAACAACAATAAGGTTAGCCCTTTGGTTCTATTTCTTTTATTAAGGTTTTCCATCCAAACATGTAACGAACTCGTATATAACTGTGTGGAGCTTTAAAAAAATATATCGAGTTTCCTAAAATACTTTTTTGTTAAGTAAATGGTTGTTGAGATATTTGCTTCAAAAGCCGTAAAAATTAAATGAAGCTTTTGTATATCGCTTGTATTTGTATTTGTATTATTACAAACTACTTCATTAATCTTCTCTAACTTCTTAGCGCAGGCAGTAAGTTCTGTTTCATTCATTATTAGCACATCTACTTAATGCCAGTATTTTTACGTGTTTTTTTTCAGCTCTTAGATACCTGTATTGCTTTTCAATATATCGGAATTGGAGGAGGTTTATAGCACTGCCTGGAGAAGGACAGGATGATCGTATAAAAGCATTAGGGGGCATTCATGGTATCAGGTAAAGTACCTACCGAAAATATGCAAAACCAGCAGATATTTTTTTTTTCGTACCCATTTTAAATGGTATATTAAATCATAAATCATATTTATTTCTGTAAATTGGTTTACAAAACTCTTTTACATGTCACAACATGTTTTAAAACTAGATGGGGCCGGTGTTTCGTACCTGACTACTCTGAGAAGAAACATCCGAAACAAACTCAGAGGTCACAGTCTCTTTTAAAGTCCAGACATTGCTCAAGTCATATGAGGACCATGTAGATTAATGTCCGAGATGGTATTTTGAAGAAATAACCACACAGATTTGAGTGGACCTGTCCAGACAGTGCAAGCATTTGTCAGTGATCGTGTAGCTCGACTCGTAATCCAAGGAGCTCAACGACACGACGAACAATACCAAAGAAAGGACATTTTCGTAGGCCGCATGAAGTACTCAAACTGTCAGACAATCGTGAAACTAACTTAACTAAAAAAAAATAATAATAGTATGACCCACGTAGTCTTCATATTCACAGTAACAAACAAAAAAAAAATATAATACGACACTTGAAAATGTAAAATAAAGTCAAGAAAAAGAAAAAATAATAATAATACCACAGGTACTTGAAAAAGTAAATAATGTCAACTAAAACGAACAATAATTAATAAAAAAAAATTAAAAAATGTCAAACAGTAATAAAAATAAAATAAAATGGGTACAAATTAAATTTAATATCGATTTCAATTGGAGCAGTTCAATCCCAAGCTTTGTTGTCCTCGATATAATCCTTAACAGAATAGAAGGCTTTCTGGCAAAGTTTACGTTTTATAAAAATTTTGCATTTATTAAGGGTTAGTTCATGAATGTGGCCTGGTAGTTTATTATAAAAGCGTATACATTGGCATCTAAATGATCCACCTATTTTCTTGAGCCTTGTTGTGGGTACAATAAATTGATGTTTATTCCTTGTATTTATATTGTGAATATCAGAATATTTCTTAAACCGCTTTATATTTTTGTGCTATTATTTTATATGAGTTTAATGTTTTAATATGTATTTTATTGTTTATATTATTACAGAACGCTGAGTATGTTTCTCGTACTGTTAGCCCACGCATTTTTCGGCGCCATCTTATTGACTGTAAATCCAAAGTTTACAGAAGATGTAAGTATGTCATAAAAACCTATAATTATTTTAAGAAATGTTCTACTTGTCGCACCACCAACATTATAATATTACTAGCTGTTCCCGGCATGCGTTGCAATGCACCTTTTCCTACTACCTACCTACTACCTACCCACTGTCTGCCCACTGCCTGCCCACTGCCTGCCCACTACCTACCTACTACCTACCCACTACATGCCCACTACCTGCCCACTGCCTGCCCACTACCTGCCCACTGCCTGCCCACTAGCTGCCCACTACCTACCCACTGCCTACCTACTGCCCACCTAAGAAACTTCTCCTGACAATAACAAATACAACAAAAAAAACATTGTGAATACGGTCCCGCCGTTCACGCGGCTGGACCGTATTGACGTATGGCGCGTGACCAAGGGAAATAGGGATTCATATTTATATATTAGATTATACAACATTATTATTAGTATATGCGAAACCTGAATATAGTTTGTTCAACTTAAGTAACTGAATCGATTCCAATAATTTTTAAACCATGTTATATTTGTTGTAAAAAGTTACAAGTTGGATATCGAGCGACATTAAGTACCAATAATTTAGGTACCTACTGCCAAATTATTATTATCAATGAGCTCAAGACGGCGCTGGAGGCGCGCGCGCGGGCCAGCTGCGTGGTGACCACGTTTTTGTGCGGACAACTAGGTAACAGAACAAGCTTATAACTTTGTGATTTTTCATGATACAGTTTTGAAATTTTGTACATAGATTCTTTACATAAAAATACTAGTTACGTGTTTCAGGTTTCGCATATACTAAAACTAATGTTGTATATGTTAAGACAGGGAAAGCATAACGAGGACCACTATCCCCAAATATCGACGCGGGACGCCATCCGCCATATTGTCTTCGTGTTTCGAACCGTGCGACACGATTCTTCATTGTTGTTAGATAGGTAGGAAATAGGTAGGTGGGCAGTTGAAAACACAAACAACACTTGACTCAAACTACAAACGTTTATTTTCTATTAAACCTTTCAGAGAGAGATTCACATAAACTTTCTAAAGTTGAGCCGTCCGTTCACAAACATGGTTGGTTATAAGTAAAGAGAAGAACGGACCGATGAAACTCCTTACTCACTCTTTTACATCGTGTTACAGTTCTCATTTACACAACTTAACATCGCTCACTTCAAAAATCGCTTTTAATTTCATACTTCAATTAAACTAACTCTACTTCTCGTTGTACCTACGCAAATTCTCTGTGTGTCGGAAACTATACACACTCAGTACAGTAATTATACATACACTCATACACTTTACAATAATTGTGTTACTATTAAATAATGACAGAATTTACAAACGTTAACGATAATCTGGTTGTCTAATTACTTTATCCAGTCTCAATCTTCCTATTTTGGAACATTTCCGGTGATGTAAAAAGTTACATTAAACAAAAACTTTTCACTAGTAAATCTCTTTTCACTAGTAGTTCTCGTACTAAATTATAACATTCAGGTATTGATGGTTAAAATCGTACTCGGCGCTATTCTCAATGACAGTAGGCGACGCCATTTCATAAAGAAACTTAGTGTCAAGTGATTAATTGTTAATATGACTGAAACAAAAAAAAGTAAAAAAAAATCCTGTTCCTAGTGTTAATGATAATTTTAAATATTCTTATGTTAATTATAATTAGTATAGTTTTAGCTAGAACATCGAGTTTAGTTTAATAATTGATTATCAAGTGATACTGATTAAGATTTCGCAAACAGTCCAATAGATGGCGCTGCTGATCTCGATACTCAACATTAGTCAATACCCACTCAAATGCGTATTATAATAGTTGCAACAGTATCTCACAGATGGCCGGATTATCGTTTATGACGAATAAAAATTATAAGTTGGTTATTAATCAGATTAACTAATAATCTTGGCAGATGGACAAATCTTGCGGCGACAAGAACACTGCCGTTAACAATAAAAACAGGATATTTACCATGTTTACTATTTGTCTGAAAAAGTGCAGAAAAAAGCTCGCAAGCGGAAACTGAGTTTCGTGTGTCGAGAACAGAATCGAGTTGTGAGTGAGTGACAGTGGTAGCGGTACCGAGCGCGTAAAACGTATAAGTAAGAGGGTAGATCGATTTGTCTGCTCATGAACACCAACCCGCAATGACTTAAGTATTTCCGTGACAAGTTCTTGAAAAATAATACGATGTTTTTTTGTTTTTTTCAGATTTTGCAAATTAAAGCTTCTAGCATACTTGCGAACGGAACACTGATAATGCATACATTCTTTGTTATCTCCTCCTTCTTGCTTGTGTATAACTGGCTGATATCTGCGGAAAAAGAGGGAACTTCGTTGATGATGATCCCAAAGCAGATCTTTACGCGATGGTTGAGGTAAGATGAGAAATCAGAAAGAGTAATAAAACTCATAATTAACTGTACTAGTGAGATTTATATAAGTTTTTTTGAACAACATATTTGATATTCTAGTTTTCTGGAATGTTTTGAGTGTGCTATGTAGTCAACTTGCTTTGACTCTCTTGATAATAACGACCATCAAACATGATTACACACCAATTAAATGGAGATAAAATTACGATTCCTCATGTAAGAAAAGTGGAAACTAGTGTACTAATCAAGGATGAAGAATTGAAATCGGTAGATAACACAGTTTAGTTAGGCATAACTTTCTATGCCAATCTTCAGTGGGGCCACTATATGTATAGACAAATTGTCAAAAAAGCCTGTTTGCAAAATAAACATCACTTATATTTATGACATTGTTGTACATTTACTGTTGTTATTTTCAGTCCTACACCAAGTTTCTTAATATAACATATTTATATTGCTTTACTAAATAGTATTAAAAAAACATAATTATCTTATACAACCGTAACATCTAGCAGCAGGCCAAAATATATACTTACTAATGGGAATCAAACTCACGACAAACTTTGTTTGATGCAGGTTGACACCGTCGTACGCTCTCGTCTTAGGCTTGACATCAACTTGGATTGCTAGAATTTCATATGGGCCTTATTGGAAGGTAAGTTCTACTAAAAAATATATTTTTTCTATGGTATGAACATTATCAACATCGTAAGCTGTTCTTGTGTATACTGACGTACTCGTATGTATTTCCTACACAACATAATATGGTTGTCACCCTAATTTTTTTGTCTATCTGTACAAGAGTAAATGTTTTTTTACCTTTCTTTACCAAATACATATTATTATGATGCGATCAGCTTCCAGTCTAGCTGGTTGAATATGCAGCTGAATCATCATCATTCTCTTGCCCTTATCCCAATTCATTTGGGGTCGGCGCAGCATGTCTTCAAAATGCAGCTGAATACCATTATTTAATATGAAGTGACTGCTAATCTTATCTCCTCAACCCGTACATCCATTATGAAGTGTAGTATTAATCAAAACGTATTTTTGTCGCCAGAAAATCATCTATGATGAAGTGAGCGACTGCCGCCGGGAATGGTGGCGTCATATTCTTTACATCAACAATTTTCATCAATCCAACTGTATGGCGCAAACCTGGTAAATATCTGGATTCATTAAAAAGCTACTGTCTCTTTGGTCTCAAGCAATACTGCCGTCCGTGATTCCCGGGTCAGGTAAATTTTTATAGATTTTTTTAAATCAGGAACGTCGCAACATTAGCCCGGAGTCCGAATTCATCCTCTTTTGATGGCATTTGGTTCGCCCTCTATTTTATAAGACTTACCCTGTCAAAACTAGATATTCTTCTGCCGGGTTAGGCAGAGGTGTACTTAAAGTCGCCAGTTTCAAGGATTACAGGCGGGATATTTACTTATACTTTCTTCTTCTCAGTCGTTCACTCTTGACAGAGTGGTCGTGGCCACGATCTTCTTCCACCAGTCTCTATTGGCAGCATGGCGAGCACATTCTGCAGAGGGATCCTGGTGACAGATTTGATGGAATCTGTCCATCGTGTTGGTGATCGTCCACGTGATCTCGTGCCTTCGAGTCTGCTCTGAATCACCAAACGCTCCATGGATTCATTGTTGCGGGTAACGTGTCCAAAGAATCTGAGAATTCGTAATTGCACAAGCGACGACAGTCTTTGTTTAATATTGAGTTCTTTGAGTATTGACACGTTAGTCCGATGAGCGGTCCAGCTTATCCTGTGCAATCGTCTCCAACACCACATCTCAAGGGCGTCGATCTTGCGTCGGTATTGCATTCTCAATGTCCATGTTTCCGCCCCATATAGAAAGATCGGGAAAACCAGGGTGTTCATAAGGCGTATTTTGGTATTTTTTGTTATTCGACGGTCTCTCCAGATTTTGTCCAACCTTTGTGCAGCCGATCGAGTTATGGCGCAACGTCGTCTAATCTCGGTGTCACAGCCCCCACAACTGGTGATAGTGGAGCCCAGATAGAGTAGCTGTTGACGACTTCACAGTTGGCAACTGGTGTGATATCTTTGTTAATTTCTTGAGCTCTATCCACTATCATCATCTTGGTTTTTTCGCGGTTCAGGGTGAGTCCAAACTTTAGACTTGTGGTTTCGAGTATCCGCAACAAATTACTGATATCCTCCTAATCTCGCCAAACCTCTTTGATTGCCTTAATCTCCGTCACTGTATTACCTGTGGAGTCTTCGATTATCCAGGTCTTTGGTTTGAACTGCCTGGTTATAGTCTTTATCTTCAAATACAAGTCCTTGGTCTCGGGTCTTCCGCTATGCTGTTCCACTTCCGTACAGATGTTCTGCAGTGCTGAGTTGCGGTCTCTTCGACAAGCCATCTGAATCCTGGTGCCAAAGCTGTTGAGTTCGAGGAGCTCACCACCTATAGATTTTAGTTTTCTGCGTTCTTCAATTAGTGCCCAGGTCTCATTTGTCATCCAGTGCTGCTTTTTATTTTTAGAGGGTTGTGGTTGTGACTGGACTACAGAATTTACAATAAGCGTTTTAGCTTTTTGCCACAAAACTTCAGGTGAATCATCAGAGCCCGGAGCCCGGAGCCCGGAGATTGCTCGTTCTGTAGTGTACTGGTTAACAACCCCTTGTTCAAAATGTGCAAACGCTTGGAATTGTTCTTTTTTATGGAATTGCGCAACTTTATCTTAAGACTACAGATAAGAAGTTGGTGGTCTGAAAGACAGTCGGCTCCAGGTAGGGTGTGAGTATTGGAAATTGAACTTCTCCATCTTTCTCGGTTTTTGTGTTGACAATTAGGTGATGTCCACGTATATAGGCTCCTTGGGTAGTGTTTAATTACTGTGTTCATAATAGTCAACTCATTTTCCGCAGAAAATTGAATAAGGCGGTCCCTCTTATTTCTGACGCCTAATCCATACTGCCAACTATGTTACACAATTCTAAATCCATTCCAGTGTTACCAACTTTAGCATTAAAGTCACCCAAAACAATGAAGATTTCATTTTTTGTAATCTTTGCAATATAGGTTTCCAGCTGCAAATAGAAATTTTCTATGATGTTGTCTGACGCGGTAGAGGTGGATGCATAGGCTTAAATGATATGGAGCGCAGTGGGCGATGCGCTTAGTTTTATAGATATTATGCGCTCGCTGATGGCATTGTATCCCAGAATCGATTTGCTCCATTGTCACTAATGCCTGCTATGGTAATTCTGAGTCTCTCTAACTCATGGTTCAGAATTTCGAGCTTACCTTTCATAAGTAAGCCCTGAACGTTCCAAGTCCCTACGCACATCTTGTTGCGTAGTTGTAAATGTTTTCTTCCAGTAACATTCATGCAATGAGTCGCCTGGTCGCCTGCATACCCATAGCCGGTAGCCAACTTACACCACACCTGGAGTCCCGGAAAACCCCAAGCGACTGCTAAACGGATCGTCCAGCTTTCCATATTTCTTGTATAGCGAAATTTCATCACTCATGGGAAATAGTAGTAGTGGTTTACTGTTGCCTTCTGCCCCAAGCATTTTAGGAGTTATTTAGACCCCAAGGCCGTTGCTGCCTCTTCTGATCCGTTGCCGGGCAGGGGTGAGTGGTTATACCGCCACTGACTCGGACGCCAGAGCCCCATCTGTTATCTAGCAGGGAACACCGCGATTAAATGTATGTGCTTTTGCAGCCTGATGGCGCGTGCAGGAGGGGTTGACATTTGGAACGGTCATGATGTTCTTTCCGATCACCCTTACTCCGCTTATACTTTAGAAAAGTGTAATAAACTACCTCCTTCATTTTTGTCACCAGGTATTTAGCCTGTGACACTCAGCTCTACATTCTTGGAGTCATCATCTTCTTGACGTGTAAAACCGCTGCATCTAGGAAGGTGGTTCTGAGCTTCTTTTTCTGTATGGGAATCATTGCTTCCGTACTGCATACTTATTACGATCACTTACATGGAGTTATGTTTGTTTCTCCGGAGTAAGTTTGACACAATTTTTTTTTTTGTATATTTACTTAATTGGCCTTTGTCTGGAAGTGGTAAAGTACAGTCTAAAGAAAAGATTATAATAAAATTCGCCTTCTAATGACATTCTAGAAAAAGGTGATCTCCAGTCACCGTCAAAGAGACTTAAAAAGCTGAATTCAAATAAAACAAAAAGCTCAATTTAAATATTTATTGTGCCGTTCTTAATATGGCTTGTTGTGAAAAAACCATCATGTCTTAAAACCAAAACTTCTAATCTTATTCATGTGACATCGGTCAAGCCACACTGAGCGTTTATTGTGGAACGCAGCCCACTCCCACACACAGAGAGGAGGCCTGTGTTGGTACACAGGCCTCCTCTCTGCAGTGGGAACATTTTGGGCTGATAACGCTAAGCGCCGCTTATTTAGTCTTTTATAATATAGCTAATGATTTAACTCCTACTTTCAGCACAGCATTGAAATTATTCATAGGCAATCCCGAGTTCAACACGGTTTATATCAGGCCGTATACGAACGTGACTGGTTACGTCATCGGTATGGCATTAGGCTACATTATCTACAGCTGGCAGAAGAATGGTGGGAATCCAAAGAAACTCCAGGTAACCTTATGTGAAAATAAAATAGCCAACAAGCTATGTGTCTAAATAATTACCACAATATAAGTTTTTAAACTGACATGGTCACTAACATTATAATAAGAGACTACTGTAACCGGAGAACGCATTTGCTTACATCTTCGAGAATTTTCGGCATGATTATTATCATAGGGTTCAATTTCGAATGGCCCCCTTGTATATCTTTTCTTGTCTTTTCCAGAAATACAAATATCTGTACTGGTCTTTGTTCTTAATGGCTTGTCTATGCAACTTCTCCACCTACATCTTCTACAGTGAGGGTCCAGCGCAGCCAGAGTACATTAACATGCTGTATGCTGCTTTCATGAAGCCTGTCTTTGGCACAATAATGGGTCTCATTGTGGCTGGAGTAGTCATTCAATTTGAAGGTACATGTTTACTTTATTTCTTTTTCTGAGAAAATGTGAAATTTTAATTAAAAGTCGGGAGAATCTTTAATACGATCTTTTTGGACCAAAACATACCCTAACTGGGGGATTCAAATAGAAATCGGAGAGGCAGTTCCTGTAGTTATAAGAACGTTCACTTTTTAATCTTCGTCTGAATTTGTCAAAAATTGTTCTAGAGTGCTGCATGGTTATTTTGGCGCGTGTTCATAGTCAAAACTAACGCCCTTAACTTGTTTTTAACCGAGTTTTAAAAAAGGAGGAGGTTATGAATTGCACAAGCATCTTTTTTGTCATGTATGTTCACCCATTTCTTCGTTATTACTGGTCTGATTTAATATGCCCAGGACACTGGCGGTATTGTTGCGATGTATGGCCACGCCTTTGGCCAAGGTAGGCCAACCTTTGGGTCACGGGAAGAGTTGACACTGGCCCAAGGGCTGGCTTTTCATTTCCATTTGTTCGGAAAGCGCTTCGAAATTACTTGCCACCAAAAAAAAAAGCTTTTACACATTCTCTTTCTCTAATTACAGGTTTCTATCGAGCAATTTTTGAGTGGAGACCCTTTTTGTACACTGGCCGGCTGTGCTACAGCGCGTACATGCTGCACATTGCCTTCGTCAGGGTCGCGGCCGTGTCGATGATCGCCGTTCACAGAACCACCATTCTCGCAACTGTAAGTGATGTATCATTCATTACTGCTAGACTGGCGAGCCTCACTATCGGGAAGGAAGGAACTAGCAATCGATGATTTCTTTGCTCAAGAAGCGTAGAAAAGATTATACAATATGTTCAAAAAACCCTGTTCGATCCCAAAGGTACTATAGGCATACCAACGACATTACCGAATAAATACGAAACATAATATTAATGAAAGAAGAAAGTAAACATTTATGAATTTTAGAATGCATGATTTTTGTGCATAAATACTGGTGGTATTTATGCACAAAAATCATACCACCATTTCGAAATTTCATTGCGAAATTTCTGATAAGAAAAAACCAAAAACACCTTTTTAAGGTACCCGAAGAATAACCATCGGGAGACTATTACTAAGCCTCCGCTGTCCGTCCGTCCGTACTTCCGTCTGTCTGTCAGCGGGCTGTATCTCACGATCCGTAATAGGTAGACAGTTGAAATTTTCACAGAATGTGTATTTCTCTTGCCGCTTTAATAAAAAAATAATAAAAATTAAAGGGGCTCCCCTACAACTATGATGGTACGGAACCCTTCATGCGTGAGTGCGACTCGCACTTGGCCGGTTTGTCAACATCAACGACTCATGCGCAAACAAATACGTTGAGTATTCTAAAACCTTTTCCTCTTCTTCCAGGTACTGCAAGGCTTCACGATAGCAACGGGTTCATTCATAGCAGCATTCTTTTTCTGGATGCTGGTTGAAACACCTTTCGCGAACGTCACTGATATTCTCCTTAAGAAGCGCAGAACACTAGCTGTTGAAGAAAAGAATGAGACTGTTAAGGACACCAAGAAAACAGAAAATGAGAATGGAACAGATATGACTCAAACTCAAGTAGAAGATGGTACTATTGTTATTAAAATGGGAACCAGTTCGTAATTTAGTATCCAACAACATAGACACTGCAACAGTTATCCCCGAAGGGCAGGGTGTGCCTACAGTAAGCACGACGACCAATTAAGCCATACGAAACGAATTTAAGCTGATCTCTCATTATACGGGAAGCTCATACAAAGCGGGGTCAGGTTATACTGGATTTGTATAGCTTGATGTCACCGTGTGTACACTCATATTTCACCAGTTGTGTATGTTCATGTCCCATGATATAAGGGGCGAACCTATTGCCATCAACTGGGGTACAAATGCAGACTCCGGGTTAATAATAGAATTATCTAACAATAAGTAGATTATTTTGTAATTTATGGCGAAACCATTTTGTGAACGAATGTAATGCCAAGGAAGAAAGTGACGAACACAGAGTAAGAAAACGTCTTGACGGCGTACTCAACACTTGCCATGCCAACTAAGCGTGTCAATCTTTATCGCATTTCAAGACTAATGACCGCAGATCGGAATAGAGAGAATTTATTTGCCTAAACGTCAGGGAAGTACTGTTTTAAGCCTTCACGGTTTAAAATTACACTTACACTGTTACTTACGGGATATCCGCCGGTGTCGTAATAAGGACTCCATAAAACCTATTGATACAGTGTGTGTGTTTTGCCGTGACTTTGTATCGAGTTACAGTAGTGCGCGTAGCAAAAGACTAAGAAAGGGGTCGACAGATTTGTCTGCACCTAACAATTTATTTACCATCCACCCGCATTCTCCAGTCATCCCGCGATCATGGCGCTTGCAGCAGCTTCGAAACATCGGGAGCTCAGAATAATTGATAATCACGGAAAATATCCCATAAGTGATACACTGTCACTTACGGGATATCTTCGGTGATTCAAGGTAGAAAGTAATAATGGGTTAAACCTTCCTATAATTTAACAGCTTTGTAATAATTACGTTGTTTTATAGTGATCCGCATGTTACTTACTTCCTTAGGTAAATCTACCTATTCCGAACTCTGCCAATGACGTATAAAAACTGACGGCTTTGAAGGTGGTCTGAAACAGTGGCTTCTAGACGCTGTCGTCGCGGTGATTCCTTGCTCTGTGGTTATCAAGTTAAAGATAATATTCTTTTAACCATTGATACGAAAAGAAGGTAATAAAGTTTAAATAGTGCAAGTGGTGTCATGCCGTATATAGTAGTTAGGTATGGAAAGGGATTATGGGACCGATAAATTTTGTTGATGTTTTGAACGAAACACATAATGTATTGTTGATGTGTTGAAATGTTGTTGTGCCATTCTGCTTTCCTGGTTTGTGATACAATAAATATGATTTGTTGCCAATTGTGTTTACCTATTTTATTATAATTTATATTCTCAAAATACCATCCAAAATCAAATTATTTATTTGTGAAACATGAGGACAATATAATAAGATCTAATTCAAATCTCAGGATCGCTGTGTTTAACCTAATAGGCATACAAATTTTGGATACTTATACTTATAATTAATAAAAAATCATGCATTTTATTATTAACTTTATTTACATCTTTACAAATCAATTACATTTTTAAATATTCCTTAGAAAAAACAATATAAAAAAAAAACATTTAAAAATATAAAAAAAAATATCCCACCAGTATCGGGAACAGGGTCCAAGCTACCGGTCAGGGGTCTAGAGCGAGGAACCTCCTAATAATAAAAGCCGTATCCAGGAGTACCGCTGCCTGAATCAAGTCCTTGATCCATCTGCCTAACGAGAGCCTCCTCAGGCATTGGTCGAGGCTCTTGGCAATTAAGCCATGGGCTGATACGACTATCGGCACAATAATCGCTGAGTCCACATCCCAAATGTCGACAACCTCGCGAGCCAAGATACTTGATTTGCTTATCTTTCTCGGCTTTCTCGAGGTTCTCATCATGCGGGACGGTCATGTCAACAATCATTGCGCGCCGCTCTGATCGACAAAATTTTATTCGAATTATAATTATTAAAATTTTATACAAATTAAATTAAACAATTACCCTTAGATAGAATTTAGCTTAAATAAATCAGACATTTGACTCACACAATGACATACTTAATTATTATTTATTTAAATTTTCTGTTAAGAATTCACCAATGGAATAGTACGCTTTTTTAACCATAAAATCTGTTAGCATTCTTTTCAATTTGTTAACATCATTCTCAACTCTTATGGTCGTGAGTATCATATTATAATTTTTTGGAGCCATTTCCAGAAAGTTTTTGCGTATAATGCTGTTTTATAAGGCATAGCGTGAATTTTGTTCCGGTGATGATTACTAGTCAGGGTTTCAAACAACTGAAAGTATTTTTTAACGAACATTGCTATTTCAAATGCGAATAGATTTAGAAAAGTTATTATTTTTAGCTCAATAAAGTGTGGTCTACAAATATCAGTAGCTTTTATTGGCCTACTTATCTTAAACACTTTTTTGTGCCTTAAACAATAGCTCCCTATCTGATTAATTTCCCCAGAACATTATGCCATAGAGTAATGTAAAAGACACGTATGCATTATATGCAAGTTAGTACAGTTTCGCGGCTTGCTATTTTACTGAGATTAAGCTGACCGTACTGGAACTGATTTAGTCTTTTTATTTACTGCTTTAATGGCTTACAATGCTCTAAATATTCTGCTCCATACACAGCTCGGACACATTTTTTTTGTGCAATTAATGCTCTGTTCACATCTACTGAATTTTCCTATATTCATCATCATCATCATCATTTCAGCCGAAAGACGTCCACTGCTGGACATAGGCCTCCCCCAAGAAGGGGGGGTTTTGCCATAATCGCCACGCTTGGCAGGCGGGTTGGCGATCGCAGTATGGTGTTATAAAACACAGAGAACGCTGCTGACCATTCTCTGGTAAGTCCCTTAGTCGCCTCTTACGACACCCACGGGAAGATATGGGATGGTGCTATTCTTTACGTCCGGACACCATACAGAACAAATTACAGAATTTCCTATATTACGAGGCTGTAACGCAACACAGGTGCAACATAGCCATGATAAGCATTTGGGCAGTTTCTTTACTGTCTTTCATCTCAGTTTTGGAGAACAAGCACAAATTTGTCGAGTCGAGTGCAGACTCTTTTTACATGTTCTTTTCAATTTAATTTTCGTCAAGAACTATTCCCAAGAATGAAGGTACGGGTTCCAAAATTAAATAATTGTAGTGTATTTGAGGTGGTTTTACCAAAGAATTGTATGTTTGAAATTGTACTAACTTTGTTTTTTCAATGTTTACACATAAATTATTAGATTCCAGCCATTTCATTCCTTTTAGTATTTAATTTTAGTGTCAGTTTCTAGTTCATTCCTATTTGAAGATTTTATTGTGAGATTGGTGTCATCAGTAAATAGTGTACAATCATGTTTTAGGCTCTTGCAAAGGTTTTTTATATAAATTATAAATAAAATAGAAATGTTGGCCCTAATACGCATCCCTGGGGAACACTACCACTACTTATATTTAACTCTGAAATGTATGCTTTTTTGTGTTATCGTCAATTTTTGATACTACTGCCCTTTGCCGGCGACTTGATAAATAACTTTTAAGACAGTCATGCGCCTTACCTCTTATGGCCGTATTTCTCCATTTTGCAAAGTAGGCGATTATGTGGGACAAATTCGAATG
Organism: Noctua fimbriata; assembly: GCA_905163415.1. Lineage (NCBI taxonomy): Eukaryota > Metazoa > Arthropoda > Insecta > Lepidoptera > Noctuidae > Noctua > Noctua fimbriata. The sequence goes on along the minus strand of LR990939.1, from coordinate 1,944,957 downwards.
CTTTGCTCATATCTAAAAATACTGATAATACAGACATTTTGTTATTGAGGGCTTCAGATATCAGTTTGACCAAAGTAAAACAAGCAAGTGAAGTTGAAATATTCTTCCTATGTAGAAATTGTTTCTCAGTAAGAATGCTGTTTTTATTTAAAAAGTTGATAAGTTTCCCTTAAATTGCCTTTTCAGAATCTTTGTAATGGGTCTACAATTGAACATATCCGTGTGGTTACCTTATTTTTAAAGCGGGTTGTCATATAATATACATAGAGGGTGTAAGGGACCACACTCCTCAAACTGATGGGCTGAATTCAGTATAGCATATCTAAGATGACCGGTACAATTTCAGGAATGTTATGGGAATCCATTTTTGTTTTGTTTTATTTCCTCATACGCAATGTATCGTTACCGTAGCAAATCGCACGTAGCGAACGGCAATCGCGCCGCCGAATTCGATGAATTCTGTAGCTAGTCAGGAAGTGAACAGCTGATTTCACGCGTCGTTCAAATCAAATATCAAATTAAATATGTTTATTTTCAATATCAATTAATACATATATATATATATATATTATTAAAATTATTATAAAATCAATTATTCATTTTCAAATTCCATAAATTTCTTAATGCTAAAGAAACAACTATTTTGTAGCCACTCTGTCAATTTTTTTTTAAATAAATTACACTGCAACAATTTCAAATCATTTGTTCGTAAGAGTATTTCAACGTCCATTGTTAGATTTTTGCCGTACTACTTACATAAATGGAGTGCTGCGTAGCACGTTAACAGAAACAGTGTATCGCACCCAGTGTATTTTTATTACACGAAACCCATCGTCTGTCCACATGATGTACGAGCCTAACGGAGTAAATTCGACATCATCATCATCATTTCAGCCGAAAGACGTCCACTGCTGGACATAGGCCTCCCCCAAGAGGGGGGTTTTGCCATAATCGCCACGCTTGGCAGGCGGGTTGGCGATCGCAGTAGGGTTGTTGTAAAACACAGAGAACGCTGCTGCCCATTCTCTGGTAAGTCCCTTAGTCGCCTCTTACGACACCCACGGGTAGATATGGAAAAAAAAAAAAAAAAAAAAAAAAAATCCGACATAGGGATATTTTATACACCAAGACGAACTACCTACAGTGCCTCTTCACATAGCGCGAAAAACACCAATTTACAAACAATAATCAAATCATTACTGACCACGTTCTTTAATTATGACTTTATAAAATATTTTTGCATACTTTGAAGCAATCTTTTGTTTCCTGTTGTAATATTTAAATAAAATCTCCCATACATTAAAAAAAAAACATAAAATTATGAAAAAAACTGCATAAAAACATTGTTGTCAAGGTAACTACGCAGGTACTGGTTTTGGCGCATAAAAGCAAAAAGCATAGCTTATCACAGATTGTCATTACTTAGTATTAAATCTGATTCTAATTGGATGTGTCGAGTGTGTCGAAGCGCAGTGCTACCAGAAAGCAAAATGTTTAATAAATTACTATTATTCGTTCTGGTCCATAGTTCAACTGCTGCGATATTCAACCTCAATGGTAAGTGCATGTGCTTTTAGATCTTTTTTAATTGTGTTTTTTTATTAAGCTGTTCCATACACTTTCTTTTTTATTATACTCGTAATCCATATGTTTGTAGTTATCATATTGTATTGCAACATATGCACAGGTTATTGGTTATTGCAAATTATTTGTTGCGCCATAAAAACAGATTAAATTTGCCTCCCTCCCGCCTTAAAACACACTCATCTAGTCCATATTCCATGTCAATAAAAATATATAATAAATTACCAGAAGACTTCAGAAACCAAAATAAAACCAGTATATTTTTAAATAAATTAAAGCAATACTTAATTAAAAAAGCTATTACACAGTTCACGAATATCTAATGGATAAATTCAACAATTTCTCATAATTATAAAAAAAAAGATATTTAATAAGCAAAACTTAACAAAAATAAATTAAACTTTAACACTCATACTTTTTTATATATACACAATAAATTATACTAAAACACTACAAAATAATAATGAACAATTTTTAAAGCGAGTAAACAAATAAGCAATTTTAAATATAATTAAATAAATAAACAATGAACAGATAGACTTACATATAAAATATTAATAGATTAAGTAAATGATTGGAAATATAAAATACTTAATAGGATAGAAAAAAATTCAAACTTAACAACAAGGAAAAGTAATAAAGCGCTCTTCCTCTCTCTACTTATTTAAAAAAAAATGCTGTGCCCGACAGGGTCCATAATTGTTTCTATTTTTTTTATTTACCACCTGTAAGTGTACATTATGGATATAGCAAGAAACGATTTGATTTGATTTGATTTGATTAGGTTGATCTTCAAGGTTAAGCAGCGCTTGCCAGGGTTGGTCTGTGGATGGGTGGCCATCCATTAAAACTCGAGGTGTACCTAATAGTAAACTCACATTTCGCCAATTATGTTTAAGACCCATGTAATAGGGGCGAGCATATTGCCATAAACCGGGCACAAATCCAGGCTCTGGCTCTGGAGTCGGATTTCAAAAAAAAAACTTTTTGCATTTGATATCTCATTTGCTATTATTTTTCATCATCCAGAGGACACGAGCACCGGGTGAAACCGCGGCACACATTAAGTGTTAACATAAGTGTTTATTAACTCTCCCATTCCTATTTCCAGTGACTTAAACATACCTAAGTGGCGAAATGTGATTAACTTAATATATCTACCGATACCTTTGAATACAGTGTGTAAGGGACAGCCCTCCAAAAATTCATGGGGTGAATTGGTGGTACTAGAAATTATTCCAAGAATATTATGGGAATACAGTAAATTTCATAATGTTTAATTTCCTCATATGCAATATCTTGTTATCGTGGCAAAACGCACGTAGCGAACGGCAAGCGCGACGCTGAATTCGATGAACTCTGTAGGTAGGCAGGAAGTGAACAACTGATTTCTCGCGACGTTCGTTAGAGTATTTCAACGTTCATTGTTAGATTTTTGATTTTTGCCGTACTATTTACATAAATGGAGTGCTGCGTACAGGGAATGTAATTTTACATTGAAATAAAGGACCTGAAAACTGGAAAACAACAGGAACTGAAAAAAAAATCCGGAGAAAAATCCGGTGGAATATGATTCAAAATAAGGAGCTGAATGCTCCCTGTCAGTTTGAGAAGGGCTGTCCCTTACACCCTGTATAATGCGTATTTATTAATAACTTATTTCTTTTAAATGCTATCCTTGACTCCGTAATTACTGGAGTTACTGTAAAGTCAAAAGAATCATTTTCCTGCCTCGTTGGTCAAGCAGTCGCAAGACGCTACTGCTAAGCATAAGGTACTGTGTTCGATACTGTGGTCGGGCAAAGTGTTATTGCGTTTTTCCATCAGAAATTCATCCTCGAAATCTGAATCCTGGTTGATAACAGTCAGTAGGCTCCCTATTAAATGGAGCAAAAACATAACTGGTGAAATTTAGGTATACTATTAGGTACGGTACACCTCTTTCTAAACCTTCGGGAGGAATCCCGAAGGGTTCGGCAGTTCTTCTATCTAACATAACATCACGCCTGTAAAGGCATGATGTTATGTTATGTGCATTGTACTTTTGATATTCATACTAAATTATGTAAACGATGGAACTCATGTGCTATTGTTTGTCTTAAAATAATTTAATTACTGTTCGCGCCTGCTCATATTTTCAGAGCAATTCATCACATTTGTGTTTTGCGTCTACAGCATTTTTTTTTTGTTTTATATTCACTTTTTGTAAGGTAGACCGACCAGAAAAAATTGTACGCATCAGTTTTGGCTCCGCTGATAAAAATTCTAAATTATTCAGTATTATACAACTATCAAGTTATCCATGAGTTTTTCTTAAAGAAATTCCAATATTGTGCTCAAACAATAAAAGTTGGCGACCGTGACAGGACTTTTCAAGAAATTCGGTAACATAGTACACGAGTTGCGTCATACTCGGCGATACAAAGGTTACAAGAAGAACGAAAATTGGAGGCTACAAAAATACAAGCAGTCAGCCTGGTCTTCCGTGCCAACGATTCAGCTAAAGATCGTATCGGAAATCCATCAAGACATCAATATCACCAAGTTAAGTGCCTTCCTTTGTTCCGTTCTACCTCACCAAAGTACATCCAAATTCCATACCATAATCCGTTCTAAATTACCTCTAATCCATTAACTAGCCTCTATTAGTGCTATATTCCTTAATTTTATAGGTTTTATCATGCCAAATAAGTAAAGGTAAAGGTACCTACATTTACCGTCCACTATAAAATTATATTTTTTTTTTCCAATTTCACGTTTTTGTTCATCATCTTCATTTGCAAAATAACGTACACATAAGTAAATAAATTTTATCTTAACTGTCATACTCCTAAACCGATATATTCGGTATTTTCCCTATATTTAAGCGATTTGCCGAAATTTTCAGGCGTTATCCTGTGGCCAAATCGCACGACTAAGCCTGCAGCCATCACTGCCGGTGTGCTGAGTGAGGCCCTGCAGCCAGCTGAAACCAGTCTCCCAGGGGATACCACCGAGAGGAGGAGCGTGAGAGTATCATTATTTTATTTCTTTTCCGAATCAGTGTGGACATTGTCGATATATTCAAGCTCCATTGGGTTGAAGACCAGTACTAAATATTTGATTCACTTACCTAAGCTTAGTTTACATTTGATTACTGTTCAAAATGACGTACGAGGGTGGCGATAAATCCTCTGCTACGGTGTCTTTAAGAGAATTACTAGTAAAACGTAGTTCAATTAAAGGACAAATTACAAAATTTAGAAACTATTTAGATAAAATTACTAAATTACCTGAGTTATCAAATATAGACCTTGCGGAATTGAATTTAAGATTAAATAAGTTTCAAGGATTATCGACAAGGTTTGATGATTTGCAGACAGAGATTGAAGTTTTAAATGCTCCAAATATTCAAGTAGAAATTGATGAGCGAGAACGCATTGAACAAGACATAGTTCAAAATATAGCCATAGCCAAGACGGCACTACAACAATATAGTAGTGATGATGATGGTAAGCGCCGTCAGTCTATCCTTGTAAATGCGGACTCTGATCATCAAAACTTGAGTTTTAGATTGCCTCAAATACAAATTTCCAAGTTCGATGGATCACACTTTCGCTGGCTCGAATTTCGGGACACATTTCTTAGTTTAATTCATAAAAATGAGCGCATTCAAGATATACATAAGTTTCATTATTTAGTTTCATATCTGGATGGCGACGCTGCGCGTGTTATATCAAATCTCGAAGTGTCTTCCGCTAATTACCAAGAGGCTTGGAAACAGGTTTGTGAGCGATACGATAACAAAAGGATTCTCATGAATTATCACTTAAACTCTTTAATAAATATTCAACCAATAACGCGTGAGTCAGATAAGTCTCTTCGGTGTCTAGTTGATAACGTCACTAAAAATCTAAGAGCTTTAAATAGCTTAGGTCTACCTACAGACCACTGGGACATGTTACTTATATTTATTTTATCGCTTAAAGTGGATAGTCGCACCATACTAAAATGGGAAGAATATCGCAACACAATAGATTGCGTGAATGACGTGCCCACTTTGGAGCAATTTAATAAATTTTTAATTGACCGCGCTAATGTACTAGAATCATTTAATCAAAATAAATCTATAAACAACAATAATTCTAAATCACAACAAAACCCACGTCCGGCTAATCAATCAAATCATAATAAATCCTCTTCTAATAAATCAAGCCGTAATCAAAATACCAATGTCTTAGCTTCCACTACACAAGTTCGTAATAATTCTTCAACTGTTTATTTATGTGTAGTATGCAATGGAAATCATAGGATTTATGACTGTCCAACCTTTAAGTCAAAATCCATTCCAGAGAAAATGTCATGCATATCACAATATAAGTTATGTATAAATTGCCTACGCCAAGGTCATCCTGCGTCTGAGTGCGGCATGGGTTCGTGTCGGCATTGCAACCAAAGGCATAATACTCTTCTCCACGATCCTAGCGTATCAGCTAACTGTAACATAACGAACGCAAATAATGACATTAAGGGGGAGACCGTAGTAGCTTTCTCTCAACAAAATAATGGTCATGTATTTTTGTCTACGGCTATTATAGAAGTTTACAATCCTCTAAATAACAAATCCGAAAGGGTTCGCGCGCTGTTAGATAGTGGCAGCCAATCTACTTTCGTTACAAAATACCTGCAACAAAAATTAGGTTTAATGTGTAATACGTTAAATCCATTAAACGTTATAGGAATAGGAAATAATCAATGTGACACAGTATTAGAAAGTTGTGTTACTCACCTGAAATCGATCCATGGCACTTACCAAGTTAAGTTGTCTTGCTATGTTCTCAAGCAACTTACCGGAGACATTCCAAAGGTTTCAGTCGATATACATCATCTGAAAATACCAAATGGTATTATATTAGCCGATCCTAAATTCAATGAACCTGCGTCCATTGAGATGATCATTGGTGCAGATATCTTCTGGGATATACTAGTCAGCGGACAACGCTCCCTAGGCCCAAATAATCCTAAATTACAAAATTCTAAATTAGGTTGGCTTATAGCCGGCCCTATCAATGTACGAAAATGCAATCAAAATATTCAATGCAATCATGCAATTGTTTCAAACAACAACTTGGATGAAATGCTCACTAAATTCTGGGAACTCGAGAGTCTTCTCCAAAGAAAGATTCTCAGTCCCAACGAAATAGCATGTGAAAAACATTTTCACAAAACCACAACTCGATTGAGTAATGGCAGATTTAGAGTGAAGTTGCCACTAAAGGATTCACCTGACTGCCTTGGTGATTCTTATAACCAAGCTAAAAAACGTTTCAAAAATCTCGAAAAAAGATTTAGTAAAAATCCGACACTAAAGTCACATTACGTAGAATTTATACGTGAATATTCTAACCTAGGACATCTTTCAAGGTCTTCTATTGCAATACCAAATCCTTCATACTTTTTATGTCATCATGCTGTCTTCAAGGAGGACAGTGAGTCCACCAAGATTCGCGTAGTCTTTGACGGCTCGACTCCTACAACCTCTGGCTACTCTCTAAATGACCTCTTAATGGTTGGGCCTAATCTTCAGAATTCTCTTTTCTCCATTCTAATTAGAGCACGTCAGTATAAGTACATTTTGACTGGAGACATAGCTAAAATGTATAGACAAATTGCTATGGATCCAAATGATTGTGATCTTCAACTAATATTATGGAGAGAAGATGAGTCGCATCCTATCCAAACTTTGCGTTTAGATACTGTCACTTACGGTACTGCAAGTGCCAGCTATCTTAGCACTAGATGTCTGTGGCAGGTAGGAGAAGAGTGTGATGACGAATCAATTAAAACTATAATACAAAATGACTTCTTTGTCGACGACGTCATTACAGGCTCAGATAATGAAGATCAACTAATATACATCCAACAGGCACTGTCTACTGCTCTAAATGCAGCTTGTCTTCCCCTGCGAAAATACAAAACAAATTTACCTAAATTATGTCATAATATAGAAATGAATACAAAGGAAAAACTTACCTTGAGTGAATCCTCCAGTACTCTTGGCCTAGGGTGGGATCCAAGTGATGACACGTTCAATTTTCCTGTAAAAAATAACAATATAAATAACACTATTACAAAAAGATTTATAATGTCGCAATCACTTCGTATTTTTGATCCACTTGGGTTCTTAAGCCCATGCATAATTCAATCTAAAATATTAATTCAAAGACTGTGGATCAAGGGAATTGATTGGGATCAATCTGTACCTGAGGATATACAGAAAAGTTGGAATGAAATCTCAAAAAACTTACCGTTACTTGCAGATCTTCATATTCCACGTAAAGTAATTGGTGACTCACCAAGGTCCGTAGAACTGCATTCGTTCAGCGACGCCTCTCAAGTTGCCTACGGAGCTTGTATTTACATGAGAACGCTGAATGAAAATGGTGAAGTGACAGTGAGGCTATTATGTTCAAAATCCAAGGTTGCTCCTATAAAACCCATCACCATACCTCGCCTCGAGCTTTGCGCGGCGTTGTTATCAGCCAAACTATGTCGATCTGTTACCGACTCCTTAAGACTTAGTCCTACAAAAATTACGCATTGGTGCGATGCTAATATCGTATTATGCTGGATAAACAATGACCCAAGTAAGTTAAAAACATTTGTGGCAAATAGAATAGCTGAAATTTTAGAACTTACTAATCGCGAGGATTGGCGTCATGTTCCCACAGACGTTAACCCCGCTGACCTAATTTCTCGAGGTGTGAACGCTAATCACCTTCGCGACAATTTGATGTGGTGGCAAGGCCCCTCGTTTTTATACAACGATGAAACAAAATGGCCAAAACTGCATCAAAATCAAAACATTGAGCTACCTGAAGTAAAATGTCATTATATTAATTTACCTGAATCTACATTCGATTTCAAAGTATTTTCAAATTTTTCTAAATTACAAGGAACATTTGCATATGTTTTACGCTTTTTACACAACTCAAAACCATCAAATATACTCAATCGCCTAGTAGGCCCTTTATCAGTGCATGAATTAAATAATTCCTTTATTTTTATTTGTCGAGTTGCACAAAAACAATCTTTTCCTCTTGAATATAAAAGAATTCAATCGAAATTATCACTATTGCCTAAATCAAAATTATTATGCTTATCTCCTTTCTATGAGCCCGCAACTAATCTAATAAGAGTTGGGGGGAGATTACATAATTCCAATTATTCATTTAGTAAAAAACATCCAATATTGTTGGATTCTGCTCATTATGTAACAAAACTTTATTTTGTATACGAACACTTACGAAATTTACATGCTGGTCCGCAGTTATTGCTGGCATCAATCAGAGAATCTGTGTGGCCTTTAAACGGAAGAAGGTTAGCTAGAAGCGTTGTAAAGCAATGTGTTACTTGCGTGCGTGTTCGTGGGCAAACTCTATCCCCAAAAATGGGTAACTTACCAAAAAATCGTGTCTCCGTTGACTTTCCGTTCAAATCTGTTGGAATTGACTACGCCGGTCCCTTTCTTATATTAAATCGCAAAGGACGTGGTGCTAGATTAGTAAAATGCTACTTATGTCTATTTATTTGTTTGCGTTTTAAATGCGTTCATTTAGAACCGGTCAGCGATTTGACTAAAGAAGCTTTTATTATGACATTTCGTCGATTTGTTGCCCGCCGCGGCAGACCAGCGGAGGTTTGTTCTGACAACGGACGAAATTTCGTTGCCGCTGCTAAGGAACTAAGCAATTTTCTAAAATTAAATAGTGAGTCTCTTTCTCAGTTTGCAACAGGAGAAGGAATAAAATTTTCATTTATACCTGCTTACAGCCCTCACTTCGGTGGAATTTGGGAGGCTGGAATCAAGGCTGCTAAATATCATGTCAAAAGAGTCATGGGAAATTCCCATCTTTCTTTCGAAGAAATAGGCACTTTATTCGCACAAGTAGAGGCAGTTCTAAATAGTCGCCCTCTGTGCCCAATGTCTTCATCCCCTGACGATTTCCTATCCTTATCCCCAGGGCACTTCCTGATTGGCAGACCACTCAATGCGCTGCCAACACCAGTTCAAGACGATTGGAAAACCACCCATCGAAACCGGTACGCTCGCCTTGAGCAAATAAGGCAAGACTTCTGGAAGCGCTGGCAAAAGGAATATATCTCCGAACTTCATCAACGCACCAAATGGAAGACTGACGCTAAGAAGTTAAACATCGGAGATCTTGTCATTTTACAAGAAGACAATACACCACCACTCAACTGGCGCCTCGGACGTATTGCCAGACTTTTCCCTGGATCAGACGGCATATCTCGAGTCGCAGATGTCAACACAGCAAGAGGCTGCGTGCGTCGATCTCTAGTTCGCCTGTGCCCTCTCCCTACTGGTGAAGATTTTCAAGGTTGAAGCTCTCCATCCTTCAACGGGGGGAATTTATGTTCGCGCCTGCTCATATTTTCAGAGCAATTCATCACATTTGTGTTTTGCGTCTACAGCATTTTTTTTTTGTTTTATATTCACTTTTTGTAAGGTAGACCGACCAGAAAAAATTGTACGCATCAGTTTTGGCTCCGCTGATAAAAATTCTAAATTATTCAGTATTATACAACTATCAAGTTATCCATGAGTTTTTCTTAAAGAAATTCCAATATTGTGCTCAAACAATTACTATGATCTCGTCGTGATCTTTGACGGTGTGACTGTCTGTCACGTACTCCTAATTATTAAATAAATATCTTAGCCATTAGTCTTATTTCAAAAATCATCACACGGTATCGGCCACTTACAGACACATTAAACCTCTACTTTATGGCTTGACAGCCCGACAAGTTACCGTAATTAACTATGAGGCGTCCTTTCTTCCATTGAATTGTAAAAAAATATTGCATCACTTGGAAACGCATGAATTCTCTACTTAATGGGAAAGGGACGACTAACTGACAGGCCAAATGTAATATTTCAACAAATTCCTAAGAAACAGTAAAAAATTACCCGATTTCTAAGTGATTCTAACGCGACATCTGCTTACCATGTTTTGTGTTTAACACGGCCGGACTCTTAAAAACAATTGAGACGTTTGCACAAAAAGAGCAATAAACCAATTCTGTAAAAAGTATGGGAACCGACCCAAGCGTGGTGGTTTTTGGAGGCTGGAGTCAAAGAGCTAGGACGACCTTGGTTAGGTTCGGGAAGTTAGCGTAGTCTTGGTACCAAGATGGACATGTCCCCGAAGACTGTCGTAAGAGAGCGATTAGTATTTTATAAGTTAAATATAACTATTAGTAACACGTTTAGTTAAAGTGAGTGTCGAGACGCAGAAGGAGAAGCTGTGGCGGAGGCGAAACTGGTATTGTGCACAGTACTCTGTAAGTTTAGTTATAGAATAATCATCTTCAATGAACACGTGGTAAGTGTTAACTATAAGTACTATATATTAAGTAGTAGCTTGGCGATGGTGCAGAGAGACTGTTAATAATCATTTATTTCAGTATGACGGAACAGCCGCTTTATCATCACAAGGTATACTATTATCTCATGTGTTATGTGTTCCACCTCCTATTCCAACCCTTGGCACATATTCATCATCTGCGTTTGGTTTAGGGAACGGGGACCGCCTTCGCTACACTGCACACACATTTCATGCAAACGACATGCACACTAAACAAAAACACACCTGACTATTGACTATTGACTTTGATCTGACTCACCACAAATTTAAGGCAGAACCGTAATATTCGCATTCCAATTAGAATAAACTATATTATTCAGTGGTGTAGGCAGCACCGTAATATTCAAGGATTGATTAAAACAAATTATATTGCTCAGTAATATAATGCCGACATGTACTTGTGGTACAAATCAACCAAATGCTGCTGATGAATACTGCTTCCTGTAAAGGTCTAGCTCAGAAACATTGCGTAGAGATTGTTGGCGCTAATTTCAGGGAGTGGGGGTAAGTTTCACCAAGTATCCTAAACTGAATGAATAGCTACGTTCTTAGGAACGCTAGGGACTGTGTCTCGTTAAAACAAACCCTGGCTGCCACAGGCCTATTACTGAATCGACACTATTTAGCGAGACACGCAACCACGACATGGGGCAGAGTAAAGAAATGTGAAGTGACGATGGAATAACCACTTCGGCGTCCACCAATAACAATCGCAATATGTTCTGCTACAGACCGAGTCTACGGTACGCTTGTGCAAATTGTGTTATAATATAGTAATTGGGGTAATCTGCCATAAAAGTGTTATTAACGTGGGTACGCGTATAAGTAGAAATACTAGAAACCTGTCTTCCTCAATGGCAGTGGCCTCACAACCCACTGCCTTAGGATTGGGAAAGACATGTAGGTAGAGCTTAGGGAACGTGACCTGTTAGAGTTCGTAGCAGTGTCCTCAGTAGGGCTATGCACTTAGGTCTAACAGAACACGTACGCCGGACAAACGTTGTAAAACGGTTCCATGTTGTAACATGGAATCGTTTGCGTTTGCTAATCGGCATCTAGTATTTTGGAATCAAATAAATTAACGTAACGAATAAATAAATAAATTCTTAAGCGCAAGCGTAACGTTTCCTTTACCAAACATTTCATGATATATCATATCTTTGCGTCCTCTTGTCTCATTAGCTTCATACCTTATTATTAATTTAGTTTTATAAGATTCGATATTATTCATGTATATGTCTTAACTCTGAATCCCTAATATTAACTTCACCCAGTACCCCTCCTTGTCCCCTAGCTTCTAAAGTCAGAACAGGGCTGGAGGTCAGTTGGTTAGAAGTCGGTGGAAAGATGCCCAAGTTTGGAGTCGAATCTTACAAGGCCGTGCGGATGGTGGGGCGCGGCCTCTCCACCTTCGAGTGGAGCCGACATTAACACTAATATTTGCATGATTTAGGAAAAACGAAAATTTTATCAGCCTAGGGTAATTTACGAACAGTCACACTTACTTAAATTGTAATATACAGGTAATTGTTGTATTTATAATTGACTCTATGGTCAATTTGCAAAAAAAAAACTGATTAGCAGAACATACAAAGTTGAAACTATTTTCAACTTTGTATGTTGTGTCAAAAGAAATACTGAGCAGCTAATTAAAATTAAATAATAAAATTGACGGCACGATTGGCATAGTAGCTGAGCGAGTGGATGCTGCAGCAGGTTCCCCCACGGAAAACATATTTGTATGGCCTACAGGTTTTTGTTCCGGGTCTGGCTGTTCATGTGTATGAGTTGAAATGTCTGTAAACGCACTCACTGTATAGGAGAAATGACTTGTATAGGTCAACAGTATTAAAAAAAGAAAAACATTGTAACTTACACAAAAAACAAGACGATTTCTATAAATAATTAATAGCCCACTAATCCGTCTATAAAATATAAAACAAATTATTATCATACTACCTTATGCCCGCGGCTTCGCCCGCGCTGTTTTCGGTAATTATCCCACGGGATTGCACTACCGGTGCCAAATTTCACCCAAATCCGGTCAACCGTTCTTGCTTGAAAGAGCAACAAACATCCATACATCCTCACAAACTTTCGCATTTATGATAGTAAGTAAGATTCGAAGTTCAGTATTTGTTCACTATTTTCCAACATTATTTGGTCAAATACCTTTTCTTACATCTATCCATATGGTTCCATCTTCATTATTCTCCATTGCGATCAACAGCGACAGCTAATTTGATTCATGTTTAGCGCCGAATGTTGTACGGTAGCCAACATTTTAGTGGTAACAAAGCCAGTATAAGCAGGCCCCATATTCTATTGTAACTCCGTATTATGTTAGACCAGCTCAAGGTCAAAGTCAACACTTTGACCAACGACTTGACTCGACTGTAAATTCATTGCTGTTATTTTCTAGATACGGAGTATGCTCGCATGCCGCCATTGTTCCACCTGGACAGCTACGAAGAATGCTTCGATGAACCTGATGCGATGTTCTGTTTCGCAGAATTTGTTCTGGTCTCGGATGAGCCCAGCGAACTCCTGACTTTAACACAGGTAAGTAATGGCAAAAGATGTCAACATTATTTGTGTCCCCAATGGTAGTGGTTCTCAGGATGTTCGCGTTCTGTTTTACTATTGAAGGAACGCATTTTTCAAAATCGAAAATCTAATTGAATGACTTACGATTCGAGAGGCCTATGAAAATGATGTCCGCATGCATGCCGCATGCTGAATGGCCGTGCATTGCATACAGGCTGTGGAGGCAATGCCTACATCATAAGATCCAATAAACCTAATTTTCACAATTACTACATAAATAAAATATATCAGTAGTAGCATATAAAATTTACGCACACTCAAACGATCTCTGCATATTATGCATATGCGCACACACACTACTTTATAATAATACGACTAAAACATAAATCACGGTTTCGCTATGTGTAACGCACTGACCTTAGACACTCCTCAAAAATCCTCCGTTATCGCGAGTACGGGAGTCTGGCATCTGCCTACTCAACGCGCAGCCGCTCGACCACGATGCACCGGCGCTTTACGGATAGTGTGGAGACGCGTGGCATGAACGCAGATTTGCGTCATCGCATCTCTAAACTACTGCGCCTCCTGTTCGACGTCGACGGGACCGACGGTAGCGGATCACCGGATCCAGGTTTGGACGATAGTGGCTTCCTCGAGAGCCTTTCTAACGAAGCGTTTCAGCATATAAGACACGCCGTCTCTTTTGGGGGCTGATTTGCTACGACCACCAGCGGTCTGGGTGGAGATGTCGAAACCTATGTATCGGTGATCCGATAGCGTCTCCACCTCCGCTGCTATGAGCGAACGAGAAAGTCCACTACCGAACTGCCCCGCTACCACACACACGTGTAGGCCGAACACCGAGGAACACGGAAACACGGCTTCCTGACGTTTCGGGCGACACAAGTGTTCCCGAGGCACGGCTGCTTCGGGAAATACCGGTATCGTATAACCAGGAAGCCGGACGCTCGGTGCCATCACTACGCCCACTGTGTGGAGGACATGCGCGGCTTACGCTGACCGAGTGTGCCGCGTGGGATGAGCCGTGCCGTGCCCTCGTTACAGAGGTGGGAGGAGACCTGTTGGTGCCAACCGTTGTTCGCCCGCTGGTCACTTTTAAACTTCATCAAATGCTTCCACGTGCTCCATCTGCCTACCTAGTTCGAAAGCTATTGCACGCCACTGCAGGGTCCTGTCATAAATCTCTCGAAATCTTCCGATCAACCGTCACATAACAATATAGCAGTATCTACAGTTAATGACTAATTAGTATCTCCATATTATATCTCTCAGTTAACTTCCATGTTTAGATAAATTATAGCATAACTTTAAACGCATAATCTTATTATGATCTCTCTTGTTTACAGAAAATTTCAGAAAGTTATGTACACTACAACCATACACTGCTACGCCACGGTTTTTGCATGAAGAAATCATGCAGTAAATTCTTCAATGCTTCTGGAACGAATGAGGACATAAGATTGTCCCTTGAAGCATGCACAAACGAAACAATTTATAAGAAGTACAAGTTAAAAACGAGGCTGACTGATGACGTTGATTGTTCCAACCGTGACAGGGACCATCCATTTGATAATTTAGATATAGTTGTTGGAGTAGTCTGCGTCATGGTATTGTTGGCTAACATTATCGCAAGCCTTTGTGATCGCTATTTAATAAAGGGAAAAAATGATGGAGGTAAGCTTTCTTTTCATTGGTTTATTTATTTGCTCCCCTTCACACTTTTTAGGTTTCCGTTGCCAAATGGCAAAAACGGAATCTTTATAGATTCGCCCTGACCATCTGTATTTATGCCCGACCTTATGTCACAGCCATTTCATTTCGAGACTGTTAGCACCACACAGCTAAAATTTGAAGAGCAGGTGTCTTCTAAGAACCGCTACACAACAATGAAGTGAAATTACGATTTAAAACAACAATAAGGTTAGCCCTTTGGTTCTATTTCTTTTATTAAGGTTTTCCATCCAAACATGTAACGAACTCGTATATAACTGTGTGGAGCTTTAAAAAAATATATCGAGTTTCCTAAAATACTTTTTTGTTAAGTAAATGGTTGTTGAGATATTTGCTTCAAAAGCCGTAAAAATTAAATGAAGCTTTTGTATATCGCTTGTATTTGTATTTGTATTATTACAAACTACTTCATTAATCTTCTCTAACTTTTTAGCGCAGGCAGTAAGTTCCGTTTCATTCATTATTAGCTTATCTACTTAATGCCAGTATTTTTACGTGTTTTTTTCAGCTCTTAGATACTTGTATTGCTTTTCAATATATCGGAATTGGAGGAGGTTTATAGCACTGCCTGGAGAAGGACAGGATGATCGTATAAAAGCATTAGGAGGCATTCATGGTATCAGGTAAAGTACCTAGCGAAAATATGCAAAACCTATCAGATATTTTTTTTTCGTACCCATTTTAAATGGTATATTATTTTATATGAGTTTAATGTTTTAATATGTATTTTATTGTTTATATTATTACAGAACGCTGAGTATGTTTCTCGTAGTGTTAGCCCACGCATGTTTCGGCGCCATCATATTGACTGTAAATCCAAAATTTACAGAAGATGTAAGTATGTCATAAAAACCTATAATTATTTTAAGAAATGTTCTACTTGTCGCACCACCAACATTATAATATTACTAGCTGTTCCCGGCATGCGTTGCAATGCACCTTTTCCTACTACCTACCTACTACCTACCCACTGCCTGGCCACAGCCTGCCCACTGCCTGCCCACTGCCTGCCCACTGCCTGCCCACTGCCTGCCCACTGCCTGCCCACTGCCTGCCCACTGCCTGCCCACTGCCTGCCCACTGCCTGCCCACTGCCTGCCCACTGCTTGCCCACTGCCTGCCCACTAGCTGCCCACTACCTACCCACTGCCTACCTTCTGCCCACCTAAGAAACTTCTCCTGACAATAACAAATACACCAAAAAAAATATTGTGAATACGGTCCCGCCGTTCACGCGGCTGGACCGTATTGACGTATGGCGCGTGACCAAGGGAAATAGGGATTCATATTTATATATTAGATTATACAACATTATTATTAGTATATGCGAAACCTGAATATAGTTTGTTCAACTTAAGTAACTGAATCGATTCCAATAATTTTTAAACCATGTTATATTTGTTGTAAAAAGTTACAAGTTGGATATCGAGCGACATTAAGTACCTATAGCAATAATTTAGGTACCTACTGCCAAATTATTATTATCAATGAGCTCAAGACGGCGCTGGAGGCGCGCGCGCGGGCCCGCTGCGTGGTGACCACGTTTTTGTGCGGACAACTAGGTAACAGAACAAGCTTATAACTTTGTGATTTTTCATGATACAGTTTTGAAATTTTGTACATAGATTCTTTACATAAAAATACTAGTTACGTGTTTCAGGTTTCGCATATACTAAAACTAATGTTGTATATGTTAAGACAGGGAAAGCATAACGAGGACCACTATCCCCAAATATCGACGCGGGACGCCATCCGCCGTATTGTCTTCGTGTTTCTAACCGTGCGACACGATTCTTCATTGTTGTTAGATAGGTAGGAAATAGGTTAATTGAAAACACAAACAACACTTGACTCAAACTTCAAACGTTTATTTTCTATTAAACTATTCAGAGAGAGATTCACATAAACTTTCTAAAGTTGAGCCGTCCGTTCACAAACATGGTTGGTTATAAGTAAAGAGAAGAACGGACCGATGAAACTCCTTACTCACTCTTTTACATCGTGTTCCAGTTCTCATTTACACAACTTAATATTGCTCACTTCAAAAATCACTTTTAATCACATACTTCAATTAAACTAACTCTACTTCTCGTTGTACCTACGCAAATTCTCTGTGTGTCAGAAACACACACTCAGTACAGTAATTCATTACGTAGTAAGTTCGGTAAAACTTACTAACAATACAATAACACTTTACAATAATTGTGTTACTATTAAATAATGACAGAATTTTCAAACGTTAACGATAATCTGGTTGTCTAATTACTTTATCCAGTCTCAATCTTCCTATTTTGGAACATTTCCGGTGATGTAAAAAGTTACATTAAACAAAAACTTTTCACTAGTAAATCTCTTTTCACTAGTAGTTCTCGTACTAAATTATAACATTCAGGTATTGATGGTTAAAATCGTACTCGGCGCTATTCTCAATGACAGTAGGCGACGCCATTTCATAAAGAAACTTAGTGTCAAGTGATTAATTGTTAATATGACTGAAAAAAAAAAAGTAAAAAAAAAATCCCGTTCCTAGTGTTAATGATAATTTTAAATATTCTTATGTTAATTATAATTATTATAGTTTTAGCTAGAACACCGAGTTTAGTTTAATAATTAATTCTCAAGTGATACTGATTTTGATTTCGCTGACAGTCCAATAGATGGCGCTGCTGATCTCGATACTCAACATTAGTCAATACCCACTTAAATGCGTATTATAATAGTTGCAACAGTATCTCACAGATGGCCGGATTATCGTTTATGACCAATAAAAATTATAAGTTGGTTATTAATCAGATTAACTAATAATCTTGGCAGATGGACAAATCTTGCGGCGACAAGAACACTGCCGTTAACAATAAAAACAAGATATTTACCATGTTCACTATTTGTCTGAAAAAGTGCAGAAAAAAGTTCGCGAGCCGAAATTGAGTTTCGTGTGTCGAGAACAGAATCGAGTTGTGAGTGAGTGACAGTGGTAGCGGTACCGAGCGCGTAAAACGTATAAGGAAGAGGGTAGATCGATTTGTCTGCTCATGAACACCCACCCGCAATGACTTAAGTATTTCCGTGACAAGTTGTTGAAAAAAAATACGATGTTTTTTTGTTTTTTTTCAGATTGTGCAAATTAAAACTTCTAGCATTTTTGCGAACGGAACACTGATAATGCAAACATTCTTTGTTATCTCCTCCTTCTTGCTTGTGTATAACTGGCTGATATCTGCGGAAAAAGAGGGAACTTCGTTGATGATGATCCCAAAGCAGATCTTTACGCGATGGTTGAGGTAAGAAGAGAAATCAGAAAGAGTAATAAAACTCTCTTAAGTAACTGTACTAGTGAGATTTCTATAAGTCTTTTTAACAACATATTTGATATACTAGTTGTCTAGAAAGTTTTGAGTGTGATATGTAGTCAACTTGCTTTGACTCTCTTGATAATAACAACCAATTAAATGGAGATAAAATTACGATTCCTCATGTAAGAAAAGTGGAAACTAGTGTACTAATCAAGGATGAAGAATTGAAATCGGTAGATAACACAGTGTCGTTAGGCATAACTTTCTATGCCAAGCTTCAGTGGGGCCCCCATATAGACAGCTTGTCAAAAAAACCTGTTTGCAAAATAAACATCACTTATATTTATGACATTGTTGTACATTTATTTTTGTTATTTTCAGTCCTACACCAAGTTTCTTAATATAACATATTTATATTGCTTTACTAAATAGTATTAAAAAAACATAATTATCTTATACAACCGTAACATCTAGCAGCAGGCCAAAATATATACTTACTAATGGTAATCAAACTCACGACAAACTTTGTTTGATGCAGGTTGACACCGTCGTACGCTCTCGTCTTAGGCTTGACATCAACTTGGATTGCTAGAATTTCATATGGGCCTTATTGGAAGGTAATTTCTACTAGTAAACATATTTTTTCTATGGTATGAACATTATCAACATCGTAAGCTGTTCTTGTGTATACTGACGTACTCGTATGTATTTCCTACACAACATAATATGGTTGTCACCCTAATTTTTTTGTCTATCTGTACAAGAGTAAATGTTTTTTTACCTTTCTTTACCAAATACATATTATTATGATGCGATCAGCTTCCAGTCTAGCTGGTTGAATATGCAGCTGAATCATCATCATTCTCTTGCCCTTATCCCAATTCATTTGGGGTCGGCGCAGCATGTCTTCAAAATGCAGCTGAATACCATTATTTAATATGAAGTGACTGCTAATCTTATCTCCTCAACCCGTACATCCATTATGAAGTGTAGTATTAATCAAAACGTATTTTTGTCGCCAGAAAATCATCTATGATGAAGTGAGCGACTGCCGCCGGGAATGGTGGCGTCATATTCTTTACATCAACAATTTTCATCAATCCAACTGTATGGCGCAAACCTGGTAAATATTTGGATTCATTAAAAAGCTACTGTCTCTTTGGTCTCAAGCAATACTGCCGTCCGTGATTCCCGGGTCAGGTAAATTTTTACAGATTTTTTTAAATCAGGAACGTCGCAACATTAGCCCGGAGTCCGAATTCATCCTATTTTGATGGCATTTGGTTCGCCCTCTATTTTATAAGACTTACCCTGTCAAAACTAGATATTTTTCTGCCGGGTTAGGCAGAGGTGTACTTAAAGTCGCCAGTTTCAAGGATTACAGGCGGGATATTTACTTATACTTTCTTCTTCTCAGTCGTTCACTCTTGACAGAGTGGTCGTGGCCACGATCTTCTTCCACCAGTCTCTATTGGCAGCATGGCGAGCACATTCTGCAGAGGGATCCTGGTGACAGATTTGATGGAATCTGTCCATCGTGTTGGTGATCATCCACGTGATCTCGTGCCTTCGAGTCTGCCCTGAATCACCAAACGCTCCATAGATTCATTGTTGCGGGTAACGTGTCCAAAGAATCTGAGAATTCGTAATTGCACAAGCGACGACAGTCTTTGTTTAATATTGGGTTCTTTGAGTATTGACACGTTAGTCCGATGAGCGGTCCAGCTTATCCTGTGCAATCGTCTCCAACACCACATCTCAAGGGCGTCGATCTTGCGTCGGTAGTGCATTCTCAATGTCCATGTTTCCGCCCCATATAGAAAGATCGGGAAAACCAGGGTGTTCATAAGGCGTATTTTGGTATTTTTTGTTATTCGACGGTCTCTCCAGATGTTGTCCAACCTTTGTGCAGCCGATCGAGTTATGGCGCAACGTCGTCTAATCTCGGTGTCACAGCCCCCACAATTGGTGATAGTGGAGCCCAGATAGATGTAGCTGTTGACGACTTCACAGTTGGCAACTGGTGTGATATCTTTGTTAATTTCTTGAGCTCTACCCACTATCATCATCTTGGTTTTTTCGCGGTTCAGGGTGAGTCCAAACTTTATACTTGTGGTTTCGAGTATCCGCAACAAATTACTGATATCCTCCTAATCTCGCCAAACCTCTTTGATTGCCTTAATCTCCGTCACTGTATTACCTGTGGAGTCTTCGATTATCCAGGTCTTTGGTTTGAACTGCCTGGTTATAGTCTTTATCTTCATATACAAGTCCTTGGTCTCGGGTTTTCCGCTATGCTGTTCCACTTCCGTACAGATGTTCTGCAGTGCTGAGTTGCGGTCTCTTCGACAAGCCATCTGAATCCTGGCGCCAAAGCTGTTGAGTTCGAGGAGCTCACCACCTATAGCTTTTAGTTTTCTGCGTTCTTCAATTAGTGCCCAGGTCTCATTTGTCATCCAGTGCTGCTTTTTATTTTTAGAGGGTTGTGGTTGTGACTGGACTACAGAATTTACAATAAGCGTTCTAGCTTTTTGCCACAAAACTTCAGGTGAATCATCAAAGCCCGGAGCCCGGAGCCCGGAGATTGCTCGTTCTGTAGTGTACTGGTTAACAACCCCTTGTTCAAAATTTGCAAACGCTTGGAATTGTTCTTTTTTATGGAATTGCGCAACTTTATCTTAAGACTACAGATAAGAAGTTGGTGGTCTGAAAGACAGTCGGCTCCAGGTAGGGTGTGAGTATTGGAAATTGAACTTCTCCATCTTTCTCGGTTTTTGTGTTGACAATTAGGTGATGTCCACGTATATAGTCT
Organism: Noctua fimbriata; assembly: GCA_905163415.1. Taxonomy (NCBI): domain Eukaryota; kingdom Metazoa; phylum Arthropoda; class Insecta; order Lepidoptera; family Noctuidae; genus Noctua; species Noctua fimbriata. The sequence continues at coordinate 1,923,541 of LR990939.1, read as the reverse complement.
CCTTGGGTAGTGTTTAATTACTGTGTTCATAATAGTCAACTCATTTTCCGCAGAAAATTGAATAAGGCGTTCCCTCTTATTTCTGACGCCTAATCCATACTGCCAACTATGTTACACAATCCTAAATCCATTCCAGTGTTACCAACTTTAGCATTAAAGTCACCCAAAACAATGATGACTTCTTTTTTTGGAATCTTTGCAATATAGGTTTCCAGCTGCAAATAGAAATTTTCTATGATGTTGTCTGACGCGGTAGAGGTGGATGCATTGGCTTAAATAATATGGAGCGCAGTGGGCGATGCGCTTAGTTTTATAGATATTATGCGCTCGCTGATGGCATTGTATCCCAGAATCGATTTCCTCCATTGTCTTGAAAGAATAATGGCCAATCCTGCAAAACTATTACTCTCATATCCAGAGAAGAAGATGCTGTGTTTCTCAGTGTCGAAATAGCCGCATCCCTTGCAATGGGTCTCACTAATGCCTGCTATTCTGAGTCTCTCTAGCTCATGGTTCAGAATTTCGAGCTTACCTTTGATAAGTAAGCCCCGAACGTTCCAAGTCCCTACGCACGTCTTGTTGCGTAGTAGTAAATGTTTTCTTCCAGTAACATTCATGCAATGAGGCGCCTGGTCGCCTGCATACCCATAGCCGGTAGCCAACTTCACACCTGGAGTCCACCACCTGGGAAAACCCCAAGCGCCGGCTGTTACTCCGATCGTCCAGCTTTCCACATTTCTTGTATAGCGACATTTCATGACTCTCATGTGAAATAGTAGCAGTGATTTCGCGTTGCTTTCTGCCCCAAGCATTTTAGGAGTTATTTAGACCCCAAGGCTGTTGCTGGCTCTTCTGATCCGTTGCCGGGCAGGGGTGAGTGGTTATACCGCCACTGACTCGGACGCCAGAGCCCCGTCTGTTATCTAGCAGGGAACACCGCGATAAAATTTATGTGCTATCGCCGTCTGATGGCGCGTGCAGGAGGGGTTGACATTTGGAACGGTCATGATGTTGTTTCCGATCCCCCTTACTCCGCTTATACTTTAGAAAAGTGTTTGAAACTACTTCTTTCATTTTTGTCACCAGGTATTTAGCCTGTGACACTCAGCTCTACATTCTTGGAGTCATCATCTTCTTGACGTGTAAAACCGCTACATCTAGGAAGGTGGTCCTGAGCTTCTTTTTCTGTGTGGGAATCATTGCTTCCGTACTGCATACTTATTACGATCACTTACATGGAGTTATGTTTGCTTCTCCGGAGTAAGTTTGACACAATTTTTTTTTTGGTATATTTACTTAATTGGCCTTTGTCTGGATGTGGTAAAGTACAGTCTAAAGAAAAGATTATAATAAAATTCGCCTTCTAATGAAATTCTAGAAAAAGGTGATCTCCAGTCACCGTCAAAGAGACTTAAAAAGCTGAATTCGAATAAAACAAAAAGCTCAATTTCAATATTTATTGTGCCGTTCTTAATATGGCTTGTTGTGAAAAAACCATCATGTCTTAAAACCAATACTTCTAATCTTATTCATGTGACATCGGTCAAGCCACACTGAGCGTTTATTGTGGAACGCAGCCCACTCCCACACACAGAGAGGAGGCCTGTGTACCAGCAGTGGGACATTTTGGGCTGGTAACGCCAAGCGCCGCTTATTTAGTCTTTTATAATATAGCTAATGATTTACCTCCTACTTTCAGCACAATATTGAAATTATTCATAGGCAATCCCGAGTTCAACACGGTTTATATCAGGCCGTATACGAACGCGACTGGTTACGTCATCGGTATGGCATTAGGCTACATTATCTACAGCTGGCAGAAGAATGGTGGGAATCCAAAGAAACTCCAGGTAACCTTATTTGAAAATAAAATAGCCAACAGGCTATGTGTCTAAATAATTACCACAATATAAGTTTTTAAACTGACATGGTCACTAACTTTATAATAAGAGAACGCATTTGCTTACCTCTTCGAGAATTTTCGGCATGATTATTATCATGGGGTTCAATTTCGAATGGCCCCCTTGTATATCTTTTCTTATCTTTTCCAGAAATACAAATATCTGTACTGGTCTTTGTTCTTAATGGCTTGTCTATGCAACTTCTCCACCTACATCTTCTACGTTGAGGGTCCAGCGCAGCCAGAGTACATTAACATGCTGTATGCTGCTTTCATGAAGCCTGTCTTTGGCACAGTAATGGGTCTCATCGTGGCTGGAGTAGTCATTCAATTTGAAGGTACATGTTTACTTTATTTCTTCTTCTGAGAAAATGTGAAATTTTAATTAAAAGTCGGGAGAATCTGTAATACGATCTCTTTGGACCAAAACATACCCTAACTGAAATAGAAATTGGAGAGGCAGTTCCTGTACTTATAAGAGCTTTCACTTTTAATCTTCGTCTGAATTTGTCAAAAATATTTCTAGAGTGCTGCATGGTTATTTTGGCGCGTGTTCATAGTCAAAACTAACGCCCTTAACTTGTTTTTAACCGAGTTTTAAAAAAGGACTTGGTTATGAATTGCACAAGTACCTTTTTTTGTCATGTAGGTTCACCCATTTCTCCGTCATTACTGGTCTGATTTAATATGCCCAGGACACTGGCGGTATTGTTGCGATGTATGGCCACGCCTTTGGCCAAGGTAGGCCAACCTTTGGGTCACGGGAAGAGTTGACAATGGCCCAAGGGCTGGCTTTTCATTTCCATTTGTTCGGAAAGCGCTTCGAAATTACTTGCCACCAAAAAATAGCTCTTACACATTATCTTTCTCTAATTACAGGTTTCTATCGGGCGATTTTTGAGTGGAGACCCTTTTTGTACACTGGCCGGCTGTGCTACAGCGCGTACATGCTGCACATTGCCTTCGTCAGGGTCGCGGCCGTGTCGATGATCGCCGTTCACAGAACCACCATTCTCGCAACTGTAAGTGATGTATCATTCATTACTGCTAGACTGGCGAGCCTCACTATCGGGAAGGAAGGAACTAGCAATCGATGATTTCTTTGCTCAAGAAGCGTAGAAAAGATTATACAATATGTTCAAAAAACCCTGTTCGATCCCAAAGGTATACTACTATAGGCATACCAACGACATTACCGAATAAATACGAAACATAATATTAATGAAAGAAGAAAGTAAACATTTATGAATTTTAGAATGCATGATTTTTGTGCATAAATACTGGTGGTATTTATGCACAAAAATCATACCACCATTTCGAAATTTCATTGCGAAATTTCTGATAAGAAAAAACCAAAAACACCTTTTTAAGGTACCCGAAGAATAACCATCGGGAGACTATTACTAAGCCTCCGCTGTCCGTCCGTCCGTACTTCCGTCTGTCTGTCAGCGGGCTGTATCTCACGATCCGTAATAGGTAGACAGTTGAAATTTTCACAGAATGTGTATTTCTCTTGCCGCTTTAATAAAAAAATAATAAAAATTAAAGGGGCTCCCCTACAACTATGATGGTACGGAACCCTTCATGCGTGAGTGCGACTCGCACTTGTCCGGTTTGTCAACATCAACGACTCACGCGCAAACAAATACGTTGAGTATTCTAAAACCTTTTCCTCTTCTTCCAGGTACTGCAAGGCTTCACGATAGCAACGGGTTCATTCATAGCAGCATTCTTTTTCTGGATGCTGGTTGAAACACCTTTCGCGAACGTCACTGATATTCTCCTTAAGAAGCGCAGAACACTAGCTGTTGAAGAAAAGAATGAGACTGTTAAGGAAACCAAGAAAACAGAAAATGAGAATGGAACAGATATGACTCAAACTCAAGTAGAAGATGGTACTATTGTTATTAAAATGGGAACCAGTTCGTAATTTAGTATCTAACAACATAGACACTGCAACGGTTATCCCCGAAGGGCAGGGTGTGCCTACAGTAAGCACGACGACCAATTAAGCCATACGAAACGAATTTAAGCTGATCTCTCATTATACGGGAAGCTCATACAAAGCGGGGTCAGGTTATACTGGATTTGTATAGCTTGATGTCACCGTGTGTACACTCATATTTCACCAGTTGTGTATGTTCATGTCCCATGATATAAGGGGCGAACCTATTGCCATCAACTGGGGTACAAATGCAGACTCCGGGTTAATAATAGAATTATCTAACAATAAGTAGATTATTTTGTAATTTATGGCGAAACCATTTTGTGAACGAATGTAATGCCATGGAAGAAAGTGACGAACACAGAGTAAGAAAACGTCTTGACGGCGTACTCAACACTTGCAATGCCAACTAAGCATGTCAATCTTTATCGCATTTCAAGACTAATGACCACTGATCGGAATAGAGAGAATTTATTTGCCTAAACGTCAAGGAAGTACTGTTTTAAGCTTTCACAGTTTAAAATTAAACACTGTTACTTACGGGATATTCGCCGGTGTCGTAATAAGGACTCCACAAAACCTAGTGATACTGTGAGTGTGTTTTGTCGTGACTTTGTATCGAGTTACAGTAGTGCGCGTAGCAAAAGACTAAGAAAGAGGGTAGACAGATTTGTCTACACCTAATAATTTATTTACCATCCACCCGCATTCTCCAGTCATCCCGCGATCATGGCGTTTGCAACAGCTTTGAAATATCGAGAGCTCAGAATAATTGATAATCACGGAAAATATCCCATAAGTACACTGTCACTTACGGGATATCTTCGGTGATTCAAGGTAGAAAGTAATAATGGGTTATACTTCCCTATAATTTAACAGCTTTGTAATAATTACGTTGTTTTATAGTGATCCGCATGTTACTTACTTCCTTAGGTAAATCTACCTATTCCGAACTCTGCCAATGACGTATAAAAACTGACGGCTTTGAAAGTGGTCTGAAACAGTGGCTTCTAGACGCTGTCGTCGCGGTGATTCCTTGCTCTGTGGTTATCAAGTTAAAGATAATATTCTTTTAACCATTGATACGAAAAGAAGGTAATAAAGTTTAAATAGTGCAAGTGGTGTCATGCCGTATATAGTAGTTAGGTATGGAAAGGGATTTATGGGACCGATAAATTTTGTTGATGTTTTGAACGAAACAGATAATGTATTGTTGATGTGTTGAAATGTTGTTGTGCCATTCTGCTTTCCTGGTTTGTGATACAATAAATATGATTTGTTGCCAATTGTGTTAACCTATTTTATTATAATTTATATTCTCAAAATACCATCCAAAATCAAATTATTTATTTGTGAAACATGAGGACAATATAATAAGATCTAATTCAAATCTCAGGATCGCTGTGTTTAACCTAATAGGCATACAAATTTTGGATACTTATACTTATAATTAATAAAAAATCATGCATTTTATTATTAACTTTATTTACATCTTTACAAATCAATTACATTTTTAAATATTCCTTAGAAAAAACAATATAAAAAAAAAACATTTAAAAATATAAAAAAAAAATATCCCACCAGTATCGGGAACAGGGTCCAAGCTACCGGTCAGGGGTCTTGAGCGAGGAACCTCCTAATAATAAAAGCCGTATCCAGGAGTACCGCTGCCTGAATCAAGTCCTTGATCCAGCTGCCTAACGAGAGCCTCCTCAGGCATTGGTCGAGGCTCTTGGCAATTAAGCCATGGGCTGATACGACTATCGGCACAATAATCGTTGAGTCCACATCCCAAATGTCGACAACCTCGCGAGCCAAGATACTTGATTTGCTTATCTTTCTCGGCTTTCTCGAGGTTCTCATCATGCGGGACGGTCATGTCAACAATCATTGCGCGCCGCTCTGATCGACAAAATTTTATTCGAATTATAATTATTAAAATTTTATACAAATTAAATTAAACAATTACCCTTAGATAGAATTTAGCTTAAATAAATCAGACATTTGACTCACACAATGACATACTTAATTATTATTTATTTAAATTTTCTGTTAAGAATTCACCAATGGAATAGTACGCTTTTTTAACCATAAAATCTGTTAGCATTCTTTTCAATTTGTTAACATCATTCTCAACTCTTATGGTCGTGAGTATCATATTATAATTTTTTGGAGCCATTTCCAGAAAGTTTTTGCGTATAATGCTGTTTTATAAGGCATAGCGTGAATTTTGTTCCGGTGATGATTACTAGTCAGGGTTTCAAACAAATGAAAGTATTTTTTAACGAACATTGCTATTTCAAATGCGAATAGATTTAGAAAAGTTATTATTTTTAGCTCAATAAAGTGTGGTCAACAAATATCAGTAGCTTTTATTGGCCTACTTATCTTAAACACTTTTTTGTGCCTTAAACAATAGCTCCCTATCTGATTAATTTCCCCAGAACATTATGCCATAGAGTAATGTAAAAGACACGTATGCATTATATGCAAGTTAGTACAGTTTCGCGGCTTGCTATTTTACTGAGATTAAGCTGACCGTACTGGAACTGATTTAGTCTTTTTATTTACTGCTTTAATGGCTTACAATGCTCTAAATATTCTGCTCCATACACAGCTCGGACACATTTTTTTTGTGCAATGAATGCTCTGTTCACATCTACTGAATTTTCCTATATTCATCATCATCATCATCATTTCAGCCGAAAGACGTCCACTGCCGGACATAGGCCTCCCCCAAGAAGGGGGGGTTTTGCCATAATTGCCACGCTTGGCAGGCGGGTTGGCGATCGCAGTATGGTGTTATAAAACACAGAGAACGCTGCTGACCATTCTCTGGTAAGTCCCTTAGTCGCCTCTTACGACACCCACGGGAAGATATGGGATGGTGCTATTCTTTACGTCCGGACACCATACAGAACAAATTACAGAATTTCCTATATTACGAGGCTGTAACGCAACACAGGTGCAACATAGCCATGATAAGCATTTGGGCAGTTTCTTTACTGTCTTTCATCTCAGTTTTGGAGAACAAGCACAAATTTGTCGAGTCGAGTGCAGACTCTTTTTACATGTTCTTTTCAATTTAATTTTCGTCAAGAACTATTCCCAAGAATGAAGGTACGGGTTTCAAAATTAAATAATTGTAGTGTATTTGAGGTGGTTTTACCAAAGAATTGTATGTTTGAAATTGTACTAACTTTGTTTTTTCAATGTTTACACATAAATTATTAGATTCCAGCCATTTCATTCCTTTTAGTATTTAATTTTTAGTGTCAGTTTCTAGTTCATTCCTATTTGAAGATTTTATTGTGAGATTGGTGTCATCAGTAAATAGTGTACAATCATGTTTTAGGCTCTTAGGGCACGCCACCATAGTGGCGATAAGTCCCCTCTTTGAGGAGTGGCTAGGGAGGCGCCACGGCGCCCTCACCTTCCGCCTGACGCAGGTCCTCACCGGACACGGTTGTTTCGGGAGGTTCCTGCACCGAATCGGGCGGGCGGAAACGCCCGGGTGTTTCCATTGTGAGGATCGTCCGGAGGACACGGTGCAGCACACTGTGGAGGTCTGCCCCGCTTGGGCGGAGCAGCGCCGTGTCCTCGTAGAGGCGATTGGCGGCGGCGACCTTTCGCGCCTGGCCCTGGTTCAAGCCATGGTTCGGAGCGAGAGGGAATGGGAAGCCGTCACCTCCTTCTGCGAAGCAGTCATGCTAGTGAAGGAGGTGGCGGAACGTGAGAGGGAAAGAGCCTCACGTCCCAGCCGCCGCGGGAGACGCCCTGGGCGTCGGGGGTCACGTGGTGGCCCCCGGCCACCGTAGGCGCGGGCCTGTGGACGGCGAGTTATGGGCTAGCTCACCGTCCGGCCGTCTTATGACGACAGGCCGTGTCGACGGCGCGTTCGTGTTCCACGCGCGCCTCAAAGAGATGTCAGCAACCACGTAGGGGTCCGCACGGGCCGATGCCTGCCAGGGCTGCGGGACTGTTCGAAAGAGATACCGCGGCCCTGGAACATAAAGGGCAAAGAAGGAACATGGATGGGTTTTAGTCAGTACAAGTCTGACACTCCCTTCCGCTCCGCCCCGAGCGGGGGGGTCATTTGATGATTTCCCATCCTAAAAAAAAAAAAAAAAAAAAAAAGGCTCTTGCAAAGGTTTTTTGTATAAATTATAAATAAAATAGAAATGTTGGCCCTAATACGCATCCCTGGGGAACACTACCACTACTTATATTTAACTCTGAAATGTATGCTTTTTTGTGTTATCGTCAATTTTTGATACTACTGCCCTTTGCCGGCGACTTGATAAATAACTTTTAAGACAGTCATGCGCCTTACCTCTTATGGCCGTATTTCTCCATTTTGCAAAGTAGGCGATTATGTGGCTCATATCTAAAAATTCTGATAATACAGACATTTTGTTATTGAGGGCTTCAGATATCAGTTTGACCAAAGTAAAACAAGCAAGTGAAGTTGAAATATTCTTCCTATGTAGAAATTGTTTCTCAGTAAGAATGCTGTTTTTATTTAAAAAGTTGATAAGTTTCCCATAAATTGCCTTTTCAGAATCTTTGTAATGGGTCTACAATTGAACATATCCGTGTGGTTACCTTATTTTTAAAGCGGGTTGTCATATAATATACATACAGGGTGTAAGGGACCACACTCCTCAAACTGATGGGCTGAATTCAGTATAGCATATCTAAGATGACCGGTACAATTTCAGGAATGTTATGGGAATCCATTTTTGTTTTGTTTTATTTCCTCATACGCAATGTATCGTTACCGTAGCAAATCGCACGTAGCGAACGGCAAGCGCGCCGCCGAATTCGATGAATTCTGTAGCTAGTCAGGAAGTGAACAGCTGATTTCACGCGTCGTTCAAATCAAATATCAAATTAAATATGTTTATTTTCAATATCAATTAATACATATATATATATATTATTAAAATTATTATAAAATCAATTATTCATTTTCAAATTCCATAAATTACTTAATGCTATAGAAACAACTATTTTGTAGCCACTCTGTCAATTTTTTTTTAAATAAATTACACTGCAACAATTTCAAATCATTTGTTCGTAAGAGTATTTCAACGTCCATTGTTAGATTTTTGCCGTACTACTTACATAAATGGAGTGCTGCGTAGCACGTTAACAGAAACAGTGTATCGCACCCAGTGTATTTTTATTGCACGAAACCCATCGTCTGTCCACACGATGTACGAGCCTAACGGAGTAAATTCGACATCATCATCATCATTTCAGCCGAAAGACGTCCACTGCTGGACATAGGCCTCCCCCAAGAGGGGGGTTTTGCCATAATCGCCACGCTTGGCAGGCGGGTTGGCGATCGCAGTAGGGTTGTTATAAAACACAGAGAACGCTGCTGCCCATTCTCTGGTAAGTCCCTTAGTCGCCTCTTACGACACCCACGGGTAGATATGGGAAAAAAAAAAAAAAAAAATCCGACATAGGGATATTTTATACACCAAGACGAACTACCTACAGTGCCTCTTCACATAGCGCGAAAAACACCAATTTACAAACAATAATCAAATCATTACTGACCACGTTCTTTAATTATGACTTTATAAAATATTTTTGCATACTTTGAAGCAATCTTTTGTTTCCTGTTGTAATATTTAAATAAAATCTCCCATACATTGAAAAAAAAAAACATAAAATTATGAAAAAACTGCATAAAAACATTGTTGTCAAGGTAACTACGCAGGTACTGGTTTTGGCGCATAAAAGCAAAAAGCATAGCTTATCACAGATTGTCATTACTTAGTATTAAATCTGATTCTAATTGGATGTGTCGAGTGTGTCGAAGCGCAGTGCTACCAGAAAGCAAAATGTTTAATAAATTACTATTATTCGTTCTGGTCCATAGTTCAACTGCTGCGATATTCAACCTCAATGGTAAGTGCATGTGCTTTTAGATCTTTTTTAATTGTGTTTTTTTATTAAGCTGTTCCATACACTTTCTTTTTTATTATACTCGTAATCCATATGTTTGTAGTTATCATATTGTATTGCAACATATGCACAGGTTATTGGTTATTGCAAATTATTTGTTGCGCCATAAAAACAGATTAAATTTGCCTCCCTCCCGCCTTAAAACACACTCATCTAGTCCATATTCCATGTCAATAAAAATATATAATAAATTACCAGAAGACTTAAGAAACCAAAATAATCCCAGTATATTTTTAAATAAATTAAAGCAATACTTAATTAAAAAAGCTATTACACAGTTCACGAATATCTAATGGATAAATTCAACAATTTCTCATAATTATAAAAAAAAAGATATTTAATAAGCAAAACTTAACAAAAATAAATTAAACTTTAACACTCATACTTATTTATATATACACAATAAATTATACTAAAACACTACAAAATAATAATGAACAATTTTTAAAGCGAGTAAACAAATAAGCAATTTTAAATATAATTAAATAAATAAACAATGAACAGATAGACTTACATATAAAATATTAATAGATTAAGTAAATGATTGGAAATATAAAATACTTAATAGGATAGAAAATAATTCAAACTTAACAACAAGGAAAAGTAATAAAGCGCTCTTCCTCTCTCTACTTATTTAAAAAAAAATGCTGTGCCCGACAGGGTCCATAATTGTTTCTATTTTTTTTATTTACCACCTGTAAGTGTACATTATGGATATAGCAAGAAACGATTTGATTTGATTTGATTTGATTAGGTTGATCTTCAAGGTTAAGCAGCGCTTGCCAGGGTTGGTCTGTGGATGGGTGGCCATCCATTAAAACTCGAGGTGTACCTAATAGTAAACTCACATTTCGCCAATTATGTTTAAGACCCATGTAATAGGGGCGAGCATATTGCCATAAACCGGGCACAAATAGGCTCTGGCTCTGGAGTCGGATTTCAAAAAAAAACTTTTTGCATTTGATATCTCATTTGCTATTATTTTTCATCATCCAGAGGACACGAGCACCGGGTGAAACCGCGGCACACATTAAGTGTTAACATAAGTGTTTATTAACTCTCCCATTCCTATTTCCAGTGACTTAAACATACCTAAGTGGCGAAATGTGATTAACTTAATATATCTACCGATACCTTTGAATACAGTGTGTAAGGGACAGCCCTCCAAAAATTCATGGGGTGAATTGGTGGTACTAGAAATTATTCCAAGAATAATATGGGAATACAGTAAATTTCATAATGTTTAATTTCCTCATATGCAATATCTTGTTACCGTGGCAAAACGCACGTAGCGAACGGCAAGCGCGACGCCGAATTCGATGAACTCTGTAGGTAGGCAGGAAGTGAACAACTGATTTCTCGCGACGTTCGTTAGAGTATTTCAACGTCCATTGTTAGATTTTTGATTTTTGCCGTACTATTTACATAAATGGAGTGCTGCGTACAGGGAATGTAATTTTACATTGAAAGGAATAGTGACTGAAAAAAAAAATTCAAAAAATCCGGAGAAATTCCGGTGGAATATGATTCAAAATAAGGAGCTGAATGCTCCCTGTCAGTTTGAGAAGGGCTGTCCCTTACACCCTGTATAATGCGTATTTATTATTAACTTATTTCTTTTAAATGCTATCCTTGACTCCGTAATTACTGGAGTTACTGTAAAGTCAAAAGAAACATTTTCCTGCCTCGTTGGTCAAGCAGTCGCAAGACGCTACTGCTAAGCATAAGGTACTGTGTTCGATACTGTGGTCGGGCAAAGTGTTATTGCGTTTTTCCATCAGAAATTCATCCTCGAAATCTGAATCCTGGTTGATGACAGTCAGTAGGCTCCCTATTAAATGGAGCAAAAACATAACTGGTGAAATTTAGGTATACTATTAGGTACGGTACACCTCTTTCTAAACCTTCGGGAGGAATCCCGAAGGGTTCGGCAGTTCTTCTATCTAACATAACATCACGCCTGTAAAGGCATGATGTTATGTTATGTGCATTGTACTTTTGATATTCATACTAAATTATGTAAATGATGGAACTCATGTGCTATTGTTTGTCTTAAAATAATTTAATTACTATGATCTCGTCGTGATCTTTGACGTATGTGACTGTCTGTCACGTACTCCTAATTATTAAACAAATATCTTAGCCATTAGTCTTATTTCAAAAATCATCACACGGTATCGGCCACTTACAGACACATTAAACCTCTACTTTATGGCTTGACAGCCCGACAAGTTACCGTAATTAACTATGAGGCGTCCTTTCTTCCATTGAATTGTAAAAAAATATTGCATCACTTGGAAACGCATGAATTCTCTACTTAATGGGAAAGGGACGACTAACTGACAGGTCAAATGTAATATTTCAACAAATTCCTAAGAAACAGTAAAAAATTACCCGATTTCTAAGTGATTCTAACGCGACATCTGCTTACCATGTTTTGTGTTTAACACGGCCGGACTCTTAAAAACAATTGAGACGTTTGCACAAAAAGAGCAATAAACCAATTCTGTAAAAAGTATGGGAACCGACCCAAGCGTGGTGGTTTTTGGAGGCTGGAGTCAAAGAGCTAGGACGACCTTGGTTAGGTTCGGGAAGTTAGCGTAGTCTTGGTACCAAGATGGACATGTCCCCGAAGACTGTCGTAAGAGAGCGATTAGTATTTTATAAGTTAAATATAACTATTAGTAACACGTTTAGTTAAAGTGAGTGTCGAGACGCAGAAGGAGAAGCTGTGGCGGAGGCGAAACTGGTATTGTGCACAGTACTCTGTAAGTTTAGTTATAGAATAATCATCTTCAATGAACACGTGGTAAGTGTTAACTATAAGTACTATATATTAAGTAGTAGCTTGGCGATGGTGCAGAGAGACTGTTAATAATCATTTATTTCAGTATGACGGAACAGCCGCTTTATCATCACAAGGTATACTATTATCTCATGTGTTATGTGTTCCACCTCCTATTCCAACCCTTGGCACATATTCATCATCTGCGTTTGGTTTAGGGAACGGGGACCGCCTTCGCTACACTGCACACACATTTCATGCAAACGACATGCACACTAAACAAAAACACACCTGACTATTGACTATTGACTTTGATCTGACTCACCACAAATTTAAGGCAGAACCGTAATATTCGCATTCCAATTAGAATAAACTATATTATTCAGTGGTGTAGGCAGCACCGTAATATTCAAGGATTGATTAAAACAAATTATATTGCTCAGTAATATAATGCCGACATGTACTTGTGGTACAAATCAACCAAATGCTGCTGATGAATACTGCTTCCTGTAAAGGTCTAGCTCAGAAACATTGCATTCATCGCTTAACGAAACATTGCTAAATAAGAACACAAACAAACACCCCATAACACACAACACACACACCCATACAACACAACTAACATTACACTCACGCACATTACACACACACCTCTCTCCCATGCATACCCCCACTTTTTCTCCCCACCTGCATCCATCCTTCCTTGCTCAAATAAATCTTAAATTACTTACTCGGCTAACCCACATTTTTGTCTTGCGGTGGAATAAATAACATCGACACTCGTAACTTATGGTCAATAAATTGTATTATTTCTGTTAGGTCTTATCACTGTCTCCTAAGATACAGGCCATCCCTAGTTTAGGAGACAGGATTTAATTTTTGGTAATATAGACAATTATTTTCCTCCCCTTGTGTCCATTGTTAGTTGATTAAGTCTTAGCATGTAACTATTGTACAATCTGTGTCTATGTATATCTTTGGATCAATAAACTTTTTATTATTATTATTATTATTATTATTATTATTGCGTAGAGATTGTTGGCGCACATTTCAGGGAGTGGGGGTAAGTTTCACCAAGTATCCTAAACTGAATGAATAGCTACGTTCTTAGGAACGCTAGGGACTGTGTCTCGTTAAAACAAACCCCGGCTGCCACAGGCCTATTACTGAATCGACACTATTTAGCGAGACACGCAACCACGACATGGGGCAGAGTAAAGAAATGTGAAGTGACGATGGAATAACCACTTCGGCGTCCACCAATAACAATCGCAATATGTTCTGCTACAGACCGAGTCTACGGTACGCTTGTGCAAATTGTGTTATAATATAGTAATTGGGGTAATCTGCCATAAAAGTGTTATTAACGTGGGTACGCGTATAAGTAGAAATACTAGAAACCTGTCTTCCTCAATGGCAGTGGCCTCACAACCCACTGCCTTAGGATTGGGAAAGACATGTAGGTAGAGCTTAGGGAACGTGACCTGTTAGAGTTCGTAGCAGTGTCCTCAGTAGGGCTATGCACTTAGGTCTAACAGAACACGTACGCCGGACAAACGTTGTAAAACGGTTCCATGTTGTAACATGGAATCGTTTGCGTTTGCTAATCGGCATCTAGTATTTTGGAATCAAATAAATTAACGTAACGAATAAATAAATAAATTCTTAAGCGCAAGCGTAACGTTTCCTTTACCAAACATTTCATGATATATCATATCTTTGCGTCCTCTTGTCTCATTAGCTTCATACCTTATTATTAATTTAGTTTTATAAGATTCGATATTATTCATGTATATGTCTTAACTCTGAATCCCTAATATTAACTTCACCCAGTACCCCTCCTTGTCCCCTAGCTTCTAAAGTCAGAACAGGGCTGGAGGTCAGTTGGTTAGAAGTCGGTGGAAAGATGCCCAAGTTTGGAGTCGAATCTTACAAGGCCGTGCGGATGGTGGGGCGCGGCCTCTCCACCTTCGAGTGGAGCCGACATTAACACTAATATTTGCATGATTTAGGAAAAACGAAAATTTTATCAGCCTAGGGTAATTTACGAACAGTCACACTTACTTAAATTGTAATATACAGGTAATTGTTGTATTTATAATTGACTCTATGGTCAATTTGCAAAAAAAAACTGATTAGCAGAACATACAAAGTTGAAACTATTTTCAACTTTGTATGTTGTGTCAAAAGAAATACTGAGCAGCTAATTAAAATTAAATAATAAAATTGACGGCACGATTGGCATAGTAGCTGAGCGAGTGGATGCTGCAGCAGGTTCCCCCACGGGAAACATATTTGTATGGCCTACAGGTTTTTGTTCCGGGTCTGGCTGTTCATGTGTATGAGTTGAAATGTCTGTAAACGCACTCACTGTATAGGAGAAATGACTTGTATAGGTCAACAGTATTAAAAAAAGAAAAACATTGTAACTTACACAAAAAACAAGACGATTTCTATAAATAATTAATAGCCCACTAATCCGTCTATAAAATATAAAACAAATTATTATCATACTACCTTATGCCCGCGGCTTCGCCCGCGCTGTTTTCGGTAATTATCCCACGGGATTGCACTACCGGTGCCAAATTTCACCCAAATCCGGTCAACCGTTCTTGCTTGAAAGAGCAACAAACATCCATACATCCTCACAAACTTTCGCATTTATGATAGTAAGTAAGATTCGAAGTTCAGTATTTGTTCACTATTTTCCAACATTATTTGGTCAAATACCTTTTCTTACATCTATCCATATGGTTCCATCTTCATTATTCTCCATTGCGATCAACAGCGACAGCTAATTTGATTCATGTTTAGCGCCGAATGTTGTACGGTAGCCAACATTTTAGTGGTAACAAAGCCAGTATAAGCAGGCCCCATATTCTATTGTAACTCCGTATTATGTTAGACCAGCTCAAGGTCAAAGTCAACACTTTGACCAACGACTTGACTCGACTGTAAATTCATTGTTGTTATTTTCTAGATACGGAGTATGCTCGCATGCCGCCATTGTTCCACCTGGACAGCTACGAAGAATGCTTCGATGAACCTGATGCGATGTTCTGTTTCGCAGAATTTGTTCTGGTCTCGGATGAGCCCAGCGAACTCCTGACTTTAACACAGGTAAGTAATGGCAAAAGATGTCAACATTATTTGTGTCCCCAATGGTAGTGGTTCTCAGGATGTTCGCGTTCTGTTTTACTATTGAAGGAACGCATTTTTCAAAATCGAAAATCTAATTGAATGACTTACGATTCGAGAGGCCTATGAAAATGATGTCCGCATGCATGCCGCATGCTGAATGGCCGTGCATTGCATACAGGCTGTGGAGGCAATGCCTACATCATAAGATCCAATAAACCTAATTTTCACAATTACTACATAAATAAAATATATCAGTAGTAGCATATAAAATTTACGCACACTCAAACGATCTCTGCATATTATGCATATGCGCACACACACTACTTTATAATAATACGACTAAAACATAAATCACGGTTTCGCTATGTGTAACGCACTGACCTTAGACACTCCTCAAAAATCCTCCGTTATCGCGAGTACGGGAGTCTGGCATCTGCCTACTCAACGCGCAGCCGCTCGACCACGATGCACCGGCGCTTTACGGATAGTGTGGAGACGCGTGGCATGAACGCAGATTTGCGTCATCGCATCTCTAAACTACTGCGCCTCCTGTTCGACGTCGACGGGACCGACGGTAGCGGATCACCGGATCCAGGTTTGGACGATAGTGGCTTCCTCGAGAGCCTTTCTAACGAAGCGTTTCAGCATATAAGACACGCCGTCTCTTTTGGGGGCTGATTTGCTACGACCACCAGCGGTCTGGGTGGAGATGTCGAAACCTATGTATCGGTGATCCGATAGCGTCTCCACCTCCGCTGCTATGAGCGAACGAGAAAGTCCACTACCGAACTGCCCCGCTACCACACACACGTGTAGGCCGAACACCGAGGAACACGGAAACACGGCTTCCTGACGTTTCGGGCGACACAAGTGTTCCCGAGGCACGGCTGCTTCGGGAAATACCGGTATCGTATAACCAGGAAGCCGGACGCTCGGTGCCATCACTACGCCCACTGTGTGGAGGACATGCGCGGCTTACGCTGACCGAGTGTGCCGCGTGGGATGAGCCGTGCCGTGCCCTCGTTACAGAGGTGGGAGGAGACCTGTTGGTGCCAACCGTTGTTCGCCCGCTGGTCACTTTTAAACTTCATCAAATGCTTCCACGTGCTCCATCTGCCTACCTAGTTCGAAAGCTATTGCACGCCACTGCAGGGTCCTGTCATAAATCTCTCGAAATCTTCCGATCAACCGTCACATAACAATATAGCAGTATCTACAGTTAATGACTAATTAGTATCTCCATATTATATCTCTCAGTTAACTTCCATGTTTAGATAAATTATAGCATAACTTTAAACGCATAATCTTATTATGATCTCTCTTGTTTACAGAAAATTTCAGAAAGTTATGTACACTACAACCATACACTGCTACGCCACGGTTTTTGCATGAAGAAATCATGCAGTAAATTCTTCAATGCTTCTGGAACGAATGAGGACATAAGATTGTCCCTTGAAGCATGCACAAACGAAACAATTTATAAGAAGTACAAGTTAAAAACGAGGCTGACTGATGACGTTGATTGTTCCAACCGTGACAGGGACCATCCATTTGATAATTTAGATATAGTTGTTGGAGTAGTCTGCGTCATGGTATTGTTGGCTAACATTATCGCAAGCCTTTGTGATCGCTATTTAATAAAGGGAAAAAATGATGGAGGTAAGCTTTCTTTTCATTGGTTTATTTATTTGCTCCCCTTCACACTTTTTAGGTTTCCGTTGCCAAATGGCAAAAACGGAATCTTTATAGATTCGTCCTGACCATCTGTATTTATGCCCGACCTTATGTCACAGCCATTTCATTTCGAGACTGTTAGCACCACACAGCTAAAATTTGAAGAGCAGGTGTCTTCTAAGAACCGCTACACAACAATGAAGTGAAATTACGATTTAAAACAACAATAAGGTTAGCCCTTTGGTTCTATTTCTTTTATTAAGGTTTTCCATCCAAACATGTAACGAACTCGTATATAACTGTGTGGAGCTTTAAAAAAATATATCGAGTTTCCTAAAATACTTTTTTGTTAAGTAAATGGTTGTTGAGATATTTGCTTCAAAAGCCGTAAAAATTAAATGAAGCTTTTGTATATCGCTTGTATTTGTATTTGTATTATTACAAACTACTTCATTAATCTTCTCTAACTTTTTAGCGCAGGCAGTAAGTTCCGTTTCATTCATTATTAGCTTATCTACTTAATGCCAGTATTTTTACGTGTTTTTTTCAGCTCTTAGATACTTGTATTGCTTTTCAATATATCGGAATTGGAGGAGGTTTATAGCACTGCCTGGACAAGGACAGGATGATCGTATAAAAGCATTAGGAGGCATTCATGGTATCAGGTAAAGTACCTAGCGAAAATATGCAAAACCTATCAGATATTTTTTTTTCGTACCCATTTTAAATGGTATATTATTTTATATGAGTTTAATGTTTTAATATGTATTTTATTGTTTATATTATTACAGAACGCTGAGTATGTTTCTCGTAGTGTTAGCCCACGCATGTTTCGGCGCCATCATATTGACTGTAAATCCAAAATTTACAGAAGATGTAAGTATGTCATAAAAACCTATAATTATTTTAAGAAATGTTCTACTTGTCGCACCACCAACATTATAATATTACTAGCTGTTCCCGGCATGCGTTGCAATGCACCTTTTCCTACTACCTACCTACTACCTACCCACTGCCTGGCCACAGCCTGCCCACTGCCTGCCCACTGCCTGCCCACTGCCTGCCCACTGCCTGCCCACTGCCTGCCCACTGCCTGCCCACTGCCTGCCCACTGCTTGCCCACTGCCTGCCCACTGCCTGCCCACTAGCT
Source organism: Noctua fimbriata (assembly GCA_905163415.1). Classification (NCBI taxonomy): domain Eukaryota; kingdom Metazoa; phylum Arthropoda; class Insecta; order Lepidoptera; family Noctuidae; genus Noctua; species Noctua fimbriata. The sequence goes on along the minus strand of LR990939.1, from coordinate 1,904,967 downwards.
GCCCACTACCTACCCACTGCCTACCTTCTGCCCACCTAAGAAACTTCTCCTGACAATAACAAATACACCAAAAAAAAAATTGTGAATACGGTCCCGCCGTTCACGCGGCTGGACCGTATTGACGTATGGCGCGTGACCAAGGGAAATAGGGATTCATATTTATATATTACATTATACAACATTATTATTAGTATATGCGAAACCTGAATATAGTTTGTTCAACTTAAGTAACTGAATCGATTCCAATAATTTTTAAACCATGTTATATTTGTTGTAAAAAGTTACAAGTTGGATATCGAGCGACATTAAGTACCAATAATTTAGGTACCTACTGCCAAATTATTATTATCAATGAGCTCAAGACGGCGCTAGAGGCGCGCGCGCGGGCCCGCTGCGTGGTGACCACGTTTTTGTGCGGACAACTAGGTAACAGAACAAGCTTATAACTTTGTGATTTTTCATGATACAGTTTTGAAATTTTGTACATAGATTCTTTACATAAAAATACTAGTTACGTGTTTCAGGTTTCGCATATACTAAAACTAATGTTGTATATGTTAAGACAGGGAAAGCATAACGAGGACCACTATCCCCAAATATCGACGCGGGACGCCATCCGCCGTATTGTCTTCGTGTTTCTAACCGTGCGACACGATTCTTCATTGTTGTTAGATAGGTAGGAAATAGGTTAATTGAAAACACAAACAACACTTGACTCAAACTACAAACGTTTATTTTCTATTAAACTATTCAGAGAGAGATTCACATAAACTTTCTAAAGTTGAGCCGTCCGTTCACAAACATGGTTGGTTATAAGTAAAGAGAAGAACGGACCGATGAAACTCCTTACTCACTCTTTTACATCGTGTTACAGTTCTCATTTACACAACTTAATATCGCTCACTTCAAAAATCGCTTTTAATTTCATACTTCAATTAAACTAACTCTACTTCTCGTTGTACCTACGCAAATTCTGTGTGTCGGATACTATACACACTCAGTACAGTAATTCATTATACATACACTCATACACTTTACAATAATTGTGTTACTATTAAATAATGACAGAATTTACAAACGTTAACGATAATCTGGTTGTCTAATTACTTTATCCAGTCTCAATCTTCCTATTTTGGAACATTTCCGGTGATGTAAAAAGTTACATTAAACAAAAACTTTTCACTAGTAAATCTCTTTTCACTAGTAGTTCTCGTACTAAATTATAACATTCAGGTATTGATGGTTAAAATCGTACTCGGCGCTATTCTCAATGACAGTAGGCGACGCCATTTCATAAAGAAACTTAGTGTCAAGTGATTAATTGTTAATATGACTGAAACAAAAAAAAGTAAAAAAAAAATCCCGTTCCTAGTGTTAATGATAATTTTAAATATTCTTATGTTAATTATAATTATTATAGTTTTAGCTAGAACACCGAGTTTAGTTTAATAATTGATTCTCAAGTGATACTGATTTTGATTTCGCTGACAGTCCAATAGATGGCGCTGCTGATCTCGATACTCAACATTAGTCAATACCCACTTAAATGCGTATTATAATAGTTGCAACAGTATCTCACAGATGGCCGGATTATCGTTTATGACCAATAAAAATTATAAGTTGGTTATTAATCAGATTAACTAATAATCTTGGCAGATGGACAAATCTTGCGGCGACAAGAACACTGCCGTTAACAATAAAAACAGGATATTTACCATGTTTACTATTTGTCTGAAAAAGTGCAGAAAAAAGTTCGCGAGCCGAAATTGAGTTTCGTGTGTCGAGAACAGAATCGAGTTGTGAGTGAGTGACAGTGGTAGCGGTACCGAGCGCGTAAAACGTATAAGGAAGAGGGTAGATCGATTTGTCTGCTCATGAACACCCACCCGCAATGACTTAAGTATTTCCGTGACAAGTTCTTGAAAAAAAATACGATGTTTTTTTGTTTTTTTTCAGATTGTGCAAATTAAAACTTCTAGCATTTTTGCGAACGGAACACTGATAATGCAAACATTCTTTATTATCTCCTCCTTCTTGCTTGTGTATAACTGGCTGATATCTGCGGAAAAAGAGGGAACTTCGTTGATGATGATCCCAAAGCAGATCTTTACGCGATGGTTGAGGTAAGAAGAGAAATCAGAAAGAGTAATAAAACTCTCTTAAGTAACTGTACTAGTGAGTTTTCTATAAGTCTTTTTAACAACATATTTGATATACTAGTTGTCTAGAAAGTTTTGAGTGTGATATGTAGTCAACTTGCTTTGACTCTCTTGATAATAACAACCAATTAAATGGAGATAAAATTACGATTCCTCATGTAAGAAAAGTGGAAACTAGTGTACTAATCAAGGATGAAGAATTGAAATCGGTAGATAACACAGTGTAGTTAGGCATAACTTTCTATGCCAATCTTCAGTGGGGCCACTATATAGACAAATTGTCAAAAAAGCCTGTTTGCAAAATAAACATCACTTATATTTATGACATTGTTGTACATTTACTGTTGTTATTTTCAGTCCTACACCAAGTTTCTTAATATAACATATTTATATTGCTTTACTAAATAGTATTAAAAAAACATAATTATCTTATACAACCGTAACATCTAGCAGCAGGCCAAAATATATACTTACTAATGGGAATCAAACTCACGACAAACTTTGTTTGATGCAGGTTGACACCGTCGTACGCTCTCGTCTTAGGCTTGACATCAACTTGGATTGCTAGAATTTCATATGGGCCTTATTGGAAGGTAAGTTCTACTAAAAAATATATTTTTTCTATGGTATGAACATTATCAACATCGTAAGCCTTTCTTGTGTATACTGACGTACTCGTATGTATTTCCTACACAACATAATATGGTTGTCACCCTAATTTTTTTGTCTATCTGTACAAGAGTAAATGTTTTTTTACCTTTCTTTACCAAATACATATTATTATGATGCGATCAGCTTCCAGTCTAGCTGGTTGAATATGCAGCTGAATCATCATCATTCTCTTGCCCTTATCCCAATTCATTTGGGGTCGGCGCAGCATGTCTTCAAAATGCAGCTGAATACCATTATTTAATATGAAGTGACTGCTAATCTTATCTCCTCAACCCGTACATCCATTATGAAGTGTAGTATTAATCAAAACGTATTTTTGTCGCCAGAAAATCATCTATGATGAAGTGAGCGACTGCCGCCGGGAATGGTGGCGTCATATTCTTTACATCAACAATTTTCATCAATCCAACTGTATGGCGCAAACCTGGTAAATATCTGGATTCATTAAAAAGCTACTGTCTCTTTGGTCTCAAGCAATACTGCCGTCCGTGATTCCCGGGTCAGGTAAATTTTTATAGATTTTTTTAAATCAGGAACGTCGCAACATTAGCCCGGAGTCCGAATTCATCCTCTTTTGATGGCATTTGGTTCGCCCTCTATTTTATAAGACTTACCCTGTCAAAACTAGATATTCTTCTGCCGGGTTAGGCAGAGGTGTACTTAAAGTCGCCAGTTTCAAGGATTACAGGCGGGATATTTACTTATACTTTCTTCTTCTCAGTCGTTCACTCTTGACAGAGTGGTCGTGGCCACGATCTTCTTCCACCAGTCTCTATTGGCAGCATGGCGAGCACATTCTGCAGAGGGATCCTGGTGACAGATTTGATGGAATCTGTCCATCGTGTTGGTGATCGTCCACGTGATCTCGTGCCTTCGAGTCTGCTCTGAATCACCAAACGCTCCATGGATTCATTGTTGCGGGTAACGTGTCCAAAGAATCTGAGAATTCGTAATTGCACAAGCGACGACAGTCTTTGTTTAATATTGAGTTCTTTGAGTATTGACACGTTAGTCCGATGAGCGGTCCAGCTTATCCTGTGCAATCGTCTCCAACACCACATCTCAAGGGCGTCGATCTTGCGTCGGTAGTGCATTCTCAATGTCCATGTTTCCGCCCCATATAGAAAGATCGGGAAAACCAGGGTGTTCATAAGGCGTATTTTGGTATTTTTTGTTATTCGACGGTCTCTCCAGATGTTGTCCAACCTTTGTGCAGCCGATCGAGTTATGGCGCAACGTCGTCTAATCTCGGTGTCACAGCCCCCACAATTGGTGATAGTGAAGCCCAGATAGATGTAGCTGTTGACGACTTCACAGTTGGCAACTGGTGTAATATCTTTGTTAATTTCTTGAGCTCTACCCACTATCATCATCTTGGTTTTTTCGCGGTTCAGGGTGAGTCCAAACTTTATACTTGTGGTTTCGAGTATCCGCAACAAATTACTGATATCCTCCTAATCTCGCCAAACCTCTTTGATTGCCTTAATCTCCGTCACTGTATTACCTGTGGAGTCTTCGATTATCCAGGTCTTTGGTTTGAACTGCCTGGTTATAGTCTTTATCTTCATATACAAGTCCTTGGTCTCGGGTTTTCCGCTATGCTGTTCCACTTCCGTACAGATGTTCTGCAGTGCTGAGTTGCGGTCTCTTCGACAAGCCATCTGAATCCTGGCGCCAAAGCTGTTGAGTTCGAGGAGCTCACCACCTATAGCTTTTAGTTTTCTGCGTTCTTCAATTAGTGCCCAGGTCTCATTTGTCATCCAGTGCTGCTTTTTATTTTTAGAGGGTTGTGGTTGTGACTGGACTACAGAATTTACAATAAGCGTTCTAGCTTTTTGCCACAAAACTTCAGGTGAATCATCAGAGCCCGGAGCCCGGAGCCCGGAGATTGCTCGTTCTGTAGTGTACTGGTTAACAACCCCTTGTTCAAAATGTGCAAACGCTTGGAATTGTTCTTTTTTATGGAATTGCGCAACTTTATCTTAAGACTACAGATAAGAAGTTGGTGGTCTGAAAGACAGTCGGCTCCAGGTAGGGTGTGAGTATTGGAAATTGAACTTCTCCATCTTTCTCGGTTTTTGTGTTGACAATTAGGTGATGTCCACGTATATAGTCTCCTTGGGTAGTGTTTAATTACTGTGTTCATAATAGTCAACTCTTTTTCCGCAGAAAATTGAATAAGGCGTTCCCTCTTATTTCTGACGCCTAATCCATACTGCCAACTATGTTACACAATCCTAAATCCATTCCAGTGTTACCAACTTTAGCATTAAAGTCACCCAAAACAATGATGACGATTTTTTTTTTGGAATCTTTGCAATATAGGTTTCCAGCTGCAAATAGAAATTTTCTATGATGTTGTCTGACGCGGTAGAGGTGGATGCATAGGCTTAAATGATATGGAGCGCAGTGGGCGATGCGCTTAGTTTTATAGATATTATGCGCTCGCTGATAGCATTGTATCCCAGAATCGATTTCCTCCATTGTCTTGAAAGAATAATGGCCAATCCTGCAAAACTATTACTCTCATATCCAGAGAAGAAGATGCTGTGTTTCTCAGTGTCGAAATAGCCGCATCCCTTGCAATGGGTCTCACTAATGCCTGCTATTCTGAGTCTCTCTAGCTCATGGTTCAGAATTTCGAGCTTACCTTTGATAAGTAAGCCCCGAACGTTCCAAGTCCCTACGCACGTCTTGTTGCGTAGTAGTAAATGTTTTCTTCCAGTAACATTCATGCAATGAGGCGCCTGGTCGCCTGCATACCCATAGCCGGTAGCCAACTTCACACCTGGAGTCCACCACCTGGGAAAACCCCAAGCGCCGGCTGCTACTCCGATCGTCCAGCTTTCCACATTTCTTGTATAGCGACATTTCATGACTCTCATGTGAAATAGTAGCAGTGATTTCGCGTTGCTTTCTGCCCCAAGCATTTTAGGAGTTATTTAGACCCCAAGGCTGTTGCTGGCTCTTCTGATCCGTTGCCGGGCAGGGGTGAGTGGTTATACCGCCACTGACTCGGACGCCAGAGCCCCGTCTGTTATCTAGCAGGGAACACCGCGATAAAATTTATGTGCTATCGCCGTCTGATGGCGCGTGCAGGAGGGGTTGACATTTGGAACGGTCATGATGTTGTTTCCGATCCCCCTTACTCCGCTTATACTTTAGAAAAGTGTTTGAAACTACTTCTTTCATTTTTGTCACCAGGTATTTAGCCTGTGACACTCAGCTCTACATTCTTGGAGTCATCATCTTCTTGACGTGTAAAACCGCTACATCTAGGAAGGTGGTCCTGAGCTTCTTTTTCTGTGTGGGAATCATTGCTTCCGTACTGCATACTTATTACGATCACTTACATGGAGTTATGTTTGCTTCTCCGGAGTAAGTTTGACACAATTTTTTTTTTGGTATATTTACTTAATTGGCCTTTGTCTGGATGTGGTAAAGTACAGTCTAAAGAAAAGATTATAATAAAATTCGCCTTCTAATGAAATTCTAGAAAAAGGTGATCTCCAGTCACCGTCAAAGAGACTTAAAAAGCTGAATTCGAATAAAACAAAAAGCTCAATTTCAATATTTATTGTGCCGTTCTTAATATGGCTTGTTGTGAAAAAACCATCATGTCTTCAAACCAATACTTCTAATCTTATTCATGTGACATCGGTCAAGCCACACTGAGCGTTTATTGTGGAACGCAGCCCACTCCCACACACAGAGAGGAGGCCTGTGTACCAGCAGTGGGACATTTTGGGCTGGTAACGCCAAGCGCCGCTTATTTAGTCTTTTATAATATAGCTAATGATTTACCTCCTACTTTCAGCACAATATTGAAATTATTCATAGGCAATCCCGAGTTCAACACGGTTTATATCAGGCCGTATACGAACGTGACTGGTTACGTCATCGGTATGGCATTAGGCTACATTATCTACAGCTGGCAGAAGAATGGTGGGAATCCAAAGAAACTCCAGGTAACCTTATTTGAAAATAAAATAGCCAACAGGCTAAGTGTCTAAATAATTACCACAATATAAGTTTTTAAACTGACATGGTCACTAACATTATAATAAGAGAACGCATTTGCTTACCTCTTCGAGAATTTTCGGCATGATTATTATCATGGGGTTCAATTTCGAATGGCCCCCTTGTATATCTTTTCTTGTCTTTTCCAGAAATACAAATATCTGTACTGGTCTTTGTTCTTAATGGCTTGTCTATGCAACTTCTCCACCTACATCTTCTACGTTGAGGGTCCAGCGCAGCCAGAGTACATTAACATGCTGTATGCTGCTTTCATGAAGCCTGTCTTTGGCACAGTAATGGGTCTCATCGTGGCTGGAGTAGTCATTCAATTTGAAGGTACATGTTTACTTTATTTCTTCTTCTGAGAAAATGTGAAATTTTAATTAAAAGTCGGGAGAATCTGTAATACGATCTCTTTGGACCAAAACATACCCTAACTGAAATAGAAATTGGAGAGGCAGTTCCTGTACTTATAAGAGCTTTCACTTTTTAATCTTCGTCTGAATTTGTCAAAAATTGTTCTAGAGTGCTGCATGGTTATTTTGGCGCGTGTTCATAGTCAAAACTAACGCCCTTAACTTGTTTTTAACCGAGTTTTAAAAAAGGACTAGGTTATGAATTGCACAAGTACCTTTTTTTGTCATGTAGGTTCACCCATTTCTCCGTCATTACTGGTCTGATTTAATATGCCCAGGACACTGGCGGTATTGTTGCGATGTATGGCCACGCCTTTGGCCAAGGTAGGCCAACCTTTGGGTCACGGGAAGAGTTGACAATGGCCCAAGGGCTGGCTTTTCATTTCCATTTGTTCGGAAAGCGCTTCAAAATTACTTGCCACCAAAAAAATAGCTCTTACACATTATCTTTCTCTAATTACAGGTTTCTATCGGGCGATTTTTGAGTGGAGACCCTTTTTGTACACTGGCCGGCTGTGCTACAGCGCGTACATGCTGCACATTGCCTTCGTCAGGGTCGCGGCCGTGTCGATGATCGCCGTTCACAGAACCACCATTCTCGCAACTGTAAGTTTTCTTTTTTTTTTCTTTTTTCTTTTTCAAGATTTCTTTGCTCAAGAAGCGTAGAAAAGATTATACAATATGTTCAAAAAACCCTGTTCGATCCCAAAGGTACTATAGGCATACCAACGACATTACCGAATAAATACGAAACATAATATTAATGAAAGAAGAAAGTAAACATTTATGAATTTTAGAATGCATGATTTTTGTGCATAAATACTGGTGGTATTTATGCACAAAAATCATACCACCATTTCGAAATTTCATTGCGAAATTTCTGATAAGAAAAAACCAAAAACACCTTTTTAAGGTACCCGAAGAATAACCATCGGGAGACTATTACTAAGCCTCCGCTGTCCGTCCGTCCGTACTTCCGTCTGTCTGTCAGCGGGCTGTATCTCACGATCCGTAATAGGTAGACAGTTGAAATTTTCACAGAATGTGTATTTCTCTTGCCGCTTTAATAAAAAAATAATAAAAATTAAAGGGGCTCCCCTACAACTATGATGGTACGGAACCCTTCATGCGTGAGTGCGACTCGCACTTGGCCGGTTTGTCAACATCAACGACGCATGCGCAAACAAATACGTTGAGTATTCTAAAACCTTTTCCTCTTCTTCCAGGTACTGCAAGGCTTCACGATAGCAACGGGTTCATTCATAGCAGCATTCTTTTTCTGGATGCTGGTTGAAACACCTTTCGCGAACGTCACTGATATTCTCCTTAAGAAGCGCAGAACACTAGCTGTTGAAGAAAAGAATGAGACTGTTAAGGACACCAAGAAAACAGAAAATGAGAATGGAACAGATATGACTCAAACTCAAGTAGAAGATGGTACTATTGTTATTAAAATGGGAACCAGTTCGTAATTTAGTATCCAACAACATAGACACTGCAACGGTTATCCCCGAAGGGCAGGGTGTGCCTACAGTAAGCACGACGACCAATTAAGCCATACGAAACGAATTTAAGCTGATCTCTCATTATACGGGAAGCTCATACAAAGCGGGGTCAGGTTATACTGGATTTGTATAGCTTGATGTCACCGTGTGTACACTCATATTTCACCAGTTGTGTATGTTCATGTCCCATGATATAAGGGGCGAACCTATTGCCATCAACTGGGGTACAAATGCAGACTCCGGGTTAATAATAGAATTATCTAACAATAAGTAGATTATTTTGTAATTTATGGCAAAACCATTTTGTGAACGAATGTAATGCCAAGGAAGAAAGTGACGAACACAGAGTAAGAAAACGTCTCGACGGCGTACTCAACACTTGCAATGCCAACTAAGCATGTCAATCTTTATCGCATTTCAAGACTAATGACCACTGATCGGAATAGAGAGAATTTATTTGCCTAAACGTCAAGGAAGTACTGTTTTAAGCTTTCACAGTTTAAAATTAAACACTGTTACTTACGGGATATTCGCCGGTGTCGTAATAAGGACTCCACAAAACCTAGTGATACTGTGAGTGTGTTTTGTCGTGACTTTGTATCGAGTTACAGTAGTGCGCGTAGCAAAAGACTAAGAAAGAGGGTAGACAGATTTGTCTACACCTAATAATTTATTTACCATCCACCCGCATTCTCCAGTCATCCCGCGATCATGGCGTTTGCAACTGCTTTGAAATATCGAGAGCTCAGAATAATTGATAATCACGGAAAATATCCCATAAGTACACTGTCACTTACGGGATATCTTCGGTGATTCAAGGTAGAAAGTAATAATGGGTTATACCTCGCTATAATTTAACAGCTTTGTAATAATTACGTTGTTTTATAGTGATTCGCATGTTACTTACTTCCTTAGGTAAATCTACCTATTCCGAACTCTGCCAATGACGTATAAAAACTGACGGCTTTGAAAGTGGTCTGAAACAGTGGCTTCTAGATGTCGTCGCGGTGATTCCTTGCTCTGTGGTTATCAAGTTAAAGATAATATTCTTTTAACCATTGATACGAAAAGAAGGTAATAAAGTTTAAATAGTGCAAGTGGTGTCATGTCGTATATAGTAATTAAGTAGGGAAAGGGATTTATGGGACCGATAAATTTTGTTGATGTTTTGAACGAAACAGATAATGTATTGTTGATGTGTTGAAATGCTGTTGTGCCATTCTGCTTGGCTGGTTTGTGATACAATAAATATGATTTGTTGCCAATTGTGTTTACCTATTTTATTATAATTCATATCCTCAAAATACCATCCAAAATCAAATTATTTATTTGTGAAACATAAGGACAATATAATAAGATCTAATTCAAATCTCAGGATCGCTGTGTTTAACCTAATAGGCATACAAATTTTGGATACTTATACTTATAATTTAAAAAAAATCATGCATTTTATTATTAACTTTATTTATATATTTACAAATCAATTACATTTTTAAATATTCCTAATATAAAAAAACATTTAAAAATATTTAAAAAAATATCCCACCAGTATCGGGAACAGGGTCCAAGCTGCGGTCAGGGCTCCAGAGAGAGGAACCTCCTAATAATAAGAGCCGTGTCCAGGAGTACCGCTTCCTGAATCAAGCCCTTGATCCAGCTGCCTAACGAGAGCCTCCTCAGGCATTGGTCGAGGCTCTTGGCAATTAAATCATGGGCTGATACGACTATCGGCACAATGATCGCTGAGTCCACATCCCAAATGTCGACAAACTCGCGAGCCAAGTCAAGATACTGGATTTGCTTATCTTTCTCGGTTTTCACGAGGTTCTCATCATGCGGGACAGTCATGTCAACAATCATTGCGCGCCGCTCTGATCGACAAAATTTTATTCGAATTATAATTAATTAAATTATGATACAAATTAAATTAAACAATTACCATTAGATAGAATTTAGCTTAAATTAATCGGACATTTGACTCACACAATGACATAGCTAATTATTATTTATTTAAATTTTCTGTTAAGAATTCACCAATGGAATAGTACGCTTTTTTAACCATAAAATCTGTTAGCATTCTTTTGAATTTGTTAACATCATTCTCAACTCTTATGGTACGACCATACCGAGTATCATATTATAATTTTTTGGAGCCATTTCCAGAAAGTTTTATAAGGCATAGCGTGAATTTTGTCCCGGTGATGTTTACTAGTCAGGGTTTCAAACAAATGTAAGTGTTTTTTAACAAATGCGAATAGAGATAGAAAAGTCATTATTCTTAGCTCAATAAAGTGTGGTCTACAAATATCAGTAGCTTTTATTGGCCTACTTATCTTAACCCCTGACTTGCTTTCGTTTGCAAAAAAAACCTTCGAACTTTGCTCTTGAAATTTAACACTTAACACTCGACACGGCCGCACTCATTATAACTTGATTTACGACCGATTCGAGTGGTCTAGCGTAGTTTTGTTTACTGTTTGGTGTAGATGACACTGATAAGAAACAAAGGAACGTTTGTTATTTTGACAAAAGTTGTGTGTATAATATTTTATGTGCGACTAAAGTCAAGGTCGAGCATATATTGCCGGTTTTTTTTTCACTACTATCTTTATTACGCGAAATTGTGAAAAAAATTGCGCGATAGGTATATTATTTTTCATCATTTTTATAAACTAGGATAGTTACTTGTACTATTAAACAATAAACAATAACGATTGTGGTAGAAAATCTTCATAAAAACAACAAAATTATACACACGCCATTTCTCAATTCACCACTAAAACTTGATGGCCATCATGGCCGATTAACTTCATTTAAACATTGTAAAAAAAACTTTGTGGTATGATGTTGCAAACTTGCAGCCAATGTTAGTAAATCTATTAGACTATGGTTTAATGGCATTTTGAAAAGACTTTACAGTCTTTAAAATAGAGTTTAGAGTCGTTTAATAAAAAATAATTTTTGGCAACAATTGTTGCCAAGAGCAAAGTTCAATTTTTTTTTTGGAAACGATCGTTGCCAGAAGCAATCGGTTTTTTGTGCAATGAATGCTCTGTTCACATCTACTGAATTTCCCTGTATTACGAGGCTGTAACGCAGCACAGTTGCAACATAGCCATGATAAGCATTTAGGGCTGTTTCTTTACTGTCTTTCATATCAGTTTTCGGAGAGCAAGCACAAATTTGTCGAGTCGAGTGCAGACTCTTTTTACATGTTCTTTTCAATTTAATTTTCGTCAAGAACTATTCGAAAGAATGAAGGTACGGGTTCCAAAATTGAATAATTGTAGTGTATTTGAGGTGGTTTCACCAAAGAATTGTATGTTTGAAATTGTACCAACTTTGTTTTTTAAATATTTACACATAAATTATTAGAATCCAGCCATTTCATTGCTATTAATATTTCATTTTTAGTGTCAGTTTCTAGTTCATTCCTATTTGAAGATTTTATTGTGAGATCGGTGTCATCAGTAAATAGTGTACAATCATGTTTTAGGCTCTTGAAAGGTTATTTATATAAATTATAAATAAAATAGAAATGGATGCCCTAATTCGCATCCCTGGGGAACACTACCACTATTTATTTTTAATTCTGAACTGTATGCTTTATTTGTGTTATCGTCAATTTTTGATACTACTGTCCTTTGCCGGCGACTTGATAAATAACTTTTAAGACAGTTATGCGCCTTGCCTCTTATGGCCATATTTCTCCATTTTGCAAAGTAGGTGATTATGTGGGACAAATTCGAATGCTTTGCTCAAATCTAAAAATACTGATAATACAGACATTTTGTTATTGCGGGCTTCAGATATCAGTTTGACCAAAGTAAAACAAGCAAGTGAAGTTGAGCTATTCTTCCTATGTAGAATTTGTTTCTCAGTAAGAATGCTGTTTTTATTTAAAAAGTTGATAAGTTTCCCATAAATTGCCTTTTCAAAAATCTTTGAAAGGGTAAGGGGAATCAATGTAATGGGTCTACAACAGAACATATCCGTGTGGTTACCTTATTTTTAAAGCGAGTTGTCATATATATACATAGAGGCTGTAAGGGACTACACTCCTCAAACTGATGGGCTGAATTCAGTATAGAATATCTAAGATGACCGGTACAATTTCAGGAATGTTATGGGAATCCATTTTTGTTTTATTTCCTCATACGCAATGTATCGTTACCGTAGCAAAACGCACGTAGCGAACGGCAAGCGCTCCGCCGAATTCGATGAATTCTGTAGCTAGTCAGGAAGTGAACAGCTGATTTCACGCGTCGTTCAAATCAAATATCAAGTCAAATATGTTTCATCATTTCAGCCGAAAGACGTCCACTGCTGGACATAGGCCTCCCCCAAGTGTCGCCACATTGACCGGTCCCGTGCGACTCGCATCCAGCGGATCCCTGCAGCCTTCACCAGGTCATCGGTCCACTTAGAGGGAGGCCTAAAATATGTTTATTTGCAAGAAAATACTTACAAAATTACAAGGAAAGATCTTATTTCCTAAAAGTCAATGTATTCTGCCTGCAAGCAAGCGTGCAAATTTTATTTAAATCTATTAACGTAATTATTATCTAGCAAGTAATATAAATATTATTAATTCCTTTATTCATCTTAAAAACTTATTTAACATATTTTTAAATATTTCTTTAAAAAAACCATAAAAAAAAACATTTAAAAATATAAAAAATAGTGGTCCGCCGGTGGCGGGAGCAGGGTCCAAGCTGCGGTCAGGGCTCCAGAGACAGGAACCTCCTCACAATACGAGCCGTATTGAGGAATACTGCCTTCTGAATCAGGCCCTTGATCCAACCGCCTAAGGAGAGCTTCGAAAGATGGTCGTCGAGGCTCTTGGCTATAAGGCCATTGGCCGTCACGACGATCGGTACAATGATAGCCGAGTTCACATTCCACATGTCGACAACCTCGTGTGCCAAGTCGAGATATTGTATTTGTTTCTCTTTCTCAGCTTTCACGAGGTTCACGTCATGCGGGATGGTAACATCGACTATCATTACGCGGCGCGCTGATCGGTCTATCACTACTATGTCAGGCTTATTGACGACAATAGTCCTGTCAGTAATGATAGACCGATCCCAGTACAGCGTAACATGGTCTTTCTCGAGAACTGGGTCGGGCACATACTTGTAGTACGGTACCTCAGATTCCACAAGTTTATATTTCAAGGCAAGTTGCTGGTGAATAATCCGGGCTACTTGGTTGTGCCTGTGCAAGTACTCGCCGTTAGCCTGACGAGAACAACCAGAAATAATATGTCTGATGGACTCACCCTGACGGTGGCATGCCCGACACACGTCAACCGTCCCGTCTTTCATAATATATTTCCGGTAGTTGTTCGTCAACATAAGTTCGTCCATAATCGCACAATTTAAAATTATTATAAAATCAATTATTCATTTTCAAATTCCATAAATTCCTTAATGCTATAGAAACAACTATTTTAAAATAAAATACCCTGCAACAATTTCAAATCATTTGTTCGTAAGAGTATTTCGACGTCCATTGTTAGATTTTTGTTTTTTGCCGTACTATTTACATAAATGGAGTGCTGCGTAACACGTTAACAGAAACAGTGCATCGCACCCAGTGTATTTTTATTGCACGAAACCCATCGTCTGTCCACATGATGTACGATCCTAACGGAGTAAATCCGACATAGGGATATTTTATACACCAAGACGAACTTCCTACAGTGCCTATTCACATAGCGCGAGAAACACCAATTTACAAACAATAACCTAATCATAACTGACCATGGACTTTTATTTTGACTTTATTTAATATTTTTTTGGATACTTCGAAGCAATCTTTTGTTTCCTGTTTTAATATTAAAATAAAATCACACATACATTGAAAAAAACTTCATAAAATTATGTAAAAAAAAAACTATAAATAAAACCATTATTGTCAAGATAATAACGTAGATACAGGTTTTAGGGCAGATAAAAGCAAAAAGCATAGTTTGTCACAGATTGTCATTACTTATTATTAAATTTGACTGTAATTGGATGTGTCGAGTGTGGCGTAGCTCAGTGCTACCAGAAAACAAAATGTTTAATAAATTACTATTATTTGTTCTGGTCCATAGTTCAACTGCTGCGATATTCAACCTCAATGGTATGTGCATTTCAATCTTTTTAAATTAAGTGTGTTTTTTTTTTTAAATTAAGCTGTCCCATACACTTTGACCGTGTAGTTATGTATTCTATATTTTCGTATGAAACCTCAGTTTTTTATTATTATTTGCTTCTAACATTGCTTGTCTAGAAACCATTAAAACCCGAAGTGTATCTAAAAGTAAAAAAAAAAAAAACGTTTAATCGAGACCAAACATTTTGTAAATTATATGCACCCACCAAACTGCGAACCACACACCCACATTAGAAAACCCACATTTCTTCAATTATGTTAAGACCCATGTAATAGGGGGCGAGCCTATTGCCATAAACCGGGCACAAATCCAGGCTCCGACTCTGGAGTCTGATTTAAAAAAAACACTGGGTGAAACCGCGGCAGGTTAACGAACCCCGCATCACTAAACACATGTTGCCAGACTCCATAGTCACATTCGCGTCGTGCAGTCATAATATATATGTATTGTGTGTGTGACTTGACTATTGCATTAGGTTACAGACCAGTAATGATAGCTTAAGTTATTTAAATAAATAAATAAAAAATATGTTCGTAGTAAACAAAATATGATATTATTGTTCTGCAATCATTACATGGGGAGCTTGGCATGGCTAAATAATAACAGCCGCTCGGGTCACTCTATAGGTTAAGCCGCGCTTGCCTAGGTTGGTCCGCGGATGGGTGACCACCCATTACACACAAATTTCCTCCGACCCTTGGAAACCCGCTAAGCCGTTGGTCCCGGTGGTCATTTGTAGATCTTTGGCAGTCGTTACAAGAAGTCAGTGGCCTGAAAGTCTTACAACCAGTCTTGCCAAGGGGTGTACGCAGTACTAACTGGGTTGTGGAGGTCTAATAGGCAGTCGCTCAATCTATAATACTTGTAATCAGCTGCATCCGTTTAGACTGGAAGCCGACTACAATGTAGTTGGCAAAAGGCTAGGCAGGTGACATATTGCCAACTCGCTGCTTCAAAAACCTTTGCTAAATTCATTCCTTTTTTATTTTCAGATGTGATTTAGATTTTGTTAACACTTTTATGTTTTTTTTTTATTTTTATGAAAGAGAAATTGTTTTAATTTCCATGGTAGGATTAATTTAATAGTTTAAAAATATTCCTATGAACTAGTATTACCAGTGTTTTCATTTATTGTCGTATTGTCTGCGCTACCCTGTATATTACTAACTTATTCTTTTAAATGCTATCCTTGACTTTGTAATTACTGGAGTTAATGTAAAGTCAAAAGAATCACTTTCCTGCCTCTTTAGTCCAGCAGTCGCAAGACGCTACTATTAAGCGTCTGAGTTCGATACCAAGGTCGGGCAGGGTGTTATTGCGTTTTTCCATCAGGAATTTTTCAGTAGCATCCTCGAAACCTGAATCCTGGTTGATGACAGTCAGTAGGCTAGCGCCCTATTAAATGGAACAAAAACATAACTGGCGTTAGGTACGGTACACCTCTGTCTAACCCTTCGGAATTATAGACGCGATTTTATGTTAGACTCATTTTACTTTTGATATTCATACTAAATAATCTAAATGATTTTATTATTTTATTAGTAATTAAATTATTTTTAGACAAACAATAGCACATTAGTTCCATCTCATGTGCTATTGTTTGTCTAAAACAATTTAATTACTTAATATAATCTCCACGTGACCTTTGACTGATTTAAATTATAATACACAAGTAATTGCTGTATTTATAATTGACTCTAGAGTCAATTTAATAATAAAACCGGCCAAGAGCTAGTTGGATTCGCGCATAAAGAGTTCCATACCATCATAGCAAGCGAGCCCCCTTTAGCCCCCTTTTATTTTAATTTATTTTTACTATTAGTTGTTAAAGCTTTCTTATAGGTTTTCCTGTAATCTGTAGACAAAGAATTGTTTTTATATCTTTTTCAAAATTTTCGGCCCTGTAGTTTCAGAGTTAATAAGAAAGGGAATGGTAAATTTTCGCCTATTTTCTTAAATAACTTAAAACTGTTTATTTTAAATTTATATTTTTAAGATGCTCACAATAAGCTCTTTCATTAGATATGTAACTCGATATAGTTTGCAAAACATTTTTTTTTCATTTTTACCTCCAAAAAGTTGCCCTCATGTTTAAAATTCATTAATTTACGTCACGCGTCCGTCTTTGGGTCACCGACTTACATATGTTTACCAAATTTCAACTCAATCGGTCCAGTGGTTTCGGAGTAAATTTTCTGTAACAGACGTACAGACAGACAGACGCGAGTGATCCGGTTCCGTATTTTCCTTTTGAAGTACAGAACCCTAAAAACCTGATTAACAGAACAATACAAAGTTGAAACTATTTTTAACTTTATA
The DNA here is from genome assembly GCA_905163415.1 of Noctua fimbriata. NCBI lineage: Eukaryota > Metazoa > Arthropoda > Insecta > Lepidoptera > Noctuidae > Noctua > Noctua fimbriata. The sequence goes on along the minus strand of LR990939.1, from coordinate 1,887,713 downwards.
TGTTTTGTCAATTAAAATATTTTATTTCGCAAAAGAAATATTAGCAGCTAATTAAAATTAATTAATAAAATTGACGGCATGGTTGGCGTAGTGGCTGAGCGATTGGCTGCTGCACTGCGGGCAGCAGGTTCGGTTTACACATGGAAAACATATTTGTATGGCCTGTAGGCCAGGCCTACAGGTTGTTGTTCCGGGTCTGGCTGTTTATATATATATGAGTTTTAATGTCTGTAAACGCACTCACTGTACAGGAGAAATGACCTCAAAAAAACCTTTTTTAGAGACAAATAAACTTCTATAAATAATTAACAGCCTCATAATCCTACGTATAAAATTCAAAGTCTTGACTGACTGACTGACTGATATATCAACGCACAGCCCAAACCGCTGGTCCTAGAGTCATGAAATTTGGACGGTGTAATCTTTGTGAAAAGTAGGTATCCAGGGGGTACAGGGGTGAAATGAGGTGTTGAATTTTCTGTGAACATTTTTATTCTGAGAGTCGATTAACTTAAAAATTTGTGTACATAATCTTCAGTTAAAATTATGAGATGCGTAAATCACGGTTTATCCAAAATCATCCCCCAATTTAAAATTTAATGTACTGACTGGCTGACAGACATATCAATGCACAGGCCAAACCGCTGGTCCTAGTGACATGAAATTTGGAGGGTGTATTCTTTGAAGAGTAGGTATCCGCTAAGAAAGGGTTTTTCGAAATTCCACCCCTAAGGCTGCCGTCAGACGGACTGCATCGCAGCAACCGCGCGCAGTCGATTTCAACTGACCCGTTGAATACACCAGTTGAATATATCGACTGCGCGCGGTTGCTGCGATGTCGTTCGTCTGATGGCAGCCTAAGAAGGTGAAATAGGGTGTTGAATTTTCTGTGAACTTTTTTATTCTTTGAGTCGATTGACTTGAAAATTTGTGTACATACTCTTCAGTTGAAATTATGAATTACGTGTATCACAGTTTTTCAAAAGTATCCTATGAGTTAATCCAGGTTATAAAGTTTCTTTCACCCAAATCCGCTCATACGTTTTTGCTTGAAAGAGCAAAAAACATCCATACATCCTCACAAACTTTTGCATTTATGATAGTAAGTAAGATTCAAAGTTCAGTATTTGTTCACTATTTTTCGACATTATTTCGCCAAATACCTTTTTTTACCTCTATCTATCCAGATACAACAAGGATAGCTTATTTGATTCTCGTTTAGCGCCGAATGTTGTACGGTAGCCAACATATTAGTGGTAACAAAGCCAGTATAAGCAGGCCCCATATTCTATTGTAACTCCGTATTATGCTAGACCAGCTCAAGGTCTAGGTGTTACCAACGACTTGACTCGACTGTAAAATCATTGTTGTTATTTTCTAGACACGGAGTATGCTCGCATGCCGCCATTGTACCACCTGGACAGCTACGAAGAATGCTTCGATGAACCTGATGCGTTGTTCTGTTTCGCAGAATTTGTTCTGGTCTCGGATGAGCCCAGCGAACTCCTGACTTTAACACAGGTAAGTTATGGCAAAAGATGTCAACATTATTTGTGTCCCCAATGGTAGTGGTTCTCAGGATGTTCGCTTCAGATTTAGTATTGGAGGAATGCATTTTTTCGAAATCTAAAATCTAGTTGAATGGCTTACGATTTGAGAGACCTATGAAAATGATAGGGTCCCATGGCCGTGCATTGCATATGGGAGTCAATGCCTTCCTCATAAGATACAATCATAATCATAATCATTTATTTGCAATAAGTATTGGTACATTTTGGTCTTAAATCAGTTGAGGTTCCTACAATTAACCTATTGTTTATGCGCCTTCCTCTTCAGTTGTGGTTTGTGGATTACATGGAGTGGTTTATTTCAATGGAGAGTTAGTAATAGCACAATAGAAATACGGTTCAGAATTAAGGTTTTAAGTGAAGCTATACAGAGCAAGGTTAAGAATCAAATGTTAGTGGTTAGGAAAAAACGAGCGGACAACGGTCCACGGGGAAGAACTCGGGCACCCTCGTGGACTGCTTCTATTGGTGACATCCCTAGAGGTCCTCTCATTGGCTGTCCGAAGATGTTGCAATAATTTTGAGTCATGACGTGTGGGTAGGTGCCCCAGAGATCGGAACGCCTACAGTTTGGTCATAGCACAATTTAGCACGTCGTTATCATCATGCGTAAACACATATCTTTCACTATTACTACAAAATTAAAATAAATTAGTCATCACCGTTAATTATTACAATATTGATAACGCACTAGTAAGAAGCACTCGTAAAGTGCCAATAAAATTTACGCACACTCAAACGATCTGCAGAGATCGTTTGAGTGTGTGTATTATGCATATACACACACACACACACTACTTTAGAATAATACGACTAAAACATAAATCACAGTTTTGCTATGCGTAACGCACTGACCTTAGACACTCCTCAATTTCCTCCGTTATCGCGAGAACGGGAATCAGGCATCTGCGCACTCAACGCGCAGCCGCTCGACCACGATGCAGCAGTATACGCGGCGCTTTACGGACAGTGTGGAGACGCGTGGCATGAACACAGATTTGCGTCATCGCATTGCTAAACCACTGCGCCTCCTGTTCGAAGTCGACGGGACCGACGGTAGTCGACTCCCGGATCCAAGCTTGGACGAGAGCTTCCTAGTGGCTTCCTCGAGAGCCTTATTAATGAGGCGCTTCAGCGCACAACGCGGGCCATCTCTTTTGGGGGCCGATTGGCTACGACCACCAGCGCTCTGGGTGGAGACGTCGAAGCCTATGTATCGGTGATCCGATAGCGTCTCTACCTCCGCTTCTATGTGCAAATGAGAAGTCCACTATCGAGCCGCCCCGCTACCACACACACGTGTAGGCCGAACCCCGAGGACCACGGAAACAAGGCTTTCTGACGTTTCACGTATAAGCACGAAGCCGGACGCTCGGTGCCTTCACTGCGTCCAATGTGTGGAGGACACGCGGCATACGTTGGTTAAGTGTGCCACGTGGGATGAGCCGTGCTATACCCTCGTTACAGAGGTGGGAGAAGACCTGTTAATGCCAACCGTTGTTGGCCCGCTTTTCACTTTTAAACTTTATCAAATGCTTCCACGTGCTCCATCTGCTTACCTTTTCAAAAGCCATTGCACGCCACTACAAGGTCCTGTCATAAATAAAGTTAATGACTAATTAGTATCTCCATATTATTTCTTTCAGTTAACTTCCATGCTTAGATAAATTCTAGCTTTTAACGTATAATCTTAACATGATCTCTCTTGTTTACAGAAAATTTCGGAAAGTTCTGTACACTACAACCATACACTGCTACGCCATGGTTTTTGCATGAAGAAATCATGCAGTAAGTTCTTCAATACTTCAGGAACGATTGAGGATATAAGATTGTCCCTTGAAGCATGCACAAACGAAACCATTTATAACAAGTACAAGTTAAAAACGAGGCTGACCGATGAAGTTGATTGTACCAACCGTGAGAGGGACCACCCATTTGATAATTTGGATATAGTTGTTGGAGTAGTCTGCATCATGATATTGTTGGCTAACATTATCGCAAGCCTTTGTGATCGCTATTTAATAAAGGGAAAAAATGATGGAGGTAAGCTTTCTTTTCATTGGTTTATTTATTTGCTCCCCTTCACACTTTTTAGGTTTCCGTTGCCAAATGGCAAAAACGGAATCCTTATAGATTCGTCCTGACCATCTGTATTTATGCCCGACCTTATGTCACAGCCATTTCATTTCGAGACTGTTAGCACCACACAGCTAAAATTTGGAGAGCAGATGTCTTCTAAAAATTACGAATTAAAACAACTATAAGCTTGGCCCTTTGGTTTTATTTATTTTATTAAGGATTTCCATCCATACAAGTAAGTGAAACATAAGTGAAAAAAAAATCTACGAACTGGTATATGAGCTTTAAAAAATGATATCCAGGTTCCTGACATACTTTTTTTCTTAACTCAATGGTTGAAAAAAAAGTTGTTTGTTAAAATCCCCCCCCCCTCCCTTTCTAAAGTAAGAAGAGAAAATCTGAAATAAAAAACTTTCAGCGAAAATTGGTTTGAATAGGATTTGATTTTTAGTTTTTGAAACATGGAACTTTTTCAAGAAACTGCAGCAGTAACTTTGTTTTTCATAACCATACTATGAAAAACAAATTGTGTTGCACTTGAGTGTAAACTGAGCCATGAATGAGCATTAAAATATTGGTATTATATTCTTTGGACTCATCATTTCATCATTTCAGCCGAAAGACGTCCACTGCTGGACATAGGCCTCCCCCAAGTGTCGCCACATTGACCGGTCCCGTGCGACTCGCATCCAGCGGATCCCTGCAACCTTCACCAGGTCATCGGTCCACCTAGTGGGAGGCCTTCCAACGCAGCGTCTTCCGGTTCGCGGTCGCCACTCCAGAACTTTTCGGCCCCATCGGCCATCCGTTCTGCGAGCAATGTGCCCTGCCCACTGCCACTTAAGTTTGGCTATTCTTCGGGCTACGTCGGTTACCTTGGTTCTCTTGCGGATGTCCTCATTTCTGATTTGATCACGCAAGGAAACTCCGAGCATAGCCCTCTCCATTGCCCTTTGGGTGACTTTAAGCCTTCTGATAAGGCCCATTGTGAGCGACCACGTTTCGGTCCCGTATGTAATCACTGGCAACACACACTGGTCATAGACTTTCGTCTTGAGACACTGCGGTAAGTTGGACGAGAAGATACCACGCAACTTCCCGAACGCTGCCCAGCCGAGTCGGATTCGACGATTGACCTCTTTCTCGAAGTTAGACCTACCTAACTGGATCGTTTGTCCCAGGTAGACATAATCGTCTACAACTTCGAGTGTACAGTCTCCGATCTTGATAGGAGTGGGTGTTACATGGGCATTCAACATGATTTTGGTTTTGTCCATGTTCATTTTAAGACCCACTCTTTCGGAAGCTCTACTAAGGTCATCGAGCATTGTACTGAGGTCCTCCATGGTCTCAGCCATGACCACTATATCGTCGGCAAATCGAAGGTGAGAGATGTACTCGCCATTGACGTTGATGCCTAGCCCTCTCCAGTCCAGAACCTTGAAGATATCCTCCAGTGCAGCGGTGAACAGTTTCGGAGATATGACGTCTCCCTGTCTCACGCCTCGCTGCAGAAGGATAGGTTCCGAGGTCTGGTCCTGAAGTCGGACTGACATGGTGGCGTTTTTGTACAAACACTTTAGCACCTCGATGTACCGATAGTCGATTTGGCACCGTTGGAGAGACTGCAGTACAGCCCAAGTCTCGATCGAATCGAAGGCTTTCTCGTAGTCCACAAACGCTAAGCAGAGAGGCAGGTTATACTCTTCGGTCTTCTGTATAACCTGCCGCAGCGTATGTATGTGGTCTACGGTGCTAAAGCCTTTTCGGAATCCGGCTTGTTCGGGAGGCTGAAAATCGTCAAACCTGCGCGCGAGACGATTCGTGATGACTCTTGAGAACAACTTGTAGACATGGCTTAGAAGTGAGATGGGCCTATAGTTCTTCAGCCGGGCATTGTCGCCCTTTTTGAAGAAGAGTACCACCACACCCCTGCACCATGCCTGCGGCGTCTTCCCCTCGAGTATGACGGAATTAAACAGCTTCTGAAGGGCCTTAAGCACCGGTTTTCCACCCGCCTTCAGGAGTTCGGCCGTAATCCCGTCATCACCCGGTGCCTTGTTGTTTTTAAGCTGTTTAAGAGCCATCCTAATCTCGTACAGGCTGACATCCGGAATGTCTTCGGTATAGTGTCGGGTCAGTCTAGCTCTTGGGTCGTTAGCTAGAGTTGCAACGGGCTTTCTAGTTGAAGTGTACAACTGCCCATAAAAACTCTCGATCTCCCTCAGCAGCTCCGGTTTGGCGGATACGATCCTGCCATCGTCGGTCTTCAGTTTCGTGAGCTGGCTCTGCCCAATAGCCAGATCTCTTGAAAATACCTTGGAGCCTTTATTCCGCTCAATAGCGTCTTTAATACGCTCGGTATTAAAGCGGCGGAGGTCGCTCTTCAAGGATTTAGAGATCCGTCTATTGAGCTGCCGGTATTTCCACGCCTCGTCTGAAGACTGCAGGATCATCTCACGCCGCTCCTTCATGAGCTCGAGAGTATGATCAGAGAGCTTTTTGTTGTGTGCACGACGTGTCTTGAAGAACTTAGACCCAGTCGTATGGACAGTTTCCACGAACCCATCGTTGCATTCGTCCACTGAGCTTCCTAGGCACTCGAAACGATTCTGGAGTTCAAGCTGAAAGCTCTCGGGGTTTTGGATCTGGATCTGTGCTGGACGGAGCGTAGACTTCATCAGTCGAGACCTTTCAAGCTTTATATTGATGTTCAATGTGCCTCTTACCATGCGGTGATCGCTCCCGGTTTTCACCGAATTGATCACAGAGACATCATTGAACACTTGCTTCTTGGTTGACATGATGAAGTCAATCTCATTTTTAGTTGCACCATCGGGACTCTGCCAGGTCCACTTCCTGTGCTCGCGCTTTTTGAAGAAGGAGTTCATCATATAGAGGCCCTCCTTCTCCATAAAACTAGCCAGTTGGTGACCCCGGTGGTTCCGACGTCCAAACCCAAATTGCCCCACTTGCAGCTCATCCCCGTCTCGTTTGCCCAGTTTTGCGTTGAAGTCCCCCATGACAACGGTGAAGTGAGTTTTGAAACCATGCAGGGCTTTAGAAATATCCTCATACATGGTCTCCACTTCGTCGTCGGGGTGTGCCGAGGTCGGGGCGTAGACCTGTATGACCTTCAGCAAATATCTTGAGGATATTCTGAGTATAAGGTACGCCACCCTGGTCGACACACTCTCGATCTTCACCACGTTATTCACGAGGGACTTGTGGACGATAAACCCAACACCACCCTGGGACTGCCGGTCACCCTCTCTTTGGACTCTTTGAATGCAAATCTGGCTCGCACTTGGTCGGTTTTTTTACAATATGTAGAAAATTGTCTCTTTTAGTACATGAACCCTGTTTTTTGTCAATTATTATAATACTCTACTTCAAAAGTGTACTAAGATATTTAAGCGTCATATTGAAACAATTGTGCTGCACGAGTGTACACTGTACAATGGCATTAAATTTTGTCTATGGTTTCCTTATTACAAACTTCTTCATTGATCTTCTCTAACTTTTTAGCGCAGGCAGTAAGTTCCTTTTCATTCATTATTACATCTATTACATCTACTTAATGCCAGAATTTTTATGTGTTTTTTTCAGCTCTTAGATACCTGTATTGCTTTTCAATATATCGGAATTGGAGGAGGTTTATAGCACTACCTGGAGAAGGGCAAGATGATCGTATAAAAGCATTGAAGGGCATTCATGGTATCAGGTAAAGTACCTACCGAAAATATACAAAATATAATCAGTAGTTTTTTAACGTACCCATTTTAAATGATATATTATTTTATATGAGTTTTAATGTTATACATGTATATTGTTGTTTATATTATCACAGAACGCTGAGTATGTTCCTCGTATTGATGGCCCACGCAACTTTTAGCGGCATCGTATTGGTTGCAAATCCAAAGTATACAGAAGATGTAAGTGTCATAAAAACCTATAATTATTTTAAGAAATGTTCTATTTGTCGAACCACCAACATTATAATACTATCATATAAAAACACTGTCATTAATACTAAAAACAGGATATTTACCAAGTTTACTATTTGTCTGAAAAAGTGCCCAAAAGAGTTCGCGAGTAGAAACAGTGTGTTTCGTGTTTCGAGAACAGAATCGAGTTGTGAGTGAGTGGCAGTGGTAGCGGTACCGAGCGCGTAAAATGTATAAGGATGAGGGTAGATCAATTGTTCTGCTCATGAACACCCACCCGCAATGACTTTAGTATATCCGTGAAAATCGTGTGATCTTGAAAAATAATATGATGTTTTTTTTTTAAATTTCAGCTTGTGCAAATTAAAGTTTCTAGCATAGTTTCGAACGGAACACTGATAATGCATACATTCTTTGTTATCTCCTCCTTCTTGCTTGTGTATAACTGGCTGATATCTGCGGAAAAAGAGGGAACTTCGTTGATGATGTTCCCAAAGCAGATCTTTACGCGATGGTTGAGGTAAGAAGAGAAATCAGAAAGAGTAATAAAACTCATAATTAACTGTACTAGTGAGATTTCTATAAGTCTTTTTAAACAACATATACATATGCAGGTATAGGCAGGTAGCTTACCTGCGACTAGTTTTCTAGAACGTTTTGAGTGTGCTATGTAGTCAACTTGCTTTGACTCTCTTGATAATAACAACCATCAAAAATGATTACATACCAATAAAAAGGAGACAAAATTACGATTAAGAAAAGTGGAAACTAGTGCACTAATCAAGGATGAAGAATTGAAACCGGTAGATCAGTGTAGGCATAAGTTTCGATGCCAAGCTTCAGTGGGGCCCCCTAAAGACAAATAGTAAAAAAAAAAAATCGTAATAATAGAATCAAATGTTTACTAACGGGAATCAAACTCACGACAAACTTTGTTTGATGCAGGTTGACACCGTCGTACGCTCTCGTCTTAGGCTTGACATCAACTTGGATTGCTAGAATTTCATATGGGCCTTATTGGAAGGTAAGTTTTACTAATAAATATATTTTTTCTATGGTATGATAATGATCAACATCGTAAGCTGTTCTTGTGTATACTGACGTACTCGTATGTATTTCCTACACAACATAATATGGTTGTCACCCTAATTTTTTTGCCTATCTGTACAGTCACGAGTAATAACATAGAAACGCCCTTTAAATCCAAATTCATGTAGCAACATTAAATCGCAAAAATAAGTATGCTAACTGTGTCCAATAATTATGTATAAGTTAAATTGTGTCAAAATTTTCGTTAACAATTATGTACCCAAGGAAATTTCAAAAATATGTATACTAGTACAGTTCCGAAACTGTACTAGTTTCGAAATTATATAAATAATTACAAAGCAGCAGTTTCAAGCAGCTTGCACTCGGAAATAAGGGTTGGAGTGTACGTAACGGGGCACTAGGAAAAAAGACTAAAAATTTTAACCAAAAAAGTGTTATTTTCGCAAAATCTTTTATTTTCTTGATTCTATCGCATATAACACCTAAATAGAAAGCTGATAGCGTCTTAGTGTTTTTTGTCTCCGATCAACCGTTTGTCTTAAAAATTATAACGAAGGAATCGGTAAAAAACGCAATATTACTGTACTAGGAGATTTTAGGATGCAAGAACGAGCGAAAAGAACTCGGGAGTTGGGCACCCCGACTCCTTGGGGCACGCCATCCCCTTCGTGGTTACTTTTTTCAGAAGTAGGAGCCCCACTTACTACGTCTTATTATGGTTGCCCGAATGCAATGTACAGTATTAGGCAGATTTAGAATGTAAGAGCGAGCGGAGCGAGCTCGTGACTTCGGGCACCCCGACTCGGACAGGTCAGGTTCAAAGGGGATGGCGGGGATGTCATGAAAGGGGTAGCGGGGTCTTAGTTCACTCGCTTCGCTCACTCACTAGAACCCGCCATCCCCCTCGTCTTGGGTTACCATAAACCCTGTAAACAGAAATAGGAGCCCAGGGCTACGTTGACTACACTGTGGAGGCCTGTCCCGCTTGGGAGGAGCAGCGCCGTGTCCTCGTAGTGGCGATCGGCGGCGGCGATCTCTCGCGCCCGGCCCTGGTTCAAGCCATGGTCCGGAGCGAGAGGGAATGGGAAGCCGTCACCTCCTTCTGCGAAGCAGTCATGCTAGTGAAGGAGGTGGCGGAACGTGAGAGGGAAAGAGCCTCACGTCCCAGCCGCCGCGGGAGACGCCCTGGGCGTCGGGGGTCACGTGGTGGCCCCCGGCCACCGTAGGCGCGGGCCTGTGGACGGCGAGTTATGGGCTAGCTCGCCGTCCAGCCGTCTTATGACGACAGGCCGTGTCGACGGCGCGTTCGTGTTCCACGCGCGCCTCAAAGAGATGTCAGCAACCACGTAGGGGTCCGCACGGGCCGATGGCTGCCAGGGCTGCGGGACTGTTCGAAAGAGATACCGCGGCCCTGGGACACAAAGGGCAAAGAAGGAACATGGATGGGTTTTAGTCAGTACAAGTCTGACACTCCCTTCCGCTCCGCCCAGAGCGGGGGGGGTCATTTTATGATTTCCCATCCCAAAAAAAAAAAAAAAAAGGGCTACGTTGACTACGCCTTATTATGATTGACATTCAGAAATAGGAGGCCTCGCCTCGACTTTCTAGCCGCAGGTACGGCACCTACAATTGACAAGCCTGCTACCACGTCTGCCACGACCAGGGTAGACTTGGTGAATATCACGTATGAGACGACGAAAGCGGGCGGGATTATTACTTACATGTTGACAATTATGCGTACCACGCCCAGGGTAGACGCGGTGAATATCCCGTATGAGACGACGAAAGCGAGCGGGATTATTACGTGGCAGTGGCCATTAATGGGGGCAAATATTTCATTATTTTTGACACAGGACACACCATTTTCGAGACATAAGCAAATTAAGAAGAAAAAAAGAAATACTGTTTTTGCACACGAAGTCAAGGGGTCGGTAGTATCAGGGCACTGGAATTTCAAAGACACTCCCAAGGTCACTTGACCGTGACCTCCAAGGTCACTCGACCTTGACCTCCAAGGAGGTTATGATAATAACCTCCGGGATCATTTGACCTTGACCTCAAAATCACTTGTCCTTCGCCCTAAAGTTATTTTGGCCTCAAAGTCACTAACCATAAATATTGACTTGAATACTGCTCCTGAGAACCGTGGATCTTGATTTTCGGAATTTTTACCTTGACCTCAAGGTCAATGACTCTGAGGTCAAGATCAATGGCCTTGAGGTGTCCCATGGCGATCCCTTAAAAAAAAGGCTAGAAAAAAAAAATTGCTCATTTCATTCACACCATAGCTTATAAGTATGTTAATACAACGGCATGCGACCACGAAAAGGTACTTTCTTCCTATTTCTTTCAGAAACCATTGTATTATACAATGGTATATGAAGAAACTTAACAAAAACAGGAAAAGGTACGTATAAACTTTGAATGTCATTTTAATGTCATCATCATCTGCCTAGATTTTTCCCAACTATGTTGGGGTCGGCTTTCAGTCATGTCATTTTAATGTATCTATGATAATTTCTATAACACGTATACAATTTATAACAATGTATGCATGTTATCGAAATTGTCATGGATACTTAAAAATTACATTGGAAGTGCTAACTTTTTACTGATTTTGCTTCGTTTATATTACTGTGAAACCAATGCATACCTAGTTTTGACACAGTTTGATGGTTAGGTAACTTAGAAAAAAATGTTGTTCACATATTTTTTTAATGGTAAGGTTAAGATATTTTAGAAAATGTGACAATGTATATTTATTATTGCTCGTGACTGTACATGAGTAAATGATTTTTTACCTATCTTTACCAACTACATATTATTATGTTCCGATCAGTTTCCAGTCTAGCTGGTTAAATATGCAGCTGAATACCATAATCTAATAAGGAGTGACTACCAATCTTATCTCCTCAACCCTTACATCCATACTATGAAGTGTAGTATTAATCAAAACGTATTTTTGTCGCCAGCAAATGATCTATAATGAACTGAGCGACTGCCGCCGGGAATGGTGGCGCCATATTCTTTACATCAACAATTTTCATCAAACCAACTGTATGCCGCAAACCTGGTAAATATCTGAATTCATTGAAATGTCTCTATGCTACTGTCTCATTGGTCTCAAGCAATACGTCCAGGAATCCCGGGTCAGGCAAATTTTTATTGTTTTTGTTTTAATCAGAAACGTCTCAACAATAGCCCGGATTCCGAATTCGTCCTCTTTTGATGGCATTTGGCTCGCCCTCTATTTTAAAAGACTTACCCTGTTAAAACTTTAGATATTCTTCTGCCGGGTTAGGCAGAGGAGTACTTAAAGTTTTGCCAGTTTCAAGGATTACAGGCGGGATATTTGCTTATACTTTAAAAAAGTGTAATAAACTACCTCTTTCGTTTTTGTCACCAGGTATTTAGCCTGTGACACTCAGCTCTACATTCTTGGAGTCATCATCTTCTTGACGTGTAAATCCACTGCATCTAGGAAGGTGGTCCTGAGCTTCCTTTTCATTGTGGGAATCATTGCTTCCGTACTGCATACTTATTACGATCACTTACATGGAGTTATGTATATTTCTCCGGAGTAAGTTTGTTAAAATTATTTTTTTACCTATGATAACTTAATTGACCCTTGCCTGGGAGTGGTAAAGTACAGACTGAAGAAAAGATTATAATAAAATTCACCTTTTAATAAAATTCAAGAATTAGGTGACGATATCCAGCCACTGTCAAAGATACTTAAAAAGTTAAATTCAAATAATACAAAAAGCTCAATTCAAATATTTATTATGCCCTTCGTCATGTGGCTTGTTGTGAAAAAAACATCATGTCTTAGAACCAAAAGTTCTAATCTAATTCATGTGACATCGGTCAAGCCACACTGAGCGTTTATGGTAGAACGCAGCCTACTCCCACACACAGAGAGGAGGCCTGTGTACCAGCAGTAGGAACATTTTGGGCTGATAACACTAAGCATTCAGTTTAACTCTTTCAGCTTGTGCCGTTTATTTAGTTTTTTATAAAATAACTAATGATTTACCTCCATCTTTCAGCACAATATTGAAATTTTTCATAGGCAATCCCGAGTTCAACACGGTTTATATCAGGCCGTATACAAACCTGACTGGTTACGTCATCGGTATGGCATTAGGCTACATTATCTACAGCTGGCATAAGAATGGAGGAAATCCAAAGAAATTCCAGGTAACCTTCTTTGAAAATACAATAGGCTATGTGTCTCAATCATCACCACAATATAAGTTTTTAAACTGACATGGTCACTAACATTATCATTAACACTGAAAACGGGATATTTACCAAGTTTAGTACTTGTTTTGAGTTCCCCGTATTTTGGAGCTGTTGCAACCCATGATCACGGATTAATATATTGCGTGTGGGTGTTTATGAGGAGACAAATCGGTCTGCCCTCTTTCTTGTTCGTTTTTTGCACTCGGTACCGCTACCACTGTCACTCACTTTGAAACCCATCCCCCCCGTTGAAGTTCTTATACTTGGTTATGTTAATGGCTTCTCTTACCAGTCTAGGTATATAATGGCGTTCTAACTTAACTCAAGCCATTGGTTCGATCCTGATTCCATAAGATGTTGAGCTATGGCCGATATTTGGGTGTCATTGTTGGTTGCAAACATTCTTTGAAAATACGCCTTAACAGAATCGAGTAGTGAGTGACAGCGGTAGTGGTACCGACTGCAAAAAACGAACAAGAAAGAAGGTAGACAGATTTGTCTGCTCATAAACACACACCGAAGAATAGCCAAACTTAAGTGGCAGTGGGCAGGGCACATTGCTCGCAGAACGGATGGCCGATGGGGCCGAAAAGTTCTGGAGTGGCGACCGCGAACCGGAAGACGCTGCGTTGGAAGGCCTCCCACTAGGTGGACCGATGACCTGGTGAAGGTTGCAGGGATCCGCTGGATGCGAGTCGCACGGGACCGGTCAATGTGGCGACACTTGGGGGAGGCCTATGTCCAGCAGTGGACGTCTTTCGGCTGAAATGATGATGATGATGATGATGATGATGATGAAACACACACCAGCAATAACTTCAGTTTATCCGTGATCATAGTGCTTGCAACAGCGCCGAAATACCGGTAACTCAAAACAAAAAGTAAACATGGTAAATATCCCGTTGTCAGTGTTAATGATAATTACCACAATCGGCTGTTTCATTTAAAAGTGCATAACCTGCCCGGTGAAAAAGTAACTAAAATAGCTGAATTTTAATGGCTTGTCGAGAATCATGTTCTGAATCCATGGTGAATTTGACATTGAACGACTATAAGGCTCCTTTGAAAGCTTTTAATAATAAATCTTAAATACGAGAAGATTTCTGCCATGGCGGGTATATCCTAGAAGAGGCTGGCACAGGAACGTGGAACTTGGCACGAGCAAAGAGAGACCCAGCAGTGGTTGAAGTCGGGCTGTGGATGATGATGATGATGAAAATCGAGAAGCACAGGATTAGCCGAAGCCGCATTATTTATTTATGTTATGTTTATGTTGAACAGACAACTGTAAACGGAGAACGAATTTGGTCTCTTCGAGAATTTTCGGCATGATTATTATCATAGATTTCAATTTCGAATGGCCCCCTAGTATATCTTTTCTGTTCTTTTCCAGAAATACAAATATCTGTACTGGTCTTTGTTCTTAATGGGTTGTCTATGCAACTTCTCCACCTACATCTTCTACGTTGAGGGTCCAGCGCAGCCAGAGTACATTAACATGCTGTATGCTGCTTTCTTGAAGCCTGTCTTTGGCACAGCAATGGGTCTCATTGTGGCTGGAGTAGTCATTCAATTTGAAGGTACATGTTTTCTTTATTTCGGCTTCTGAGAAAATGTGATTTTTTAATTAAAAGTCGGGTGAATCTTTAATACGATCTCTTTGGACCAAAAAATAAGAGCTTTCACGTTTAAATTCCCGTCTGAATTTGTCAAAAATACTTCTAGAGTGCTGCATGGTTATTTTGGCACGTGTTCATAGTCAAAACTAACGCCGTTAACTTATTTTTAACCCATTTTTTTTAAAAATGAGGTTAAGTATTACACAAGCACCTTTTTTTTCATGTATGTTCACCCATTTCTCCGTTATTACTGGTCTGATTTAATATGCCCAGGACGCGGGCGGTATTGTCGCGATGTATCGCCCACACTAGGAATTTTCCTGTATCGTGGGTTCGTTTACAAACATTTAAAACTCACATACACAAACAGCCAGACCTGGAACAACTACCTGTAGATCATACAAATATTTGTTCCGTGCAGGGATCGAACCCACGACAGAGCGCAGCAGACAATTGCTCAGCCACTGCGCCAACCGTGTCGTCGTTTGTTCGGAAAGCGCTTCGAAATTACTTGCCACAAAAAAAAAAGCTCTTACACATTATCTTTCTCTAATTACAGGTTTCTATCGGGCGATTTTTGAGTGGAGACCCTTTTTGTACACTGGCCGGCTGTGCTACAGCGCGTACATACTGCACGTTGCCCTCATCAAGGTCGAGGTCGTGTCGATGAACGCCGTTCACAGAAACTCCATTCTCGCAGGTGTAAGTGATGTATCATTCAGAAATGCTAGACCATCGAGAAGGAAGCAACTAGCCATCGACGATTTCTTTGCTCAAGAAACGTAGAAGAGATTATACATTATGTTCAAAAAACTTGTCCGATATCCGTAGTCCGCTAAAATATTCATGAAAGTAAACATTATTATTAATGAGTTTTAGAATGCATGATTTTAGCGCCCAAATTTCCACCATTTTTTTTAAAAACTAACAAACTTTTAAAACGTGACAACACCACCTTCGGCATTAGTATGTTCGATCGTCAATTGTTTTTTCTTATGACGTCACTAACCGAGAAGCGACTAGAGTGATACCACCCGTACCCGTCACTATCTAATTTTTGTCGGGGTATTTTTTTACTTGTTATCCAAAAAGGATTACTTTATTAGCATCTATCCCTCACGGAGCGAACTGAGTTTTTTTAACATATTCTATACGAGGTGTAAACGGACTCTTCACGAAGCCGTCAACTAAGCATTTTGTACATCAAACTAAGTAACTCTACGAAAACACATTTTTTTCGGGTGAAAAATCGGGTTCGGACCCGTGCTTCACCTAGGGACTTAAGGTGGGGACTTAGGGTCCTGTGCTCCAACTGATGATCAGTACAGTCAAGTAAATAAGATCAATAGGATTTATTTTAACGCATTTTTTCCAAAAAATGTCCCAAATGAAATTTCTTCAGATAAGACTTCTTCCAAGCAACTCTAGATTTTGGTACTTCAAATTAACTGAAATTGTTTGTAATTGGAGAACCTAGGTGAAGCACGGGTTCAAAGTAACCACTTAAAACATTTTGCTGATAGATGCATTCCATAGAAGAGGGGTCATGGAAGTATTAAAGACTTACAACCGGTCACATAATATACGAGAAATGCCTGAAGAGAAAATTCCAGGAACACTTTTTTTAACATCAACGAATGTGTCGTTGATATTGAAAAAAGTGCTCTAACAAATAGGTTGAGTATTCTAAAATCTTTTTTCCTTCTTACAGGTACTGAAAGGCCTCACGTTAGTAGTGAGTTCTTTCATATCAGCATTCTTTTTCTGGATGCTGGTTGAAACACCTTTCGCGAACGTCTCTGATATTCTCCTTAAGAAACGCAGAACACCAGCTGTTGAAGAAAAGAATGAGACTGTTAAGGAAACCAAGAAAACAGAAAACGAGAATGGAACAGATATGACTCAAACTCAAGTAGAAGATGGTACTATTGTAATTAAAATGGGAGCCAGTCCGTAATTTAAAATCTAGCAACATGGATATTACGCCGGTTATCCCCAAAGGGCAGGGGTGTGCCTATAGTATCCATGACGACCAATCAAGCCATGCAAAACGAATTTAAGCTTATCTCTCATTATACGGGAAGCCCATACAAAGCGGGGTCAGGTTCTACTGGATTTGTATAGCTTGATGTGTCACCGTGTGTACATCCATATTTCGCGCAGTTGTGTATGTTCAAGCCCCATGTAATAAAGGGCAAACCTATTGCTATCAACCTGGGTACAAATGCAGACTCCGGTTTAATAATAGAATTATCTAATAATAAGTAGAGTATTTTTTAATTTATGGATAAACCTTTTTGTGAACGAATGCCAAATGTCAAGGAAGAAAGTGACGAACCCAGAGTAAGAAAACGTCTCGACGGCGTACTCAACACTTGCCATGCCAACTAAGCATGTCAATCTTTATCGCATTTCAAAACTAATGACCGCATATCGGAATTGAGAGAATTTATTTGCCTAAACGTCAAGGAAGTACTGTTTTAAGCTTTTACGGTTTAAAATTAAACTTACACTGTTACTTACGGGATATCCGCCGGTGTCGTAATAAGGACTCCATAAAACCTATTGATACAGTGTGTGTGTTTTGCCGTGACTTTGTATCGAGTTACAGTAGTGCGCGTAGCAAAAGACTAAGAAAGGGGTCGACAGATTTGTCTGCACCTAACAATTTATTTACCATCCACCCGCATTCTCCAGTCATCCCGCGATCATGGCGCTTGCAGCAGCTTCGAAACATCGGGAGCTCAGAATAATTGATAATCACGGAAGATACAGTGTGAGTTCAAGATTGAAAGTAATAATGGGTTATATCGCTCCCTAGCGTTATTACGTTATTTTATAGTGCTCCGCATCTCACTTACTCCTTGAAGGTAAATAAAATCTACTTATACTAAACTCTGTTAATGACGTATAGAAACTGACAGTTTTGAAGGTATAAGATTTTAAACTATCATGGTCACTAACATTATTATACTAGAAACGGGATATTTACCATGTTTACTGTTTCTATTGAGTTTCCGATATTTCAGCCCTGTTGCAAGCACCATGATCACGGATAAACTGAAGTTATTGCGGGTGGGTGTTTATGAGCAGACAAATCGGTCTACCCTCTTTCTTGTTCGTTTTTTGCACTCAGTACCGCTACCACTGTCACTCGCAACTCGATTCTGTTCCCGACACATGAAAGTCGCTGTGTCCGCTCGCGAACTTTTTTCCGCACTTTTCCGCTTTTTACACAGCTGGACCACTGGATTCCAAGCTCTCGACAGTTGAAACCCATCATCCCGGTTGAAGTTCCTATATTTGGTAATCTCAATAGCTTCTCTAACTAGTCTAGGAATATAGTGGCGTTCTGTCGAGATGACCTGAGGGACCTGAGGGGATGACTTCAGTTTATCCGTGATGATGGTGCTTGCAACAGCGCCGAAATATCGGGAACTCAATAGAAACAGTAAACATGGTAAATATCCCGTTTCTAGTCTATATAATAAAGCAGTAAAGGTGTTCTGAAACAGCAGTTGTGCGCTCAAAGCGGTCTAGCTTCTAAACGCTGTCGACGCGGCGATTCCTTGCTCTGTGGTTATCAAGTTAAAGATAATATTCTTTTGACCATCGATACGAAAAGAAGGTAATGAAGTTTAAATAGTGCATGTGGTGTGATGTATATAGTAATTAGGTATGGAAAGGGATTTAACCGCTAAGGTAACGAAGCAGATAATGTTTTGAAATGTTGTTGCGTGAATCTACTTGACTGGTTTGTGTCACAATAAATGTAATTTGTTGCCAATTGTGTTTACCTATTTTATTATAATTAAATCCTCCAAATCCCTCTTTAAATTACTTAATTAATTACTTCCAAGTAGCGCGAAAATTATTTTGTACAACGCATATCAGGGATAGAATAAATTGACGCATAAGCGAATTTCTTCTTCAGTCCACATCAAGCAGGAAAGCCTAGTCTTATGCCTAAAGTCAAGGCAATTTACAGAAAAACTCTTCGATCTTAGAGACGAGAAGAAACATCAAAATCTGCGGGTACACTTCCAAGAACCATCTCATGTGCAATTACATCATCATCATCAGCCCTCAGCAGTCCACTGCTGGACATAGGCCTCTCGCATTGTTCGCCCTTCTGTTTGATTCACGTGATATTTCTTTTGGCTTTACCTGGTCAGACGACTTTCTGAAAATTTCACGCCATTTTTAGTCATCCTATTTCGTACCCAGTGGTGGGCAAATGGCAGTCTAACTAATCGGATTCATCTGAATACCAGTAGTTTACATGGAGCGACTGTCTGTTATCAATGTTTAACCTATTTCAATAAAAGAACGCTCTTCTACTAACGCTTCCAGTTCGTCTCCACCTTAGCACTAACATACTTTAATACAATAACCTCACGCCTTTTCACGAACTGGTTGACAGAAACAATAGAACACCGCCTGCTACGATCCTGACATACTCCTTCCGCCTCCTCCACGCACGTCAGTTGCGAGTACTACGCACCTAACCTTTCTCAAGAACCTATCAATAAGGTCAGTATCTGTCATTCCAGGGCGTCACCCCCCCCCCTCCCCCTCCCCCGGCGTTACCACTCACCTCTGACTTGCATCTTCTCAACATGACCACACCATCTAACCATAACCTTTTCGATTTTTGTCACTACATCTTCTTTGAAACCGCAACATTCAAATTGAAAGCATTTATTTCAATTAGACTATTACAGGCAATTTTGAATGTCAAAAAAACAAAAAGAAACGAAGCTACAGCCATAGACACAAGGCATAATAAATAACTTGTGAAAATACTGTAGTTGCCCATTCCAAAGCGTAGATCTCTATGGAGAAGAATGGGCAAGAAACTCCATGGACACCAATGATATTATAAATACAAAAGAAGTAGATATCCCACTAGTAAGCAAATTGTTGCAGATAAATTCAGACAATTGTCGTAATTTAAGTACTTCAAGCCCAATAGCTATCTTTTTCTGTTTCATATGTTCCGTATTATCTATCGCAGACGTAATGCAACGATAATTGAACGCCGCTTAGTATGAACGTAGCGTATCTTTTTTATAATATAATTGATGGACACTCTTTTAAACCACAACATTCTCGTTTAACCTCATTCCTCAATAGATAGCACTAAAATAATAAGCGAAAACATCGTGTCATACATAACCATGTTACATGGTGGGCTGTCTTGTGGCACTCGTAGCTGGTATAATTAGTTTAGTATGGGCATCCGGTGTCAAAGCCGGGGAAACTTACTAAACTTGTTCCAGACTGTATGCGTGATTAACGTCGGGGTGTTACGGGGGTAGACGACTTGACAGATAGGGGCGTTGTCTTATATTTTTATGGGTTTTAACTTTAAGGTAGAAGCGTCAGGGTAGCTCACGAAATTCAAATTTTCTTGCGTTTTTTGCAATTTGCAGGTCATTGTCAGTATTGTCAGTTGTATGTTGATGAAAAATTAGTCGCGCAAGTAACACATAAGTAGTTACAGAATTACAATAATTAAAATCATCAATACAACCCTCTAAGTTCATTTAACACCATTGAATGACTTTTTCATGAAATAGTTATTGAATGGGATTACAGGAACGTAGAGGGTTGTATTAATGATTGTATTTCTGTAACTACATACGTCTTACTGGCGCGACTCATTTTTCATCAACATACAACCTGACACTGACCTGCAAACTGCAAAAAAACGTGTGAAAATTTAAAATTTCGCGGGCTACCCTGACGCTTCCACCGCAAACGGTACTTACATAAAAGAGGGGTTTATAGAGAATGGTGAGAGAGAAGAGTTGCAATTTGTTTTAAAATACCCACAGGAATTATTAGATATGAATAAAGTCCCAAAATTGTTTATTTTTCCCTGAACTTTCAAACTCCAGGGCAAAGGCCTCCCCCCATTTCTCCCACTCATAAATAAATAAATATTTTTTGTGAAACTTTTGTCAAAAAGAATTCAATGGTTATCACCGCATAACAAATAACACGACTAACATTAGACACGAAACAAACTTCCACTAAGAAACATACCATCACTCAGGGCGTCAGAGCAAACATACTGGCAACACACACACACACAACCGCTCACTTAATATAAAAACGTAAAACATAGACAATGACCGCCTGGCAGTTCATCCACTTCCCTTTATTGCATTCCGCACGTTCCCCCACAAACAATGCTCTGTGCTCCCAACTTACTAGCCGAAGATTTAGAACGTTAGATGTATTCTTACCGTACTTAGGTTGCTCCTTAAGGGGAAAGAGTCATGGTAGCCCGCGTAATTTAAATTTTCTTACGTTTTTTGCAATTTGCGGGTCAGTGTCAGACTGTATATTGATGTCAACTTTTTCATGAAATAGTCATTCAATGGGATTAAATGAACTTAGAGGGTTGAATTGATGATTTTAATCACTATAATTCTGTAAATACGTAATAATGTGTTACGGTTTAGTTCATGCACCAAATAAATTTAAATATATACGAGCGATAGACGGGACAAGACGAAGAAAATCGTAATCCAAAACTTGTTACTACAAGCAACAAATCGTTCTGTCTAGAGTCATACGTCCGCCTGTCAGGTAACGTTCGTGTGTCAAAATCAAAAATGTTTGCGATCAAAATGTTCTCTTTAATTATATCTGAGATGTCACATTTGCGGAATATGGCGTTTCCATGGCAACTGCGTTATAGTGTGTAACAAAGCTGACAAAACAATTGAGAAACGCTGTATTTGACACCGGAGAACGAATCTTACGAACTAAATCTTTGTTACTAGCTCGAAAACTAGCCCCGTTTGAGTCCGCCATTACAAAATTTCCGTGCCCCGATACTCTTGTTGTTGGTGCAGGATGTTGGCTACGGAAGTCGTTTAGCCGACCATGGTCGTAAGTGACCGTGGTTCAGGACATCAAAGTAGATATGGGGAAGGATGGTTTATGTTGGGGGAAAATGTGTACGGAAACTAAAATTAGGGTGTGAAAGTGTCTTGAAACTTTTTGATGATTTCATAGCTTGTTATCACGGGAATAGAAGCTATTTTCACTGCTTTATGTTACTCTGCATCATCTTCTACACAGAGCGGTACCCGCGCGTCCACTCGACCTAATACACGTTTGAATTGGTCAACTGGACCCGTTGACCAATTTTGTGTACGTTGGGGTCGGCTTCCAGACTAATGTCATGATACAGCTGAATACCAGTATTTTGCCTATCTGACCTCTAAAACCCAGTTACTTTTTGGTAATAAGAGACTGTCAAAGATTTAAAATTGCCGGGCCGGGACCGACGGCTTAACGTGCTTTCCGAGACACGGAGGAAACTCGGTATGTGGTGGTCATCCATTCACGGACCAACCTGAAGATCAACCCGAGCGACTGTTATTTTTTAGCTACAAGCTACAGACGAGGCATAAGGAGTATGTAAGGATCGTAGCATGTGGCTTTCTGTGGTTTCTGCCTAAAATCTGTTCTCTGATAGGCAGGTTTCAACTCAGGAAAAACAGGCAGAATTATAGACTCCGACATGTTAATGTGAATGTTTCGTCAGTGAGAAAGGACAGTCAATAAGTAAAACGTTGTCATAACACGTTTCAACGAGTTTTTAAGCCAAAGGTTTGATTCCATGAGGTCTTGTAGCAATCACATTTGCTTTAGCACCATACTATTAAAACTCCTGTGACCTTATAGCCTAAAATAATGAATCACAGACAAATTCATCGACACTTGATCAGTCAGAAAGAAAACAAAGAAAGAAAATTCGTTGATCATCATCATCATCATTCTCCTGCCCTTATCCCAATTAATTTGGGTTCGGCGCAGCATGTCTTCTTCGTCTATACTTCTCTATTACTCGTCATCTCAGCAGACACCTCTTTTCTAGCCATATCATCCTTCACACAGTCCATCCATCGTTTCTTTGCTCTTCCTCTACTCTTATAGCCATCTACATTCATACTCAACATTTTCCTCACACACACGATAACCGATTACTACACAACTTTTCAGTCACCGGCGCCACTTTCAGACTTCCTCTTATGTGCCTACTCATTCCTTATTTTATCCATTCGCGTTACACCACATTCGTTGATAACAACACGAATCTTTCCTTTTGTTTTCCGCATCAGTATCACCATACTTAGTTAAAAATATATTCACTGCAAACAGATGTGGCATTTGCATCCGAAAACACGCGACAGCCACACATTGCATCTCTTCAAAAGCTGGCACATCCAGAAATACAATCAGCCAGTCAGCCAGTATTTGTTTTATACATCTAAAGGTTTACTTAAGCCGCAACAGACGGCCGGCACCTAATTGGACATGATCCACGCTTGCTGATATTTTAAAACAAATAAAATGAGAAGCGGCGCCATGGGATAAGGCATCTGTCTCACCGCGCTTACGAGGACGCGAGCAGCGATTTACTGGCGAAATAAACGTACACAACAAAATTGTAGATAAAAAAAAACATAACATAACATCATACCTGTAATCTCCGAAGTTTTAGCCAGTGGTGTACATAATAATGCACCCATGTTTCGCCAGTTATGTTTAGGTCCTTTGTGAGAAGTGTCAATCCTATTGCCATCAACCGATCACAAATCCAGGGACTGCTAATGGAGAAATTCTCGATGTAAAAACCCAATTCTGGATGTAAAATTTACCCGACCTGGGAATTAAACCCAGAATCTCATATTCAGCAGTACTTGCTCAGTGACGCTCGCTTTGCAGACAGAATACTTGCTGAAAAACGCTCGCTTGGTGGGCAGAACACTCGCTGAGAGACTCTTTCTTGGTACATACGCATACCATGGACTAATTCCCGTCGCCGATCGATGTCGTGCACTCGCTGTTCTTTTCTCGCTCAACTCGCTTTTAGTTGTCAGCTCAACTCGCTTCTCGCTAGTCGCCAGCGGTGAGACGGGTGCATTTAAGTTAATTTCGCCGCGATACACACTGTTTGCATGTTTGGCGAGCGCGTTATGTTTTGTTGACGCTGCAGACGAATGTCGAGTCAATATATTTTTTCTCTTTTCGTCGTATTTTTGTGAGGGTGTTTTTTGATGAATGTGAATGACGTGGAGTATTGGCTGTTATTGGTATGGCTGTTTGCTTCTGTTACGCTTTTTGAATAGCAGTGATTCAATTAAGTAATTATTTAGAAGCTGTCAATCGCAATTATTAATAAACAACGTACCCCACACGCCAAAAAACAGGTGTCAATAATAGAATTAATGTAAAAATAAACTGCCTTGTTGGTCTAGTGGTCGCAAACACGACTGCTGAGCAATAGGTCATGGGTTCGATTCCCGGGAAAGAGATATTGGGTTTTTCCGTCAGTAATTTTTCAGTAGCAGTTGGGCCCGGTTGATGGCAATAGGCTCGCCCCCTATTACATGGGACTAAATATAACTGTTGAAATGTGGGTGTACTATTCGGTACACCTCTGCCTAACCCTTCGGGTATTGCAGGCGTGATGTTATGTTACGTAGAAATAAAATTAATTTAATTTTAAATTCATTACAACATGTTCATAATTTTGTTTTATAAGCATAAGGTTTAAATTGGGGAAATTTAAATTTAACTGCACTTCTGACGATGGTGATGCTACTAATTTGCTCTTATCTTACTTTATGCCCAGAATATTCAAGAAGATAAAGTATTAAACCTAAACGATATTATATGAAGGTAATAAGCAGTGGTCCTACTCGATCTAATATTATGTGAAAAGACCATCCCGCAGTCGGAAAACGACGATATTGTTTCAAAAAGATGTTTTTTTTTCTATTTTCGTTAACTTGTTTTAAAATATTTTTTCACATTCACCGTTTTTATACGTACATAAATGAAAAAGAAATAAAAACAAAATATTTTACTTCTTTGTGCAGTTACGATAGAACGTTCGATAGAAAAATATGGAGCTTTCGTTTTTGGTATAGCAATTGTTCGCTGTATTTTTTCAAGTGGTTTGTTTGTTGTGTTATATAACAGTGTGTGACAGTGCTCAGTTGACAGACAGACAAATGCCCGCGTTTTGTCTTCGTGTGTGATCCGGAGCACATTCCTGGAACTTTACGTAGTTTGCAAAACATGATTGTTTGAAGATAATAGGCGAAATATTCAACAAACTTTAGTTGCATGGGTGCGTTTTATGTATTAAACTTATTAGATAAATACTACTATCTACTTGCTAAATAAATATTTTACTGACTATGCTCTCAGGTTAGTCGAGGCACAAGAAAGTTGTCTTCAATTCACAATTTTTAATATTCTGTGTCCTCACACCTTCTTTTTTTTTTTTTTTGGATGGCAAATCATCAAATGACCCCCCCGCTCTGGGCGGAGCGGAAGGGAGTGTCAGACTTGTACTGACTAAAACCCATCCATGTTCCTTCTTTGCCCTTTGTGTTCCAGGGCCGCGGTATCTCTTTCGAACAGTCCCGCAGCCCTGGCAGGCATCGGCCCGTGCGGACCCCTACGTGGTTGCTGACATCTCTTTGAGGCGCGCGTGGAACACGAACGCGCCGTCGACACGGCCTGTCGTCTTAAGACGGCCGGACGTGTCCTCACACCTGCTCTCTAAATAATGTATGCCTCTGATAATGCAGAATACCAATACAATTTAGCCAATTTATACACAACTACCGATCCGCCCATTTTAAAACGGGTGTTATCTACAAACAGATGTAGCGAGATGTTAAAAATTGTGCCAATTACTTGGTAAAATAACATCAAGGTGTCTGTCGCCTAATAAATTACGGAGGTACTCGTAAAAAATACATACTTCCGAAGCTAATTCTCGAAGTCATCAAAATCTATTAAACAAAAGAGATCACTCAATCGGACTCCAAAAATACTTTATTTGATTATATTTTTAAATTTAGAAGATTTCCATCATCTCCAAGAAAAGTTAGTCACCAAAAAGATCCGTATGTAGTAGTCAATTTATTCTTAGTCCCAGACAGACAGATCCATAGTATCGTCGTGTGCGATCCGTAGTACATTCCGACAGCACTACTGCTATTTATAGAACACAATACTGTCAACTTTTTGTTTCGTCGTCTAGTCTCAAAGCTTGTACCTTTTGTAGTATTGCTTTTAGCAAATTATTTGTGTGCGGTTGTGACGAAGTTTGAAGTCTGTTGAAAATATTGCTATAGGAATTTAAGTTTCACGGGTTCCTCTACAGAAACAATGCATTATGATACCCTTATTCTTCTTCTTCTTCTTAGCATGGCGATGGCAATCTACATATATGGAGTAGGCGCAGAACTTAGCTACATATTTGGTGTTATTACTAAGTGTCCATTAATTGTAGTGTGCGCCAGGGTACGTAGGACGGGGTGCGTTGTCAGAATTCCTCCTCGTGTGCCCGATGGCTGCCGGTCCCTTTCGATACGTCGGGAGGGAATAGCAGCTGCCGGGCCGGTGCACCCTGGGCGTGGGCAGTA
Source organism: Noctua fimbriata (assembly GCA_905163415.1). NCBI lineage: Eukaryota > Metazoa > Arthropoda > Insecta > Lepidoptera > Noctuidae > Noctua > Noctua fimbriata. Next base: position 1,861,734 of record LR990939.1, on the reverse strand, counting down.
TCCTTCCCCGAGGAATGGGAAGAGATTCTTATTCCTCGGGGAATGTTACTGTCCATGGCTAATATTCTGACATGGGAGGGGTCCTTTATGGACCAAGGGGGCGTTGCTCCGCGTGACCCTCTGAAAAGCAGAGGGCACAGCGGAGGAGCAAGGGCGGGCTCGGTGTGCACTTACCATGCCGCCGAGCAGACAGTGAAGGACGTAGTCACTCACTGTCCCCGTCGATATCGTAATCCCACCGTCGAAGTGTCGTGGATCATGTCTCGCGGCTTCGAGTGGGACCGAGGGTCTTGGCTTAACCGCCCGGACCGTGAGGTAGAAAACCTCTATAAAAAGTTACCCCGAATCTCAAGCGGCGGCGCACCGCGAGGAGATGTATGGCTGACGGGTTCCTATGGAAAATCAGTCGCTAGTGCGAACCACTGCCGGGCCTGGCTATGGCTTATCTGGGTACAGGGGGCTCTGCCCAGATGGACTTTTTATTTCCCCCATGCTCGTGGGAACAAAATGGAAAAACCAAAAAAGCAAACGACGGCCGGGAACGGCGAAGAAAGGGAGTCGAGGGATGCGGGGTCGGAGTCCGGCGCCGCATCCAGCGATGTGAGCGCGGGAGGCTCAGTGAGCTCCCGGCGCGAGAGGACCGGGGCCGCTGCGGAGAACAAGGAGTTCTACCGCAAGCGGTCCAGGCCGGCAGGCGACCGAGAGTCGTCGTCGGAGGGCGAGCTGGCCTCAGCCCGTAAGATCCCGACCAGCAAGCGTGGCGGGATCCGCGGCAAGGGTAGAGGCCTCTCTGCCCCCGAGAGGTCGGCGCGGCTTGCCGAGGAGGGGCGCCACCCGGGGGTGGCCGGTCGCGGGGTGGCCCGTTCGGGCTCCTCTGGCGACGAGGCGGGCGCAGTCGGCGGCTCCGATGCGGAGCGTAAGGCCGAGTTTGAGAAGGAGGTGGAGGCGGCGCTGAGGGCTGTCTCATATAAGCAGAAGCCCTCCACCAGGCATAAGGCCATGCCCGCGGCGATCGCCTCCATCATGGCGTCAGCGGAGGCCAGATATTCGGGGCCAACGTCAAATGAAGTGGCCAAACTGCGGGCGGAGGTCGCTCGTTTGACGGCGGCCATGGAGCTTCTCGAAGAGGCCAATAAGAAGCTCCGAGCAGACCTGGCCGGACTGCACGAGTCCGGATCTCGCAAGGCGCCCCAAAAGCCAGCAGGCCAGCAGCGACCAAGCCAGCCCGTGGCCGTGCCGGTTGAGAACCAGGTCCTGAACCTGGTTCGGCAGGAGCTGGCTGCCTTCCAGGCGCGGTTCTCCGTCCTGGAGGGCATAGTTCTGCGCCCCCCCCTGGCGGCAACCAGACCGCCCCCGGGACCGAGAGCGGCCACATATGCGGCTGCTGCGGCCTCCGCACCGAGGCCGCCCGGCTGGCCCTCCGGCAGGGTTGCGTCGGCCCCCGAAGGGCCGGCTCTGGCGAAACCGGCTCCGGCCAAGAAGGCGGCGGCCCTGAGGCAGGGCAAGGTGGCGGCTCAAAAGAAGGCGGCGACTGTGCCAGCGCCAGCCGCGAGACAGCCGCCACCACCGCCCCCCCCGCCCCCTAAGCCTTCCGAGACCGGGTGGCAGGTGGCCGGTGAGAAGACCAGGGAACGAAAGGCGGCTAAAAAGGCCAAGAGGCGGCAGCGGAAGCGCCAGCAAAAAGAGCGGAGCGTCGCGGCTAGGCTCAGCGCCCCGAAGACCGCAGCTGTAGTGATTACACTACAGCCGGACGCGGAAAAAAGGGGCGTGAGCTACCGCGACGTGCTCGCTAAGGCGAGGGCGACGGTGGATCTGGGCGAGCTCGGGATCACCGGGGGCCTCCGCCTCAGAGTCACCGCGACAGGGGCTCGAGTGCTGGAGATCCCCGGCGAAACCCGTGGCTCGTCCGCGGACGCTCTAGCTGAAAAGCTTAGAGCGTCCCTAAATGCGGACGAGGCCCGAGTGTCCAGGCCCGTCAAATGCGCAGACCTGCGCATCCTGGGTCTGGACGACTCGGTGACCGAGGAGGAGGTGGTGGCCGCCGTCACCAGGACCGGTGGGTGCCCTGCTGAGCAGGTCAAGGCAGGCACCTTACGTCCGGACCTGTCGGGCATGCGAACCGTAACGGTAAGCTGCCCTGTGACGGCGGCGAAAGCCATTGTGGAGGGCCGAAGGCTCTTGGTGGGCTGGGTTTCGGCGCAGGTTAAGCTGCTTGAACCCAGACCTCTGAGGTGCTTCCGCTGCCATGTGGGGAACCACGTGTCGGTTCGGTGCACCTCGGAGGTGGACCGCAGTGGCCTATGCTTCCGCTGCGGCCAGCCCGGTCACATGGCCGCGGCTTGCTCCGCCGCGCCGCACTGCGCCGCATGTGCGGCATCTGGCAAGCCGGCCGATCACCGGGCAGGGAGCAAGGCCTGCGGTACACCCACCAAGGCCAGGGGCAACGGAAGGCCCTCCGTAACCACCTCCAAAACCCCCACCGTCGTCGCCATCGCCGCAGCCGCCGCCACTGTCGCCACCGCTGCCGCCACTGCTGCAACTTCTGCAGCGGGGCCCTCGCAAGAGGCCCGGGAGGGGGCTGAAATGGAGTGCCAGTAACGGCCCCATTACGCCTTCTCCAGGCGAACATCAACCACTGCGCCTGCGCTCAGGATCTGTTGATCCAGAGCATGGCGCAGTGGTCGATTAACATCGCCGTGGTCGCTGAGCCGTACTTTGTCCTGCCCAGGGATGACTGGGTGGAGGACCTTAGCGGCTCAGTGACCATAATTGCGTCGGCCGCCGCCGGTACCCCGACCCTTGAGAGTGTCAGGAAGGGTCAGGGGTGCGTAGCAGCACGTTTCGGGGAGATAGTTGTAGTGGGAGTCTACTTCTCCCCGAACCGAACTCTCGCCGAGTTCCTCAACTCCCTCAGGGAGTTGAGTGCCGTCATCGGGAGCCATTCTCTCCCCGTACTTGTGCTCGGGGACTTCAATGCCAAGAACTTGGCTTGGGGTTCTCGTTACACGGATGTGCGGGGTAGAATGGTGGAGGACTGGGCTCTAGAGACAGGCCTGGTCGTCCTAAATCGGGGTTCTGTCCCCACGTGCGTGCGGATGCGGGGCGAGTCGGTGGTGGACATATCGTTCGCTAGCCCCGCTCTGTCGCCGCGTGTCGTTGACTGGCGCGTCATGGAGGGGGTGGAGACCTATTCCGACCACCGGTACATCCGGTTCGACGTCTCCACCCAGACCTCTAGCGCGCCGGTCCTACAGGCCCCGAGTGGTCCGCGATGGGCGCTGAAGCAGCTGGACCGGGAGCTCCTCCTGGAAGCCTCGATCGTGCAGGCCTGGGTGTCATCACCAGCCAGGCCTGCCGACATCAACAACGAGGCGGGTTGGTTCCAGGAGGCCATGTCCGAGATTTGCGACGTGGCAATGCCCCGAGTTCGGCCAGGAAGCGCCCGACGTCAGGTGTACTGGTGGTCGCGAGAGCTGACGTCTCTGCGTGAGGCGTGCGTTGCCGCGCGGCACCGGTACACCAGGCATCGCAGGCTCCGCATCCGCCCTCCGGATGCGGCAGCCATTGAGGCGGAGCTTTACGAGGGGTACAGAGCGGCGAAGACCGCCCTCCAAGAGGCTGTCCGGCGGGCCAAGAACCTGGCCCGCGAGGAGATGCTGGAGTCTCTGAACGGAGATCCGTGGGGGCGCCCTTACAAGATGGTGCGGGACAAACTCCGCACCCGGGCCCCCCCGCTGACGCAGAGTCTCCGGCCTGAGCTCGTGGAGGACGTGGTGAGCGCTCTGTTCCCTTCGCGAGGGAGGCATCCTCCCCCGCCTATGGCTCCGCCGCCGCTTGCGGTGCCGGAAGCGGACCACACCGATGACGACGTTCCGGAGGTGACTGGGGTAGACCTGAGAGTGGCGGTACGCAGGCTGAATGCCAGAAATACCGCCCCGGGACCCGATGGCTTGCCTGGCAAAGCCTGGGTCCTGGCCTCTGAGGCTCTCGGGCCCCGACTGGAAGGGCTCCTAAGCGCATGCTTGGAGAGAGGCCAGTTCCCGCTTCGTTGGAAGACGGGGAAGCTGGTCCTCATCCGGAAGCCAGGGCGCCCTGCGGACTCTCCGTCCGCATACCGGCCCATCGTGTTGCTCGACGAGGTGGGCAAGCTCTTTGAAAGAGTTATTGCTAACCGCCTCGCCGGGCACCTCGCGGGGATGGGCCCGGATCTTGCGGAACACCAGTTTGGTTTCCGCAAGGGGCGCTCGACGGTGGACGCCATCATGCGCGTGAGAGCCCTCACGACGGGGGATGCGGTTTCCCGGGGCGGGGTCGTATTGGCGGTGTCTCTTGACATCGCCAACGCCTTCAACTCCATGCCCTGGAGCTGCATTGGGGAGGCACTCCGGTATCACCGGGTGCCGACCTACCTTCGTCGTGTGGTCGGGGACTACCTGACGGATAGGGCCGTCATCTACCCCGGTCAGAGCGGAGAATGGAACCGGCGAGAGATGTCGTGCGGTGTTCCACAGGGATCGGTTCTGGGGCCGGCCTTGTGGAACATCGGTTACGACTGGGTGCTGCGCGCCGACCTCCCTAGAGGCGTCAGCGTAGTCTGCTACGCTGACGACACGCTGGTACTGGCACAAGGGAGGTCGCACGAGGCGGCGGCCGAAAACATGACACGCGGGGTTGCGATAGTCGTGGAGAGGATCCGGCAATTGGGTCTCGAGGTGGCATTGCACAAGTCCGAGGCCATGTGTTTTCATGGGCCTCGGAATGCGCCACCGTCGGGATCCCTACTGACGGCGGGAGGGGTTTCCATCGGCGTCGGGTCGACGCTGAAGTACCTGGGACTCGTCCTCGACAGCCGGTGGAACTTCGTGGAGCATTTCCGACGTTTGGCCCCCAAACTGGAACGGACCGGGGCTGCCTTCAAGCGGCTCCTGCCCAACCTGGGGGGTCCAAACGCCTCCTGCCGGAGGCTCTACGCGGGGGTCGTGCGGTCCATGGCCCTTTACGGGGCCCCGGTGTGGGCGCGTTCTCTGAGGCGGCAAGCCGCCCGCTACCTGAACGCGCCCCAAAAGGGGATAGCCCTAAGGCTAGTCCGGGGGTACCGTACGATCTCCGGTGAGGCGGCGAGCCTCCTTGCCGGATTGCCGCCATGGGATCTGGAGGCGATAGTCCTCGCGCGCCTTCACGAATGGCGCGCGGAGGCACTACGTCGGGGGGAAACTCCGCTGCCGCGGCAAATCGCCGCTCAGCGGACAGACCTCCGGTGCGATCTCATGGTGACATGGAGAGAGCGACTGTCGCAACCCCGTGCAGGGCACGCCACCATAGTGGCGATAAGTCCCCTCTTTGAGGAGTGGCTAGAGAGGCGCCACGGCGCCCTCACCTTCCGCCTGACGCAGGTCCTCACCGGACACGGTTGTTTCGGGAGGTTCCTGCACCGAATCGGGCGGGAGGAAACGCCCGGGTGTTTCCATTGTGAGGATCGTCCGGAGGACACGGTGCAGCACACTGTGGAGGCCTGCCCCGCTTGGGCGGAGCAGCGCCGTGTCCTCGTAGAGGCGATTGGCGGCGGCGACCTCTCGCGCCCGGCCCTGGTTCAAGCCATGGTCCGGAGCGAGAGGGAATGGGAAGCCGTCGCCTCCTTCTGCGAAGCAGTCATGCTAGTGAAGGAGGTGGCGGAACGTGAGAGGGAAAGAGCCTCACGTCCCAGCCGCCGCGGGAGACGCCCTGGGCGTCGGGGGTCACGTGGTGGCCCCCGGCCACCGTAGGCGCGGGCCTGTGGATGGCGAGTTTTGGGCTAGCTCGCCGTCCGGCCGTCTTATGACGACAGGCCGTGTCGACGGCGCGTTCGTGTTCCACGCGCGCCTCAAAGAGATGTCAGCAACAACGTAGGGGTCCGCACGGGCCGATGCCTGCCAGGGCTGCGGGACTGTTCGAAAGAGATACCGCGGCCCTGGAACACAAAGGGCAAAGAAGGAACATGGATGGGTTTTAGTCAGTACAAGTCTGGCACTCCCTTCCGCTCCGCCCAGAGCGGGGGGGGTCATTTGATGATTTCCCATCCTAAAAAAAAAAAAAAAAAAAAAAAAAAAAAAAAAAAAAAAAAAAAAAAAGGGTACGTAGGACACATGTGTCTCAGAAGTCGCAGAAGTGGAACCAAAGAGGACATGCGGCTGTGATCATGAGTTTCAAGTTCAATTTACAGGTCTGCCAATGTGCTCCTGTAAGGAAGGCCATGGAACAAATCATGATCATCAGGACGCCTCTCCTTTTTCTGCCATACTTCCCGGTTCTGTAAGTCGCTTATCCAGGTGTTTCTCGCGCTTCGACGACCCAACGAGCTTTAGGACGGCCTAACCTTGGCCACCACTTGGTCAAAGCTCTGCGTCAAAAATAAAAAATAAAGAGTAAGTCTATGTTATTAACTCTATTTAAACATCGTGGAGGAATCAGCATGCCTGAGAGATATTTCTCGACGGCATGTAAAGCCAAGTCCCAGGCCCATGGAAGGCATAAAAACTCTGACACCAGGTTAGGCACTAACTACACGATAAAGAAGATGAACTCAATTTCATCGGTCACAAGCTCACTCATAACCTTCTCCAATAAGCTCATATGCAAATTCATGCTAAATTAACAATTTTACCAATAACATCAAAATTCGTGAACAAGCTCAAAATTATGATCATTAATTTATGTACTAACGATGTGAGCACTACGAGTTTCCAACTGTGTATGACCACAGTAACCTCTGCCCAATTAAAAGCTAAATTAACATTGTTCTGAATATCATAATTATGAATTAGAATATTGTCACGGAAGGCGCGTAGTACTGATATATTAAGCTTCGTTATTTCCCCGTGAAATTGTTCTGTTTGTATCATGATGTTGTTAGTTGATGTAGAAAATGAAGGGGTTTTTGTTTTTATGGTTTTATACCAATGGTTTATAAAGCGGTGTTTATTTATTTATTTTTGTGTACTTAGTGCCTAACCTGGTGTCAGAGTTTTGATGGGCCTCTGACTTGGTTTTACATGCCGTCGAGAAATATCTCTGAGGCATGCTGGTTTGGTTTCCTCAGGATAGCTTTCTTCACCGAAGCTAGTGATAATTATACAATACGCACATGAGCGGTAAGCAGTTATTAAAAACCAAATTGAGGATTTTTAAAACCTAGTAGAATCACCGTGTCTTTTCAGTTTCAATTATGGTCAACAACTGCAACTTACAATAAAAGGAAATCCAAGACTGGTGTTTTAATGCTAATTGGTTTTTTCTAAGGGAGGAAATCGTATTCGAGTTATGTAGCATAATTAGGTAGTTGATTTCCTAAAAGTGACTAATTATTGTCTGTGGTATAAACGCTGTCACTTCACTAAACAGAGTTCTCAACCGCTATAAAAGACGCGTTCCTACGCAGAATCATTCCTTTTTCTGGCTCATCGCCAATTTTTAAACAAAGCCTCTTGTAAGCAGAAAGAAAGAAAGAAAAAAAACTGTGTTTATTTGGCATAATCAAAAACAAAAACACCTTGAAAATTTAACAAAATAAATAAACAAACAAAAATAATGCCAAAAGGGCCTCAGCCTAGCATAATGCCAGATGGCAAGTCAGAGTTTACCACCTGACGCTGATGTTCAGCTGCAGCCCATGAGTAGTTTACCGTGGTTTCAAGGTTAATGTTTCATGTCCCGGTATGCTTTCGGGCTGATTTCTTTAAACCAATAATATAAAACATTATCCTAAATCCACAGGCTCGAAAACTCTTTTTTTTTGTTATTTGAGAATCTGTCATGGATACCACAATTACTTGATAGGTCTAGAACCGAAGTCTAGACTTTTTTGTAATTTACTTTAATAACTTAACTAACTAACAAGTGATGGATTACTCTTTTAAGTCAATCAAGGTGAATGCGTCTTAACCCTGAATATTTGCTAGTTTTTAGGGTTATTTTTATTTTTTTCTGACGCCATCATATTATCTCCTTAGTTTCTTTGTTTTAAACGTCTCGCAAACACTGACACAGGACGGAGACCAAGCGAGGAACATCGAAGCCAGACGAGCACTACTATACAACATTAGTTTTAGTATATGCGAAACCTGATACACGTGTCTAGTATTTTTATGTAAAGAATCTACGTACTAAATTTCAAAACTGTATCATGAAAAATCACAAAGTTATAAGCTTGTTCCGTCACCACGCAGCGCGCGCCTCCAGCGTCGTCTTGAGCTCATTGATAATAATAATTTGGCAGTAGGTACCTAAATTATTGCGATAGGTACTCAAAGTCGCTCGGTATCCAACTTTTAACGTTTTTTAAATATTTTTGGGAAAAAATATAACATGGTTTAAAAATTATTGAAATCGATTCAGTTACTTATTCTGAACAAACTATATTCAGGTTTCGCATATACTAAAAAGAATGTTGTATAGACACTTTCGCACTCGCCCTGCTGCAGAGTGTACAGCCACCTTAGTCAGCGCCGGGCGCCAGCATCCATGCATGCAGTATGCGACTAACGATAAATGAATAAAAGTCATCATTCACTTGACGTCTTGTCACCAAAAAGAACCAAACATGACTTCCAGCTCACCACCTAACATCCACAAACACAGCTAATCAATACATCCATTATTACCAGATCATTAGCATCAGTAATCCAGCACATTAGTCCGCGCGCACACTGGCCGGCGCGTTAGGCTGGCCGTGCACTGACCAACGATAATTAATCAATATCACGGAGCTGATTAATTGGTACGACCGCGGGAATCGCTGGGATGCTGCCGATGGGGTAGGCCGATGTAAGTAAGCGTGGATGAGGTATAATTCGGCTTGGTTCTTTTGGAGCGGAACGAACGCCGCCGCCATCTTGTATTTATAATGCAATTTTCATAAACAATTTCACAAATGTTTATCAATAGTGTTCTCCTATTTTAATTTCAATTTCATTCAAGCGCAAAGAGAACCATACTGCACTATGTTCGTACCACACGACCTATGAAACCAAAGGGCCTATGTAATTGGCAATCATTTTTGAAGCGTATGTTTTTCGACAACTTTCAATAGGACTGGCATAAATTTTTTGGTAGCTTATGTCAAACTCAAGAATTATAATGAATTCTTGAGTTTTCTAATATCGATATTATTGTTCGCTGCCTACGTTTAAATCCAAACGAACGAAAAGCTCTAACTTTTCAAAATCGGTTAAATGATATCTTGATAATGCAACCTTTGCACTGTCACCTGTCACTATAAGTGACAGCTCTGAATGGCTGTCAATGTCAATTATATTTAACCGCCTGTCACAGCAATAAACTATTAGATACCTCAATAACGATTTTATAGAAGAGCCCAGTATGTACTTGATTATTTATTTATGACAGTTTATGTAACTGAGAATCGAGTTGAGTGGCGTGCGTTTGAGGAGGGTTATGTCCAGCAGTGGACTGCTGTAGGCGGATGATGGTGATGAATGTAACTGAGTTAATAATGCTTTAATGCAAGGATTTCAAAAAATCTACGCCGCCATCTTGTTGTTGTTTAAACAACAACAAGCAGAACAGCAGCATTTAGTTGCAGATTTTAAAATCTGCAACTTAATCGCTAAATTATTGAAGAATTGCAATAATTAATGTCATAAAACAGGATATTTAGTTTTATGTGTAAAAAAATAAATCGTTGAATGCCTTGTCATCTCACACTACACTTAGTCATCGCTAGAGCAGTTTCTTAATCGAAGGAATTATCTGACTAAATGTCATCGATCATCATCATCATTAGCCTTGTTCCACCTAATGCTGAGTATAATAGGCCTCCTGTGTCTCTGACATATGTCTCATTCTTCCCTGGCCTGCACGAGTCTAAGCTAAATGTACCCTGAAATAAATTCAACAACAAAAATCCTACTTTTTCTTAAACTGGGTTCGGTACATCTGATTTATTTCTTACTTGTCGATTTTCAATCGAATACCACCTCCACCCCTTCACACATCCCCCAAGTATTCTCCATAATGGCGGAAATTCCATGGCAGATGCGTGTGGAATCCAAAAACTTTGCGCCCATAACTATGCAGGCTCGTTCCGGCTCCAGCGCAGATCTCTGTGAATACTTGCTTGATTTACTACCTGTATTTAAATAGTGGTTGTGTTCTGCGATCACTGAATTTTGAGTGGAGCTGAAAACTCAGTGATTGTTGAACTTTACAATGCGTGACGCGTACGAAGAGGAGTATACTAATACTTTTCATGTGGTCGATAAATCTGAATTAGGTTCCCAACTAGGGTATGGACATCAGATAATCCTGCGTATTGGTATTCAGCTGTATCCCGTTGAACTGGAGGCCGACCTTAGAATAATTGGGAAATGGCTAGGTAGATGATCTTCTTCTTCTTATCGTGTCCATGTTCCTTCCATATTAGACGGTTTGGGCCCAGTAGGTGGCCACGTTTATTGCAGCGGCAGAGGCGCTTTCAGGTCGTCAAGAGTGCAGGTCAACGGACACCTGGGACACTCCAGCAGGTGGGGCATAGTTTGATCCGGATGGTAGGATAGGAGGTAGATAATGATAATGAATTTCAAAATATTTATTGAGTACTAGCACTTCACCCGCGACTTCGTACGCAAAAATTGTGATGGCTCGGCTACTATGCAAGATATAAATATAATTGATAGGCTACAGCACCCACAAATAATGTATCTTTCTATCAAGTGATTTCTTTTTAGAATTGGATCATTAGTTCCGGAGTCCCCCTACATACAAACTTACAAACAAATTTTACTGCTATATAATATTAGTTTAGATAAGTGTATCTAAAACTTATTCTATGAGTAGACCCCCTGACTACTGAAAAGCTGTTAACCATGAAGAATGCTATTAATTGCATTACCACAATAAATTAGGACCAAATAAAACATAAAGAATTTAAACAAACCTTACTCAACGCAACATGAAAACCACCATAAATAAATTCTACATTAATTTCCTTAAGCTACCCCAAAAAGCGTGTTGACACAAGAACAAAATACGCATTAAATGGCAAACCTTTAGAAAATTAGCACGACACAAAAGAGAACACCCCTTTTTTGTTAACGTCAGGCCATCCATTGAATATCTTTTAGAAAATACTCGCACAAAACAATTCTTTATCCACAATTGTGTCAACTCCCCTCTCTTTTGTTTTTTTTTAGGGTGGCGACACCGAAAGAGTTGCCATACGCTTTTTATTTTAGTGGGTTTTACCGTGGTTTCGTGGCAAGGAGTTACTAGGTGAAATGTTTTTTGGGAAACTATTTCATGTTAGTCTAGATTAGTTTGATTTGTTACTGATAAAACATTTTTCTTTCTTTCTATTTCAAATAAGTGTCAATTATCCTTTCATGCCTAAGCAACATGATTTAGATACTATACGTTATAATTTAGTAATTTCATCATAAGTAGGCATAATACTTTATTTCTTCTATTTCTGTATTTGTAATAATGTTTTAACTGTCATGCATGAACAGCTTATTTCCTAGCTATTTAAAGTTTATCTGTGAACAGCGCTGTGGGCTACATTATTATTCAAGTTACTTATGTTATCATTTTTTAGTCTCCCATAATATAGCTGTTTGTTGTTCCTATTTGATAAAATAAAATATATTCGTATACAGGGTGTAAACAGAACCTTCACATAGCCGTCAACCAAGCATTCTGTACATCAAATTAAGTAACGTTTACGCTAAAATTATTGCTGGAAATCGACTTTTTTTTTGGGGTGAAAAATCACGTTTTAAGGTAGGACTCGATGGAAAGCACTCAAAGCAATGTACTGATGGATGGATTGAATAGTACGGGGGTCGTGAAGGTGTGTAAAGTAAAAATCTTACATTAAAAACATGTATTTAAAAAAAAACTTGTGAAAAAGTTGGAACTTTGACCCCCCAATATCTCCGTAACTAGAAGGTTCCCAAGTATGGTCTAGAACAAAAAAATGATTGCAAAGACGGTGAGATCAAGTGCCTTTCGGATGTGTTAAGGGTCTATTTACACCCTTTATATAGCGCATACCTAATTATCGAAGTCCAATGCAAATGATTTTAGTATGGGCATTAAAAGGCATTTATGAATGTCAATATCATCGCAAAAATATTGCTATTTGTTCTTATATGGTTGAAGTTCCACAAACCCAAACAAAGCGCTATGCTTCCACAATTATTGTACTAACCGCCAGTCTATGAAATTCACTGTCGGCTTCTGTTTCCCGATCATTATAATCCAGATATCTTCAAAGTTCGAGTGAATCGGTTTCTTCTAGGCAAGCGTGTTCCACTCTAGGCCGCGTCATCGCTTCACATCAGTCGAGTTGCGGCCAAACGCAAGTCATATTTTGTACAAAAAAAAAACCGTAATACGTTTCGGTTCATATAGTCTTCACCATGCGTGACAAAACGCATCACGCTTCCCATGACATTCATTTTACAGCGTTCGGTTAAAATTATGATTTAAGCACAGGAGACACAACAAATTACATCACAATGGGAGTTAATTAGGTCATTTAAAATTTATCATCAGCGTTGATTGTTGGGCATCCAATTTAATCTGAACCAAACATGTTTGTATGGCAGTTATTAGTTACTAGCTTTTATCCGCAGCTGTGCCCGCGTGGAGGTCGAAAAATATCCACGAAAGGCAGGTGAATACATAACCTGCTTTTTTAGAAGTCAGTTAATAAAAAGACACCTCTGCCCTGCCGTTACAGTTGCAGACCGCTAAAAAAAAATTCACCGCATAGTCCTAGAAAAAGTCTCCAAAATTAACTAACACATGGAAAAAACTTTTAAATACAAACGCAGTATTAACTTCTCTTTAAATAAAAAAGAAGACATTAAAAGCAAATACATATAGGTAGAAGGAACCTCCTGTTAGTACCAGTATGTCGTGCCACGGCGGCGCTGGTTAAAAGTTTTAACGAGAATCGAGGACTCTACTAACAAAATTGGCTTCGGGCACGATCGCTTACTTGTGTATGTTGAGCTACGGTTTCGCCTGCGGTTTTCTACCTAGGCTGAAAGCTAGATATCTTTTAGACGCAGTAAAAGTTGGCTTTGCAAACGAGGCGGCTATTTAGTGCTGAGTTTTCAGGTGAAGTCTGCATTTGCATTTCTGATGGGAAAGCACACATTTAGGTTTTATTGAATGAGGTAGATTATGGATAGTATAATTTATACATTTTATACATAGAAAAAACTACAGTAGAGCTAATAGTCAAGAAGGTGGGCTTGAAAGATAATTTAATTGGAAGACATCTTAGAAGAATATGTTGAGTAAATCGAAGCAAAATAAATTGCACAAATTAACGAAAAAGTCGGAATTAAGGAAAATGTAGTGAGGAAAGTTGTGAATATAACTGTGGATGGGTATAAGAGTGGAGGAAAACCAAAGAAACGATTGATGGACTGTGTGAAGAATGATATGCCACGAAAGGAGGTGTCTGATGAGATGACGAGTAATAGAGAAGTATGGAAGAAGAAGACATGCTGCGCCGACCCCAAATGAATTGGGACAAGGGCAAGAGAATGATGAACAAAAAAGTGAGTGTCACAACTTCTGAGCAGGTTTTCAAAATATAAAGATGAAAAGTTTGGAAGGTTCGGTAACTAGAGAACTTAAGTTGAAGAATAGGAATAAATATTAGTATTGTTTTTTAAAAAATAAAAAAGAGTAGCCCACCGGTATCGGGAACAACGTCCAAGCTACCAGCGGCCAGGGCTCTAGAAAAAGGATCACCTCCTAACGATAAGAACTGTGTCCAGTACCGCTTTCTGAATTAAGTCCTTGATCCAATTGCCTAACGAGAGCCTCCTCAGGTATTGGTCGAGGTCATTGGCAATTAAGCATTTGGCTGATACGACTATCGGCACAATGATCGCTGGGTCCACATCCCACATTTTCGACAACCTTGCGAGTAGAAATTATTATGGTAAGATAATATAACCCTTTTCGTTACGGTTCACTTTTCTGACCATTTGATTTCAAACACGTTTCATGTCAAACTTACTGTGTTTAGATCTGCTAATGCTACCCACAGGAAAACTCATGGTATAGTAAAGTGTAATTATTAAGTTATTAAAGATGGGAACGAGGCTGACTGCTACTCAAAGCTTTATGGAGTCTTTCGTGAAGGCACTTTTAGGTTTCCTGGTATAAAAAAAACCTGTTTGCAGACAAACCCAACCATGTCTAGTTAGACAAAACGGCGCCTATCAGTCTGTGCAAGCTTAACAAAAAACTACAGCGATCCATCTTGTTCCAAGATCCACTTTACATAGCAAATTAGGTTACGTGTAGATTAAATGCCGTTGGAACTAGTTAAAACTGGTTATAGCTGGTTAAAACTGGCTATAACTGGGTGAGAGCGGTTTAACTGTGAAGCGGGTTGTGGTCAATTTGCGTGTGATTGAGAGTGCCGATGTTGTAAAGGTAAATTCTCTCGAAATAAAGGCTTAACAATATTCATATTTAAATGCTGTATAAAGTTACATTTTTTTTAAATAAATGTATATATTTAACGTGGCAACGCCGCCAGTCTCTTGTGGACAGTATTAGTTGACAGCGTTATGGAGGAGTTATTTGACGCAATTTTTTTAGTTTAAAGTTAAGTTACTTTAGGTAATTTTAAGTTTTACATGTATATAATATTGTTATGAATTAAACCTTTAACTTTATAAGTGTAATAAATGTTAAATTCCCCCTAATTTTTTCAAAAATAAACATTTGACGGTCAAGAAAAACTTCGTGAGTAACTTTGGGCTTATAATTAATTTAAATCTGAAGTTGCCAATCTGCATTGAGTAAGCGTGGTAAGTAAACAATTCTTATTTTTTGTTTTTTTTTTTTAATTTTTAACTTTTCCCGTCACTAGGAACATGTCCTGTATCGTGGGTGCGTTTACAAACATTTAAACTCACATACACAAACAGCCAGACCCGGTACAACTATCTGTAGGCCATACAAATATTTGTTCCGTGCGGGGACCGAGCCCGCGACACGCAACGCAGCAGTCAATCGCTCAGCCACTGCGCCAACCGTGCCGTCAATTATTGTGCCCTTTCTGTATCAGAAGCCAGGAGGATAAGAATCAGTTACAAGCTGTTATTAGTATTATTACCGATGCAGAAAGTTGATAGTTTTTTCATAGGTCAGAAAAGAGCTTACGGGTTTTTTCCAGTAGCCGTTGATTGTCTATACAAAAGCAACACTCTGCATACGCCGCTTTTTACGACACCCACAGAAGAGGCAGCATCCTCACCAATTGTAATATCATTTACTATGCCTTAAACATTTAAAACCCATTCTTCCATTACCCATAAACTTCCTCATAAAGTCCTATCACTGCCTTCACATGTACCCACCATTATTTCTACCCCCCTTTATGTACATACAAGCAATAGTATAAAGGCGCCGCTCCACTGCAGCACACTGCTAAGCTACGCATGTGGTGCTTCGCTATGTATAGACATAATCTGTGTTCGGCCATGCATCAGTTTTCATGCATTTGAATGTGTTTGCAAACACGCTAAAATAACTGAACGCTGGCTTCGTTCAAAAGTGCAATAGCCACACGGTCAAAATGTATGGAACAGCAAATTTTTTTAAAACTACCGATGAAAAATTTGTATGTGACCGTTTAAGCGTCAGTTTCCACCCTGTAGCAGGGATATTCCACTGCGACCTACGTCCACGGATGCGTGGCTGGTAAACAAATGAACAGCGCATCTAACGTGAGAAACCTCTCCGTGCATGCTACGTACGCCACCAAGAAAGGGAAAACGACTAGCTGTCGACTACATTCTCACTCAAAAGACTCACAAAAGAATTTTTTTTTTTTTTTGATGAATGGAATGAAATGATTTATTTTTCACATAAACCCATGCCCATAGGGCACTTATGAAACGTCAAAGGATAGGTCCACGGTTTCGATTGGTTCCTTCCTTTGGAGAAGAACCGGCCAGAAACTCCATGGTTCGGTCTCGTGTCAGTAAGACACATTACATTATATTAAATTATAATTAATCTCTGACTGTTCAAGTGTTCACAGCACTGGCGAGAATTCTGTCTAACAAAACACTCATTTTTATCTAGCTCGACTAGCTCCTCGCTTATCGCCAGTAGTGGGGTATTTACCTAAGGCTAGCCACAAACTGCGTCCGGGGCGGAACTGTCGCAGTGTCGCAAGTGTGCGCGCACACTTAGCAGCGTTATAGCCACTTAAGATTGCTGGAGGCTTATTAATCTGTTTCTCAGTTTATAATGGCGGAAGGAGCCGTGTTAGCGTTATTGAGGACCGTTAAATAATTCAAAATGGCGTCTGTGAAAAGAAATTTCAAAGCGAAATGTGTTCGGTAGGATAAAATACTACTTTACTAGTGTTTGATCGCGACTTCCCTCACGTGAAGGTTGGAAAGTTACTTACAGGTACGTACTAACGGGAGAAGAAGTATCGTAAATCCTAATCTAGATCACGGTCCGTACAGCTGAATACCAGTACTTTATATGGAGCGACTGCTTATCTGACCTCCACAACCCAGTTAGTACTGGGTAATACGATACCCCTTGGTAAGACTGGGTATCAGACTTTTAAGCCTCTGACTACTAATAACGACTATCAAAGATCTAGTAACGGTTTAACGTGCTTTCCGAAGCACGGAGGAAACTCGGTATGTAATGGGTGGTCACCCATCCACGAACCAACCTAGGCAAGCACGACTTAACCTAAAGATCGACCCGAGCGGTTGTTATTATTTAGCCACGAGCTAGTTAGTTTTCCTTTCAATCAGCTTATAAATGGCTTCTAATATTAGTGACATAAAGCTTTCAAAAGTGGTTTCCGCCCAGTGATTGAGCAACTAAATAGTTAGTGCCTACAGATTTGCTAAATTCATGAGTGTCATCAATTGCGAGTGTCATTGAATTTGATGGTTCTATCGACGGCGATGATCAATTGATCACAAGTAAATTCTCGTTATAGTATTTGAATCTGTATGCAATTTAAATGATATTTGAAAGATATGGCTAAAATAGGGGTGACTAATGAGATAGCGTTTAATACACACAGCATTTCGAGGGTTGTCTCGCTCGTGCAACCTAGCAAGCCCACTGGATTTCTGTTTACCTAAGCGGGAACAAAAAAAAATACGAAAGAGTTTGTTATCTTTGAAGACTATGATATGGATACATACCTCCATGTTTTAATTTTTTATGTTTTTTACTTTTTTATTCGATTCAATTTATTATAAACTAGCGATCCGCCCCGGCTTAGCACGGGTGCACTATACATATAAACCTTCCTGTTGAATCACTCTATCTATTGCTGAAAACTGCATTAAAATCCGTTGCGTAGTTTAAAAGATCTAAGCGTACAGACAGCGGGAGCGACTTTGTTTTATACTATGTAAAGATTGTTGTATATACCTTTTTATTTATTTAATAGAGAAGTAGAAAAAACGAAGACTTGCTGCGTCAACCCCAGATAAACTGGACAAAGAAAAATTAGGAAGACGTGTAAGACAGACGAAAAAAAAATGAATTGATTTGACAAAAACTACAAAGGCAAAAATTTAAAAATATAAAACTTTTTCAAAGCGATTTCAAGACGCTCAAAACAAGGCTCAAAGTCTTGGATATTATCTTTTCCTGCTATTTTATAGCAGGAATATAGCAGGAATTGCATGTTTCTCTTCAGTAGCAATCAACTAAAACCACTCGATGTTATTAAAACGTAGGTTTTTGCTCATCAGTGTGAAAGCTGCTAATACAGCGGTGCGGTTGCAACGCGATACGAACGCATTACGGGGAGAGGATACCGTGTGCTTAAATATATTATGTAAACGAAGTCATATTGAAACGCTAAAGTTTAAAAATATTATAAGATGATAATATAAGGGATTGCAATCCCGTAGTCTGCGGGATCCTGCATTTTAATACTATTTTATGTGTAGAATCATTTAAATTAACACGTATTTTAAATAAAATTGTGCCAATTGTGTTGTATTATATTGTGCAACGTTAATGTTTTCTTCTTTGTTTGTCTTTTTATTTTAGTATATCCGTGTAAATGACTATTTGCATTATATATATTGATACATATTTTTAGTAATTAGATATATAGTTGTAGTATAAGCTTGACTAGTAGAAAATGCCTATGGCATTAAGTCCGCTTCTGTACTTTGTGCTTGAAGTGTTAAATAAATAAATAAATAAGAGTGCGGATTTCCGCAAGCTGAGGGAAGTCAATAACTATGAAATTATATCGTGTAAAAGTTAGTAACTAGATAGACACAATATTGTTTATATTGTTGACATAAAGGAGGTGTCCGATGAGATGACGAGTAATAGAGAAGTATGGAAGAAGACATGCTGCGCCGACTCCAAATGAATTGGGACAAGGACAAGAGAACGATGATGATGATGAATATTGTTAACCGAAATTGTTAATTCTATAATTACAATGGAGGTGTTATCGCTGATATTGATATCTTCCAGACTACCTCTAGATAAAAGCACGACTTAGGTAGTGTAATCTCCGTTGGCGAGAAGACGAATATTTCCAGTATATAAAATTTCTGTCAATACCCTTCGGATTGTATAAAAAGTGTGTTACGTGATTAGAGTGCTGTCTTTTAGTAGGCAGATAACTTTACACTATTTTGTAGGGAGGATTTTTTCTTATCTCACAAACTAGCTGTGTTTACATCTACTATAACAAATAAAACAAAACGGCATCATAATATTCATTTATAATAAGCATTCTGTAAGTACTGCTACTTTACTGCTTCATCATCTGCCTCGCCTTATCCAAGTATGTTGGGATCAGCTTCCAGTATTTTTATATTATTCAGCAAATGAATACCAGTATTTTACACGGAACGACTGCCAATCTGACCTCCAGAACCCAGTTAGTATAGGTAATATGATACCCCTTGGTAAGGCTGGTTGTCAGACTTTTGGTCCGTTGACTACTTGTAACGACTGTCAAAGATCTACAAATGACAGCCGGGACCAACGACTTAACGTGCTTTCCAAAGTACGGTGGAAATTCGGTATGTAACGGGTGGTCACCCATCCACAGGCCAACCTAGGCAAGTGCGGCTTAACCTAAAGATCGACCCGAGTGGCTGACATTATTAGCCACGAGCTCCTTTACTGCATTGTTAAACATTATAGAGTTTCTGAATTCTGTGGCACAGGTCCTTAACACACGTATCATCACATAAATAATGTCCAACTGTATACAACATTAGTTTTAGTATATGCAAAACCTGAAAAACGTATCTAGTATTTTTATGTAAAGAATCTATGTACAAAATTTCAAAACTGTATCATGAAAAATCACAAAGTTATAAGCTTGTTTTGTTACCTAGTTGCCCGCACAAAATCGTGGTCACCACGCAGCGCGCGCCTCCAGCGTCGTCTTGAGTTTTTTAATAATAATAATTTGGCAGTAGGTACCTAAATTATTGCGATAGGTACTTAAAGTGCTCGGTGTCCAACTTATAACTTTTTTTAAATATTTTTGGGAAAAAATATAACATGATTTAAAAATTATTGGAATCAATTCAGTTACTTACTCTGAACAAACTATATTCAGGTTTCGTATACACTAAAAATAATGTTGTATATCATTTACTTACAAAAAACAATTTAAAATTGAAGAATGCCACGAAATAGTTAGTGTTGTCACACAGTACACAACTAGTTTGTTCAAAACTTATTAACATAAGTTGTTTTCATTTGAATCAATGAATGACAACTTCAGAACTAGTCACGATCTCATAAACCAACGTCTGTATGAATACTCAAATTCTAACTTATTCTATAAATTAATTTATCTTACATCTGGAAAGTTGCGTGCATATTTTATTAGTGAAATATCGACTTCAAAAATGTGAAATTTCGTAAGGAACCTTGAGCTTGCTGTCACATTTTCAGCGTTAAGCTTCACCCTGATGGTTGAAAATTCTACAGCGCGACAATGTTCCTAACAACATTTCAATTTTCTACATTTGATATTATGTCTGTCAGTATGTCTTAAAGGGTTAAGACTTGAAACTTTGTAGACTTCTCACATGTTCGGTCTGCTGGGACGTCTGCGTTGATGGAAGTTCGGTTTCTAATTCTAGTTTACAGAATTTCAAAAATAACTTTGCGCGTAATTCAATAAATGGTTTTCGTTTTTGGTTTTGGTTTTAGTATCATTTTATGTGTATACATGCAATTTTGATTAAAATTCTCTTCCAGTAGATAATTATAAGTGTACGTTAAACTGTAATTTCAAGTCATTTAATATTTTAATAGAAACAGTGTATCGGACCCAGTGTGTTTTCATTGCACGAAACCCATCTTCTGCCCACATGATGTACGAGCCTAATGAAATAAATTCTGACAATCCGACATATATAACATCACGCCTAAATTGCCCGGATGGTTAGGCAGAGGTTTAAAAATAGTACACCCATGTTTCGCCAGTTATGTTTTTAAGTCCCATGTAATAGGCGAGCTATATTGCTATTTTTATTATTATTGCTAGTCGGACCAATGCAGACTCCGTTGGCTGCTACTGAGATATTCCTGATGGAAAAACCCAATAACACAGTTTGCCCGATGTCCCGGGTCGAACCCAGGACCTCATGCTCAACAGTCGCACTTGCTACCACTTGACCAACGAGGCTGTCCTTCGCTGATTTATTTTGTATTTCCGTCTGGACACGTCACGTAACATGTTCCTTAGACAACATGTATCATAACAGTCATAAGTGTCATAACGTATTGAATATGGCTTTACATTAACACCCCCAACGACAACTAAAATTCACATCGAAAGTGACAACTTTATATCAAAATATACACTGCCAAGTAAATATCGGCAAGTAAGGAGTTGACCAAGGAAATTGGGTCAGTCGCGCTCTGAGCGATGAATATCATTACTGGTAGACGTGACTACGATTTAGAACATATTTTATGCTATTGGGTTAGTAACTATGTTTGGGGCTGAGGGTAATAGGGTTTGGGTCTAAGGCCTGATTGAATGACCACACAAATAACGTAAAAGCTGAAAATGGCGTTTATTCATGGACAGTATTATTAACCCAGCTGCTTCGTTGGTCTAGTGGTCGGAAGAAAGACTGCTAACTTGAGACCTAGGTTCAATTCCCAGATTAGAAAAGTGTTATTGCGTTTTATCATCATATTGGAATTTCTTAGTGTGTTTTCTTAGTGTTTATTGGTGTTTCTTAGTTACCTGGAGTTTGCATGCGTGCCCAGTTTATGGCATTAGGCTCGCACCCTATTACATGGAACTCAAACATAAGGCGAAATGTAGGTGTACTATTAGATACACAACTGCCTTACACTTCGGGGATTACAGGGGGGCAGTCGGCTGCTTTTAATAATCTTTTCTAAATTGCATACAATCTACATTTCACCTTTTTGACCTCAAATCAACCCTCAACAATTTAACCCTAAGCTATACAACATTAGTTTTAGTATCTGCGAAACCTGATACACGTGTCTAGTATTTTTATGCAAAGAATCTATGTACAAAATTTCAAAATTGTATCATGAAAAATCACGAAGTTATAAGCTTGTTCTGTTACCTAGTAGTCCGCACAAAAACGCGGTCACCACGCAGCGCGCGCCTCCAGCGTCGTCTTGAGCTCATTGATAATAATAATTTGGCAGTAGGTACCTACATTATTGCGATAGGTACTCAAAGTCGCTCGGTATCCAACTTTTAACTTTTTTTTAAATTTTTGGAAAAAATATAACATGGTTTAAAAATTATTGGAATCAATTCAGTTACTTATTCTGAACGAACTATATTCAGGTTTCGCATATACTAACAATAATGTTGTATATACAGAAAAAAAAACACATTGTAAAATTCAGGTTGGCTGTAGGTTCTCAAGCGCGCGCTAAAAGCTAGCGGGAGTCAAGAGAGGCGCACTCGGTGAGGTCGGTGAGGGCACGGGAGGGCGACGGAGGGCCCTCCGTGCGACCTCACACGCTATTTACATCAATCTACTGTAGTTTCGGGGTTAGGAATATGCACGATTGTTTTCGCGGTTTCGTAGAAGATTTTTTAGGAGAAACAGTATTTAATGAGCTTGTGGCAGAACGATAACTTCCAGACAGGTCCGTTTTCAAGGTTAAGCAACGCTTGACGAGGTCGATCCAAGGATGCATGACTAGATCTTTGATAGTCGGTCAGCCAGTCTTGCCAAGAGGTTACTACAAGGGGTATTACTCAGTAAATGGAAGGTGGGGGTGAGATAGCTAGTCGCTCCATTTAAAATACTATCAGTTAGACTGTAAGCTGACCCCAACATAGAAAAAGGTTTACAAAATTAACAGAAGGCTCCGCTGTCTGTACGCTTAGATCTTTTTTTTCTTTTTTTTTTTTAAACTACGCAACGGATTTTAATTCAGTCTTCAGCAATAGATAGAGTGATTCAAGAGGAAGTTTTATATGAATATTACACCCGCGGGAAGCCGGGGCGGGTCGCTAGTTAATAATATACATTAATGCAATTGTTTGTCTGCGTCAGAAAGCCATAGGCCCATTTCATTTAAATTATTTCTCTTGTGTCCCAGCAACCACGTCAAATGTGTCCAAAAAAGCAGAACTCCTTAACCTTGTATAACTGCACTACTTTGATTGGAGATAAAACTACCATTATCCCCGAAAACCGAACTGCGAATCCATACAGTTAAAGAAAATTGCTTTCAAATTTTTATCTGACCCTCTGATACTAGCGAATGGCTATAAAAACAATGAGAGCGCCACGATTGTGCCAAAAACAATATTCGCCGGACGAATGGCCCGAAAACGCCCCGTAATGCCCCAAAATGCCCCGAAACGGGCCATAGCCGGCCGTAACGCGTCCGTGGACAGGCTGCCATCAGCGCAACATGTCACGACCTGTGTAATAAAATGTCCCTGTTCCTCTCGGTGCTTACGGAGTGGTTAAATGAAGAACATGTTCCGAGGCCCGTGCACGAACGTGTCACGTAAATTCGAACGTTCTTTTAATCAAAATTCCTACTATCTTATAGCATTTTAGTTTAAACTTTTGCGTTAAGCACAGTCAGTGTCACCCATAGATATGAACATACCACATAAACATCCACACGCCTGTAATCCCCAAAGGGTTAGGCAGAGGTGTACCTAATAGTACATCCACAATTCGACGGTCATGTTTTAAGTCCCATGTAATAGGGGCTATTGGCATCAACCGGGCACAAATCCAGACTCCGTGCTGCTAAAAAAACCCAATAACACTTTGACCGACCCGGGAATCGAACCCAGGACTTCATGCTCAATAGTCGTGCTTGTAGCCACTCGACCAACGAGGTAGTCATAGATATATGTCTGGTGGGCTACCGCCCGACAGTTGTTACCGGGTTTTTCTATATAGTCTTAAGTCATGGATAACTTTGATGTTACTTCTTAATTTGTGTCATAGATGGCGCTGTAGAACTTTTTGTAGTGCCGCTACAGACTTATAATATACTCGTAAGTACTTAGACAGGAAACGGGATATTTACCATGTTTACTATTGTTGTCGAGTTTCCGATATTTCGGCGCTGTTGCAAGCACCATGATCACGGATAAACTGAAGTTATTGCGGGTGGGTGTTTATGAGCAGACAAATCGGTCTACCCTCTTTCTCTTCCTCTTTCTTTTTTTTCTCGAAATATCGGAAAGTCGACAACAATAGTAGTATAGTAAACATGGTAAATATCCCGTTTCCTGTCTAAGTAATAATGTTAGTGACCATGATAGTTTAAAATCTTATACTCGTAAGTAGGTGTGAGAAACGACCCAACGAAGTCCAGAAAGGCTAGGCAAGAACAATGTCGATTAACCGTATTAGCTAGCCAAACGTTCGATCTGTATATCCCGACATTGTCCTGTATATTTTTACGACGTCCACCATCCATTATTAAGACGGTATCGAGCTCAGTTCATAATAAACAAATAATAATTCATGGTCACTACGTGCCTGTCATGTATTGCATTGTTTTTATATTATGTCGACATTTTGCTTCCGTATTTAGGGGATTACGTCAGAAACAGCTGTTTTTGTTATCACAATAATATAGTAATATGTAGCTTGATTAAAGTGTTTATAGACGTGAATTGTTTATTTATAATGAGCATTATCGTCGTATTTAAATTGGTCGATTTAGATGAAATAAAACCCACATAAAACGCTAAATAATACCCACAACAATGCTTCTTATTTTGTAATATTTCGATTTTGAATACAATGAGGGGTTTTTACGTGATGCCCGTTCAAACGTACAGACAAACCGAAAAACAGACGAAAATTTTAAAAAATATTTTTTACTTTCTATTACTTATTTCTCGCAACTTCCAGTGATTTTTTTGCAAAATTCTGTAATGTACAGACACGGAAAGTCTACGATTTTATTATATGTATAGAATAGATAGATTATCATACCATAATGCTTTCGCACGCCAAAATAAAATTTTTTTTTGCTACTTTTAGGCAGCCAAAGAACATGTTAAGTTTCTTGATCAAGGCCTTCTGAAGGCTATGAAAGTATAATATTTTTTAATAACTAACAGGTACAGACGCCAGCACATCAAACTACTACAACCTGTCAAATTTCTTTAATAGATTTTCAACTTTATCGCAAAAGCGTTAGGTTCAAAGTTGATTTGGAAAATTTGACAGTTTTGGAAGCTTGATGTATTGGCATTACATTATTTTTCAAAGAAAATAATGATATTAGCTCATTTATCAGCGTTTGAAACAGGTACTAACAAGATTACTTTCCATTTGCCACAGTCAGTTTTGACCTCAAACTGTTCAACACTCATCAACAGCACGCGTAGCATGACCACCGTAGAAACGAGTTTTGTCGACGGAAGAATCGAGAAAATGGCTGATCAACAACAGAAATCTGTCATTTTGTCAATTCTTCCGTCGACAAAGCCCGTTTCTACGTTAGTCATGCTACGCGTGCAGAACAAAAATCTCCTGACCCTCGAGGAAAATCACACTGACATTCTCGTAACTGAAAGACATTAAAACCTACGATTGAAGACATAAGTATAACTATTTGGAAAGGATCATTTCCGACCATTACACGGTCGATTGGGCACCCGGTCTATCTGACCTCTATAGTCTTCGCCTGCTTACTCGGCAACCCGGGAACTAAGGCCCGTAGTTGCGAAACGGAATGTATGGAGATGTTTTCCGGGATATGGTTGAAAGATTCAAAGGAGTGGTTGTTTTAGTTGGGTGAATATTCATTTGAAGCTTTTTCGTAGAAATTCTGCGCGAAAGAATATTAGTGCAGAATTTTCGTAATTGTACCCTGACTGTATAATTGTAACCAGCATCCTACACAACATTATTTTTAGTATATACGAAACCTGAATATAGTTTGCTCAGAACAAGTAACTGAATCGAGTCCAATAATTTTTAAACCATGTTATATTTTGTCCAAAAAATATTTAAAAAAGGTTACAAGTTGGACACCGAGCGACACTCAGTACCTATCACAATCATTAAGGTACCTACTGCCAAATTATTATTATCAATGAGCTCAAGACGACGCTGGAGGCGCGCGCGCGGCTACGCCACGTGGTTACCACATATTTGTGCGGACAACCAGGTAACAGAACAAGCTTATAACTTGGTTATTCTTCATGATACAGTTTTGAAATTTTGTACATAGATTCTTTACATAAAAATACTGGACATGTGTTTCAGGTTTCGCATATACTAAAACTAATGTTGTATAGTTACACACTCCCACAATTTTTGAAAGTTGATGTAGTGGTTGCAAGCGCAACTGTTGAGCATGAGGTCCTGGGTTCGATTCCCGGGTCTGGCAAAATTTTATTGGGTTTTCCCAAATGTGTTTTGGGTTTTAAATGTATAGTCTCCTCATGAATGATGTAACCAAGATTGTGTAACATTATTTTCATTGAAAAGAGTGTCCATGGAGTTTCTTGACCATTCTTCTCCATAGAGATCTACGCCTTGGAATGGGCAACTACAGTACTTTCACAAGTTATTATCACTTGTGTCTGTGACTGTAGCTTCGCTTTCTTTGTTTTTCTGACATTCAAAAGTGCCTGTAATGGTCTAATTTAAATAAATGCTTTGAGTTGAGTTTTCCATCAGGCCTTTTGATGTATCAGTCACGGAGTCTAAATTTGTGCCCGGTTGATAGCAAAAGCGAGCCCCCTGTTACATGGGAGTTAAAGATAACTGGCAAAATATGGGTGTCTTTTAGATACACCTCTGCCTAACCCTTCGGGGATTACAGCCGTCATGTTACAGCTAAATTAAAACAATGTATAAATTTTTAAACTATCATGGTCACTAACATTATTATTTAGACTGGAAACGGGATATTTACCATGTTTACTGTTTCTTTTGAGTTCCCGATATTTCGGCGCTGTTGCAAGCACCATGATCACGGATAAACTGAAGTTATTGCGGGTGGGTGTTTATGAGCAGACATATCGATCAACTCACTGTGTCCGCTCGCGAACTTTTTTCCGCACTTTTTCGCTTTTTACACAGCTGGACCGCTGGATTCCAAGCTCTCGACAGTTGAAACCCATCTTCCCGGTTGAAGTTCCTATATTTGGTAATCTCAATGGGAACTCAAAAGAAACAGTAAACATGGTAAATATCCCGTTTCCAGTTTAAATAATAATGTATAAATTGTATAATAATTTATCGAAATGAATGCGACTCTTAGAAGGCACAATTCATTACTCAGCACCGTTCTACCAGACGGTCCTTTATCTCAATCTTGATGTTGTTTTATTAATAAAGGCTTAAGTCTCAAGACACCTAGGCAAACGAAGCGATGCTCAGGTGCTACCCCACAACGACAAGTGACCAATGCGTTCCCGCCACAAGCGATTAAACGTCAAATTGATGTCCGCCATCTTGTTACGTCATCGCTCACGCGGACGACTGCGATTACTCATAGTGTCAGGCGCCAATTAATTTAAGGTATTTATTTCTGTTATAAATAAACTCTCTTACTTACCTTTCGTCTGAAAAATAAATAAATATTCGAAATGTATGTTCAAGGATAGATGAAGATGTTCCTTTTTCACATTTTTTGTGTATCCTTATCAAATATTGTAGAAGATACCCAGACAAGTTATTGAGTCGCGTCTGGCCAGGCCGACACTACAAACTAAAAGCTATCAAGACGTATCGAAGAATATTGAAGTCTTCAATATTATAATTAATAGCGCGGTTATGGCAATAACCCCTATGATATGGAACTTAAACGTAACTGGTGAAATGTAGGTGTGTGTGTGTAACTTAGTTTGATGTACAGAATGCTTAGTTGACGAATTCGTGAAGGGTCTGTTTACACTTTGTATAGACGACAGCCTAACCCTAAACGGGTATAACAGGTGTGATGATACGTAAAATTTAATGCGGCGGTCAGTGAGCGAGTGACCTATGATCAATTGAATTCCGAAAGATCATATGTGGCCGACCTCCGTTGCACTTGGTTCAATATAGTTTCGTTACGTAAATAGGCCGATGATGTCGGCAGAACTAATGGAAAGCGGTTACCGCCACTTACGTACAGATGCAACAGGGAATGGCAGTGCGTCCCCGACATTACTGATAATATTAATAGCATTCGTCTGTACCGTTCCGAACCTCGACATACAGTCATAGACTGCAATATCTGATTGGTGGTTAATTTCTAGGTTACCAATATTCTGTCGAAATAAAAGATATTTATAGTCAGCTTATTTTTTGTCACTGCCAGGACGCAGGACCTCCGGGTATAATGAGCGTAAAACGGCCCTTAAGGAAGTCGAAAGGCACCTGTTCTCCCCGTCATTGCGATATTTTTTTTGTTCTGGACCATACCTAGGAACCTTCTAGTTACGGAGATATTCGATGTCAAAGTTCCAACTCTTGTACATGTTTGTTTTGCCTGTATGTTTGACTGGTATACTAAGGTTGCAATTCCTCTGCTAGTCATCATGACAGCATCATTGCCCTGCCCCTATTTCAATTTATTTGGGGTCCACACTTCTCTATTAAAAAGAAACTATGGATGAACTGTATGAAGGATAATATGGCAAGAAAGGAGGTGTCGGATGAGATGACGAGTAATACAGAAGTATGGAGAAGGAAGACATACTACGCTGACCCCAAATAAATTGAGAAAAGGGCAGGAGACCGATGATGATACTTCTCTATTAGTTGTCGTCTCATGAGCCACTTCCTTCCTAGCCATATCATCTTTCAAACAACCCATCCATCGTTTCTTTAGTTCCTCTACTGATATAATAATATAATAATAATATACATGAGGCATACACAAAGTTATACATATAAGTTAGTACCATGTCATTCACAATCTGGTGGGTGAAGTTCTGCTTTCCTAGCTAGGTTATAGAATAACCTGTATTAAGGAATAACACTCCCTATCCCTTACAGAAAGTTACAAAAATGTAGTACAATTATTATAATCTTTTTTTTTTAATACTACAATAATGTTTATAATTGAATACGTGCGTGCGTGTGTTAGTGTGTTCGTGTGTGATATGTATGTTTACCATAACGTTTATTTACTTAGCTTTAAATACTCAGCAGCTTACACATTTATTCGTCACAACCCACACCACGTGTGCTGTCACAACAACGTATCACCAAATTTCCTTGAGTAACAAACAGTAATTTAATTCTACAGCGTACAATTGCATTAGTATTCCCGTCGCGAAGGTGTGACTTGTACATCATAATAAAGCGAAGTCTAGATTTGTGACGATGTCAGTTTGTGACGTAACCACTTTATAACTGTGTTGTTTGACTTTATGATGAGGTGAGATGCTCATTCTTGAGAAGTTGTGTCATGCACTTCCTCTAAACGCATTAACTTCTTCTTTCTTATTCTTTACTAGTTTATGCCCGCGGCTTTGCCCGCGCTGTCTTCGGTAATTATCCCACGGGATCGTACTATCGGGATAAAAAGTATCCTATTTGTAAATCCAGGTAATAAAGTATCTGTGTGCAAAATTTCACTCAAATCTGTCCAACCGTTGTTGCGTGAAAGAGGAACAAATATCCATACGTCTCCACTAACTTTAGTAGTAGCAGATAAGAGCGTGATCGTGATTGCAATATAACAGCGTATACCTTAATCCAGAATTGGGTTTTCTAGTGACAAACCAGTGGCTGGGGCAATGCATGCAATGCTTTCATGTGGGACGCCCCCAGCTAAAATGAAACGATGGCCGAAGGTTTGCTGAACGCGTAATGCACTGAACCGGTCGTTTTAAAGTAGTTGAAGTAATTCTAAAAAATATTTACAAGGCAGATGTGAGTGGCAACGCTGGGAGGGGACGCCCTAGTAGGACCAACTCTGACTTTATTGGTGAGGTTCTTAAGAAAAATCAGATGCATACTACTCGCAACCAGCGTGCGTGTATGACCAGATGTATGAACGTGGACGAGGCAAAAGGAGTATGTAAGGATCGTAGCCGGTGGCGTTCTGTAGTTTCCACCTATGTATGGTATTTCTAATTAATTGTGAAGATGGCAGCTTCTACCTGAGTTTGATTTTTCTTGGATCAGGCAAAATTTGTTTTTCTATTAGGATTAGCAGAAGTTTGAATTAGTGTCCGGTCTGTTGCAATAGCAAGAGGCTTACTCCTCATTACATGCGACATAAATATAACTGGCGTTTATTCGAACTGTACAGTTCTGTCTATCCTTTCCCAAGGAATACAAGCATGATGTTATGTCTCCCGCATAGTAAGATTTTATATACGTAACTTTGCGCTATATCTCTCCGTACATTTCCTCACGGTATCCTTTCGGAATGTATGTGAAAATGGAATAAGTAGCACAGATACATAATGTACATACATAGTTCGTTCACATCTCGCGTTTAGAGATTTATTCGCCTTGTAAGCGAGCGTAGCGTGACGGTTTATGTACCAGTACCTATATACTTAGTTACTAGACATTTTCATATGCGGTGGAATACTATTGTAGGTTGAGGAAAGATGGGTGGGATTTTTGGACTTAATATTTTGAATTGGCAACAAGTCGTCTTTTAAACGTTCGATTCATGAAAATTCTTACGGCTTTTGTTTCCGGACCTTCATCATCATCATCATCATCATCATTATCATCATCATTATCATCATCATTTCAGCCAAAAGACGTCCACTGCTGGATATTAGAGTGGTGATTTCCCATATCAGTATGTAACAAATAAAAATATTAGTAGCTATGACATAGACATTAGACAGGCACAAACACACTGTCATACTCGACAACGCAAGTATTTCAAACGTTAGCTACATATGTTCGTGTAAGATATGTACAACAAAAGGTTTAAAGTCGATTTCCTATGTAGAATAGGGGCGAAGATTCAAGTTGTCATCCTCAAGAACAGGGTGGGGCTTTAGTAGAAGATCTAGCGATAGTATTCGTAAAGTTTTCGGTTCACTATCATTTATTCATTTGCCCAATACAACAATGGTCAGCATGCAAAAGATGTCCAGCCGTCTTATGACGACAGGCCGTGTCGACGGCGCGTTCGTGTTCCACGCGCGCCTCAAAGAGATGTCAGCAACCACGTAGGGGTCCGCACGGGCCGATGCCTGCCAGGGCTGCGGGACTGTTCGAAAGAGATACCGCGGCCCTGGAACACAAAGGGCAAAGAAGGAACATGGATGGGTTATAGTCAGTACAAGTCTGACACTCCCTTCCGCTCCGCCCAGAGCGGGGGGGGGGTCATTTGATGATTTCCCATCATAAAAAAAAATAAATAAAAAAAAAGCATGCAAAAGATGTTAAAGTAAATATAAAAAACAAATCATAAATGGCATGCAAATATTAAATACTATAATTTATAAGGTCTCTCTGAGTCAAATTATTCAAAAATTGACATGATAATTTAAATAATAAAACATAGAGAATAATAGATAAGTAAAATAAATAAACAGAAAAAAACTCGTTCAAATTATAATAAACCTTATATCTGCTAGAAATCCATCGTCATCGTCGTCATCTTCGTCGTTTGTATCATCGTTATCGTCGAAAGAATGACAATTTCTCTGGGTCCTCTTGTGACCTTGAAGATTTTCTTTTACAATGTAACATCATTCATTCAACATTACATTTTGATCCATTTTACACTAACCGGTAACTTCGCAACTAACCTTGTTTGCATGAGCTAGTTTCACACATTTTGTCCCACTCAAAACCAGTAAAAGTACCTTACCGTACCGATGGTTGTATCGAAACCAAAAACCCTGAAGTTTCTGAAAACTCCTCGATTGTTACGAAAAACAAAATAAGGTCACCGCACACCGCTTCCTCTCACCACTATACCACAACCCCATAATATGTTTAGGGACCTCTCTTGGTAAATGCGTGTGGGAATTTCCTTTTAGCGTCCAGATGTCCCTGGCTATACATAATGTACCATACGTCATAATTCTCCTCAAGGCTTTGTCTAGTTTTTGTCACGGCCCGGGACGGATCGACTAAGTTTAGGCCCTTTTTAGGACGTAAGTCTGTAAGATGTTATTATTGGATGTCTTATGCCCGAAATTGGGACAAAAAATATTATAGGAGAGGGTGAATGATGTCTAGGCTGACCTTATTTGTGTAGAAAACATTGGGTTTGAAGATTGAAGTGTAATAAAAGTAGGTTTATCTAGTAGCGTAGAAAAGATGATCTGTTTGGCATGAATGAATGGACGGGGATAAAGAATGGTCAATACGAGATACAGAGCTATATTTCTTGAAGAATGGTTTTCATTTCCAGATTGGCCTTTTGTTATTTTGTAATCGCTTGCCTTTGTGTAAGCTTTGATAATGGACAGCGGTCTAAGTGTACCTACCTAACTATCGCAAATTCTATCATTTTGGCTGTTCAAAAAAATTCATTGCATTGTTTACGAAGCTTCCTATATGGATTAGGCACATAACATAGTAATCCGCCTGTAATCCCCAAAGGGTTAGGCAGAGGTGTAACTAATAGAACACCCACATTTCGCCAGTTATGTTTTAAGTCCCACGTAATAGGGGGCGAACGTATTCTCATCAACCGGGTACAAATTCAGACTCCGTGGTTGCTACTGAGAAATTTCTGATGGAAAAGTCCAATAAGACTTTGCCCGACTTGAGAATCGAACCGAGGACTCATCCTTAGCAATCGCGCTTGCGACCACTCAACCAACGAGACAGTCCTTCGAAATCCTTAAAATTGTCATTAAAAATGTTTTTCGCAATAAGTAAAAGTTCTTACTCCACACGATCTAATTTGTAAAGTAACCAATTTCAAAATCTACTCAGCCGGTATCACGTTGTATTTTACATATTTTTCCCACACAATATTACCGCCTACAGCTCTACATGATACGTGTAACATGGAAGGCACTCATGCAAGCGCGATGGGTTTAAAATTAGCACTCCACATAAATATAGAGGAGGCAAGCCCTCCTCCCTTTGAACGGAACGCAACCTACTTCACACAAGATGCCGATAAAACGAGGCGGCTAGATAGTTACGTATGTAGTCGGAAAGATTGGAAAGGCAGTCTTTGGTTAGTGAAAAACGCATATAAAATGACTAAAGATTTTAAGGACAACGAAGAAGAAATTATCTATATTATCAACGAAGAAAAAAAACAAAAGAAGAAGGAAGTAAATACATTCGTTTTGAACTGACAACTTAAACAATGTGAGCCGCTGTCTACGCTGTATACTGCTGGCTTTGTAGATTCCCAGCTGCTTGTTAACTTTTTATTTTGTTCTACATTTTTTGTGTAGTAAGCAACGACTTATTGTCGGGCCTACGCTGTCCCCCCATACTTACGTACAAAATATGCTGTATCCATGATAATATTGTAACACCAAATGATTTGAAAAGAGTAACCATGGAGTTTCTTGCCGGTTCTTCTCCATAGGAAACGACTAACCATCTAGGCCTATGTGAAATAAATTTTTTTGATTTTGATTTTTTTTTTTGACTGCAATAGTGATTATAAACTACAGATAGTTAGATTCACCAAAAAAATAGTTGTTGGAGATCCGATAGCACGAGTTTCATAAAAATACAGAATCCTGCGAACTGAAAAGATCTCAACATATTTAACAAAAGAGTATGAAGGTAACATTTTATGCACTCTCCAAGCGGGAGCACTAGCATAGCATAAGCATAATCAGCCAATAATGTTCCCACTGCTGGGACTCAGGCCTTCTCTCCATGAGAGGGAATGGGCACTAATCAACTATAACTTTATACAAACTGTTTTAAGAATCACAAGGTCATTTTGAGTCTTAACTGGAGGCTGCGTTGACAGTTTCGATTTTTGTAATTATATATATCAATCTACTATTACATTAATTTTTATTCAATATCAAAGCATTTATTTCAAGTAGGCCAGTTACAAGCACTTTTAAACTGTAGAAAAAAATACATAAAAAAATGAAGCTACAGTCCTAGTCACAAGGCATTTAAATAATTATGAAAGTACTGTAGTTGCCCATTCTAAAGCGTAGAGCCCTATGGAGAAGAACAGGCAAGAAAATCCATGGACACTCTTTTAAATAAGAATAAAAAGCGTCCGTAGAAATATATATATAAAAAAGACAATTCCAAATTAAAATACTTAATTCAAATAAGACGTGCTTAGAGATGACCAATCCCAAATTAAAACGCCCGTTCACTAACAGCACCATTCAGCTCAACTACTTTGAAGGGAACTAAATGATTCGACTCAAGCGACGCCACCAGCGAGACATTTGAGTGAGCATGACATACCAACCGCCAGGGCATATTCAAGTCATTCATCTACGAGACGCAAATAATGCCAATGCTAATATTTTCCAGTAAATTCTCGCCTCGAACAGAAACCACCTCATAAAAATTCCAATAGAGAATCCAAAGATTTTCCCACCTCGTTGCCTCACTCGATTTGACTCAACTACTTAAGTAAGCTAATTCTCCACAAAAAAGTCCGGCTTTCCAATCTACTAACGGACTACAGGACTGTGAGGCACGTGTCCCACTTCCAGCGATGAGCGAGAAGCTACTATAGCAACTGTAAACTAGTGGGCGAGAAACGAGCAACCAGTGTGCGACGGCGACCTGCAATTACTGACGACAACTACGGTGAGAGCTAAGCGTATGTTCTATTCGCCATGTGAGCGCTGA
The DNA here is from genome assembly GCA_905163415.1 of Noctua fimbriata. Taxonomy (NCBI): domain Eukaryota; kingdom Metazoa; phylum Arthropoda; class Insecta; order Lepidoptera; family Noctuidae; genus Noctua; species Noctua fimbriata. Next base: position 1,827,487 of record LR990939.1, on the reverse strand, counting down.
GACAGTGCTCTCTTTGATAGATTCTCTTGTTGCTGCGGAAAACGAGTACCCGCTGACTGTGTGGACACAAACAATATCAATAGGTGATTGCTGACTCTGCCGACATGAGCTATCAAAGAAAAAGCTACTTAAACGACGATTATTTTGAGGGCAAAACACTGTTGAGGAACTGACGGATACCAGCAAATGACTGGGCATACGTAACCACTCGCAGCATTCGCTCACAGCACATCGACGATACTACACGAAGTACAACCTCGCTGCACGTTCCTTAAACGCAACGCTTAGGCTTAAATAATTTGTAAAAATAAGAAATAAGACTTCTTCAAAACATCAATATTAATTAACCTTAAAAGATTATGCTACTAACTCAACATAACCAAAAACAACTAAATAAAAAACTTATAAATAACAGCTGTAAACAAAAGTTGTACTACTGACTGATTTATTTGCATCGTGACAACGGGACCGCGCTCTTTATCTCAAGCGAGGGAGGTAGTTACGCATAGTGTCACTACTTAGATTTTTAGGAGTACCCACAAACTTAATAATTTGTAACTAATATAATTTGCTAAATATAAAAAGGGATGCCTTTGCCCTGCAGTGGGGCAAAATAAGCTTATAATAATAAAATAAGCTTATAATAACAGATTAATTGTAAGTCCGAGTGTCGAAGGACAATGATTAATGTATATTTAAATTTGTTCTCATGTAAGTGAAATGTAATTTCTTTATGAGAATTAAATGTCTTTAACCAGAAATACTTGTTTTAAATCGCTTGCTCTTCTCGCCTGTGACTAATCGTCGACAACGGGACCAGTGCCTTATACTGTCCCGGACAATCCTTAAGAACTGTCTTGCATTGTTGAAATTTCCATCGAAAGCCGTTCTACTTTCCGAGTCAAGTAGTGTAGCTAGCTTTCAGGGAGGGACCGGGATAAAGTACCCGTGTGATGCTTTTACAGGTTAAGTGGTTACTTTATGGTCGTTGCAGATTACTAAGGAATAGGATTTGCATATCTGTGGATGGTGTAAGTAAGGTGATCGTTGTCAAATTTAGTTTAAGATTTATTTATTTTCAGCTTGCGAGCCACCGTTACTTTGCACAAGTGCAATGGCGACATGTCAAAGCATAGAATGGATGGATAAAAAGTCTCAGAATCATCTTCATCTGCCTAGACTTTTCTCACTTACGTTGGCGCCGGGTTCCAGTCTAACCTGATGCAGCTGAATACCAGTATTTTACATGGAGGGAATGCCCAGGTGGGCAGTTCATCAACCCTGTTAGTAGTGGGTACACACCTTGGTAAGACTGGTGGTCAGACTTTCGGACTACTAACTACTTGTAACGACTGTATTAATGAAAAATAACCTGTGACTAAACTACTGGATATATTCGATTGAATTTTTGTATGCAGACTGGGAACGTCATAAGGCATACGAAGTTTAATTTATAGTAGTATTATCGTCTCCACCTTATATATATAGGTACAGAATAGTTCTTTTTTCAATAGCCTTGAATGTCCTGGTCAAAGACCTCCCCAAATCCTTCCAGGTACTCTTCTCCTGCGCCACCTCGAACCAGCTTTCATAATGCGCGTCTAGATGATTCTCGCCACCTCTTTCTAGGCCGGCCTCGACGGCGCCGTCCATCCTCAGGCATCCATCGTGTTGAGACCTTTGCCCAGCGGTCGTTATGCATGAGGCTCATGTGACCTGCCCAATCCCATTTGAGCCTGATTTAAAAAAAATATAATAACTAGAATTTTTGTGAAGCCGCGGTTATAGCGTAAGCAGTTTGTTAAAATGACTCCATAAAGTTAGTAGTGTTGCTGAATTCACAGGGAGCATGAGACTCTGTCGTATTGTTACCCTTAAAAGCTCTTTTAGTAATTATACGAGACTGGGGTTTAAACCAACTTAAATTAACTTGAACTTTACCCTAGTGTCGTCTAGGTCACTTGTGTTATTCTTCTGAAAGTTCAAGGCTAGCTAGTCAGTACTTCCCCAATTTCTAAGAATTTAACCTAGCAACGAACTGTGAACTTATATCCATAGCAGATAACTTTGCCTTCTGTAATTGGTACTTCAGCTTCTCAGTTGGTGTAGGGCTAGTTAAGCTGTTTCCTAGAATTTCATCCTTCTAAGAAACCTGCTTCTTACCGATCGAAAAGCAACTTTGCTTCAGTATTATCAAGGTTTCTTTTGATTTAATTGCCATCTAAAATATTGGTATGTTGTGTTAGTATAAGAAGTATTAATTTCTGAAAATCACGTAGCAAGTTTTAGGACAGCCCTAAATGTATTAAAAGAAAGCCTTGAAAATTAAATAGAATCCATCACCAAAACGTCTTTCATCTTACATATTTACCACCAAAAAACACACTTCAAAAAACAACCTTTTCCAACCCAAAATGGCACCTCAAGCAGGATACAGGATTACCCAAAAAAAAGAACAACATTCTTAAATCAGTATCCATGGAAACCACAACACATGGTAACAACAAAGAAAAGATCGTATTGTATGAAAAATAAATCCATTTCGGATCAAAACCGATATCGGTCTCACAACAAATAAACTGCGGACAATGGAAGCCAAACAAAAAAAAAGTGTTGAAATAAAAACATGGAGAACTTTAACTTCGGACTTTCCAATCGAACTGTATTGTTGCGGCTGATATTACTATTTGTCGCTTGTATAAGCATTATCTAGAAACTATTCTCTTCAAATTTCGAATGAGTCGGTTTCTTCAAGGCAAGTGTGCTGCACCCTAGGCTGCATTATCACTTCAGATCAGGCGAGTTGCGGCTAAACGCAAGCCTATTTAGTATAAAAAAAAAACATTGGCACTTTTGAATTGTCAAGGAAACAGTCAAAAATTAAGCTAATCAAATAGTAGGTTTTATGAAAGGCGTCCCTTCACTGTTTCTTGAACGTTATCAACAATCAGTATAGAGCTCCCACATTTGGCTAGTTATGTTTAAGGCGCGAATTATACAGACGCGGCGCAGGCGTTGAACTGACAACGAAAAAAATAACGGCGTGCCTACACACCTATGTAAACACCTATGTTTCACAAATAAACTGATTGATTGAGACTTCGCCTATGTACATTTTGTATGAAAACATTTTGAAGCGGCATCATGCCTGCGCTGCGCCTACGCCGCGCCTTCACCTTACGCCGTTTCTGTATAATTCGCGCCTAAGATCTATGCAATAAGATAGTTCTTATTGCTCCTAAGATCCATGGATCTTAGGCGCTATAGCGATCTTAGGACTATCATGGATTAGGTAGGTTTTTCCGTCACCCAAACACGAATTCAGTCTCCGAGCCGCTACTGAAGAATTCCAGACGGAAAAGCTCAAGAAAACATTGACATTAACATGGGAATCTTTATCTCTTAATTTTAAGGGGTATTATTAATACCGTTGTAGAGATCAACGGAAGCGCTTTACGCAACAACGGATCAAGCGACAAAACCTTAAAATTTAGTTTTGAATGATACCCGCAAAACATTAAAGATCAATTTCATAAAATTGTCACTTAATTCGTTGTTGTGAACGTCGTCTATAATAGAGCTCAGTATTAACCGCTTGTCAGCCTGAAGCCCTGAGGTTATGTAGGACAACTAAGGGTCAGGGATTAATATAAAACGGTATTTGGATGAGTTGGGTTCTCAATTTCCTGATTAACAATTCTAACCCAACTTCAATTTAAATGCTTGTTTAACAAAAGACTGAAAACCAGAAATTAGGAATTCTATTAGATTCTCCAGGTATACCAGGGAGGTAGGTCATTAAAACTGTAGTATCATATAATTTTTCCGTAGCAGTCCGAAGTTTGTTAGTGTGCGATTTGATAACACACATTCACACACTTACACATACACATACACAAGCATGCTGTTAAATCTAAGTTTTTGTTTTATTTATTGTATATTGATGTAGAAGAGCGGAGTGTCCTAATACAGGCATTACTTGCTTAAAAGAAGGCTCCAATCACTTATGTAAAACTTTTTTGATTCAGAAATAAAGATTTTGTATTTTTGTTTGTATAACCTTGTGTCTCTGAAAGAACGTTAACGTGGAAACGCCAGGATAGCCCACGAAATTAATATTTTCTTAAGTTTTTTTGCAGTTTGTGGGTCAGTGTCTTTTTCATGAATTAGTCATTCAATGGGAATAAATGAAATGATTATAATTCTGTAAATACGTACTTAATTATGTTTTACGGTCGCGATTTTGATTAACATACAACCTGACACTGACCTGCAAATTGCAAAAAACGTAAGAATATTAATTGATATCGCGGGCTACCCTGATGCTTTCCCATATGCCGTGTATTTGCGCCTGATCTCTCTCCGGTCATAGCCCATTAGACTACGAGATTGAAAGAAAAGAGAGCGCACCTGCGCTTGCTCACCCAACTGTACACTTTAATATCGATTGGCATCCATGACAAAAAAACAGTCAGGACGCCAAATCAGTTTTTTCTTTGTATAATTTTATAATAATAATTTCATTTAAAATTATTTTGCTGCTTCTGTGACATATTACTTTGAACTAGCCACAGAGTGTTATCAGATTAAGAGATCATACCAACCACTACTTGTTTTTTTACTACCTATTAACGTGCGGCCAACGTTACTCCACAAATATTCAAGTTTTTTATTGGACTCTCCCTTCTTTTATGTTGTTAATGCTATACAAAAAGACCATTAACGCTAAACCATTTAGTAAAACAAGCTTTTAGCTATTTCCTTAAAATTTTCCTTATCGAGGCGAGTTTCCCTAGTACGCTCTGTCCCATCGGGGACTGAACTGACTGCCATCCCCTATTTGTCTTCATTTGTCGTCCCGCAATCGTTGCAAACTATTGCCGAGAAATAATTAACTTGCTTTTTCGCGTCATTCGATTTTTATTCCCTTAGCAATTTGCATGGCAATTGTGCTAATTTGATAAATTGGAGTCAAATGAGCGTCTATTGAAATGAAGGCTGTTTTTTTTGGTGTCCGCTGTTATTAATTATGGGGCGAAATGTGGGAAAAACAGGAGGTCTCGGCGTTCGGAGTTTCTTTTGTGTCTATGGTGATGATAATTAAACAATGGAAAAAAATGTTTTTCAAACTGGACGTTAAAATCTATTGTTGAACATAAGTTTTATACCCTAAAAAGAACCATTACACTTGGTAATCGATTTGAAAATTACTGAATCATTCAACGTTTTCTTGCTAACTGTAAAAAGAGACTTGATTCGGTTTACCACGTGTGTCGCACTAGCGTGATGTCGAGCTTCAGTATGTCGCACTAGCGTGATGTCGAGCTTCAGTATGTCGCACTAGCGTGATGTCGAGCTTCAGTATGTCGCACTAGCGTGATGTCGAGCTTCAGTATGTCGTACTAGCGTCATGTCGAACTTCAGTATGTCGCACTAGCGTGATGTCGAGCTTCAGTTGTCGCACTTGCGTGTATTCAAACTATGGTGAGTCGCAGTACAGTTTTGTCGCATAAGCGTTAATCGCCCATCCGTTTGTCGACCTAACGTAGTGCACTCGTTGTAGTATGAGGATGTTCACCTTTAAAAACATCAACACAAAAGTAGGTAACCTTTTCATATCAAAAACATTACTTCGAAGGTAAGTTGTTTTTTACTAGAAGTTGTGGGCGAATCAAATAACAGAGTCATCCGTCTTCCAATACTTTGAAATCTAGGGTAAAACTAATAACGAATCTAATCCACCTACTTTTATAGGAAAAAACACATACAGAAAGATATCGTTAATAAAACAGATTCAGGCAAAGAAACTTTTGGGCATAAATTACTAAGAATTGTATTACTTTCAGAACTGATTGGTAAAATCGAGGGTAATACGGTAGTTAACAGTCAAAGCAGGTCAATCTGATCATTGACCTGACATATTCGAACATGTTTTGATAAGCATGGAAGTCTTGTACAGTATCGTGACATGTTGTTTTTTGATGACAAGGAAATGGAATTTGGTTTTAGGGGATCCTACAAAATTGGAAGTATACAGGGTGGAAGGAACCGACGCTAAAACTGTTACCACGTATTCAGTACATCATACTGTGTCAGTTTATTGAGTACATGAAGGGCTAAAACAGCTGTGGGGATTACCTTCACTGCTCGGAGCAGTCCGTGTATCAATGGCTCTTATTTACATATTTTAATTCATTCGACAGCTTATTATACACCGATGCAATCACTGCACTCTCAGTTTTGTAAAATTACTCATGTTTTTCTGTAGGTTCTTACAATGTTCTTTTAACTAAAGACATTCCCAAACAGCAGATAGCAGTTCCTTTCCAAAGTAAGTTCTACAAGGAAGATTTGTATTGAACCAAGTTTGATTTCCCAGATCTTCTCAAGACGGTCTCACCTCCGACCAGTCAACTATTTCTGATTAGTACGACGATCCTTCCAAGAATATTCGGCAGACTACACAAACAATCAAAGTTTCTAATGAACATCGTAACGAGGATGTTTTAATCTTGCCCTAATATCATTTATTTTCTCTTGATTGACATCAAAAACAGATCACGGAGGTCCGATGTCGCACCTTCATTAAAACTTCACGAGGGTAAGCATTGGGTTACCAGCTAAACCAAATAGTACGAGAGTTTTTCTTCTTCGAATTTTTAAAAGAGTTATTTTGAAAGTCAGAAAAAATACGTTTATTATACATAGAACACCGGAAAGTATTTAAAAAATAACATTAAAAAAAATGGATTATGTGTGCCTCACGGTTGGGCCTAAAAAGTCCAGCAATAATGCCAGACGGATACTGTCAGATGCAGATTTTTTTCTAATGCCTTCCTTTGTCGAATTTGGTATTGTCAAAGATGAAAACTATATTAAAACAAGAACTACATTTATAACGAAATGTGTTTCCCGCTAAACAACAATTAAATTTAAAAAAAACTGTCCCTGTCAACATCAAACAGTTGATAGAAATAGAGCCATGTTTTAAATATGTTTATAACTTTTAAATAAATAATACTTATCGTCTGAAGAAGCTTGAAAACTTTATTATTATTATTTAATAGGCCTGCAGGTAACCAGAGGAAAAGTTCCAAACCACAAACCAATGTTACAAAACGCAGCCTCGCCCATTCACAATTTACTCACCAAACAAAAATTCCTGCACTTTTTGTTTGGTGAGTAAATTGATCGATTCTCAAATATTTGTGTATATTTGAGAACCGCTCTATCCTATTCGAATTCGTCGAAACTGGGCAGACCTGTTAAAAATTTCCACAAATGTTGGTAACCCTAAAGTATAATATCTGATGGTATAGAATGCCAAAAATAGATAGGAAATGCTTGAATCGCTGCTGAGAATATGAGATACAGGTAATCGTGGACAATTATTGTAATTTTAACTTTCCTATTTAGTCCTGTAGTACCTTTTGGTTGGACAGTTAAATTTCATTAGTTCTCTAAAAACTGGGGCTTCATAAAAAGTTTTCATTCGCGACTGACAATGCATACGCAAAGGAGAAAAAACATATTTCTATCTCATTTACTACTGTGTGTTTTATGTGTGTATTTGTCTCATTGTTATTATTATATAGTAGACTTCAGAATTCCCCTGCGCCCATTCCAATTTATTTAGGATTGACGTAGCATGACGTCCTTTTCCTTTCTAGCCATATTATCTTTCACACAGTCCATCCATCGTTTGCTGGTCTTTCCCTATTTAGTGACTTGTCTATATTATTCTCAGTCCACGTCATAGGTTATTTTAGACGAATTTCGGGGGTTTCCGACCAAAATTCGGCAACGTTTCTTGGCCTTTGTTTATTTATGAAGGATTTCTGGCCTCCTTGAACACGATACTCGGAGTTTGTTTGTGTTATACTTCGGTTTTGGAGACTGATCGGGTTTTTACTGGCACTTTAGCTGGGGCTTAGCGAATCAAGGACCAGACAAAATCTGGATACGAATATTGGCATGAGGAGATTTTTGGGTAAAGTTAATTTTATTATAGAAGTGATTTTGGATATTCTAGTTAAATTAGTAAATAATTTAAGTGTACTAACTAGTACACACGGCGGCACATCAAGCTATACATAACCAGTATAACCTGACTTCGCTTTGTATGAGCTTACCGTAAGATGAGAGATCAGCTTAATTTGGTTTTGCATAACTTGACTGGCCGCCGTGCGTACCCGTTTTAAAAAACTTAATTTAGTTTTGGTAAATGGTAAAGCAGTGATAGTCTAGTGGTGTGACCGTCGTTGTAATTACTTACTTCGGTGAAGGATAACATCGTGAGCAAACCAGCATGCCTGAGAGATATATTCTCGACGGTATGTAAAGCCAAGCTCTGACTTGGCTTTACATACCAGGGTAGCATAGAAACTCTGACACCTGGTTAGGCACTAACGACATGATAAAGAAAGAAGTGTTGGTAAAAGTAACAAAATTCAGGATTTTTTAGCGATTGATTAAAATTGTCAGAGGATACTGTTGGTTACTTTGTGACATTGTCTGAGGAAATGCAGAACAAGGCAGGATGGCTTACTAAACCATAAACCAAACAGTACTTATAGATGATGATGTCCAGATGTATGAACGTAGAAGAGGCAAAACGAATATGTATGGATCGTAGCCCATGGGTAAAAGTCGTGAGTTTATGTATGTATGCTTATAGATTACACCAAAAACAAAACCACAACGAGACCAAAGCAGGACACGAGTTCAAAACACACCAAATAGTTATCAATCGCGACCTAATTCCCCGCGTTCGTTATTTTCGCAGCACGCGCGTACACAGAGCTCCAGTCGGGGCAAAGTTTTAATGAACGTATAAATGCTAACAATCGCTGTTTGCTGCAACACTTTGCTAGTTTTACTAATATTACCAAAGTTTGTGCTAAGGGGCGCCTATGGTGATGTGCTTTGATGGGCCTGCGTTTAACTTGGAAACGGTGATTCTTTTTTATAGTTTTTTACACGCAGGGGACTAAGGCCTCTAGTGGAGCTTTTCTTCTTTTTCTGATGGAGGGACTCTCTTCATTCGGCCTGGTAGGTGATCACGTCAATAGCAGCCCCAGTCGTGTTAATTAGGTACTCAAAAGTGCAGCTGTATGGACACCTAGGACAGTCCAGTTATGTTTTGGACAGCACCACATTCGCTTTGTGTGTCGGAGGGATCTGAAATTCCCACTTTTGCTAAGTTGTATTTCCAGCGGCCTGCCTTAGTGCGCAACCGATTGAGTGCTATGACGACTCACCCACGCTCATAGAACAAGAATAATCAGCCTATAATATTCCCACTGCTGGGACACACAGCCTCCTCTCCACGAGAGGAAATGGGCTTTAATCCAGTAAGTTTAAAATAATACTGCTGCAAGAGGTGGTGAAGGGCCTCTTGACATAATCCTAAGACTCGTGTGCACCGCTAATCACTCAAAGCATTTATTATGGACACTAACAGCTCTTGGTCCCGGCTAAAATATATTGATCGCGTTCTGTTTTATTGCTGAAATTCGATCAAACAACCGATTATAGATCAGGTCAGGGTTAAGTATATTTTGCGTGCCAGTTTTTCGTGAAAGTGGCATCAATAAGTCGAGAAAAATGGCGATGCCAACTCACGTATATTTCATGCTTATGTAAAACTCAACCTTGATGTCAATACGGAAGCGATTGTCTAAATGTTCGTGCTAGCAATTTGTAGATCCGTAAAAGTCATTTTATGGCGTAGTTAGAATATTCTTATACAATGCTGATACTCGTGTTAGGTACTGGGATTTAGGCTTCGTTTTTTGATCCAAACTCAATGTTGAACGGAGCTATAGGCCGACCGCTTTAATGAGTCCTCGCGAAGGTATCAATTTATATGGAATATTCTGAAGTTTGATCACGTATTGGTTCAATTAGTATCGTAATACCTACGTGGATTATGGTTATTTTAAAGCAAATAACCTGTGGAATATTGTTAGGACTTTGTGAATGCTTAATGTGCCTTTGATGGGGCAAAGCGGAGGACTCACTAAAACGGTCGGTCTATAGTACTTATTGGTAGGTAGTAGCTTTTGCCTGAGGCTTCGCCCACGTGGTGGTCCGATATTATAGATACGACCGGAATTTAAAGTATATTTCCTAACCCAGATCACAGTTTTCCAAGAATCAAATTTTATCTAAGCGTTAAAGTAACAGAGAGTTAGAGTTACTTTCGCATTTGTAATAACACATAACATCACGCCTTGTAATCCCCAAAAAAAGGGTTATTCAGAGGTATGTCTAATATAATATAATATGAGTATTTTTAATAATGTTAGTAATGCTGCTTAGTGAATGGAAGGCTTTTTTTTTTTTTTTTTATGTGTCTATTTTTTGTTTTTTTTTTTTTATTTGTTTACCGAATATTTAAAGTTAAATAAATAATTTTGCATGTTAAATAATTTTGCATGCCGTATGGCAAAATGTATCGGGACTCTCATAAAAATTACCATCATATCTGTATACCTACATTATTGGCAAATAAATGATTTGATTTGATTTGATTTGATTTGATTTGATTTATACCTAACAAATATTTCGCCAGTTATGTTAAAGTCCCATGTAATCGGGGGTGAGCCTATTGCCATCAACTCGGCATAAACCCAGGCTCCGTGGCTGCTACAGAAGAATCGAACACAGGACCTCATGCTCAGCAGTCGCGCTTGCGACCACTAGACTAACCAGGCAGTAAGATTTTTATTATTAGTTGGGACGGAAAAAAAATGTATTTTTATTTTAGTAGTTTACCTATTAAACCCCTTCATGAAAGAAAGTTTATTACATGTATTGTACGTGATTTTTAGTAGATACTTTTAAACACCTAAACAAGTTAACGACTCATCAAAGACGAGCTAACCCGGAAGCTTCGTCACAATCTGTGTAAAACCGGAAGCACGTAGATCCAAAGTCTTTACCGGCTCATTAAAACTTTCGCCCGGCTCCCTTGTACCGGTTATTCACCCTTATTTGACCGGAAAACCGGATATTTACTCATGTTTCAAGGCTCTCAGAGTCTTCACGTCCAAAACCCTGAACATTTTACGCTGAAGCACTTAGGACGGTGAAAGGTTGGCAAATAAGTTCAGACTTGACTTGACCCGATTTATTTTTAAAAGCATTATTTTTTAAAGATTTTAATCATTAGATGTGCTCTCACTGTACTACGTTATTGCGCGTATAGGTAACTGAAAGAGAAACTGAGAAGAGTGAGCTCACACAGATTGATACTCAAATCATCATCATCATCATCATCATTTCAGCCGAAAGACGTCCACTGCTGGACGGAAGCCTACCCCAAGTGTCGCCACATTGACCGGTCCCGTGAGTCTCGCATCCAGATACTCAAATGATCACTCAAAAATAATATCATTGCTCTACTATTTTTACAAACATTTAATTAAATTTGCCCAGCAGTGGGATGACGTAGTCTAACAGTATCAGTATTCATTAAATTTCCATTTTCAACGAAAAACTACTCAATTATGAGCCCAAACAAATATTCCGTATATTGATTCTGGCCACTTATGTTTTAAATACGACTAAAAAAGAGAAAAACTCCTGGTAAATATTGGAGAAAATATCAAGTTTTCTTTCAAATAAAAAGTTTCACCTACCATCAGAAACTAATTAACAAACTCAATATCAGCAAAAAATAAATTGCTGTTACCACTGCCTTACTCCATTTGAATTCCAACCTTATTACCTCAGTCTTAAATCTCAAAATCATCTGTTTACTATTCATGTGATGGATTCCAGGGATCGCAAACATTGGAAAGATCTTTTTATTCATGATGGATAGATGGGGACCTCGCTTATCATTTCATAGGTGTATCGGCGGCTGCAGGCTTCAAGCTTCGATCTAAGGGGGGAGGTGGGTGGGAACCCTCAGATATATTCGTCTAGAGTCGTCGGTGGAATTTCCACTGCTGTAGTAGGGAAAAAATCGTCATGATTGTAAGATCAGTTTTAGATGCCAACGTTTTTGGAGAAAAAGAATTTGTTGAATGTTGTTATCACGATGAATTAGAACTGCTTTCATTCTTGTCGATAAGTGGTTGTAAAGTAAATGGCCATTCTAGACTGTTTTTTTTTTTAAAGCCTTGTATATCCCACTGCTGGGCAAAAGCCTCACCCATATCCTTCCAGGTTATCTTCTCCTGCGCCACCTCGAACCCTTCGTGATGCGAGTCTAAATCATCTCGCCACCGATTTAAATCCTAAATCCCAGTCTTTTCATTTGATTGAACGATAATATCGTCTTTTTTTCATATTTACATAAACATTATACGAATCTAGACCACTTCCACGTAGAGAGAGAAAGAGATGTCAGCAACCATGTAGGGGTCCGCATGGGCCGATGCCTGCCAGGGCTGCGCGACTGTTCGAATGAGATACCGTGGCCCTGGAACACAAAGAACAAAGTAGGAACATGGATGGGTTTTAGTCAGTACAAGTCTAACACTCCGTTCCGCTCCGCCCAGAGCGGGGGGAGGAGGTCATTTGATGATTTCCCAAAGGAAAAAAATAAAAAAAAGGTAAGACTTTTTGAGCACGCACATCTCTCTACCCGTAAACCCAAAAAGTTTATCATCTTTTCCCAACTTTATAAGGGTCGGCCTCCAGTCTAACTGGATGCAGCTGAATACCAGTATTTCACATGGAGGGACTGACCTCCTTTTTCTTTTTTTTTCATTACATTGTATCCAAAAATTATTAAAACTAATACAACACGGCTTATAAGGTTTGCATTGTATCCAAAAATTCCAATTAAAATTACCGAATTTATTTGTGTAATTGAATTTTATTTTATTTTATTTTAGCAACATTTACTGGGCAACACGATTCCCCTTGGCAAGACTGTCAGACTTGAAACCTAAAAAAAACCGCACATTTAAAACACTTTCCAAGCCAAGCTGTACACTTTTTCTCATTACAATTTGAGCCTAGTATTTCCCCGCTCAATCTATATTATTATCCGGCAGCCATATTGCTTTGAGCCCATGAATTTAAAACGAAGACGCCATGATGAGTAAATTATGAATTCCTCGACGATACTCCTTAGAGACCATGTTTTTTTTTTAATATTCTTGAAGTACGAAGATATTTTTCACGAAAAATGTGACGGGTAAGTAGGTGTTGTGTTAGGAGTGAGTTCAATTGACTGTCAGATTGTAAGCCGAATACTAGTGGGTGTATTTTTGCACGTATTGATGTAATTCATGGGTGAATTGACAGAGTAAACAGGAAAACTGCTCCAGTTGTGACCGAGTAGGTATACAGTTCTAAATTCAATGTAGCAGAGCAAGTCATACCCGGGAACACGGTAGGGAATAATTCACTAAAAAACAATTTTCTAAGTGTTGTCGTTGTAGAAATCGACAAGGAGGTCGTATTTTATGAACAGAAAAAGAAAAAGGTATGGAGTATAAAGCCGTTACGGGTTTTTATATGGAGCTCGGTTTTATAACCTAACTAGAGCCTTCTTAGATGCCCCTGAGATCGTGGCTATAAAACTAATGACACTAACAATTGAGAACACAATTAGCTCAGACCTTCCTCACTAAGTTCCACGTGTGGACCTTTGACACAAAATTGGTAGGTCAATAAACCAAAATGGCGATACTCTAGACAAACATGGTATACGAAAGAATGGTCAGGACAAGAAAAATTACTGGTTTGTCATGGGGTAAAGTGGTATTGGGCTTTTCCAGCCACAGAGTCTGGATTTGTTTTGGATAGCAATGGACTCGCCCCTGTTACATGGGAGTTGAACATGACTAGTGAATTGTGACGATGGATGGACTGTGTAAAGAATGATATGGCAAGAAAGGAGGTGTCTGATGAGATGACGAGTAATAGAGAAGTATGGAAGAAGAAGACATGCTGCGCCGACCACAAATGAATTGGGATAAGGGCAAGAGAATGATGATGATGATGATGAATCATTCAATGGGCTACTTTACCGCTTCCCCCTTCATTTCAATTTAGTTGATTCTTGAATTTCTGTACCTACTCGAAATCAACACAGAAAGGTTTAAAATGTGAGCTATATATTTTCTCCATCTGTATTTACGACTGGCACATGTGCTCCAAGCTTCAGAATTAGATTTGTCTGGATGTCGCGCCAGCGTTTGTATTGACATTACAATTAACTTAAGCTATACATATATCTATTGTATGTGACACGATTGATCGGGAACTAGTTGTGTAACCGTTGATTATTATCAGTGTGATCTTACTCTGCCTAAGATTTTTTACTGTTGTTATTCATTATTCTGAGAAACGTGTAAGCAGGGGGGACGCCTACTGCCATCCACAGAGCACAAATCCAGACTCTGTGGCTGCTACTAAGAAATTCCTGATGAAAAAACCCAATACCCCTTTGCCCGCCCTGGAGAATCGAACCTCATGCTCATCAGTCGCTTGCGACCACTCGAGCAACGAGGCAGTCTAACCAAAGTCTACAACTTATAAGTCGGAGCCTATACCACTGTGCCACCCAAGCTCCTCTAAGTAGGTACTGTCTATGTGTGTGCACTACACATACGCGTGTGTGCGTGTGTATGTCTTGTTTAAACTTCAAAGAATAAGTTAGGACGACTCGACGTAAACTCTCTAATGAGGCTATATGTACTCATAAGATGTTATGAACATAATGAAAACAAATTTTATCTGTTACAGGTTACACAGAATTTGGAAAAGTTATAGATTATAGTCGCTAGGGTGACATACAGAGGTAACGTTGACATATAAATGATAATTATTCTGTAGCAAAAAGCAGTTTTACTAGCTTTTTTTTAATTTGAACGCATTTGAAATGGCCGGCTTGTCTCAGAATAGATGAACATTCATTGGCACCTACTAGTTGTCGTTTATTGATATCTATGACAGTTGTTACAGGAATCTTCTCGAATTCAAATAATTATTTTTATTTGTAGAACAATATATTTAACTAAATTATTTTTATTTGTAGAATAGTAAACGAGAGTACAGATGTCAATATTAATAAAATGAGCGCTATGTCCTGCCGTCAACGGCGTACAAATTCTTCTTAGCGTGTCGATGGCAATCTAAATTGTGTCAGCCCAGAACTGAGCTACTAGTTTGGCGTCTTCAGTAGCCTCCATCAGTTCCTGTAGCGAACAAGGAGCAGGACCGCAGGACACAACATTAAGTGTCCCATCGTTTGTGGAACAGCACCACATTTACACTCCAGAATAGTGTTATTAATGAATCTCTACCTGAACTGGTCTTCCTTGCTGCGGCCAACCTAGGTTCGGATTATATATAAAAACTTCAACGTCAGCCATGACAACTCATGTCCAGATGGGAGATTATTTGAATTCAGAAGCCCGAAAGTTCAAGGACGTTATCCAAGCACGGTAACAACGTCCCCCATGTTTGCTCCATTTTTTTTTCCAAAATAAACAAAGAAATGACGTTCCATTTTCATGACAAGCTTCTAAAAACACTCGACAACTTATTTAACCAAAAAACGTTTAAAAACATAACGTGAGCAAGATAAGAGTTTCCGACGCAGTACACTCACGTACAAAAGTGTGAAATTATTATTTTTTTATTTTTCGGGATCCATAGAATTCTTTTTGAGTAGAAGGTCGACCGGTGAAGTGATATACACGCTCACACACACACCTACACGAACACCATTCTCATCGCTACGTACGTAGTACGTAGGAGCGATGAGCATGGTTTTATGTATTAAATTTACTTGCAGGAGCACGGTTTTTGTGGCTTCACTTTTAATGTTCGTGACACACCGACTTCCTTTTTTTGTTGGTCTGAGTCTAAATCATTATAAAAAAAACTATGGAGTATTTTGCCCATTCTTTTCATACCGCGTTTCTCTCCAACTAGCTTTGCGAAGTGTGCCTTTTATTGTCCTAATTCAAATAAACTAGTAACACAAGAGAACTCGTATAAAGTCACATATCAAAAGAAAATAACGTGGAACGTGGCACACGTACACAACAATTGGATTGTCATCGACTTTATTCGCTCAAACCACGAAACTTTCCAATAACATCCATACTTTCCTCCTCTATAGGGCAAATGTAAAGCTGAGTATTCACTACGTTCAGGCAATGATTATTTTGGTTTTTGTTACCATTTTTAGTGTTCATGATAGTACTGCCACTATCATGACCATGTCAGT
Organism: Noctua fimbriata; assembly: GCA_905163415.1. Classification (NCBI taxonomy): domain Eukaryota; kingdom Metazoa; phylum Arthropoda; class Insecta; order Lepidoptera; family Noctuidae; genus Noctua; species Noctua fimbriata. The sequence continues at coordinate 1,811,283 of LR990939.1, read as the reverse complement.
TCAAAAAGTTATATTGTGAGTTACAGCTAGCTGTGGAAGCCGCGCATCAGCAAGCTAGGGACACCTGCCACCTGGATGGTCCAAGGTGACTGGGTCAGACTGGATGCAAAAGTTGGAGGACGTTGTAGGGTTGGTTGCTGTGGCGCTGCTTGATCGAAGTGCATGTGGTGGAAGTGCGAAGTGAGGCTGAGTTTATTGATTGATTGCTGGGAGCGGTATGATTTTCAATGGTTGATGGTTGACTGCCGCTGTTCTAGTGGTCGCAAGCGCGACTGCTGAGCATGAGATCTTGGGTTCGATTCCCAGGTCAAAGTGGTATTGGGTTTTTCCATCAGGAATTTCTCAGTAGCAGCCACGGAGTCTGTGTTGTTTGTGCCCGGTTGATGGCAATAGACTCGCCTCCATGGGACTTAAATATAACTATCGAAATGTGTACTATTAGGAACACCTCTGCCTAACCCTTCGAGGATTAGAGGCATGATGTTATGTTGTTATATTATGTGAGTAAAAGTAACTTGGTACAGCCAGATTGCGGGCTGGTTGCAGACACCGGACACTGACACATACCTCAGTATCTATGAAAGCCCGGTGTTCACAGGTGTGTCCGTAGTTTGTCCGAACCTTTAGTGGCGTGGAGCACAGTTGTCGGGCGAACATAGTGTAAATCCAGCTTAACAGTACAGTTGCGTGCAATATATTCAATGCGTGTGACACGCTTTTGTTTCAACACGCGTGCATATTTTCACGCGTCGCAACTTCATATCTTTGAGTTAATTGAACAACTGGAATGTGGTGTTTATCGAGTTGTTTGATTATTTTAGTTAATGTTTCCTGATTAAGTGTTAATTATATTACGAGAAATTAGGTTACCGTTACGCCGAAATTGATAGGCTTTAAACATTCCTGGCAAGGCAGTAATCTTAGTTTAGTAAACTTTCAAGGTTAAGTTACTCTTGCCGAGGTTGGTCCCTGGATGGGTGAATGATTATTGCAGTTTAATTATTTTAATGTAAACAAGAATTCATGTATACTATAACTACAAAACCCGACCAGGTACTGAAAAATCACGCTCTAATTAAATTCGGGGTTTACAAGAAAAATCGACTCCTCCTATTGTTGAAGTCGGTTATAATGTAGCCTATGTTACCCGGGGCATAATAATGACTCTGACTAAAATCGTATAATTGTAATCGTCGCTGAAGTCGGGTAAAATATATGGAAACGTAGTTCTTTTGGCGCTTGATTGACATAGACAACAAGGCGCTGTTGGTAAACATTTGTGAAATTGTCTGTGGAAATTGTGTTGAAAAACCAATATGGCGGCGATAACCGGACTATGGACAAAGGAACCATTATGCAAACCACACTACCAAGTCGGCCTATGACAAACATGGAACATAATACAGGCATGTAATAAACCACGCCCGCAAAAAAAAAAACAAAAATTCTAATCAGTTTTGATGTCGAGTGTACACTGATGACTTGCGTACGTAACGATTTGCATGGTAAAAATAATGGCGGCTGCACGCGCGATGACTGGCTCCTACCTAAATCACGTGAACCAAGTAAACCTACGGTAACGATGTTTTGACGAAGCTTGTTGTATAAACCTTTGATATTTGGTTATGTGGGTACTTCTTCTTTATCGTGTGGTTAGTGCCTAACTTGTTGTCAGAGTTTTATGCCACCTATGAGCCTCTGACTTGGCTTTACATGTCGTCGAGAAATATCTCTCAGGTATGTAATCCGAGGTGCGTGTCTTGGGTTCGAACTTGAGACCTATGTCTTGGCAGCCCGACGGTCACACCACTAGGCTATCATTGCTTATGTAGGTACTGAATTTGGTGTATTGGTAATAGATCCTTCTTTTGTTTCTGTTCACTGATTACACGGGGTGTAAAAAGATCCATCGCAAAGCCGCCAACCAAGCATTTTGTACATCAAACTAAGTAGTAGGTTTATGTGTCAAAATCACGGTCGTTTATTGTAACGCACTCAAAACATTGTGTTGATGGATGCATTGAGTAGGACATGGCGGTACTTAAAGTAAAGTTATGACATTTTAAAGTTGTATTTAAAAAATAAAACGTGTGAAAAGTTGGAACTTTGACCTTCAATGCCTCAGCAACAACTTCACCAATCTTCACCACAATCGAAATGGCGGCGCGCGGCGCAGTCTACGTAACAAAACGGTGATAGGCCAAGTAAGGCAGAACATCTTCGAATGTGTTTTAATAGAGTTGCATAGAAACCTCACGTCGCTGCGATCTGTTATTGCTATGGGCGACGCAGCCGCCGCGGTATTCTTATTTTTCATCCTTATTAAATTAGGCCTGCGTTTGGCCGCAACTCGCTTCATGTGAAGCGATGATGCGGCCTTGGGTGGAGCACGCTTGCCTAGAAGAAACCGATTCACTCGAACTCTGAATAGATCCAGATTATAATGATCAGGGATTAGAGAAGCCTGCAGTGAATTCCACAGACTGGTGGTTCCCACAATAAATGAGGAAGCACCAATGTGGTGGAGCAATTTTGTGAGATGAGCACATTTATATCGTGTTATTTAACATTTTTTTCAGGCAGATAAATCAAAAGATGGGTAGATGACCTCAAGAAAATAGCTGGTCCGGTATGGCCCCTTTTAGCAAGAGACAGGAATACGTGGAAATCTTTAGAGGAGGCCTTTGTCGACAGACAAGCTGTTCCACGCAAACATCCAGTTGCCGATCATTCAAATGCAAGTTAGAATTGATCAAATCAATTTAGTAGTTAGTTTTTAGTAAGTAGGCATTTATTAATTGTAAGGAAGAAAACAGCAATAAAGGCTATTTTATTTTTTATTTATTTGACGGAGGTTCGTTATCAGTGGGTCGCGACATCGGAAATAAAACTCACAAAACCTTTTTACACTTTTAATTACTTGCTAACACGCACTCAATACAAAATAATCAAGGATGCCTCAGATATGGCTCGATTAAGAATTTAGGAACGCGGGAAGTTTAGCGCGGAGTAACGAACGTCTACCCAGACTGCCGGACCGATTCAAAGTGCCCTCTCTCAACTGTCACCGCACACGTGTACTACCCCCGTTACAGGTTAGCCAACCTACCTGTCAACGTCAGTACCTGTCAGTGTCGAATACCTGATTACACTTCCGGATCGACACTTGACTCGATTATTCGCTCAGTGTCGCCATTACTCCACGCTAACCATCCCCAAGTTATTACTTGACGTTCCCAAACATTAGTTGTCAAATCTAACTACATAGTTCCTCCAGTGAGAGATAGATGGCGCTGATCCAAACCGACTGATATGCGTCGACGCTTCGACATATTTAACATTTTGGTAGCGGTATTAATGTATTACCCACAGTAAATAGATAGTAAAAGAACATTACAACTTTCAACTATTGTAAAATTAAAGCAAAAACTTTCATGAAAACTCCAACAAAAACAAAAAACTTTTACCGAATAACAAACTCAAATATTCTTTTTTAAAATGCCGCCCACATACCGAATAGTCAGCTCAAACTACAATAAAGTAAAACCGGACACATACGACAAAACTTTTACACTTCACCACTCCAAACTTAAGGTCATAACTACAAGCCCAATGGCCGTTAACCGAACGTTTTAAACCACGATAATGGGGACCAAAACGGTCCCATAATAGTCCTAAATGGGGCCCAAAATAGTTTCAAAATAGGAAACCTTTATTGCCAATTTCTCCCGCTAGACGGAACGGTACCAAAAATTGGTTACAATTAAAGAGTAAAAGTATCTCATCATTATTTTAGTCTTTTTTTTCATATTAGTCAGTAGCTCTACCACGGGGACCACCCCATGATTATGATATTTGGCGCAGCCGTGAGACATAATCATTAAAATCTCTTTTATTTCTTAAATCAAAATATCGTGCAAGCCTTTTCTGATATATTTAAGTAAATCAGTGATTACATAACATCACGCCTGTAATCCCCGAAGGGTTAGACAGAGGTGTATCTAATAGCCCGTGGCCGCTACTCAGAAATTCCTAAAGAAAGAAAGAAAGAAAGAAGAAAGCAAAAATATGTTGTTGTCGCAGGGACATGACGTGCATACAAACAAAATACTACACAAAATCATTACTATGCTTAACAATAATCATACAAAAAAACAAATGAAAAAAGATGAGATGGAAATGATTAGTTGACTGATAATGAGATAACATTTGATAGTTATCTCCTTTTGCTAGCTATTTATATGGCTCCATCTGCTTTTAGTTTTGTGCAATACTGCATAAAGACCCAAAATCCAGCACATTTTATAAGTCCTGAAAGATTATAGAAGTTGAAATTCAATTTGCCAGCACACCTTGCTAGCGGGTTGCGATAAGATTAAGTTAGTTGTACACTTGAGGTTAGTTCTGTAGGATTCTTTTGAGAGAAAATTGTGAATTGTAGTTTGTAGTTATGATGATATTACGCTCGTTTTTGTGAAGAGGTAGGCAGAAGTTAAAATGAAATGACGTGCCGTGAAATGAATAAAGTGGGAAATTGATTCATTATTCTCCTCCCCTTAACGCAATTTATTTGGGATCGGCGCAGCATGTGTTTTTTTTTCCAAGGACTCCTGAGTTGACGAATAAAAGAGAAGTCCATTACTCGTTTTCTCAGCAGTCCTTTTAGTCATATCATCCTTCATTCAGTCATCATCTTCCCACAATCCATCGTTTCTTTGGTTTTCCTCTACTCTTACAGCCACATTCATTCATATTTCATTCTACTCTTACAGACACATTCATACTCAAAATATTCCTCACTACATTTTCTGCATTCCTCCGCATCACATGTCCATATCACGGCAACTGATTACCACACAACTTCTCAATCACCGACGCCACTTTCAGACTACCTCTTGTCTACTTATTCCTTATTTTAATCATTCGCGTTAGATCACACATCCCCTTAGCATTCTCATCTCAGCCACATGTAATTGTGAACATCCAATTACACAAAATGGGGAATTAATTATTAATTTGACAGATCTCTTCTTTTTCAATCGGTCCCTCATTACTGAAGATCGTGGTCACTGGACCCCTTTAAATGGACAATCTGCCTCCATCGACTCCGGTTCAAAGTTGCCATCAATACCAACCGAAATTTGCTTGAAAACGTAGCTTCTTTTACATGGTTGGACCATCGTTGGCGACCGGCCTCGTGCTATCTTGCCTTCGGTATTGCCAACAATGACCACTTTTATAATAAAAATAAAAAATATATTTTATTCAAAGTTAAAATTGATACAAACAAACCACATAAATCTTAGAAATAATGTAGGTATAACAAAGTTCGATGCCTGTACTAGGGTAAACCTGTATCACAGGCGATATGCGTTCTAATAATAACTATTTGGACAACAGGTTTCTAAACAATAATTAACATAAGTTTTTTTTTTTAAGTAGTGAATTAACTAGTTAATTTTATTTATTTATTTATTTACTCCAAACATACAAATATCCTTACAGGCTAGACCCAATGCGATATTATAGCATACTTACAATTTAAACAGTTATTTATTAGCATAGCAAATTATATATGTAGCTGTTCTTGTGAATTCACCCAAAGTGCAACAGAATTTATTATGATAATAGACTTAATTTACTTAAACTCTATTATTTTTAAGATAAGAACAAAATAAATAAAGGTCCTTTGACAGATAAATTTACTGAAATAGTCCGCACAGTTTGCCCGCACCTGTAATCTTATCAGCCTTCGTAGCAGTATGACTACGGTAGCAGGCGTAGCTAAGCATTTCCGTAGCTAAGTGTGCTACGGCGTAGCTGAGGTGCATTGACCAGACAAATCGATATTTCTTGTGTCTATGATTAATTATGGTCTGACGGTTTTTCTTTATGCTGCCTTAGTCCCATTAATAATTTCACCTTAACAAGGTTATTGGTGGTTTTAGTAAAAACTATAATAATCAATTTATTTCTTTAAAAACTTCGAGGCTAAATCATTACGTCCCGATCTTCAAGCCGTTATGCCGATCAGATCATTAAGCCGCACTTGCCAAGGTCGGTCTGTGGATAGGTGACCATTATTACATTCCAAGTTTCCTCCGTGCCTCGAAAAGCATGTTAAGGCGTTGGTACCAGCTGCCATTTGTAGAACTTTGACAGTCGTTACAGGTAGTCAGTGGCCCGAGAGTGTGGCAGCCATTATTACCAAGGGGTACCATATTAGCCAGTACTAGCCGGGTTGTGGAGGTCAGATAAGCTGTCGCTCTACGTAAGATACTGGTATCCAGCTGCCACCGGTAAAACTGGAAGCAGACCCCAATAAAGCTGGAAAAAGGATAAGCAGACGATGATGAATTTATTTCTCAGCTCCCTTGAAAGACAGAAAAAGACCACAAAATCTCAATAACCCCGCTGTGTCACTAACCGCGATCCCAATCTCCAGCTTGCGATTATGCGCTGAACCAGTTTAACAAGAACTAGTTAAATTAAACTGGAGATTAGTGCTGCGCCAAACTTGGGCGCTAACTGTGTATACGTTAACTTAGAAATATATTATAAACATGAACACTAAGTTGCAGACTAGGAACTGAATATGTTGCTGCTGTTTTTGTACTGTGTGGGGTTACACTGATGTTAAATTCTAATTGCTGGTTTCTGAGTAATCGAAGTTAAGGAGTTCGGTCATCATGATCATAAGTCACAGCCCGACTTCACGAGTCATTCACGTAATTAATTAAAAATAACTTTTGCTGACTGTCTCATTGGTCTGCTGACCATGACTGCTGAGCATGAGGTCCGATTGGATCAGGTTCGATTCCCAGGTCGGACAAAGTGTTATTTTCCATCAGGAATATAGCAGTAACTGCTACGTAGTCTGGATTTGTGAACGATTGATGACAATAGGCTCACCCCCTATTACATGGGACTTAAACGTAACTGGTGAAATGTGGGTTTACTAGTGGGGTACAGCTTTGCCTAACCCTCCGAGGATAACAGGCGTGATGTTATGTCATGTTATATTTTATTATATCTGTATATTTGATAGTTACATAGTAACACAGGAGCAATTGTTCTGTATGGTGTCCGGACGTAAAGAATAGCACCATCCCATATCTTCCCGTGGGTGTCGTAAGAGGCGACTAAGGGACTTACCAGAGAATGGGCAGCAGCGTTCTCTGTGCTTTATAACAACCATACTGCGATCGCCAACCCGCCTGCCAAGCGTGGCGATTATGGCAAAACCCCCCTTCTTGGGGGAGGTCTATGTCCAGCAGTGGACGTCTTTCGGCTGAAATGATGATGATGACAGGAGCAATGTATGTATGTAGCCATCACATATTTGACAATTCAATTGAAATTATATACATGATTTCTCTTTGAGGCAAGCGATCTGACCTCAAACACATAGCCACATTTAAATAAATTCTAAATGATTTCACGGACAAAAGTTATGTTTGGAATTTTTATATCAATTGTACATATATTTTCTGTTTAGGAATCCGTATTAATATTATAAAATTGAAAGTTAGTCTACCTATCTCTCTGAATTACCTTTTACGCTTTAGCGGCTGATTACCAGTACGTAGTGCAAAATAACAGATTTCTTTTGTTGATCTGTAATTTTGTCGATTCTTCCGTCGACAAAACCCATTTCTACGGTGGTCATGCTACGCGTGGTGGTGTCAGAGTTTTATGCCCCCATGGGCCTCTAACTTGGCTTTACATATCACGTCGAGAAGTCTCCGTCTCTCAGGCATGCTGGTTTCCTCATGATGTTTTCCTTCACCGAAGCTAGTGATAATAATAATAATAATAATAATTGTTTATTGATCAAGAAGGTACAGATGGTGCGAAAAAGAACTTAAACTAGTAACAGCAAGATAGTTTTACAAGTTTATGAACTTATACTATATGATAGAACAAAATTAAGTAGGTACATGGTACATCTGTTGACAATATACGTTTCCCTGTCTCTTAAACTAGGGTATACCTGTATCTTAAGAGACAGTTGACGGCCAAAAGGCTAAGTTCTTATATTACATATTTAATGAGTGAGGACACTGTCGATCTATCCATCCACAATTAAACAATTATCAGGAAATGATAACAAAGAATAAAATTAAATAGTTAAATTGTTGATAGTCTTGTGAGTGTGTAATGTGTATGCATGTGTGTGTGTGTGTATGTGAGTGCGTGTGTATATGTGTGTGCGTATGTGCATGAGCGTGCAAATGCTAGGTTAAGTAAGTTAAAAGTGATTCTGTGTGATCATAATCTTGTTGGAGTAGCCACTCAGTGAGTTTCTGTTTAACTTCCCATTTTGTCAGATCAAGTATATTTAGAATTTTATGAATTTTTCTGTAAATGAGAGAGCTGAGAATAAGATATTGATGTTTGGCAAAGGTTGTTCTATGAGGAGTACTTGGAGGGATAAAGGTACGTTTTTTCTGGTTGTGAGGGGGTAGGGATGAATGTTTTTTAAGGACCGAGTAGAGCACAAAGAGTTGACGAACTGTAAGAACTTTACAGTCGGAATACAGCTGAGATGTTGGGTATCTGTAGGGTTTTCTGATCATAACTTTGAGTATAGCTCGCTGTGCTCTCTCTAGTGTGAGAAGCAGTGTTTTACATGCCCCTCCCCACACCGTAATACAATATCCTAGTACCGATTGACACAGGCCAAAGTACACCATTTTTAAAGTGTCGAGATTAGCAGATTCTCTCAAGGACTTAAAAATATGTAAGAGACGGAGGGTTCTGGTGGTGAGAGCCTCAATTTGTTTATCCCATCTTAGTTCACTATCTATTTGTACACCCAGATATTTAACGCTGATTGTTCTGGTAAGTTTAGGACAGTTGCATGATATGACCGTACTAGAAGGGACCTGGCATGAGTGAGCAGTAATCGAGAACGTGTCTGATGGTGAGTTATTACGTCTTATAGCAAATGGCATGTAGGTGGATTTTAGTAGATTGAGTGTAAGTAGATTCGGGTTTAGCCATGTCATTATGGTACTTAATGCAGACTCTGCTGCTGTTTTGACGCTATCCCAAGTAGGTCCTTGTACTATTATCGCCGTGTCGTCAGCGTAAGTAAAAATTTTGCATTGTGGTAACTTTAAATTGCATAGGTCATTGATATAAATTTGGAATAAACTGGGCCCCAGAATGCTACCCTGCGGGACGCCGAAGGAGACAACTTCTTCAGCACTGAGGTGAGTACTGATTTTAACACGTTGAGTGCGGTTTCTCAGGTAGTCTTTAAATATTTCAAGGGCAATTCCTCGTACACCAAGCAACTCCAGCTTAGAGATCAGTAGGGGAACAGAAACTGTGTCAAAGGCCTTGGACAGGTCCAGAAATATGCCTAGGCATTTAGTTTTGCTATCCAGGTTCTTCGCTACATGTTGCGTCAAGTCAAGTACTGCGTGTTCTGTTGATATCCTTTTCCGGAAGCCGTACTGATTCTCAGCGATTATATTGAACCTATCCAAGAAATCTTTAAGGCGGTTGTTGAGTATCCTTTCCAGAATTTTAGAAAGTACAGGTAACACCGATATGGGTCTATAGTTATTGACACAGTTTCTGTCTCCCCCCTTATGAATAGGATGCACTAATGCCTTTTTTAAGGCATCAGGAAAGACACCATTTTGCAAACAGCAGTTAAAAAGGTAAGTTATGTGAGGAACTAACACATTTTTACAGTTTTTTAATAGTAAGGGTGATATTCCGTCCCAGCCAACAGCACTGTCATTATTTAATTGAAGTATAAGTGACTCTACTTCGGCTTCATCTACATCTAGCAGAGCCAATGAGTTGATAGTGGGGTTGGAGATATTACAAGAGGACGATTGGTGTTTTGGGAGCAAGGGGGGTTGTGCACCGTGCTGATAATTGTACAATAAGCACATGAATTCGGAAAATTAGAGGTGCGTGTCGACGGCCACACCACTAGACTGTCACTGCTAGCGGCTGAATGAAATTGGGTGTGACAAGAAAATTTTACTGTTTCCTGCAAAACCTTCCTGTAGGTTAATTTCTGACCGCCTGTTAATAAATCATGTATGGTGTATCGCCGAATTTCATCGGATTTTTATGAAATATTGAGAACTTTCTCAATATTTAAACAAACCAAAAAATATAATATTTTTAACTGGTTTATTAAAATTTGATGCCTCGGGTGACTTCTGCGAACTTTTACAGTCACAAAAATAAAATACTATGAAAATATTGGAATCAATTTTACAAAATATTTCATCATTTTTTTTGCGAATAAAAAACCTCCTCTTTTTAAAGTCGGATCAAAGAGGGATAACATGAGCTCTGTAGATTTATTTCGATAAAATTATGTTACAGAGAGGTTTGTCGCTTTAATATTTTATTAAATACAAGCTGTGTTCGCGTGTAAAGTTTTTAATTTTCCGTGTTGAATTTCCCAAACTTTTCCTGGAATCAGGATAGAGGTCTAATTGAAACGGGCTCCGTTTTATACGGAATTAAATAGCCTTTTGTTTATGGAAAGAATAATAAATGAAACAGAAAAACTTTAATACAGTTTCATCTACAACATTATTTTTAGTATATGCGAAACCTGAATATAGTTTGTTCAGAATAAGTAACTGAATCGATTCCAATAATTTTTAAACCATGTTATATTTTTTCCCAAAAATATTAAAAAAAGTTAAAAGTTGGATACCGAGCGAGTACCTATCGCAATAATTTAGGTACCTACTGCCAAATTATTATTTTCAATGAGATCAAGACGTCGCTGGAGGCGCGCGCTGCGTGGTGACCACGATTTTGTGCGGACAACTAGGTAATAAAACAAGCTTATAACTTTGTGATTTTTCATGATACAATTTTGAAATTTTGTACGTAGATTCTTTACATAAAAATACTAGACACGTGTATCAGGTTTCGCATATACTAAAAATAATGTTGTATACTACTATTATAAATTCGAAAGTTTGGATGGATGGATGGATGTTTGTTACTCATTCACGTGAATGAAGTCGTGGGCAACAGGTTTATAAAACAAGAAAGAACGCCACTTTATCAGACTATAATGTTCCCACTGCTGGGATGTTCGCCTCATCTCTGTGAGAAGGAGTGGGCCACCCATCATGCGAACCTGGAAGTCACGCAATGTTTGTAAAATGCGGTTGTGTATCAATAGCTTACGATCTTCAGGCAAGTCTTCAATAGGTAACGGCTGTCATAGATTTGCATGACAACCAAAACCGACAATTTAATGTGCTCTGCAGGTGTCCTGACCCCAGGAGATCATTATCTTCTCAACTACACACAGACAACTATTGTTTTTTTTGCCATGTATTTACGGGAGAATTCTCTTTTATTAAAATTTGGTTATATTTATTTGTGATACAAAACTAAAGAACGTTACCTGCTACGATCCCTACATACTCCTTTTACTTCGTTATTTTCGGTCTATCTTTTTCGTTGATAAATCTGGTCACATCCATCAGGGTGTAAAGTTCTTCATCCTCCATAGAAAAGGGAGGATCCTCCGACCAGACGGGTGTTCTGTCTGGTGGGCTACTGCCTGACAGGTGTTGTCGGGTTTTTCTATATAGTCTTAAGTCGCGGATAACTTTACTTGCGCAGGACTAGATGTATTTCGATGTTTAGTTCATCAACTGTGTCATAGATGGCGCTGAGGTACTTTCTGTTCTATGTTGTGTTGTACTCTTTGTGGTGCCGCTACTCCCTAAACTAACCTCAAGTTCATAGGCAGCTCAATTTCTACGAAAATTAAGAGTTTCTCTGCCCCCTATTAAAGTTGCAATCTAGTAAAGGAATAATTCTTCAACTAGCTACAGCAAAGTCTTTAGTTCAATCCTTAGCGCAGACTAAGAAACAAATGTGTTCGCTCAGCATTGCACGGCGCTTCTTAATCACGTTGACTGTACCGCTTTATGTTCGTTTGTGTCTTACTGTACCGCGTTTCACCAGTACAGGTTCAGTAGAAGTCGCTGAATGGAAGAGAGAATACGTTTATACTGACAGTACAGTGGAAACAGCTTCGAATTTCAAGTTGCAAGTTGTAGGTTCTAACCCAGCTAGGCTGTAATCCGCCACGGCTCTCAAAACTGTAAAGCAATACATCAAGAGGAAACATCCACCAACACACCTGGTGGATTAGAGCCCACCCCTCACAGAGATATTGTCTGTGACCCATGAGGGGCCACATTATACACCGTGACTTTTTAGTCGTCTTACAACGGCAGCCCACTTCATATATCAATTCTTCAATGACTACTTAACATACATAAAAAATGGAAGGTATTTATGAGATTTGAATAATTTGAAAATAAAAATATTATTGTGTCGTATGACGTAGTTAGAAACACCCTATTTTATTTCCGCCTAGGTATTTTATTTCGGATACATTGAGCGGACCACCTTTGTTAGACGACTAAAAAGTCACGGTGTATCATCATCATCATCATCCACAGCCCGAACTCACCCACTGCTGGGTATAGGCCTCTCTTTTCTCGTGCCAATCCCCACGGTCCTGTGCCAGCCTCATCCAGGTTTTTCCCCCGATGGCAACGATGTCGTCTGCCCATCTCGCCGCCGGACGACCCACATTTCTTTTGCCAGTTCTTGGACGCCATTCGGTGACAGCCTTAGTCCACCTGTTATCACTGCGCCTTGCCAGGTGTCCTCCCCAACTCCATTCGAGTTCCGTAACGCGATTTCCAATATCGAAATCGGTGTATACAGGTTGATTATTCAATGACTTGCATTTATAAAGAAAATAATAAATGGCTGGACTCAAAGAAACTTTAACTGCCGATTGCTTTTAATTTTTCTTCCCAGATTTTGACTGTCTCGTTATTACCACACCTGCTGAATCAGGTTTCGACCCAAGGATCGGTAAGGCGTCCATTACAATTTATCCATTACGTAATTCGCAGTAGCAACCCCGGAGTCTACATTTATATCCAGTTAATGGCAAACAAGCTCGCTTTAATAACGTAGCTTAACTGGCAGTCAAACTAATGCAAGGCTGTTATAAACCTCTGTCATCCTCTCCATGGAAAATAGCATGAAGTTATTTATTCTCTCTCGACAACGCAAACGTTTTCTATGAAGTGAAAATTGGCGGATTTGCCAATTGATTATACAACATTAGTTTTAGTATATGCGAAACCTGATACACGTGTCTAGTATTTTTATGTAAATAATCTATGTACAAAATTTCAAAACTGAATCATGAAAAATCACAAAGTTATAAGCTTATTCTGTTACCTAGTTTTCCGCATAAAAACGTGATCACGACGCAGCGCGCGGCTCCAGCGTTGTCTTGAGCTCATTGATAATATTAATTTGGCAGTAGGTACCTAAATTATTGCGATAGGTACTCAAAGTCGCTCGGTGTTAAACTTTTAACTTTTTTAAATGTTTTTGGGAAAAAATATAACATGGTTTAAAAATTATTGGAATCGATTGAGTTACTTATTCTGAACAAACTATATTCAGGTTTCGCATATACTAAAAATAATGTTGTATAGACTACTTGCTGCGCGTGCGTTTGCTACGCACCGTTTACAACCTCAGACGATACGACTTGCGTTGCGACAAGCGCCACGCGTGTGTCACTAGTTTCCTTCGCATGACTAACGTCGCGTCGCGGTGACTCGTGGCATGCTCTAAGTCTATGTTGTTTCGTACATATGTTTTCTAAACAGCTTCTGTCGTAACACGCATGTCGCTTGAGTGTAGTTCGTAGCCAAGAGGTAACGCGGCGAACATTCATTCGCAAAACGAGCATTCGTTTGTGAGCAGCTTCTGGAGACTTTAATTTTAGTGTTCGGATTCTGAAGTTGGTTGTTACACAAATGAATGTTCGCCAGGTTACAAAAGCTTCGCCACAAATGTTTGTACAAAAAATTCTCTCGGTGAGTACGTACTCATGAAATATACTATGCTATTCAAAACTCTATGAATGGTATAATTCCTTGTCTTAAAATCCTATTGAACTTCTTTGACAAAAGGATAGTTTTGTCAAAATATTGACCTGAAACGAAAACTTGGCATGTTTTCAAACATACAAGTTATGTGTTTTAAATACGAAAATATGGTTCAATATAGTTTCATTTATAAGTGCATATTTTTCATAATATAATAACTTTTTTTTTTTTTTTTTAGGATGGGAAATCAAATGACCCCCCCGCTCTGGGCGGAGCGGAAGGGAGTGTCAGACTTGTACTGACTAAAACCCATCCATGTTCCTTCTTTGCCCTTTGTGTTCCAGGGCCGCGGTATCTCTTTCGAACAGTCCCGCAGCCCGTAATATAATAACTTACAGTATTGGAATTGTATTTTATAATTGGTTATATTAGTTTACAATATTTTTATTTAAGGTTTATTAAGAAAATGTTAAAAATACGTGGAACTTTATTCAGACAGAAAATTCGCTTGAAATAAGTTAGTTCTAAGAGGAGCAGCAGTTCTGTATGGTGTCCGGACGTAAAGAATAGCACCATCCCATATCTACCCGTGGGTGTCGTAAGAGGCGACTAAGGGACTTACCAGAGAATGGGCAGCAGCGTTCTCTGTGTTTTATAACAACCCTACTGCGATCGCCAACCCGCCTGCCAAGCGTGGCGATTATGGCAAAACCCCCCTCTTGGGGGAGGCCTATGTCCAGCAGTGGACGTCTTTCGGCTGAAATGATGATGATGAAGAGGAGCAGCAAACAGTTACATTATGAAAACTTAAAACTATGTAGTATAACAATATTTTCATTTTGCTAATAATGTAACCCACAACACAGTTCACAGGATATCCCATTGGGCTGTTGAAGATGTCAATTTTTACAAAAGTTGTATTGTACATGTCAACTATGCGGCGGATGGGTGAGCGCAAGCCGGAGTTGGTTCGGCAGGAGGGTATTGCAAATAGCGTACCTGCGCGCACCTGACGCCTGTGGAAGGTTCTAGGTATTGCGTAGCAGATCATGTTATTAAGGTTTATGCAGTTGAATTTATTTCTAACAATTTTGTATAGCCTGATAGCTTGCTGAGTAACTGGGCATAAGGCAGGTAAGATCTGTGACACCAGTAGTGCATGTCGCGTAAAAATTTGTATTGTACATTTTCAATGATTTCCGTGTATTTCTTAATTAGGCCACAATATGTCATTGTTTTCTGCGAGAGAAATCTCTTGCAGAAAAACACTTTCTTTACTTAGAACCGCAATCTTATTCAGTAGGATTTGGACAGACAGGACATAACTGTCCCCTCCTTGGTCTAGTAGTCGCAAGCGCGATTGCTGAGCATGAGCTCCTGGGTTTAATTCACAGGTCGGGCAAAGTTTTATTGGGTGTTTCCTTCAATTAAGAAGTTCTCAAAAGCAGCCATGGATATCGATGCCAGCTATTTATTAATGCGTGGACATTATTTTGAAAAATAAAATAAAATGGCGGAATTTAGGCAGGGTAAATAATTCAAAGCCCTTTTGAGTGTGTTCTATTCTACTGTGATTCTATCATGTAGTTAAAGCTGCAGTGTTTCCTCCACCTGGATGCCACGTAAAGCAATACAAATACGCTTGTTTAGCCGCTAGCCAGAACTTAATCAGGCGAACCAGGCGTTTAATATTCAGACAACTACAACGGCGATGGAAATTTACTAGCCTCGGTTTGTTAACCAATGCTGTTGGAAAATCAAAGTTAGCTTTATGAAGTTAATATTTATGATGAATAGCTATTTGGCATTCGTTTTGTGCTGGTTTGTGTTCGTTATGAGGTTTATGCAGTTCTAGATAAAATGTTTTTTCTGTTATGTAAGGGCTGAAAAACTCTAGAAGATTATTGAAACATCATTCTACAATAGGTGTTCTTAAATGGGTTTTACGTCGACAAAAATTACAAACTTTCGTGTATTTTCAAAAATCCTTCCTTATGAACTCATCATCATCTACCTAGCCTTTTCCCAACTATGTTGGGGTCGGTATTTTTTTACATGGAGCGACCTATCTGACCTCCACAACCCAGTAAGCACTGGGTAATACGATACCCCTTAGCAAGACTGGTTGTCGGTTTTTGGGCCACTGACTACGTGTAACGACTGTCAAAGATCTACAAATGTTAACCGGGACCAACGGCTTAACGTGCTTTTCGAGGTATGGAGGAAACTCAGTATGAAATGGGTGGCCACCCATCCACGTACGAAACTAGGTGAGCGCGGCTTAACCTGAAGATTGATCCGAGGGAAATCCAATCAGAGACACGACTTGTTCACGGAATAACCTAACAACTACACAAATCCCATAACACAATCCGACAACAGCCTTCCAGTACACCATAATTCCACCACGTCTTGAGGGTTTTACAGTCATGCGTTATTATCATTAACCATTCCATTCGAAAACCAACATTCTCCCCACACACATAAAGTTTACTTTCCTTCCTCCGATCTAAATGTCGACTTTGATGAAATGTGGTAATATCTTGTATCGAACTATAAAACCGTATATCGTTTTGAGGGTCGGCAGAGATAGAAGTGGGATTGCATCGTATTCCAGTTTATGGGATTTAAACAGTATGGGCGGTATTAACTGGAACTATTTCCAGTTTAGATGTGGGTAGGAGATTTTAATGGTTCTAAAGGGTTTTATGCTGTTTGGTTGTCGGCAATAAAATAAGCTGTTTATCCTTCATGTGTTTCAGGATTTATTTCTATTCAATGAACTCTGAAAGGATGAGTTGGGAGGTTTTACTGGTAAAAGAAATCAGAGAGAAATTTTGTTTATTTATTTAACACTTCAAGCACAAAGTACAGAGGCGGACTTAATGCCATAGGCATTTTCTACCAGTCAACCTTTGGGTGATGCAGAGACAAACAGTGGTGAGTGGTAAATTCCAGTGTTTGTTTAAGAACGCATTCTAATTGCTCTAAATCTGACAAAAAAATGGTGTTGACCAAAATTTTTGACATTTGATTTACGCTGAGATGCGATTACGCCGTCATTTTAAACGTTTTTGATTACATACAAAAACTGACCTTCAGACGTAGACGATGGCAAAAATAATTTTCCAATATTTTTACCCGACTTTAAAAAGACACTGTCATGTTTGCAACAGTTTTAGAAATAATCGGTGTCCATTGATTTTTCAGATTAGTAGTCGTACAATATAAAATACTGGTATACAGCTGCATCCGATTAAACTTGAATTCGACCACAACATAGGGGGGCTACAGATAATGACGATGGTGGTCTTAGTTTAAAGTTAAATATTTTTGGTCAAGTAGAGAACGTGGAAACGTTCTCTTTACTTTTTCCTAAAGTTATTCCCATAGCCATTCTAGCCCAACCCAAAAAAAATAACGACACAAACGCGACAAGCAGAAAACTGTATCTAAAATTCCATCAAAAAGCCGACGAGTCGGTACACGCGCGATTGGTCAATCGAACGTGTACCGACAGCCTGCCTACACTGACTGCCGCTGTAAACATTGACTGCGTTCAATTCACCATGAAACTATTGCAACACCCACTAAAACCGGTTCTGTAGTGTCGCGGAAAACTTTTTTGAATATTATAGGACAGTTCCTTATCATGTTTGTGACAGCAGGTAAAACTAATCAGTATTAGTTTTACTAGTTAAAGTCACTCTGTTGAACGCGTACTGTCGGTCGCAGTACACTGGCCACCTGGTACAAGCACACACAATGAACTTATAACACCTTACGGGTGCAATATAACAACGCATTTTGGTGTATATTTGGACTACCGTGGAGGTGTAGTGCGTCTGGCATGTTTGCGGAGAGCAGAGTAGATGATTTCCATGCTGTTCTACGAAAAGCGAGGGCCTCCTTTATGAGCCGAGTACACGATTCTGACAATGGAATATTGAGAGACATATATGAAGCTAACTATTTCTTTGTATATGGCTGTCAATACTCCTGCTAATATTTTTAATTATTTTTTATTTTTTTTAATCATTTTAAATGCTGTTGTAATGATTAAATTTCGGCGCGTCAAGCCTGAAATAAATGATTTGATTGACATTCAAATGATAAAGGACTATTTGAAGCAGGTACTTAACTTCTTCTTAGCGTGTCAATGGTAATCTAAATTGTGTTGAGAACTGAACCACGAATGTAGCGCCTTCAGTAGCATCCATCAGTTCATATAACGAACAAACAACAGGGCACAAAAGTTACTCTAAATCGCATTGGTATCAACCCCGAGTCGTCCTAGGCAGTAATTTATGACCACTGCTCATAAAAGAAGCAGTGGAAGAGTAAAGGAGCAGGTCGTGGCTAAATAATAACAGCCGCTCGGGTCGATCTTCAGGTTAAGGCGGGCTTACCCAGGTTGGTCCACGGATGGCTCCACCCATTACATACCAAGTTTCCTCCGTGCCTCGAAAAGCACGTTAAGCCGTTGATCTCGGCTGTCATTTTTGTAGACCTTTGACTTTCGTTGCAGGTAGTCAGTGAACCGAAAGGCTAACAGTCTTACCAAGGGGTATCGTATTACCCAGTTGTGGAGGTGAGATAAGCAGTCGCTCCATGTAAAATACTGGTACTCAGCTGCTGCATCCGGTTAGACAGGAAGCCGACCCCAACATAGTTGGGAAAAGGCTAGGCAGATGATGATGACCACTGCTCATACAACGGTTATGGATATTGAAAGGAAACTAGCTTGTCCTACCAGAAATTGGAGGACATGAGACTTGCATCAACTATGGTGGATGTCAGCTCATTCCCTCTCACAAAGAGGATGTGTATGTAGGGGCAGGTAGGGAGGGAGGGAAGTGAAAATTTTGCGGGCTAATAACGCTTCTGCTATTATAATGCGCTGTTGTTTGTTCGTTATATAAACTGATGGATGCTACTGAAGGCGCTACACTCGTGGCTCAGTTCTGAACACAATTTAGATTACCATTGACACGCTAAGAAGAAGTTAAGTACCTGCTTCAAATAGTCCTTTATCATTTGAATGTCAATCAAATCATTCATGAAATGTAGTATTCTTTTTGGGTTTAATCGAGTAGAGGAAAAGTAATATAAACCAAGTATTTTAACCATGTTACATTTACATGATGACGCATCTACGATAAGTTACGTTCACGTAAAAAAAAAACATCATCATCATCATCATCATCATCATTCTCTTGCCCTTATCCCAATTCATTTGGGGTCGGCGCAGCATGTCTTTTTCTTCCATACTTCTCTATTACTCGTAAAAAAAAAACAATCATACATAAATAAACTCGCACCATTTTTGAGACAGAATCTCTGAAAGGCGGTACTGTACATAATATAATACCGGACCGTCTAAACTGTTCAGTGAACAGTATGGACAGTCTTGTCCCTTGCTTTTCGTGGGAACTAAACGAACACAACTAACATCAAACAATACGAAACTAAATTCAAATTCAATGCTTTTCCGGCTTTTAGCAAATATCATTTTGCATGGCTCAATTACACAACTACTGCGTCAGAACCTATACATCAACAAAATCAAGCCCCAAAACTCAGTAAACCCGACCACATAAAGACTACTACCAAACTTTATCCGAATATTAAATCCCGTCTAAAATTCGCTACGCACAACCGACGTGGCCAGTCGCCCGTGTGTCGGCAGCCTATACAATAATCCTCTAGTTGTCTGTAAGCGTCAGTGATGCGATACACGCGCGATCGTGCGTTAAATCGCTATACGTGGCATGCATTTTGCGATTATCTGCGTCGTGTGTTTAAGGCCTATGTTGTCCAGTAGATTAGGGGTAGGTACGTCGCGTGGAATTCGCCAATTGGATTTGTTAACAAATGAATGTGTGAGGTTGTTAGCTACACGTCTGTGCATGCGATTCTAAATTAGGTGTTGGTCGCCAAAATCCTCTGTACTGTAGTTTTGGGCAGAGCTACTAGAGAATTAGCTCATGTTGTGGTGAGACTTGCGAGTCTGAAAGGGAGGGTTTAACAACTCAGCGTTAGCTGCTAGTGTTTGTATGTTTCATCACTTGTGGATATCATGTCTCTTACATTGAAGCTACTACAGTCTTTCGCAGTTTTTATGCCTTATGAAGAACTTAGCTTCATTTTTTTCTTTGTAATAGTATTTTGGCAATTCAAAAGTGCCTGTAACTGATCTATTTCAAATCAATGCTATGAGTTTGTTGCAGTCGCTCCATGTAAAATACGGGTATTCAGCTGCTGCATCCGGTTAGACTGGAAGCCGACCCTAACATAGTTGGGAAAAGGCAGGCAGATGATGATGATGCTTTGAGTTTGTTAAATGCAGCTGTCGATAAATTTCATAGTTCATTATAATCTTATTTTAGTTTTAGCTCTGGTTAGACTTTCCCAACGAGCTTTTTAAATGTAGTATTTTTCAAGAATATGATCTTATCGATGGATGAAATTGGGAACTAAAAACAAATTACGACCACTATGATAAATTGAGATATCATTATTGAGATAACTCAATCCGAATGTTACAAATAAAACATTTTCTTGAAATTTGTGTAGCAATACAGGAACAATAATATATTTTCGATATCAAATAGCACACCAAGGTTTCTCTATTTAAGTTTCATGTAATAGGGGGCGAGCCTATCGCTATCAACCAGACACAAATACAGACTCCATGGCGGCTACAGACAAATTCCTAATGAAAAAAGATTGCAATTAAGGAACAATATATTTTCGTCCTACTAATCCCTAAATCCTCTAACCCAATGTACCGGTTTATTCATAGTTCTGATACTGAGCCCAGTCCGATGCTCGGCATAGGTGGGCCAAGATCGTACATTTAATTATGTACGGGCCCCGAGGCACGGGCGACGAGTGGTCGTGGAAACTTCGTCGATACGGTGTTAAACTGTTGAGCGAACACCTATGTGGTACTGGTTTAATTAATTCTATGGCGTTTTTATTTTCTGGTGTGTTTTGTACGTTTATATTTGTTTGTGATGTTGAAGGTTTTCTTGTTAGGTACCGGTTCCTACCTGCTAGTATTTTGCTCATCCACTCTTCCGTGCTTTCCATACTCATATTATTAATGCAAAGGTAGCTCTGTTTGTATTCTGTTACTTTTTCACACCGTTGAAGGGAAACATCGAGAGGAAATCGGCATGTTCTATAACCAAAAAACACCAGGACGACGACATCCACCAACGAGGAACTCGTGGCTAAATTATAACAGCCACTCGGATCGATCTTTAGGTTAAGCCGTGCTTGCCTACGTTGGTCTGTGGATGGGTGACCACCCATTACATACCGAGTTTCCTCCGTGCCTCGGAAAGCACGTTAAGCCGTTGGTCCTGGCTATCAGTGGCCCAAAAAGTCTGACAACCAGTCTTACCAAGGGGTATCGTATTACCCAGTACTAACTGGGTTGTGGAGGTCAGATAGGCAGCTCCATGTAAAATACTAGTATTCAGCTGCATCCGGTTAGAGTGAACACAAATCACATATTCCAAACCATGTTTACATCATGTACCTAGCCTTTTCCCAACTATGTTGAGGTCGGCTTCCAGTCTAACCGAGCTAAGTACCAGTATTTTACATGGGGCAACCGCCTATCTGACCTCCACAACCCAGTTAGTACTGGGTGCCTAATACGATACTTCTTAGTTAGACTGGTTGTCAGACTTTCGGACCACTGACTACCTGTAACGACTGCCAAAGATCTACAAATGACATCCGGGACCAACGGCTTGACGTGCTTTTCGAGGCACGGAGGAAACTCGGTATGTAATGGGTGGTCACTCATCCACGGATCAACCTAGGTAAGGGCGGTTTAACTTGAATATTGATCCGAGCGGCTGTTATTATTTAGCCACGAGCCATGTTTACATCACCCCAAAAATAACACAAGCCCTCCAAAACACTTCCCTACACCTCTTGCCCTACATTCGTCACAACAATCACACGGCGACTAAAACCGGCCGGAATCAAAACATCATTACGCGGGTAGAGCGGAACAAACAGCAGTAAGTTAACATGCAGTCGCCGAAGTTAGGGATTAGTGCCTCCTAGCCAAGTGCCCGTAAGTACTCCGCCGAAATGCCTATAACAGGGCTGGTGAACCTTTGGCTTTTAAGCAAGACTGAATAAATTTTTGCTAGATCGATGTGGCAGACCTGACTCGAATAAAAATAAGTTTTTTGATACTGGAAGTAGGTAGGTATTTGATACCTGTTATTGAGTTCTATGAAAGAAGTTTGCAGCTGACATTTCTTTGAGTCGAAAGAAAAGGAACTTTGGAACGAAAAGAACTCGATGCGTCAACATTAAACTCAAATGATTGTTCAAGGATCGTAACAGGTTAAGTATGTACTGTTATTCCTGCCTACCCCCGAGGAAAAAAAGCGTGAGTTTATGTATAAAATGATGTGATTGACGGTAGATAATTCAGTCAACCAATCAAAGCAGTCTATATACGCCTGGAAAGTGTTACCTAATGTCATATTATTCTTGTTTATCTATTGAATTTATCAGTTATTAGGGTCAATTTATAGTTGAAACCGTGGGTTCCGAGTACTCATAGCCGCTTAAGGAAATTTCGAGACGTCTAGTTGACGCTTCTCGTGACCCAAGGGCTGGCTTTTACCTTGACCAGAGCCTAAGTGTTGCGATACAACGTGGCAACGCCGCCAGTTTCTTGGGCACATTACCAGCTGACAGCATTGAGGAGGAGTTTTTCGATGTCCTTTTAAAGTTTGTTGTTAGTTTTTTTTATTAATAATGTATATAGTTAGTTTACTCTACCTAATAAATGTAGATTTATAGTTTAAATTGTAGTCAATAAGGTAACTCAAATAACCTCCATCTTTAGCACCTTTTGTCATGCCCAACAACGTTCACGATAAAATGTTTACCATCTCTGGCTATACGAAGTCTTCTCGCACTTAAATTGCGCTTAAGTTTGGCGCCAGGATAAAGTTAAGTACTTAGCCTTTTTAATGATGGCTTTCTCCTTGTGTGGATGGAATAATGGATCACTACGGTGAATTATTGCTATGTGTTTTCTACAAAATTAAAATGGTTACTAACGTTTAATAACTGCAATAAATAATGTAACATTTGAATTTAGTTAATAATAGTTTCAGTGTGGTTGGTGAGATTTTCCATCGTGGACATTACCCTCGCCCTCCTCAGTCGGGTAAAAAGGTCTTAGTCATGCATTGGGACAATATCAGGCTGGTATTATTTTATATTTTATGACTTAAAATATACGTGACTGCCTTGATTGGTCTAGTGGCCGCAAGCGTGACTGCTGAGCATGAGGTACGAGTTTCGATTCCCGGGTCGAGCAAAGTGTTGTTTCTCAGTAGCAGCCACGGAGGCTGGATTTGTGGCCGGCTGATGGCAATAGGTTCGCCCCATATTACATGGGACTTAAACTTAACTGGCGAAATGTGGGTGTACTATTACGTACCTCTGCCTAATCGTTCGGGGATTACAGGCGTGATGTTATGTTAATTCATTAACCCATTTATTTCGAGAAAGAGCAAAATTCGAAGTCTATATTATTCCATTGAAGTCCTGGTCAACACCCAATTGAGTTGAAGTTCTGGTTTCCAGTCAATAGATCAAAAACAGTAACTACCGTTTACCTACGTACCAACTATACCATGATTGGTGGGAATCGCAGCACCGGACTAACGTCCGGACGTCCGGATTGCAGCGAGATTGGGTCATGAATAAATTTACTAACACTTGTTTATGTGTCGGAACTGCAAACTGCATAGTGTTGATCGGTGTAGGAATGTGGGGCAGGGAACGAACCCCAGGGGGCTCGTAGAAGTGTGTTTGGAAAACATGGGCCAAAATTGAAATGTTTCTCTGAAGTATGGGTACATTGGTGAAATACATGAGGTCTTGGATTCGATTGCCGGGTTGGGCAAAGTGTTAATGTGTTTTTCCATCATCAATTTCTCAGTCTGGAGTCTGAATTTGCACCCAGTTAAAGCCAATAGGGTCGCCCCCTATTACATGGGAATTAAACATGACTGACGATATGTGGGTGTACTACAAGTATACCTCTGCCTAACCATTCGAGGATTAGAGGCGTGATGTTTAGATCAATTTTTAACACTTGTTAATGTGTCGGAACCGCAAACTGCACAGCGTTGATCGAGGAATCTAAACGCGGTCAACACATTTAAACTGCGTTATGATTGTTGGTAATTAAATCATCGGTGTCAGAAGAAAAGAAAACTGCGTTCAAACATAAACATATACATAACCTCACGCTTTTTCCCCATGGGGGTAGGCAGATACCACAGAACGTCACCTGCTACGATCTTACACACATTCATACATCAGATGTATGAATGTGGAAGAGGCGATGTAGGATTATGACCAGAATCTGGTCATTTTCAACATAAACCAACAACATGTGTTCAATAACATGTGCCTTTGTGCTTTGCTATCTTAATGTAATATCCTCTTAAGTATTTTGTGTGTACATAAATAAATAAATAAACAATAAAAAAATTAAAAAAATATATAAAATAAAATATAAATAATAGCTCGTGGCTAAATAATAACAGCCGCTCGGGTCGATCTTCAGGTTAAGCCGTGCTTGCCTAGGTTGGCCTGTGGATGGGTGACCACCCACTACTTACCGAGTTTCCTCCGTGCCTCGGAAAGCACGTTAAGCCGTTGGTCCCGGGTGTAATTTGTAGATCTTTGACAGTCGTTAGGCACTCAATGGCCTGAAAAGTCAGACAACCAGTCTTTCCAAGGGGTATCGTATTACCCAGTATTAGCTGGATTGTGGAGGTCAGATAGGCAGTCGGTCCATGTCAAATACTGGCATTCAGCTGCATCCGGTTAGACTGGAAGCCGACCCCAACATAATTGGGAAAAGGCTAAGCAGATGATGATAAATAAATAAATAAATATAAATATAAACAACATAATATTACTATTTAAACAAACCTTCTTAAATACAAACATTGGTAACGTTTCGGACACGGGCACAGGGCACAGAATGTTCGTGCTCAAACTCAATTTCCCGTGACTCCGGCTAGCCCCACCGGATTTATAAGTTTGTTTTTTACGCGTTAACTCCTAAACTGATTTGGAAGTTTGTACCGGTTCCCCCTGTACCTTATATTGGTTTTGTCTTAAAGTTTTTTGCGTTTGACCATAACTACGTTTCAGGAAATGGGACGGACAGAGGTGTGTTGAAATGACGGTTGGCTTGTTTCTGTAAATAAGTTTGTTTGTGTGATAATTATTTCATTAAGGATGATAACCAGTTTTTTTCATTGCTTAGTTTTATTCTTGGATTAATAGATCAAACATGACGTACGTATTGTATGTACACCCTGTCCAAGCATTGAGATTTCACATTCATATTATGACATTTCGGAGATCGTGGCTAGATAATAACAGACGCTGTTGATCTTTAGGTTAAGCCATGCTTGCCTAGGTCTGTGGATGGGTGGGTGACCGCCCATTACATACCGAGTTTCCTCCGTGCCTCGGAAAGCACGTTAAGCCGTTGGTCCCGGCTGTCATCTGTAGATCTTTGACAGTCGTTACAGGTAGTCAGTGGTCTAAAAGTCTGACAACCAGTCTTACCAAGGTGTATCGTATTACACAGTACTAACTGGATTGTGGAGATCAGATAGGCAGTCGCTCCATGTTAAATACTGGTATTTAGCTGCATCCGGTAAGACTGGAAGCCGACGACGACATAGTTTGGACAAGGCTAGGTTGATGATGGATATGACATTTAAATATCGCTGTTTTAAGCTTTCATGGTTTATAACTAAACTTACATTGTCAACCCGCGATCATGGCGCTTGCAGCAACGTCGAAATATCAGGAGCTCAGAATAACTGATAATCACGGATGATTTCCCGTGAGTGAATAGTGTTAGTTTTAAATAAGTGTTACTTATTGACTACGGAACCCTAAGAACTACGAGATGAATCAGTGAAAACAACATGGCGTGACAGGATAGACTTTAATTTGTCATATGGTCTTTTTCTAGCACCTTATTCTGAATACCTAACTAACGCTAGGGGCAGTGCGCCGAAAATTGAAAATCGAACACAGTGCTTTCGTCGTGTTCACATCAACATGATGCGTGTTAATGAGCATTCGATATTTCGCAATGTAAATAAGCCTATTCGACATAACCATTTGAATATCAAAGCAAGTTCTCAAAGCTAAAATATAAGAAAAAATTCAAACTATACTACCACTTTATCTCCAACACAGGTAGTGAAAAACAAGTCCAGGAAATGGGCAGTATATCCTGAAAATGTTGGCCCAGTGAGCTATGACCCTGGATAATGGACGAACTGGCTTTATTTGTGGACTGCGGCCAATTTTTAAAGTTACTCGTAAGCACGTTGTAAGTTCTGTCTATGTAAGTGAACGGTATTGCCGTTTGTGAACGGATTTTATGGGTTATGGTTACTTTAAGTAGGTAGGTATATTGGTGGTATTGGGATTTTATTTATTTTTTTATTTAGTACACCAACAGCAGTACATCATCATCATCATTTCAGCCGAAAGACGTCCACTGCTGGACATAGGCCTCCCCCAAGTGTCGCCACATTGACCGATCCCGTGCGACTCGCATCCAGCGGATATATGCAACCTTCAGCAGGTCATCGGTCCACCTAGTGGGAGGCCTACATACTAAGCATTAATGTGAAACGATAAAAATAACATAAAAGTGTTGGTATGTATGCCTATTATAGGCATACGCAGCATTCAACATAAGACAACAACATAAAGTTCTCAAATCTTAATAATAAAATAATACAAATTGAATACAATATATCTTAAAACTAAATGAGATGATATGAGTTATGATCATATCTCGGCTGGTGGTTTTGTTGGTGTATGACCAGATGTATGAAGTGGACGAAGCAAAATGAGTGTGTAAGGATCATAGCACATGGCGTTCTGGCCTTTCTATAATTACTGCCTATACCCATGGGAAAAAGGCGTGAGTATGTGCAATTTAATGGATGTCTTGATTATAGCTGTTTCAATATCAGATACATTTTCTCTCGACTATGGTCTGAGTTGACCAAGCGTGGTGATCAAGCTCATTCCTTCTCCTCTGTGTGAGAAGTGGTCTTGCCCAATATTCAGGACATTACAGGCAAAAAAAACAAACACATACTGAGGTCTGTATCTACTTTCTAGTCTACGGTTAGACTGCAACTGATTTCTAGTATTTTACGAGTACATGAAGCGACACCCCTTAAATATTAAGACTGGTAAAGTTGTCTACCACTATAATAATACAGATTTAATTTAGTCCTAAACACGAACACTGAAACAAAGTCATATAGTTTCTGCAAACCTCTCAACCCTTAACTGACAACTTAATCCCGAAACCGTCAGCCAATGGTATAAGCAACAACATGAAGTGTCGACTTAACCGTCACAATCTTCATAAACCGTGGCGGCACCCAGAAAGAAATCTTTTAGCGGCCATAAAAAAATGATGTCGTCAAAATAAACGGTCGGTCTTACCAGCGACGTGGAGTGAAGAAGATAGGTGGATGTGCTCCAAGTTACTGCTCAACGCGACTTCGTTGTATACGTCTATAATGAGAGGTTGTGGCCAAAATCAAATTGGCATACTTGAGCTTATTTTTAACCGACTTTTCAAAAAAGAGGTTCTAGAGTGTTCTTCATTTCGTACACTAACTTATTGCCGTCTATTTTTATGTTTTCAGCAAATTTAAGACAATGATCATTTTACACAAGCAGCCAGACCCCAAAATTTTGGCAACGGACACTCGAATAAAACCACATAATTGGATTTGCAACTAATCTCAGAAAATTGAAATTCTGACATGTAATTTAAGTTACTAAAAACAGACATTACTAATTTAAGTACTTGTCTAAAGCTGCTTGAATGACTCATGACCCCTCACCGTATCTCGCTTTACATTGCCGGCAATATGCACACTATGCGCATATCATAGTATTACGAGTCTAGCCCCTTAACAGATCTCCCCTATTTCTATAATCCGACCCCCGCCACCGTTAACGTACAAGTCCTCCACCGAAGCATAACTTTATTACAAGCTTCAGACAGTAAAAATAATGAAAACAAGCGTAAAATAGTATTTATTGCTGCAAAATCATATCGTAGAAAATTGTGTAAAGATATAAAAGCCAGTGAAATGGTTAGTACGGGTGTTGTGTTGGTACTTGTTAGGTTAGTTTACTGAAGGTCAAGTGTGAATGTAATGGCGATGAGATTGGTAAATGTTTTTTTGTTTGAATTTAAAATCACGAGAACTAATATGTGTACACTAAGCAAACACAAAAACCACTATCTCGAGGAATGGCAATAGTAATTTTAAGAAAAGAAAAGACTTATTTCCTAATAGTTTAGGATTTGGAAAAAATCTCATTGGATGCCCTCTACCCTGGGGAGAGCGGAGGGGTCTTTCAGATTCGTACTAGTGTAAACCACACCGGTGTTCCCTCGCACACTTGAGTCGAGTAACCAAGGAGTTTCTTGCCGGTTCTTCTCCATAGGAAACGACCAACCCGAAATGTGCACCTTTTTGTAGACGTTTTATAAGTGCCCATCTAGGCCTATGTGAAATAAAATATTTTGATTTTGATGTTGATTTTGATTTCGGAGAGCAGTGGGATCTAATTCGACTTCCGCTGATAAACATCTTGTTTTTTTTTTGGAGTGGAAATCATGAATCAATCAAATCAAGTGGAATCATCCTGCTCTGGGCTGAACGGAAGGGAGTGTCAGATTTGTACTGACTAAAACCCATCCATGTCCATCCTTCTTTGCCCTTTGTGTTCCAGGGTTGCGGTATCTCTTTCGAACAGTCCCGCAGCCTAAGCTCTGCCCTTACCTTTCAGAAAATACGGTGTGATGTTACGATGTTACTTCAATATAGCAAAGAAATAGCTATGATTTGACTTGTCGCTATTGCCATGTGAAACAGGGCGGGGCTGAGAGTAAACAATGAAATAACTGGACGTTGAACCCGATCACCAAATAAAGCCCTCGACATACAAATACCGACTCTTACTTGTCTACTTTTGCTACCGCAATACCACCCTAAATATCTCACACATAATAATCTACCTCTAATGAAAAACCGTAAAAACAATCACGTAATTTCGCACGGCCAGCCCAACTCACAACACAATGCCATTCTTCTTCCTGCTGCGGATGACATGACAGCGAGGAGGCCGACCTTCACATCTTGGCCACGGACTACACGCTCACGCAACACGCAGCTTGCGACAATGACTCCGAAAAAAAATTTGTCAGTTTAAGAATATAAAAACTCAAAAGATTCAGTTGTGTGTTTTTTATTCTTAAACTGTCAAAATTCATTTTTTATTAGGTACTCAATTTGTTAGCTTGGTTGTTTATTTTATAGTGCATGATGTGGTCTCCTGTAGTTGAAGGAGTACACCTACGAAATACTTTGGAGATCCTAAATAAATATATAAATTATTAATCTCTTAGGCACCTGTCCGTCCACTGGTGATTAGCGAGAGTAAAGCTATCTACTAAAACGAACGGCGACTGACGATTCCTAGCTGATATGCGTCTGCACCTAGCTAGTCTCTCAGCGACTGTTCTACCAATCAAGTGAACGACAATGAGCGAGCCCTCTTTTGATAGTTCTTCTCGCTGCGACAATCAAAAACTAATCGGTGGTGTCAACAGTCACTGAACAAGGATTTATGAGCTGCAATGATTTGTACGAGTACGTACCATGAGAAACGGCTAAGTGTAAATGAACGGTGGCAACGCCCGTCTTCGAGCAATCTTGTTCGGCCTCATGGTTCGACTTAATTGAAACTATTTATAGTGTAATAAATGCATCAGATGCACGAATTCGAGCACCCGAATTCGGGCTAGCGACCAACTCCGAAGAAACAAGTGAAGCGCGCGCGTTTCCAATATCGCTGGCCGCGTCGCCCGACACCGTGCATGAAGCCTAACAGTATATTAATTATGACGAGACAAAGTTTTCGCCCCGATATAATTAAATCAGAATAATTATAACAATGAAAACACATTTTCCGGTACAATTGTTTTAAAGCGATATTTTAATGCACATTGGAAAGCTTTTAGTTTTGAAATGAGAAGATAGAAATCTTATAAAACAAAACCAATTTAAAAAAAAACAACTTTCTAACGTCAAGGGTAAGATTTAATTTTATGACACTATTCTTACAACCTTACTGCGCGGGAGTAGTTTGTACTGCCGTAGAAAGTTTACAGGCTGATCCATTTTCAGCTTGCTGACCACTGACTCGTTGGTCAAGTGATCGCACGCGCTTTCACTGACCGTGAGGTCAGTTCCTAGGTCAGGTAAATTGTACAAGAATTTCCCCTGACTGCCATCGGATTTAAACATAACTGTAGTATACAACATTAGTTTTAGTATATGCGAAACCTGATACACGTGTCTAGTATTTTTATGTAAAGAATCTATGTACAAAATTTCAAAACTGTATCATGAAAAATCACAAAGTTATAAGCTTGTTCTGTTATCTAGTTGTCCGCACAAAATCGTGGTCACCACGCAGCGCGCGTCTCCAGCGTCGTCTTGAGCTCATTGATAATAATAATTTGGCAGTAGGTAGCTAAATTATTGCGATAGGTACTTAAAGTAGCTCGGTGTCCAACTTTTAACTTTTTTAAATATTTTTGGAAAAAAATATAACATGGTTTAAAAATTATTGGAATCGATTCAGTTACTTATTCTTAACAAACTATATTCAGGTTTCGCATATACTAAAAATAATGTTGTAGAAACACCTCTACCTAACCTTACGAGTAAACCGGCGTGATGTCATATTATGCGTTCCAACACCATCATCATCTGCCTGCCTTTTCCCAACTATGTTGGCGTCGGCTTCCAGTCTAACCGGACACAGCTGAATACCAGTATTTTACATGGAGCGACTGTCTATATAACGTCCACAACCCAGTTAGTACTGGGTAATATGATGCCCCTTGGTAAGACTGGTTGTCAGACTTTCGGGCCACTGATGACCCGTAACGACTGTCAAAGGTTTAAAATTCCAGCCGGGACCAACGGCTTAACGTGCTTTCCGAGGCACGGAGGAAACTTGGTATGTTAAGGGTGTTTACCCATCCACGGACCAACCTAGGCAAGTGCGGCTTAAACTGAAGATGGGTCAATCGAGAGCGGCTATTATTATTTAGCCTCAAGCTCCACATTATGCTTTCCAACACCATTGCATACTAACTAGCCCCGTATTTATACAAGCCTCGCCTAATATCCATAAACAACACAAGCTGTTAGGAGCTAAATTATGTCGTTATTCAATACCATGCACGCTAAGATCCTCTGATTACCTGGATCACATGATGCATGGCTAGATTTGCTGCCTTCTGATATATGGTGTGCTGGCTTTTACGTATTCAATTTTAGTTGTCGTGAATTTATAGGAGGACTTGTGTGCTTGCTGTTTTAGAATGTGGCAATACTGCTTCGTGGAAATAGGTGTAAAGTTAGCATTATTGGATGAACATAACATACATAAAATCACGCTTGTAATCCCCGAAAGGTTGGGCAGAGGTTACCTTATAGTAAGTCCCATGTAATAGGGGGCGAGTCTATTGCCATCATCCTCTATACTCTATACGCTCAGCAGTTGCGCTTGCGACCACTAAACCAACGAGGCATTCCATTCTTGGATAAACAAAACAAAACCCTGTACTAACAAAAACCTGTACTCATCATCTGCCTAGCCTTTTAATAACTATGTTAGAATCGGTTTCCAGTGTAACCTAAATAAATTACACAATATAATGCGCCTGGATTCGAACCCACTCGTAAGTCGGTTGTGCCACCACTGGACCACTGCTGCTCTCCCAATGTTATAGAAAACCACTGAAAATAAACACGTCCCTGACACACAAACCGACCTATTTTAAAACCTAATAAAATAAAACACCCCTATCCCGTTATAACCCACATCTCACGCCTCACATAGACTTCCATATCCAGCGAGCCTATCAAAATAAAACTTTCAGAGCCGCTAAACACAATTTCAGCTGAGGATATTATTCCCATGGGATTTCTATGGGCACAGTGAGATCCCCTGGCGTCCATTAAGTCTATCGCTTTGTAGATCTCTCGCGACATTAAGAGAATATATTTCCAATTGGTTAGAAGGGGCGGGGCTGACAGAAATGTAAGGTGACCATGGATTTTCTGTAAAATTTTGGGAAGAAAAGATTTTTGTTACCGATAAAACTGAATATTATGAAAGGTTATTTAATGCTCTTCCTCTCTTAATAGGACTCAAACTTAACCATAACTGGTGAAATATGGGTGTACTATTATAGCCTCTGTATTTTAAAACAAAAACATTCTCTCAAAAATATTTCATTATTCAATTCAGCCCAAAAATGCCTATAAAAATAGCGTACAGGGTACGCTATTTTTATAGGCATTTTATTATAAAAATGCAATAAGTTGTAACACCAATTGCTCAATATAGGCAAATGTGAGGCGGTGGGAAATAACTAGCTCTCTCCATCTCCATTCGCAGCTTACACCACAGGGCCTAGGCAAAGAATCGTGTATCAGCGAGTCATTGTAGTAATACGAAACGCTTTGAAAGTGACTTTTACTTGACAAGACCTTCTATTCAGCAAGGGAAGAATAGTGCAACAGAAAATTCATTCTATCGTCGGATGAGAAGAGGTTACATCGTTATATGGTTGAAGTTCCACGGTTCAGAACAAATCGGTTCAGAACAAGTCTGTGGAATTCACTGCCGACTTCTCTGTTCCCTGATCATTATAATCTGAATCTATTCAGAGTTCGAGTGAATCGGATTCTTCTAGGCAAGCGTGCTCCACCCTAGGCCGCATCATCGTTCACATCAGGCGAGTTGCGGCCAAACGCAAGCCTATTTAGTATAGAAAAAAACGCTACGTTAGAATAGTTCAACCTGTGATTCCCACTCAGGTATTCATTACAAGGTTTTTGTGTTAGACTACAATCGGGTCTGCCTGTTTCGGCAGATGCCGTACGGTAAAATCGAATGTATACTTTTCCGCCCAGCTGCACGTAATCGGGGCGAATCAGGTAGCCCAGAACTTGTGTAGCACAGCACACCTTATGCTCAACTGTAGACACGAACTTGTCCCATCTGCAGTCAGAGTTTTTATTTTTATTTTGACGTCTACAACTATAAAAACTTAACTTAAGCTCTTTACGAACTTCTTAAAATGCCATCATCCATTTCTAAATTAAAGCTTTTAGTAAATTAAGTTTTTATAGCTTTCTTTATCTTCTAAAGTTGTTGGCACTGGCTACTTAAGTTATTAACTAGTATCTAAAACTTAAGGCTATTATAATAGGTATTTGCTTTATTTAACTTAGTAAATAATTTATTATTAAAATTAGCGACCCGCCTCAGCTTCGCACGGGTGCAATATAGATAATATACATATTATAAACCTTCCTCTTAAATCATTCTATTTATTGCTGAAAAATGCATTGAAATCCGTTGCGTAGTTTAAAAGATCTAAGCGTACAGACAGCGGGAGCGATTTTGTTTTATACTATGTAAAGATATTGTAAAGAGTTATTGAAGTCTATGACGTTGATCAAAGGATGATCAATTGATTGCTTTATAATTTTCTAATTAATTTTAAAACTTTGTGTGTAGCTGTGCTGTTTAAAATTCGATGTAAAATTATTTTATATTTTTAGTTTAGGATTTGCCGAATACGCTCGCCCCAATAACACAGGCGTTAAACATGACTGGTGACATGAAGGCATACTCTACAGATACACCTCTGCCTAACCCTTCGGGAAATTCGAGCTTGATATTATGTTATAGGCACTTATAGGTCATGACTCCTAAAGACGCACCCTCCAAGAAAAATTTGTAAAGTTTTACCAAAGTATTATAAGCACTCCAAATTTTTGAACTCTTAAGTCAAGTCTACAAGCAAAATTCCTTCATTTTAAAAGAAAAACTTTATCCTTTGAGGTGTTTTGACTACAGACTAAGAGGTTGTGAAGTCCAATAAGAAGCCTAAGGGTCTACCTATGTTAAATAAACACTAGAACTAAACAGAGGTTGAATACAGTATTGGAGGACAGAAGGCATACTCTGTACAATAAAACCGAATAAAGGAAAGCCTAAAGCCTGGCCTTCAGAGGCCCAGTAGCTGGCGGACAGTGAAGGTCAGTTGCTGTCGGTCAGCTACTTCAATTTTTTTTTGTTTCTATTGGCCACTGACCTTCCCCCACTTCCACAAGGACTCACTCGCTCCATACGAACGCAACTCAATGGATCATTTACCTGGCCAGAACTAGTAACACAGTAGCTGTGTACTGCTGTCTCCTATGCAGACCCAGTAATGAGAACACGTCGGGAAAGTGACAGTACTGTATAGACAGCAGAATGTACAGTTGCTGACTACTGGGTGGTCAAAAACTGGGCCTGTGAAAACCAGGCTTAAGGCCTAGACAAACTGACATTCTTACAGCGATAACTACAAGCGAATAATCAAAATTGACATAAGCTGTCGAGAAGCCGAAAGCTTACGTCAAATATTTTGAAAGGCGTCGTAGAAATTCGTAAGGATTTGAAATCGATTATCACTTGTTTCGACCTGAGAATATATCATAGGCAGCCTATAAGCTTACAACTATCGCTTTGTATTGTCGTGTAATGCTGACGTGTGAATATACTCACGGAACTGTCTTTCTATAGGGTTTTTTTTTGTTCTATAGACATGAAATGTTCTTATATACTGTTTCATCATAAGAAATACGGTAGATGCATCTTTGAGTCAGAGGTTCACAATAATACGCATATCAACTGCAGAAAATTTCCTCAGCAGAGGGTCACAAATGGATCACAAAGGTACGTACTTTATCAAATCCTGTACAATGAGCACTGTGAACTAGTCCTTCTGTTTTTTTTTTTTTGGTCGTACACCTAAGCTCTAAATCCCTAAAAGTGGATTGTGTTTAACTACACTCCGTTAGGTGACCCATATTTTTCTGCGTTGTATAAGTAACCCAGATTTTAGAGCCCATACTTTTTTGTACAATTCTGTGTTTACGTTATAAAGATTTTTTCGCCAGCCGACCCATTTTTCGAGGGTATTCAAATATTTTTGTAGGCGCTAAAATTGCAAATAATGGTTCGTAGCTATTTATTTTATTAAAAAGGTCTTATTACGAGTGTTTATACCTAATGTTGTTTAGTAATTTGGATAGAGTGCTCGACAGGTATTTAGAAGTATTTTTAGAGTGCTATGAGCTAGGTATTCTTGTGACCATTTGAGTAGGAGTGGTGGTAGGAGCTCGTGGCTAAATAATAACAGCCGCTCGGGTCGATCTTTAGGTTAAGCAGTGCTTGCCTAGGTTGGTCTGTGAATGGGTGACCGATTACATACCGAGTTTCCTCCGAAAATGTTCTCTGATAACTTTTTAGACCTATGTATGTAGGACCTGTTTATGCGTATAAAGTTTCATTAAAATCAGTTCAGTCATTTCGAAAAAAAAGGACTTGAAAGTTTGAATGAAATGTCGTAAGTCGTAAATGCTCTTAAGTCCCAGTGAAAACATTACAAGGCAGACTGGATTTGACAGAAGCAGGTCATGAATATCTTTTCTTAAAACAATATCATTTCGATTGTGAATATGGTATAACGAAATAGACGCCTCCATGAAAGATTGGTTCACAAACTGCTACCAGATGGGAGAAATGGAAGGATTGAAGCCTCTGCCAAACTTTGGGACAATATGAGGTATTGTATCTGGTCAAGGTTAGCCTAAAGAAACCATGACTTAACATATGCACGATGGGTTGACGATATCGTCAAAGTTATGGGAAATCACCCGGATGAACCGGGAAGTATGGCAGAAAAAGGGAACAAGATCATCATCTGCCTGCTTTTTCCCAACTATGCTGGGGTCGGCTTCCAGTCTAACTGGTTGCAGCTGAATACCAAACCAGTATTCAGCTGCAACCAGTTTTATTGTGTTTTTTTTTAATGTATTTTACATTAGTGTGACTGCCTATCTGACCTCCACAACCCAGTTAGTACAGCATAATACGATACACCTTGGTAAGACTGGTTGTCAGACTTTTTGGGCCACTGACTACTGTAACGACTGTCAAAGATCTACAGATGACGGCCGGGACCAACGGCTTAACGTGCTTTCCGAGGCACTGAGGAAACTCGGTATGTAATGGGCGGTCACCCATCCACAGACCAATCTAGGCAAGCACGTCTTAACTATCTCACCACAGGTTAATATCAACATACCTAATTACGCAGGTGATGCGTACCACGGCTCTCATGCAATTATAATCTTGATTGCGTTGCGTGATCGACCACTTACCAATGTGTTGAAGTAGTTATCGTGCTAATTACCTATATTGCTCGTATTGGACTTAATGATAGTATTAACTGAGGCATTGAAGAAGAGACAATGGAGAATTAGGATATATATTTGTCGGATAGGTCAGGATTTATTCCGTTAGGCTCGTACATCATGTAAGCAGACAAGAAAACACACTGGGTGCGATATACTGTTTCTAGCCAAACTAACGAATTACTTAAGATTACAAATTAACACAATAACATGGGACACAATGAATCGGGTACAGTTTGGAGACGTCTCAACTTCGCCGCGATCAGACATTGACTGTCGCCCTAGCTTCGAGCTGGACATCAGCGCTCTGTAGAAGCATGCTGTGTTGTGACTGGTAAGTAGGTCGCGCGATGTCACCACTGCATACTGGCGCTCTTTCCAATTCATATTATGTCCGTACTAACGACCGGATCCGACATATTTAATAGATATAAGATGGAAATATTGGAGAAAAGTTCGGAAGGAGTAGACAAGATTTTTGAAGCGACTGCCCGTCCGACCTCCACAACCCAGTTAATACTGGGTAATACGCAAGACTTACAGGCCACTAACTACCTGTGTCGAAGATCTATAAATTTATGACAACCGGGCTCAACGGCTTAACGTGCTTTCCGATGCACGAAAGCAACTCAGTATGTGGCCACCTATCCACGGACTAACCTAGGCAAGTGTGGTTTAACCTGAAAATCGACCCGAGCCCCTCGAGTTAAGGATTATAGAGATAACTCCTAATTAGGACTCACGGCCTTGCTTACTGGCTCAGCATGACGTAAGACTACATCGAAAGTCAGAAAGTACGTTAACTTAGCACAGACTAAAGGCACACAATCGTCAACATAAAAACGAAAAAGGTGTAAAAAAGCAGGAATTTCTGCCACAAGGCTGCTCCAAATAGAACATAGTTTTACAAAATTGTCAGACAACTAATGCCAGACGCTGCTAGATTTTTTTGTGTCTAGGTGTATTCGAATTATTTAGGAAAACAACGATGTTTGTTCTGAAATTTGCTTTTGTTGCGGCTCGTCTTGCTTCTGGAAGATATCGCTATTAACGATAAGACCGCCATTGTACCTATAGTTTTAAAAAGATTGTCAAAGACCTATGTACCAATTTTGGTATACCTTCCTATACTATAATCATCATCATCCACAGCCCGAACTCACCCACTGCTGTGTATAGGCCTCTCTTTTCTCGTACCAATCCCCACGGTCCTGTGCCAGCCTCATCCAGGTTTTTTCCCCGATGGCAACTATAATAAAGGGTGTAAATAGACCCTTAACATAGCCGAAAGGCACTTGTTCTCCCCGTCTTTGCGATATTTTTTTTGTTCTAGGCCATACCTTAGAACTTTCTAGTTACGGAGATATTGGGGGTCAAAGTTTTTTTTTTAAATACATGTTTTTAATGTAAGATATTTACTTAACACACCTCCACGACCCCCGTACTATTCAAATACGGGGGTCGGGGGGTTGTCCATCCATCAGCACAATGCTTTGAGTGCTTTCCATCGAGTCCTACCGTAAAACGTGATTTTACACCCCCAAAAAAAAGTCGTTTCCCAGCAATATGTTACTTAGTTTGATGTACAGAATGCTTGGTTGGCGGCTATGTGAAGGGTCTGTTAACACCCTGTATATCTTTCCAAACACGTTTTCCTCCTTACAAAAGAAAATATAATAAACTCTGACCAGGACTTATCCCAAATCTTCTCTGTCTCATGCTCACCACACGATCGGATACAACATTCGCAGGAACAATCTCATTAGCCCTGAATTTCGTGGCCCTCCCATCGGAAGATTTATATTGTTATGCCCGAGTCTTAAGCCGGTGTAATGTAGGGATATTTGCATTTTATCTCCGTTCAATCGATGAGTGATTAGTTTTGCGGCTTTTGTGGGTGAAGCCTTGCTATATAAATAGGTTATTATATGTCAATCTTGACAAAACTTTCATAGACAAGTTACATCCGGCCTATACTCATCTAAGCATTAGGCAGCTGTACCGAATAAAAACGTCAATAATATTATGTGTGTATAAAGTACACACATAATATCACGCCTTGTAATACCAGAAGGGTTAGGCAGAGGTGTACCTAACAAGTATACCCACATTTCGCCAGTTATGATTGAGTCCCATGTAATAGGAAGCGAGCCTATTGCCATCAACAGGGTACAAATTCAGAAGTGGCTTCTACTGAGAAATTCCTGATAAAAAAATCCAATAAGATTTTGTCCGAACTGGGAATTGAACCCAGGAACTTATCCTCAGCAGTCGCGCTTGCGACCACTAGACCAACGAGGCAGTCACATATCAAATGTGTATAAGTGTGTACATTTTTATAGTATCAATAAAATACCAGTTTCATGTTTAATGCAAACTGTGACTATTATAACAGATCTAACTAAAAATCATAATTTCAAACCAAAGCCAATCCCTGAAAACAATTAAGGCTATTCCACAAATAATCATTAAAAGGCTACAGAAAGCGTTTAACTACCCAAAACCCTTCAGCACCCTATAACAAAATCATTTCAATAAGTAGCCCCCAAAAATTTCCCTGAAATCAAATTTAATTACACCACTAGGCAAAATCCCGGAGCGCTTAACGTCGCTTTCAAATAACCTTTAAATTATAACATCTTAAAGCTTGTAATTTAAACGGTTGTAACATTTCACTCGACGATAATCACTGGCTTGGTCGAAATTAAATCGTAGGTCGCAATCAATTACGGCCGTCCAAGGGTAGAGCCGGGCTTTTTCATAGACATTATCTCTTTTACTTCGGGCTTAAGCACCATGCACACTGGTATCCGCGACCATGGTCGTAGGCAAATGAATTTTGTTAAAATAAAATAAAAAACTGAGTGACAAAATTTGTTGGCATTTGATTGTAGCAGCTTAGCTGCAGCAGCAGAGGATAATGAATTGATTTGTTTTCAAGAAAATTACTCATTATCTTATTTTGTTTTGACTTTTTAAATTACTTGGGCTTGATGTCTACGCTATGCGGTCAGTGGCGTTTTCTAAGTCCTGTAATGCGCAATTATAGGGACATTTTACAATGTCTCCAGTATGTACTCCAATGTACTCCAGCAGAGCGTCCAAAATGTCCAGTGGGTCATGGTCTGGTCAGAAGCTCACTCAGTTACACACAATTTTGAATAGCACTGAATTTAAAATCAGATGTCTAATTGAGTACATTTAAAATACAGGTCTACATGAGTTTATTTTTGAACTGCAACTATTCATAAGCTGTTGAAGGAGATAATAAAACCATTTCCGGATTCTTGAAAAATATTTATTAATGACCAACAAAGCAACGGCGTTGGTCACACCATCCAGTGTAAAACCTTCTTAAGGCGCGTCCTTCAGCTCGCGAACTTAAAATGTTTCGTTTTAAAGCAGCGATCCCAGTTTATGGCAATTTAAATGGCACAGAAATTGATAGGCTATCTAAATGGAGTTTAGATGGATTTGTTTCAGTTTTTTCTTTTACGATTTCAGCGAGAATCAATCTTTTTCAGAATACTTGGGATAATGTTATCTCTATTCTTATAGATGAGAATATTATACCCTTGAATACAAAGTTTATACACTCTTTTTACTCATGTTTGCTGAAATGAAAAAGTTTTTTTTGTTTTTATTTTCACTTAGACATTGAGCTTTGGCGTTTCATCCCAGTGGGCTTAGACAACACTACTTTTCTAGACGAATTCTTATAAAAGTCAATGAAATGTATTAGATTGTCGAAGGCAGGCTAAGAATTGAGTTCTTAATATAAGTCTCATATGATCATGTACGTGCATGCTCATGTATCTCTTATTATAGGAATATTCGATACGTGCAGGCATTGAACCTGCAACACAAAGCAAAGGAAAGGTTGAGGCGCTTCGTTATGGCTATACATTTTCATTTTACAAATGTATGTGATGAGGAGGGACGAATCGCATGTAGTAACTAAAAGAGTAATGAATATACATGTTGATGGATGGAGAGCGAGAGGAAGACCAAGGAAACGATGGATGGATAGTGTGAAGAATGATATGAAAGAAAAAAGAGTACAGTCACGAGCACCAATATGTATACACTTTCCTAAATATAAAAATAATTTTCGCGAAAAAAAACGATTGCAACTTGGAAATAGGATCTTTTTCATAAAAATACGCCGACCTCAAGTAACATGGGACAAGAGCAGATCATGATGATGATGTATACGGGAAATAACAAAGGTACCGTTTATTTTGCTGCTCGCTGTGGCAAAATGTGTAAAAAGCCTTTATCCAAAATAAAAGCAGTTGGGAGAAAAGACAAAAGCCTCTCAACTCGACAATGTCTCCTAGGCCCAAGTAAATGTAACTAGATTCAGCTAAATTCAAAAAGGGAAAACCACAGATATAGATAGACCTAGATAACGCGAGAGCAACTACTTCGCGTGCCATATTATTATGTAGCTTACGTACAAAAATCGTAAGTGGCCAATTTCGAACTCAGTCTGCATCGGAGCATAGCGCTAGTCGGACGTCAGTGGGCGTCATGGCGGGGGGTAGGACGAGGGGGGCGGCGTCTTTGAATTGATTTGATTTTCCCATCACTAAATAGTGCTTGTGACGTCATAATAGGTAGTCAAAAAATGGCACGCTTGGTTTTCATACAGATCGTGATACTTGCGTTATCTAGGTCTATCTATATCTGTGGGGAAAACAATTTAACGAAAAATGGGGACGAAACGAACCTTTGCAGTATTTGTTGTCGGGTCTAAACAGATTATCCGTGTCATTACTACAAAACATTTAGTTCGCAACTTTGTTATTTAATTGCGAAGTTCATCTCGGGGACCGGGTGAAGATTTTCACTTATTTTGCTTGAAGGTAGGCGCTGATCACAGATATAGATATATCTAGATCAATTTCATTCTGTTAATTTTGTTCTAATATTTGTACGCCTTTGACGGCTATAGACAGACCGCTTTAATGAGACCTCTGCCTTGCCTCATCAAAGGCACACAAAATCCAAACAATATCCCACAGGTTATTTGCTACAAAATAAGCATAATCCACGTAGGTATTACGATACGAATTGAACCAATACGTGATCAACCTTCAAATATTCCATTTAAATTGATACCTTTTTGAGAACTCATTACAGCGGTCGGTCTATAAATAAAGAGGTCTCTGAACAAATTAATTATTAATGAATCACATTGTTATTATTTACACCTATGTATGTTTAGCAAAGAAAAAGCTTTGACTTTGACGCAAGTATCACGATCCGTATGAAATGCACGAGCGTGTCATTTTTTGACTACCTCCTATGACGTCATTAGCACTATTAAGTTACTATACAGACAAGTTACCTGAAAAATAGACTTACGTTGTTCTTTAAATGTCTAGAATTAAGTTCTTGAGCTGTAACGCTGTTGTTTTAAACTAAAAAGACTTTCTTCGAAAGAAAACCGTCTTCCAAAAAAAGACTAAAATAACTTGACTTTCGGAAGTCGGTGACTGTTTGTTTCATTGACTAAAAAAACATACATTTTAATAGGCTTTTAAATATTGTTTCTGCATGTGATTATTTTATTTAATATGTAATGTTCAACACAATATAAATTGTTAATGAATATATATATATATATAGCTAGCCCATATTGTCCCACTGCTGGGCAAAGGCCTCCCTCCACTCCTTCCAAAGCTCGCGCTTCTGTGCTACTTCTTTCCAATTCTCAAGGAAGACATCCAGGTCGTCCCGCCATCTCCTTCGTGGTCTACCGCGACCCCGTGTCACTGTTTCAGGGCACCAATCCTGAGCTTTACGGGCCCACAGTTCGTTCGGCATACGACAGACATGTCCTGCCCAGTCCCATTTAAGTTGGGCAGCCTTTTGAGCCACGTCAACGATTTGCGTTTTGTTAATGAATAAATAAAAAATACAACCGAATTGAGAACCTCCTGATTTTTAAGAAAGACGTTTAAAAATTAGCTTACGACAGTCGAAGTGACAGACACGCGAAGTGGTGCTCTTGCGTTATCTAGATATATCTATGTATATCTGTGGCGCTGACTAAACAGTTCCTTTTCATTTACTGAACGAAAATTAATAAACAATTTAGAGAGCTGAAGTTTTGATATCATCTTTGTCAAAGAAAATATTGTGAATTGTATTTTTGTTGTATAAGGCTTTGTACCACACGGCGACGCAAAATGAGTTGTGCCACACAGGACACGTGTGGTATAAACAGGACTTTAGTATGAAACCGAATACAACGTAAATTCCGCGACTCATTTTACGCGACTCACAGCTCAAAAAATTACGCTCGTTTGGCCTCAGCCTAAAACAGGCGAGTCGCTGACAGCGTTTTTGAATATAAAAAATTCTAACATTCTTGGTTTTTTTTTTCGTTTGTTTGTAACATCTTTCTAACGTTTATCAAAGATGAAAGGTACACTATTTACGAGTGACCTAAGATACGATATTTTAAGCCACAAAAATACAGTGTTGCTTATACCGCGGAGAGCAGTGAGATATTCTAAACAAATGTATATGTTTCAACAACTTTGTATATTACTATCCTTATACTTCAAAGAATTGTGTAGGAATTCAATAATCTATACTTAATATTATAAAGCTGAAGAGTTTGTTTGTTTGTTTGCTTGAACGCGCTAATCTCAGGAACAACTGGTTCGAATTGAAAAATTATTTTAGTGTTTGATAGCCCATTTATCGAGGAAGGCTATAGGCTACATAACATCACGCTACGACCAATAGGAGCGAAGCATTTATGAAAAAGATTGCAAAAACGGGGAAAATCCAAACGCAGACGAAGTTGCGCGGGTCATCTAGTTGAAAATAAAGATACAGCCTATTCACGTATAAGAGCAACTCGGGCAAAGTGATATTGGGTTTTTCCGTCAGGAATTTCTTAGTAGATTTGTGCCGGGTTGATGGCAATGGGCTCGCCCCCTATTACAAGGGACTTAAACATAACGGGGGAAAGGTGGGTGTACTATTAGGTACGCCTCTGCCTAACCCTTTGGCGATTACAATATTATGTTATGTTATGAGCTACTTTTTCACGTTACACATCCTATCTTTGCTGCTCACAGAGACACAAAGTTTTGTATAAAAACTACATACCGATTAATTTCTGCCACGATGCTGTTCCGGTTTGGAGAATCAACGCCGGTGGAACTGCAGACAAATGTGTCATACCAAGTTTGTCTCCAAGTTCCTGTGAGTCAAGCGACAACTTTGTTTGGAGCTTTCATCACATGAAAATAGACGGTGCAAGTAGCGATGCATATAAATGTAGTTAGGTACAGACGCCCGCAACAAACTACTACAATCTGTCAAATTTTCTACCTTATCGCTAAAGCATTAGGTTCAAGATTGATTGGGAAAATTTGACAGTTTTGGGTAGCCTGATGTGCTGGGCGTCTATACATACAATTGGTGCATCCTGGATAGTTAGCCCCACTACCAGCTTGTGAATATTTTGCCGCTTGTGATTGTTTTTCCAACGGCATGACTATCCGCACATAGTTTATTCTGGAATGATTTTTCTCTTCTAGAAGATACTGTTTCCCGTGGCTTCGCCTATGTGAATGTTGTAAATTATTCCTCGGGAATGTACTACCCTCTGGTAGTAAGTCCGTTGATGTCTCTACATCAACATCCATTCAGCGATTAATGCGTGTAAAGACAACGAACAAACCGACATACAGACTGAGTTATTTCCGAATTTACAATATTAGAATGGATTACGAATAAACATAACATCACGCCTGTAAACCCCGAAGGGTTAGACAGAGGTGTACCTAATAGTACACCCAGATATCACCAGTTATGTTCAAGACGCAGTTTGGATTACGAATTCTGAGTCAGTAACCACCTTTACGATCTATTTCTTTCCGAGATGAATAAAGATGGAAACAGCG
Source organism: Noctua fimbriata (assembly GCA_905163415.1). Lineage (NCBI taxonomy): Eukaryota > Metazoa > Arthropoda > Insecta > Lepidoptera > Noctuidae > Noctua > Noctua fimbriata. Next base: position 1,766,931 of record LR990939.1, on the reverse strand, counting down.
TTTAAGTGAGGCCGGATGAATACAAGATTTGTGACCTAATAACAAGGATCGAGTCAAGTAATTGGGTCGTCCTATTGTTTTAAAATGTTCTAAAGGATACGTTCAAGGACCAAGGGTCTCTCTTTGTTTAACAAAACATAACTTCACGCCTGTTAACCCCGAGGGATTAGGCAGAGGCTTACCTTATTACACACATTTTGACAGCTACGTTTAAGTCCTACGTAATAGGGGAGTGCCTATTGCCCTCATGCTCTGCCCTAGTACGTGTACCCACTAGAGTCTAGTTTTTTTTTCGTTTGATAAATGTCCACACTTTTTTTTTTGGATGGGAAATCTTCAAATGAGCCCCCCGCTCTGGGCGGAGCGGAAGGGAGTGTTAGACTTGTACTGACTAAAACCCATCCATGTTCCTTCTTTGCCCTTTGTGTTCCAGGGCCGCGGTATCTCTTTCGAACAGTCCCGCAGCCCTGGCAGAATTAATGTCTACCCTGGGTCAGAGTTTTTATGCCGCCCATGGGCATCTGACTTCGTTTTACATGCCGTCGAGAAATATCTCTTAGGCATGCTGGTTCGGTGTTTTTTTTTGTTCTTTCTTTACCGAAGCAAGTGTTAATTTATAGGGTCTAGTGACTAGACACTGACGACGAAGGTTCCTTACAACATAGCTGGAAAATTTCTAACGGACTGTTCCTAAATCTCTGACTCTTCTTTCGACCGTAAAAGCGATACCCTTGGCCGTAAATACTATGTTCTATGTGGTGTAGTGGCTAATACCTCGTTTTTCTAGTGATCGCAAGCACTTCTGCTGAACGTGAGGGTTCGATTCTCAAGTCGGGAAAATGATTACTGGTATTTTTCATAAGGAATTTCCCAGTATCAGACAGGAATCAGGATTTGTCATGAAATGTGGGTATACTATAGTTACACCTCTGCCTAACTCTTCGGGGATTACAGGCGTGATGTTAAGTTATAAATGTAATAGTTTTTTATCAGCACCTCCCCACTTCATGTTACATGTAAAGCACTTGGGGTACCGGTGGGCGCGGCGGGTGTTACTCTGACGCCGGCCCGCGCTGTAGTGGCACTCCGCTCTCGATGGCTCTGATACACGCAACCTGCATGGGAAGTGACTGTGATTCTTGTGGGTACGGGGACTAGATTTTTTTATTACATTTAAAGATATTGGGCCACTCTTTTCGCTTTGAGAGTTGTATGGGCAAATCATCATCTGCCTGCCTTTTCCAAACTATGTTGAGATCGGCTTCCAGTCTAACCGGATGCATCTGAATACCAGTATTTTACATGGAGTGACTGCCTATCTGACCTCCATAACCCAGTTAGTATTGCGTAATACGATACCCCCTGGTAAGACTAGTTGTCTGACTTTCAGGTCACTGACTGCCTGTAACGACTGTTAAAGATGTACAAATGACAGCCGGGATCAACGGCTTCACGTGCTTTCGTCGAGAGGTTTCACCTTAGTCAGACAAATTATCAAATAAAATAGATTGTCACTTCTATCAAAGATACCTTCGACTTGGTTTAAGGAATTCCCTATAATTTTTCTATGCGTGCACTGAGACACTACTGTTTTATCAACGCCCAGGCGTAATCTAGGCATTTTATTTCCTTGATTTAATTATCATGGTGTCCTCAAAGCGCCATGGTGACCGTAGCCATCACAACAGCACACAGGTACCCACGGCGTGCTATCTGCGTACAACATCTCTGTTACATAGATAAGACCCGTAATAGCGGGAGTATATGGGAGGATATTGTGAGCGGGCACGATGAGGGAATGAGGAGCACTGAGTACCTACCACAATTCTTATGATAGAGTTGTGCAGGGAACAAGGAGAAGGAAGCTTGTTGCTAGAAAATAACAGCCGCATGCGGTCGATCTTCAAGGTTAAGCCGTGTTTGCCAAGGTATGTGGATTGGTAACCATCCATTGCGTACGGCGTTTCCTCCTTGCCTCGGAAAGCCTGTTAAGCTGTTGGTCCAGCTGCCATTTGTAGATCTTTGACAGTCGTTACAGGTCGAAAGTCTGACAACCAGTCTTACCAAGGGTATCGTATTACTCAGTACTAACTGGGATGTGGAGGTCAGAAAGGCAGACGATCCATGTAAAATACTGTTATTCAGCTGCATCAGGTTAGACTGGAAACCAAGCCCAATAAAATTTTAAACTATCATGGTCACTAACATTGAGTGCAAAAAACGAACAAGAAAGAGGGTAGACCGATTTGTCTGCTCATAAACACCCACCCGCAATAACTTCAGTTTATCCGTGATCATGGTGCTTGCAACAGCGCCGAAATATCGGGAACTCGACAAAAGCAGTAAACATGGTAAATATCCCGTTTCCTGTCTAAGTAATAAAGCCCAATAAAGTTGGGAGAAGGCTAGGCATCTGATGTAGTGAACAAAAGATGCAAGATTGTCAAATTAATGCAGTAGATTTCAATTTGTAATAGCAGACGAACGCGGGAGCCAAACAAATGACACACAGTCAAATAAATCCAAGCAAGTCAGCTGGCTGCAAAACCAGAGGCATCACAGAAGCGACCATCTCGGAGACAGTTTTTCCATGGTCCAGAACAGAGTAACACTGCTGGTGGGAGAAATAGGTAATATGGCGAAAGCCCTCTCCTGACGAGATACTTCACTTATGCGGTATTCACACAGCACCGCTCGTCGCGCGGTCAAGCGTTGAAGCGGTTCTCACGTTGCATTGGCTTGTAGGAAATTCATTGATGATTCACACACGTATATCGCCCGCACCGCGTGGAACGTGAGAACCACCCCAAAATCTTTGGCACCTTCACCCGACCACGAGGACGAGTAGTGTCGTGAGCGAATCGGCTAATAGAACACATACGAATGATACTTACTATGTTTATACAGTAATGTAATACAGTAGAAACAAATATTATTTATCGTTTATTCAGAATACTTCGTCTTATTAACATCACTCGCTATACGTTCAAAGCCACAATTTCTTAAGCATTTCCGCCGTAATATATGACGGAACATTTTGAAGACACGACTTCTGATAGCAAAGCTATACGGAAACATTACTAGGAAAGACTTGACATTACATTTGACAAACATAACATATGCAAAGTAAGTGTTACGTATGAGGACTATGTTTTTGACATAAAATTCATATAGCTAGGCCGTCCAATATGCCACCAACATTTCCTAGAGATAAGACTAGTTAAAATGGCAACATACAGAAATGTATTCAGGGAGAAAACGTAGCAGCTTTATCTTCCCTTAAAGTTTTAGGGACATGCTCTGAGTTAGACGGACACAGAAACCGGAGTACGAAAGCCGGAGGATGAGAGTAAACGGAGCAACAGTTTTTTTTTTTTTTTTTTTCATATTTGGAACTTATAATTCGACTACACAACGTTCACTCAGTAGGTTGATAACTAGTTTTGAAAACTATTGAGACGGGATAGGAAAACTTTTACTTATAATATTTATGCTTCAATCTATGCATAATCAGCCTATAACTATCCCACTGGTGGGACACTATCCCGTCCCTGCGAGAGGAAGTGGGTCTTATCAAAATTTATGGTATTACCCAGTACTAACTGGGTTGTGGAGATCAGCTAGACCGTCGCTTCATGTAAAATACTCGTATTCAGCTGCATCCGGTTAGACTGTAATCCGACCCCAAAAAAGCTAAGCAGACGATGATGATGAAATGAGGTGGACCATAATCCACCACACGAGCCCAGTGCGAGTGAAAAGGTTTCATTCTATCAGTTTAGCTCAATCAATTAGCTTTTTTCCACTAAGTGACATAGCGGCTGAAAACGCAATAACACTCCGTGTGTTTTCATCGTAACTCGTTTGACCTACTGCTAAGACAGTCCTGAAGTAGGTATTAGCTGAGGGTGCTCCTGTTAATGTCAGTAGAATTCACTCTCTTTGACTTAACATTTCTAGACTGGCAGGCCTTTCAAAGTACGCCTGAAAAGCAATTAATTTAGTCTGAAATAAAAGTAATAAATTTAAATGTAGTACCTAATTTAAAACTGTAGGCAGATATAGTATAGATATAATTATAAAATGTGAAAAAAGACCCTTAACGACGCCGAAAGGCACTTGTTCTCCCCGTCATTGCAATTTTTTTTTTTTGTTCTAGACCATACCTGGGAACCTTCTAGTTACGGAGATATTGGAGGTCAAAGTTCCATTTTTTTCGCAAGTTTTTTTTAAATACTACTTTTTAAGTTTTTAAATTTACTTTAATTACCTCCTTGACCCGTTTTCTATCCAAAGCATCCATCAGAACCAAGTTTTAAGTGCGTAACATAGAGTTTTACCGTTAAACGTGACTTTTCACCCCAAAAAAAAAAAGTGGATTCCCAGCAATATTTTTTGCGTAGTTACTTAGTTTGATGTAGGTAATGCTTGGTTGACGGCTTCGTGAAGGGTTCGTTTACACCCTGTATAGAGCAATCGTCTTAGACAGTCACTGTAAACTGGTGCTATTTAATGTTATTCATACTTTCAAAGAAATGGAACCGTGACAGATATGGTCAGCCGCTTTGTTTTGGCCTCAGTCTATGGTTAACTACTACTGTCAAAAAAACAAATTACATACGAGTAGGAGCTAGGCAAAAAAAAAAGTTAAAATGTATGTAAAACCGTCTTAAACGAGACACCGATGTAATGTCGTTTTATAGCACCCTATTAAGTGGGATGGAACAACTACCCTACAACCAGCGACATGTAGGTTGACTATAAAGCTCTGCCTACTCCACATGGAATATAAACGTGATAATAAGCTGGACGTCCTCAATATATCAGTAATCTCATTGGTCAACATCACGATATACAATTACACCAAGCTCATTTTACGTTCGAAGCAGCACCAACGCAGTAGGCATTCCCCTCAGGAACCCTATAAATCATCAGTCCATTATAAAATCGTTGAGTATTTAATAACGACGGTTCGTTGATTAATGCACGATTCTGTAGTTGGTCCACAGGGAAACATAATCGATAATAGGCTTTCACGAAACGACTTGCGACAACACCTTGCTGGATGCTTCATAAAATTATACGATCAATAAAATCTTTCTACATTTCACAATCATTGATAGCCTAAGTTAAAACAAAATAAATATAGCCTTTATTCGAACGTAACAAAAAAATAATCAAGTTTATAATATTCTAGGTACTTCTTCTTAGCGTGTCGATGGCAATCCAAATTGTATCAGCCCAGAACTGAGCGACTAGTTTGGCGCCTTCGGTAGCGTCCATCAGTTCCTGTAGTGAACAAACAACAGGATACGCAGGTCACGATATTAAGTGCCCCATCGTTTGTAGAACAGCACCACATTTACACAGCAGGGCAGAGTCATTAATGAATCTCCACCTAAGCAGGTTTTCCTTGCTGCGACCAACCTGGGTCCGAAGTCTTTTGAAAGACTTCCATGTCAGCCATATCAACTCATGTCCAGGTGGGAGATTTTCAGCAGGTGGAACGAATGGGTTAGGTAAGGATGCACTACCTCGCCACAGCTTTAGTCTTTCCGTAGACCGCTCGCCAGTGAGTGGAACGACACACTTCAGAAAGCTGTTTCGGCTTTTCAGCCTTGACGACACGAGGGTGTTTAGATGTAAAGGGCTATGCATAGGTACTTATGGTTACTTTTATAGATAAATAAAATTAACAATACAAATAAAATAAATTACTAATACAAATTAGTAGTAGTCGCCTCTCCTCGCCGTCGCCATCTCTTTCCCGCGCCTCTCGCATCCATAAGGGACCACATCTTTCGTTGAAGATGTCTCTCCACCTTTTATTTAGCCTTAGCCTAAGATACTAAGTAGTTATTAGCAGGGGCAGCTACTTTAGTGGCCGAGTGGTAATACACCCAGGCATGCACTTTATTTCATCATCATCATCATCATCATCATCTTTCTGCCCTTGTCCCATGTTACTTGGGGTCGGCGCAACACGTTTTTTTCTTCCATCCTCCTCTGTCAACCGTCACGCTATTCTTTCATACTCATTTTTCTTTCATATCATTCCTCACACAATCCATCCACGTTTCTTTGGTCTTCCTCTCCCTCTCCATCTATCAACATATATATTCATCACTCTTTTAGTCACATGCGATTCGTCCCTCCTCATCACATGCCCATACCAAGACAGTCGATTCCCTTTCAACAGGCATGCACTTTATTTAGAGTAACTAAAGTTATCACCGCTGTTCTAAGACATCGTAAGGAATTCGACCACGTCTTGGAACCAAAAATTTGAAGACATGCGACGTCCACCAAGCCGCACTAGGCGCCTGTTGAATTTCCCACTCCTTCTAACAGTGAGGAGGCCTGTCACACAAGTTGGAACATTATAGGCCAATTGTTGAAAGTAACCACACTGAGTACATGTTTGATCATCTGGTAAACGTTACTCGCTTTTACAAGTAAGATTCTAGGTCCCTGATCCTTAGGCCCACCACGACAAATACTTATAACATTATCTGCTTACACTTTCCTCTAACCAAGTTGAGGTCGGTTTCCAGTCTAACAGGACGCAGCTGAATACCAGTATTGTACATTAAGCGGCTGCCCATTTGACCTCCACAACCTAGTAACTGGAATGGTTGTCAGACTTTCGAGTTTCCGACTAACAAGTAACAAACGTAAAATATCTACAAAAATGACAGCCAGAAGAAACTGCTTAACGTGCTTTCCGAGGAAAAAAGGGAACTCAGTATTTAATGTAATGGTCACCCATCCACGAGCAAACTTCGTCAAGCGTTGCTTAATCTTGAAGATTGAAATACATCCACTGCTTGTCATAGGTCTCCACCAAAGGCGTATTGCCACAATCGCCACGATTGGCAGGCGGGTTGGCGATCGCAGTACGGTTGTTACAAAAATCACAGAGAACGCTGCTGCCCATTCTCTGGTAAGTCCCTTGGTCGCCTCTTCCGACACCCACGGGAAGATATGGGATGGTGCTATTTATTTAACACTTCAAGCACAAAAGTACAGAGGCGGACTTAATGCCATAGGCATTTTCTACCAGTCAACCTGTGGGTTTTGCTATTCTTTATGTCCGACACCATACAGTACCTACGAGCTCCTCATACCAGCTCAAACAGCCTTCGGAGCGTGTTCGTTGGCCGCTGGGACTCGCCGATGTGGCGGCACTGGATGCGACTACACACTGCGGGTGGTCGCGTCCAGGGCTTGGCATAAACTAGCGCTCCTGTAGCTTTTTTCTGTGGGTTCATTTTTGTATATACTAACAATAGCTTTATAAGGTTTTTTGTGTTACTAACAGTAATAAATGTCTTCTATTATATTCTATAATAGACTGATTTTATGGACAGTTAGAAGTACACAGTAACGTGTCCATTCTTTGGCCCACCACGATATAAACTTATAACATAGGATCAAATCCCCCAACCTAACCGCGAGCGCCAACCACCGACAACAATATTACCAGAGCGGCATCAAGACCACATGATTTATGTATTTCCTAAGTAATTGAATCCGTAAGTTTTAGCGGCGGTAAATCACGACCGGTTTACATCGCTCATATATTGTGCTCATTTACATAAGGGGACGGCCTTCCTGTTGGGCACAAGCCCACTGCTGGACATAAATTCTTGTTGATATAACAAATTCATTATGTGGGGCGTAAATACTACTACTATATTATATTGTAATAATTACCATGTTCATGAGTTAATCACCATGTTCGTGTTTTAATCACCATATTTGACTGCCTCGCTGGTCTGGTCTAGTTGGGCAAGCGCTGTTGCTGAGCATAAGGTTCTGGACTAGATTCCCAGGTCGGGCATTGTGTTATTTGTTTTTTTCATCTTTCCACAGTAGCAACCACCAAGTTTGAATTTGTGCCCGGTTGATGGAAATAGGCCCGCTCCCAAAAAAATGGGACTTAAAGCGTAACTTCATTTTCTTTCTTCTTCTTTGATTTGTGATCGCATTAGGTATCTACATAATATGTCATAATTCCATGACAAAAAAAAGTACATTATGACAAAGCAGTAAGAGTTACTGAATTATTTAGAACATTGATGGCAGCACAGAGGTTTTTTTTTTCAATACAAGAACCACAAAAAACAGAAACAGATGAGCAAGTGGGATAATGAGATGAGCGTGATGAAAGCACCTAAGACATATTTGAAATATTCCGAATCTCAGATATCAGCAAAAGACAATAATAATGGGATCGTACGTTATTTTTTATCTCATTATACGGGGCTAGACGCAAACGATTTAGCCCTGGCTGGAGGCCTTACACTCAAGGCACCCACAGGATAGTCCGGTTGAGCAGCGACAGCCTCCTAGGCTGACCTGCGAGATGCGACTTAGAAAAAAAAAAAACGCAAACGATTTAACAATGGAATTACATTATTAATCTTATATTTTAAGTCAACTGTTGCCAGCGACCTTCGTTTGCGTTAAATTATTATAAAAATATTACTTGCCTATTTGAATCGGATTTTGTTAACAATTTCAACGGTTCTTGTTATTTTGCACGGAACACTTAATTCTTTTTGTAAAATTAAAGTAACTATCTGCCAGTATAAACTACTTACTGAAAAATGTTACTATCATTGCACTTGCAGCGTTCAGACGTGCTCGCTAGCAATATTTTATTTATACATAAATAATTGTGACCTACTTTAATGTATTAGTTTCGTAATGCTTAGTGTGTAATTTAGTGAATAATGGACAAGAAACAGTGATCTTTTAAAAATTACAAAATGGAAAACAGCCCCTGTAATCCAAGGGGGCCCGTCCACTCGTCCGCCTTGCCGTCGCATAGCCCGTCGCAAAACCCAGGCCCCCAGTCGGCCACGGGTGTAATTGTTTCAACACCTGAGATCCTAAAATGGATGACGACCATCGAGCAGCACCTACATGAAGTTTCCTTAATTGCCGCGGAGGGCAAACTAAACTCGGAGCAGAAAATGAAAATTTCTAATCTTTGCCGTAAAATAGGATCTGGTACCTCGCAGATGGCAGTCCTGTATCAGTCGCTGAAGCAAAAAGCCATTCATGCAGAAAACGTAATCGGCACCCTTAAACAACACCGCGACCTGACGGAACAAATGTCGGAGCTTAAGCAGATGATACAGGACTCTAGTTCTATGGAAAATGCTTCTTTTGCCGATATGGTGAAAAGGGGATCCAATAATTTCATTCGACCTAATCACTTAAGCTCTATTGCCATTTATCCTAATGACAAATTTCAAACAAGTGACGAAACGAAAGAACTGGTTCAAAAAATCATACGACCCGAGCAAATGAAGCTGCACGTACGTGGTGTCCGCAAAATAAAAAATGGAGGCGTAATTATCAGTACCGAGACGAAAGATGACGCTAATAAACTAAAGAACGCAGTGCAGCTCTCTACATCTGGACTTACCGCCGATGAACCCAACAAGCGCAAACCCCGGATCGTAGTTGTAGGTGTGCCGACGTCTTTGGCTAAAATTGAGGTATTCCATTGCATTTTCGAACAAAATGTAGCCGACAAGATACCAGAGATGACCTTGGAATCTTTCTTGACCGCTGTAAAATTAAGCCACAAATCTGGTAAAAGAGATGCTACGACCTGCAATTACGTAATTGAAGTTTCAGCCAAGATACGTAAAGCCCTAATCCCTCAATCCAGGATTTTCATAAATTGGTCGTCCTGCCCTGTGAGGGATTTCACATTAGTAACGAGGTGTTATAAATGCCAGCAGTACGGCCATGCAGCAAAGTCTTGCAGAGAGATCAATTCTACGTGTGGTCACTGTGGGGATGAAGGTCATATGATGTCCGAATGCGCGAAGAAAACTGACACGCCAAAATGCGCGACTTGTTCACGCTTTAAAAAACCTAGTGACCATAAAACCGGAGATGCTGAATGTCCTGCGAAGAAATTAGCAGAGCACAGATACATCAACTCTATTGATTATGAGGGCGTCTAGTGCGTCATACAAGACCAGACTTTAATTTGTTGCTAACGTAACGATACCTATTCGACACCACTGCACTACTTACAATCGGTTTGCCGCTGTCTAAGCAAATTCTCGACAGCTACAAAAATTCCACGACAATGATTTTTGCAATTCTTGCTTGACCCAGTCTAACTTGTTTACAAATACATACTGCTGATTCTATCGTAATAATGTTATTAATTAAGTGCGTAACATTTTTCTACACGTTTTAGACCTTTATGTATTTTGTTCTTATCTTAAAATAATAGTGTTTAAGTAAATTAGGTTTATATCAAAATAAATTAACTAGTTATTTCACTACTTTAAATAAAAAAATCTTATGTTAAATATTGTTTAGAAACCTGTTGTCCAAATAGTTATTATTAGAATCCATATCGCCTGTGATACAGGGTTACCCTAGTACAGGCATCGAACTTTGTTATACCTTTATTATTTCTAAGATTTATGATGTAATGTACCAATTTTAACTTTGAATAAAAATTTATTTATTTATTATTTATTTATTATTACTATAATGTTAAAGATTTTTTAAATGATAGTTTCTAATCTATTTGTGTTATATTTTAATTTCGTTATGCTTTTTTTTTTTTTGTTTTTCTCTCTTAATATTCTTATATTTCTAGTGGCTATAAATTATTTTGTACGCCAATGTTGGCAAAACATGTTGAAACTCACAGATTTTCACTTTTACATCCACATTTGCATTTATATGTATTATGTTACACATGTTTACAAATAAATATATCTTTATCTTTATCTTTATAAATCCCGTAAAAATCGGTCTAGCCATTTCGATGATTAGCCGGAACAAATAGACAGACAGACAAAAATACAGCGTGTGTTTTTTTTTTCCCGAAATCAATAGGTTCGATTCTTGGCTAGGAATATTGATTTTTCAAAAATCTAATGATGCAGTTTTAGTTTTCATTAAAATCGGGCTCGAGATTTTTCGCTATTCATCATAGTTTCAGACTTGGCCATCAACGCCCACTTTAAAAAATCACCTATACTATCATATGCATTCAGTAAATAGCTGTTATTTTGAAATAACAAACAGACACTTCAATTTTATTTATTTTTATAGAAATACATAGATGGAAAGATCAAATTTAATAAAATCAGTTTATATTAAAAAATAAATACAGCGTAGCAACTACAACACAAAATATTTGGTCCTTCTACCAAAAAATACAGGCTTATAAAAATTATACCGTCATTGATTCCCGTTCGATTTTCCACCTGGCCCGACTTTACAAGCATATTATAATATCACTGCTCGTTTGCTTAAGAAAATTCTCTTAAGAATATACAAGGTGAACCCTTTTTGTTTTTTTTTTTAATGAACTTTATTCAGTTTAACACCCAATAAACTGTTGAATCTTAATACTTTTAAGCAATCACGGTGGATTTAAACGTCATGCCTAATCTGATGATGAAGGCGGCAGCTGGGGACCTGGGGGGTTCCTATGACGTCTTAAAGCAGGAGTTATTTCAGTGTGGGAAAGAGACAGAGCTATGCAGGTCGTCTAGCGCCATCTTTCCCACACTGGAATTACTGCTGCTTTAAGACGTTATGGTAGGCCCCCTTTTTTTTTTTTTTTTAGGATGGGAAATCATCAAATGACCCCCCCCCCCCCGCTCTGGGTGGAGCGGAAGGGAGTGTCAGACTTGTACTGACTAAAACCCATCCATGTTCCTTCTTTGCCCTTTGTGTTCCAGGGCCGCGGTATCTCTTTCGAACAGTCCCGCAGCCCAATGGTAGGCCCCCTGGACGATCGGCAGTCGTTTTTAAAGCTTTTCGTCATTCTATAATGATTTTCACGACTGTCTCGTTGGTTTAGTGGTCGCAAGCGCGACTGCTAAGCATGAGGTCCTGTGTTCGATTTTCAGGTCAGGCAAAGTATTATTGAATTTTTCCATCAGGAATTTCTCAGTAGCAGCCACGGAGTCTTTGTGCCCGGTTGATGGCAATAGGCTCGCCCCCTGTTACATGGGACTTAAACATTACTGTCGAAATGTGGGTGAACTACTAGATTACACCTCTGCCTTACCCTTAGGGGATTACAAGCGTGATATTATGTTAACATAAGGAATTGTATTTTTTTCTGAGCTTTTCCATGATTCCTGACAGAATGTCACTTAACCGTGAGTCTTTTAATCCTAAACATTTATGATGTAAATGGGGTCAAACCGCTATTGTATTGGGGTCATCCTGTAAAGATAGTGTGTGTAAGTTAATAATAATAAATAAATAAATTCACGTCAAGATCGATGTATTTACATGCTATTTGAGTGAATTCGCAAAATTATTGTTGTTTATTTTATTTTACAGTGTAGATTAGAGTAGGCTAAATTTTGTTGTTTTATAATTTAAATATTGTGTTTTTATAGTTAGGGAACTTAGTATAGAAGCTATGATTGTTATATTATTATAAGACCTACTAGTTTTTTACGTTTTTCTTAGTTTTATACTGTAAATAAGTTAATTTTAAGACCGCGCTATCGCATTAGGGATACACCTATAATGATAGTGTAAGGGAAATTTTAATAAATAAATAAATTATTACTTAGACAGGCAACGGGATATTTACCATGGTTACTATTAAAAAAAAAAAAAAAAACAAAAAAAAAAAAACCGATATATCGGGAACTCGACAAAAACAGTAAACATGGTAAATATCCCGTTTCCTGTCTAAGTAATAATGTTAGTGACCATGATAGTTTAAAATCTTAAATAAATAAATGATCACTTCGTCCGACAACGACTACTTCAACGTTTTACACAGTTTCCACGGTTGTACTAGTTTTCCAAAAGCCAAATCATCTAGCCGTCAACAGTTACACGCCAATATTCTCGGAGCTCGTGGCTCATATATATAATTACAGTTCGGGTCGATCTTCACGTTACGCCGCGCTTGCCTAGGTAGGTCCGTGGATGGGTGACCACCCATTACATACTACGTTTCCTCCTTGCCTCGGAAAGCATGTTAAGCCTTTGGTCCCGGCTGTCAATTGTAGATCTTTCAGACAGTATTTTCGGGCTACTGACTAACTGGTCAGTGGCCTGAAAATCTGACAATCAGTCTTACCAATGGGTATCGTATTACCCTGTACTAACTGGGTTGTGGAGGTCAGATAGGCAGTCGCTCCATGTAAAATACTTGTATTCAGCTGTATCTGGTTAGACTGGAAGCCGACCCCAACATAGTTTGGAAAAGGCTAGCTAGGCAGATAATGAGTTACGCGCCAATATTATATTTCACAAAAATAGTTTAATTCACAAAAAACAATGCGAAACTACAAAATATACATAATGTAAATCGTTTACAACCTAAACGTTTACATAAATAAAGAAATAGCAAACACAAACGCCGCGCTGTGGACGCCATTCTAGTTAACATTTAAATTAATATAATACGCCTATTTGGCGCGCTGCAATCGGCACGGCCGCCATTTGCCGAGAACCGAAAGGAAAATTAACCAGACAAGCGCGAACGTGTGGCTTTTTGGAAGTTCCGTAGGTATATACAATACACACAATGGTGATATTGTGATATTTGTTAATATTCGAATGGTACAATATCGCCATTGAGGTTCTCGTGAAAATATAATATAATCGCTTACAAAGAGTTTGCACTTCTACAACTTGTTGTGACCAATATGTAAATTGTAAATGATTACTATGTTTTTTCTAATCTTGTGAGGAGGAATAAATAAAATTATTATTAAATTATTATTATTATTTCCTTTATTTAAATTTTTACAAATTATTTTACATTTTTAAATATTCCTTAAAAAAAATATATAAAAAAACATTTAAAAATATAAAAAATTGTAGCCCACCGGTATCGGGAACAGGGTCCAAGCTACCGGCGGTCAGGGCTCCAGGGAGAGGAACCTCCTAACAATACGAGCCGTGTCCAAAAGTACCGCTTTCTGAATCAAGCCCTTGATCCAGCTGCCTAACGAGAGCCTCCTCAGGTATTGGTCGAGGCTCTTGGCAATTAAGCCATGGGCTGATACGACTATCGGCACAATGATCGCTGAGTCCACATCCCACATGTCGACAACCTCGCGAGCCAAGTCAAGATACTTGATTTTCTTATCTTTCTCGGCTTTCACGAGGTTCTCATCATGCGGGACCGTTATGTCAACAATCATTGTGCGCCGCTCTGATCGATCCACCACCACTATATCAGGCTTATTGGCTACAATAGTCCTGTCAGTGATGATGGATTGATCCCAGTACAATGTGATACTGCCATTTTCGAGAACTGGGTCGGGCACATACTTATAGTACGGCACTTCCGATTCCACAAGGTTGTATTTTAGAGCTAGTTGCTGATGGATAATCCTGGCTACAAGGTTGTGTCTATGCAAGTACTCTCCGTTAGCCAGACGAGAACACCCGGAGATAATGTGACGGATTGATTCGCCTGGACGGTGGCATGCCCGACATATGTCAACCGTACCGTCCTTCACAATAAATCTCCGGTAGTTATTCGTCATCATAACTTCATCCATAATTGCACAGACAAAACCTTCGGTTTCTCCGAAGAGGTCCCCGGAACGTAGCCAGGCTACGGACGCTGATAGGTCTACATCGGGCCCATGCAGGGCCCGGAAAAAGCGTCCGTGAAGCTCTTTACTCTGCCATACCTCCATGCGGTCGTTAGTGTCAAGCACTAAGGGTTTGCGCCAGTTCTCTTTAGCCAAGGAAAGCGGGGTGAGGCCCTTGTCCACTGCGACCACATCTCGATGCATCCCCACGTCGGTTTCAAGGAAATATTCCCTGAGACTGCATATCTCGCGATTGTGGAGAGTCTTAGCGTTTAAAAAGCCTCGACCCCCACACTTCCGCGGGATATACAGTCTCATAATAGAAGAACGCGGGTGATGCATTCGATATGCCGTCAACAATGTACGGACCCTCCTATCCAGGGCGTCTAGTTCTGTTTGAGTCCATTTGAGTATGCCGAAAGAGTACATCAGAACCGGCATGACCCAACCGTTGAAGGCACGTACCTTATTGCCGCCTGATAAAAGACTATTAAATACTTTTTTCAGGCGGCCAAAGAAGCGCTCCTTCAACGATTGCTTCATGTCAGCAACATTGATGCCCAGCGCTTCCGACATACCCAAATACTTATAGGTTTCGGTTGCTGAGAGGGATCTAAGATTTATGGAATCCGAGAGCTGGGTTCCCACAGATTCCACAATCTCCCCTCGCTTTACATGCATGACCGCACATTTGTCCACACCAAATTCCATCCTGATGGCGCTACTGAAAGTTTCAGTTACCTTCAGTAGCTCCATCAGTTGCAAATCGTTGGGGGCAAAGAGTTTCAGGTCATCCATGTAAAGGAGGTGAGATATAACTTGACCACCTCTCCTCAACCGATAGCCTAGACCTGAATCCTCCAGCAGCGTGCTAAGAGGATTCAAGGCTAAGCAGAACCAAAGTGGACTCAAACTATCGCCCTGAAATATACCTCGCTCTATCCTTATCGGCTCGCTATTCCTCTGGATTTGCCGACATCCTGGATAGCGAAGGACTGTCCTCCATTGCCCCATACATGACATCAGGAAGGTGCGCAGAGTTGCATCAACTTTATACAACTCTAGCACCCTCATGAGCCATGTATGTGGCACCGAGTCATAGGCCTTCTTATAGTCTATCCAACATGTCGACAGATCCCTTCGGGAACGGCGAACCTGTTGACTAATGGCCATATCAATCAGGAGTAGCTCCTTAGTACCGCGGGACCCGTTCCTACATCCATTTTGAGAAGCGGACATGATAGAATTGTCATCAATGTGTTTGTTAATTTTAGCTCTCAAAATGGATGTAAGAACTTTATAGACCGTCGGAAGACAGGTAATTGGTCTATAATTTTTGGGCTCCGCAGTACTACCCGATTTATGGAGCAGGTGGGTTATACCTGTTGTCAGGAACTCTGGTAGCGACCCTGACTCTAAGGCTGACTGGAACAGGATCGCCAGGCGAGCGTGCGACCTTGTGAACCATTTAATCCAAAAGTTGTGCAGTCCATCCGGCCCTGGAGATTTCCAGTTAGGCAACGGACGGACTGCACGAACTACGTCTTGGGGGCTGATAGTGATTGCCCCCATTTCTGGTACTAGATCGCACGCTCGCTCGACCCCCTGAGTCCATTCACCCTCGGTATGGCTAACAGGCACCGACCAGATGCTGCGCCAGAACGAACACATGGCATCATCATCCGGTAGGCGCGTGTCAGCCACACCTTGGTCCGGGCGCTCCCAAGCCCTGTATACCCACCTTTCATCTCTTTGAAAAGTGCGATTTTGAGTGTATCGGTCCACCCGCCGCTTATACCTACGAATACGGTTTGCCCATGCATACACTTTCTGCTTCAGGAAGTCGATGCGCTCTGTGATACGGGACATGTAGTCTCGAGGACTGATATCAGTCCCCGAGAACGCCCGCCTCACAAAACGCATCACTCTAGGACGAGTATTGCCCTCCCTGAAGCAGATCAGTTTGCCGATGAGTGCTCTGGCCCCACCAATACGTCGTTCAATCCTGTACTGCCATGGCGGTACGGCTGGTTTAGGTCGTGTAGCTCTGTCATTAGAAAATTTGACATGAGCTACACGACATGCCGCTACAGCCGCACAATACAGGATTGAGTGAGCATCGGTGAGGTCTTCGCAGTTATCAAAATAGTTTGACAACTGCGAATCCAGGACAGCCACCAGCGCCCTATTTTTGTTATGCATGGGCAAACGAGGTATGCGTGGTCTAAGGTCGGGTTGCATGAACCGATATTCTCGAATCGCACCCTCCAAAGCACTCCTCATTTCCTCATTACACTGGGTACTTACATTAGTAACTATGTCATTACTCACGTCGTTATCGCGATTCGGTATTATAGTAGACTGTGGTGGAACCACAGCCTGCGGCGGCGGCGTGGCAATGACATGGCTACTCTGCATTTCAGTCCGCAAGCGATCAAGTACGGTGTCATCCAACATACGATTACGCTGGATGACTCGCACCTGATCCGACAGTCGTTGTGCCGACACGTTGACAGCTGGTTCAAGCACCTGAAACAGAGAGAGCATCCGAACACGGTACGCGGTCAGGTTGTTTCCTCCCTCTGTAGCCCCATAGTATGAGCGCATGACGTTTTCATTGATGGATTGCGTCCATCGCATGCGCTGCACACTCCCGCCGGGAGCTGGGACCCTATCAGAGGCCGGTGGGCCTCGAGGTCCTAAACCGTCCGGCGGCCGGCGTCCTCCCCGTCGACGAACAGGTGGTGGCGTCGTCGGCGGAGAGAAATACTCATCGCTCGAGCTCGACGCAACTGCCACGGCCGGTGTCACAGCACTCATGACGGGGCTGGATTCCGGCGGCGGCGAGGCGGAGCTGAGCGACGGGTCCGGAGGCGATAGGCGTGCGCGTTTTGCTGCTGCTCTGGTCAACATTTATCTTCATATTATATATTCGTCTTCTTCAAAATTTTTGTGACAGACAATGTCATTGTGTCAATTCCAAATTGTGGTTTTTTTCTTTGGTTTTCTATTGAATTTCGTTTTCATTTTGGTATTTTTATTTAAAAAGGCTATTAATAAAACGGTGGTATCGGTTAAATCTTCGGGTATAACTTTTAAATATTTATATTTTAGAAAATTTGATGTCTGTTATGAAGACGTTTGGTTGACGTAAGTGTTGCCAGCTTTATTATTATTAACTACTTTCAGCCGGATTTTCATTATCAATACATTTTTAACTTCTTCAAGGCTTGGATAAAGTGACATTTTGACTTCAGATTTCGGATCTACAACTTAATGGTTTATCTGTGTATGGTGATTTAACATACAAGCTTGTGTTTTCTCTATGGTTACCTCGTAACTAAGTTCTGGGCTGAAACTATACAGAGTGCAAGGTACACCGACTTCAGTCATCATTCATTCCAGTACACAACCTAATGGAGCTTCACATGAATAAAACAAAACCGTTTGACCTTCGCTTTCTTTCGTACCTGCGGACCCCAAAAAAGTGCATTGTCAACGATTGCGATGCAAATTGGCAGCAGTTGCGCAGCCGTGGGGAGTGGAGCTCATACCGTCACTGTAGTTTAGTTTTTAATTAACTACCGCTTACGGAAACGGCGTTTTTGTATATGTTTACGTTGCTTTCCTGTAGGTGAATTTTAAAGTTAATACAAAAATATTCGTGGTATTTTTAAAGTGTCGGCGTTTTGGTAACATTTTGTTTAGACTGCCTCGTTGGTCTAGTGGTCGCAAGCGCGACCGCTGAGCAAGAGGTCATGAGTTCGATTCCCGGGTCAGGCAAAATGTTATTGGGTTTTTACATCAGGAATTTTTCAGTAACAGCCACGGAGTCTGGATCTGTGCCCGGTTGATGGGACCCATGTTACTTGGGACTTTCTCCCGGGTCGGGGAGATGGGTATTGGATTTTCCATCAGGAATTTCTCAGTAACAGCCACGGAGTCTGAATCTGTGACTGAAAGCCCGGTTGATGGGACCCATGTTACATGGGACTTTACCATAACTGGCGAATTGTGGGTGTACTATAAGGTACTCTGCTTAACTCTTCAGGGATTACTGAGAAATACCTGATGGAAAAACCGAATAACACTTTGCCCGACCCGGGAATCGAACTCAGAACCTTATGCCCAGCAGTCTCGCTTGCTTTACTAGACCAACGAGGCCGTCAATCTATTATCTATTACATCTATTACATATAATAAAATCGTAGAAAAATAATCATAATCATAAATCTTTATTTAATTCAACGTCAGAAATAACAGGCACTGGTATATGCATAATCTTAAATAGAGAAAGGTGTCTGAAGTAGGAAGGGAGGTACAGATCATGTCTCCGGCTTAGATATACCATTTTATTTACAGCAATTTACAGCAAGTTAACCTGAAGTTTATTTAAATAATAAAATTACTATTATTTGGATTTATTATATTTAATGGTGATCAGTGAAATGATTTATGAAATAAGATTAGTTCTTAGATAATAGGTAGATAAACAATATCCCACAAAATAAAAACTTTATGGGGACAATACCAAAATAAGACAATGACGTTGTCAAATTCAGCCAGATCACCATTTTCCAATGTTGCCCGCACACAAACTAAATAAAATACTTTCCTTTGAATATTAAAGGGTCTTTAAAAAAGGCATCGTTCTTTTCGTTTTTGAATATCAAAATACCTATCCAAAAAATCAAACAAATTATTATTTGTGTTTTGCTTACTTTGACAGTCGTCGTAGAAGATTTCCATTTCGTATTTTTATATGTGCCTACCGAAATGACTTCGAATAGGTACTAATAATTTAGTAGATTAATGATCATGTCCACATTGTGCGAGTGGGAAAAAGCTAAGATCCGGCAGTGACGAACCTCAGAACGGCTATTTAAAACTTACGTTAACGGAGTAAAATACTTACATGAACAAACTAACATTGCGAATGGGTTGCCTGATAAAGTTAAGTCAAGGCTACCCTTTATTAAAACTAACGGAACTAATCTTTTTTTCCAAACCAAACGAAACCAAAATGGAATTAGAGTAAATATCTACAAAGCATAAGAGCCAAGAATCTGTTAGGTTGTCATCTTTTTGTCCCTACTACAAGGTTGTAAGGTATAAATAGATAAATTGATACTATATGTCCACTCATCTATTTTCTTATTAAAATATGTATTAAAATAACAGATAGGTAGGTAATTTTATTACAAACACGATGGCATAACGTTCGGTTGTCTAAGTAAAATCGGTCAAGCCCCACGGTTGTCGCAATTTAAAAATTGTCTTCACTTAATGATATCAGGCAACCCATTTGTTATGCTTTTTTTCATGTATATTAAACTTATTTTTGACTCAGTAAATTTTCTCAGTTATTTACAATGGTAGAGATACCCCAGAGTGAACAGGAGTTATATCCGTAAGAGCAATTGTTTCACTCGTGGCATATCTTTAACGTTTAAATGTGACTGCACTAGCATTTGAACTTCGGAGCAAAATATTAATAATAGTCAGTAGTAACATAAATATGGTGAATAGTCAAAGGGCTTGCTTTCAACAGTATTTGTTACATCGATCTGCGTAATACTTGCGTCTACATTTGCATTTAAACTTCGGAGCAAAATATTAATAATAGTCAGTAGTAACATAAATAAGGTGAATAGTTAAAGGGCTTGCTTTCAATAGTATTTGTTACACCGTTCTGCGTAATACTTGCGTCTACGCTTCAACTTTTTTTGTTCAACAGAGTCCTTGGAAAAGTATCCGCTTCGGCAATCCTGGTCTATCTTCGGAAATATGAGATCTAATATTATTCCTATTACGGACGACGCAGCTCACCCCTTAGATATAAGAATTTTGTAAGTTGGTGCAGAGCACGATCACGATAAGATCGGGCAAGTCCAACTTTGCCAGACTCGGCCCCGCCCACTATGTCGTCATCGGCGCGCCGACGGTCGACCGTGCTCTGCGCCACACTAGGCCGGCCACTACCTGCGCCATGTAAAAAGGGAACAAAAGACGGGCTGCTTGCCGCAAAATGGTCAGTCGTTCTTCAACCGGCAAGCAGCAAACAATCAAGAATAAACTCCGTGTTCACCAATCCTGAAGTTTTACTCAACAACATCAAATTATACAGTCCACCTCGTCAGTTGGTCCTTCGAGTGCCGGATTTAAATCGCGAAATAAGTTCTTCGATTTTGTGTGAAGTGAATCAAGACTACTTCAAGACAAATCATGAAGACTAGAAGCGTTACGGCCAAGGAAAGTGAATCGGAGTCAGGCTACGATAGCCGACGTCCCCGTACGTTTGAAGACCCGCCTAGGTCGCCGTCGACCATCGCGTCCGTGGTACCGCGCACTCCGTACGGTGCGCCCGCGGCTGGGACCGATCCCACCGACCACGCGCTCGCGACCGCACACCTCGCAACCGCAGCCGCCGCGGCGAGGAGAGTCGCGTCGACTACGTCCAATAGCGCGTCCGCCGCACCAGCTCCACGCCTAGTACCGGCGAGTAGAGCTACCGCGACCGCGTACGATTATGGGGAATCGCTCTCCACGCCACCCGCGTCCGCCGCACCAGCTCCACGCCTAGTACCGGCGAGTAGAGCTACCGCGACCGTGTACGACTATGGGGAAACGTTCTCGACGCCACCCGCGTCGCGATACCCGACGAACCCCTCCGTACTACGACCCCAGGACTCGGCAAGAACTGTGACAGCTGCGCACGTTTCTGTGAGAGATACAGCGAGTACGATACGTTCAAGAAGATCGTATTGTAGTGACGTGGCGAGAATGAAGAAGGCGGAATACGAAGCTCAGAAGAGAATCGCTGCTATACGGAAAGAGCAGCTAGAGATTGAAAAGGAGCTCGTCAACAAACGCTTCGAGTACGAAGTTTCAGCAATCGAGGCAGAGGCAGAGGCCCGTGAAGAGGGCTCCGTACATCGGAGTGATGGAAGAGTGGACGAGTGGCTTCAAAGTATGGACCGAAGTCACCCCCAAATCCCGGATCAGCCTCAGGAAAGGCAGCCTTCGCGTCCTGCTACCACGCACGTGGCTCAAGAGACCGCCGCCTACGTCGAACCCGCCATGCGTGATGATGATGTCTCGCCTATCAGAAATGACAGAAGAAGACAACGATCGGCCTCGCGTTCACCCACTAGAGGGGAACGCCGTGTCGGAAAAGGCATTGAACAGTTGGCCGACACGTTAAACAAAATGATGCATGTACGCCCGCCGCCGCGACAAGTGACTGAGCTGCCTATATTTACGGGAGCGGCCACTGAATGGTTGCCATTTAAGGCGGCGTACACGGATTCATCAAGTGTATACAAGTTCACCGCGATCGAGAATCTGGCAAGATTACGAAACTGCATCAAAGGTGAAGCAAGAGAGGCAGTATCGGCACTCCTGTATACCGCGTCAGACCCGCAAGTGGTAATTAAGACACTGGAGCAGTACTATGGGAGACCAGAGATACTCATGGATCGAGCAATGGAAGACTTAAAAAAACTACCTCGACTCACGAGTGTGGCCAGTGAAGTGAACTCGTTCGCGGTGAAGTTACAGAACATAGTGTGTGTGTTATCTAACATAGATAACCGCGGGTATATATGGAACCCAATGTTAGTGCGTGAAGTGATAGAAAAGTTGAGCCCGCACATAAAATCGAGATGGTGCGACTACGCTTCAGAGGCTGTGGAATCGTCGCGGGAACCAGAAATAATTCTGTTGTCCAAGTTCCTGATGCGGGAGGCTGATCGAGCTATGAGGTACGCCTTCACAAATACTACACCCACACTTGCTACAAAGAAAGAAACAAGAAGTGTACCGCAAGTCAATGTAAAGAGGAGGGCGAGCCGAGAAGTAGTTTACGTGACATCGGAAAAACACGAAGAAAGAAGACTAGAGTGTTTGTGTTGTGGCGGTGACCACGAAGTACCGAAATGTGCAAAGTTTCTAAAAATGAGTGTCGACGAAAGGTGGGAGTGGGCACGCACCGAAAAAGTGTGTTTTAAGTGTGTGACGAGGCGCCATCGACGTGAGCACTGCCGAGCGAAGCGATGTGGCAAAAAGTCGTGCAGCCGCCCGCATCACGCGTTGCTGCACAAAGAAACATCACAGGGTGAAAAACCAGACAAGGCGACCGACACTGAGAAACAACACTCAGAGGAAGCAGTGATGACAGTCTCCGCGTCGAGCAATACGTCATCGCGTGTGTTGTTAAAAATGTGTCCCGTGATATTAAAAGGGCCCGGCGGAGAAATATCTACGTTCGCGTTGATGGACGAAGGCTCAACAACATCGCTCGTCGACGAAGATTTAACACGCCGCATTCAAGTAAGTGGACCAATTTCTACTTTACGCATTCAAGGCGTAACCTCGCAACAACACGAGGAATGTAGCCAGGAAGTGAAGCTACAGATACGCGGCCAGAATGGTGACTTCCAGGAATTACGCGCACGAACTATGAAAGACCTGCGACTGCATGGTCAGACAGTGGATAGGTCGACACTCGTGAACTATCCACACCTCCAGGACATGCAAAGAGACGCGTTCTTTGAGGAAGCCACGCCGAAGGTGTTAATAGGTGCTGACAATTGGCACCTAATAGTCACACGTGAACTACGCATGGGCAAGAAGAATGAACCCGCAGCTTCATACACTCAATTGGGATGGGTGATCCACGGGACTGCACCTCGCGCAACGCTGAAGAAACAAGAGGGACAAGTAGTGCTACATCTACACGATGTGTCTGCAGCAAGACAGACAGATGATGTACGTCGTGTAGAAGAGCTAGTGAAGTCACACTTCAAGATTGATGCCCTGGGAGTCTCTTTGGCAAAGAAGGTCAAGCCTGAAGACCAGAAAGCGATCGACGTGGTTCAAGCTACCATGAAAAAGGTAGATGATCACTTTGAAGTCGGGTTACCATGGCGTGATGAAAATGTTTCAATGCCCAACAATTACAACTTTGCTTTGAGAAGATTGAAAACAATCGAAAAGAAGATGTACTCATCGTCATGCTTCGCAGCACAGTACAGCGCTCTGGTCAAAAACCTACTGGACAAAGGATACGCCCAGGAGTGCAATGGGACCGAAGATCAAAATAAGAAAGTGTGGTACCTGCCACACTTCCCGGTCATTAACCCCAATAAACCGGACGGAAGAGTGGACGTCAGGCTGGTCGCAGCAAAGGCACGTGTAGCCCCCCTGAAGCCGGTCACCGTTCCACGACTAGAATTACAGGCAGCGGTGATTGGCGCGCGACTGGCAGAGACAATTCTCAGAGAACATCGAGACAAGCCCAGCAGCGGGACCTACTGGACAGACTCGCAAACCGTCTTGCGATGGATTCAGAAAGACGCCTTAAAGTACACGGCATTCGTCGCGCATCGCCTAGGTGAAATAGCGGAGCTAACCGAGGTCAGCCAGTGGAGGTGGGTACCCACTGAGCACAACGTGGCAGACGACGCCACACGACCTAACTACACCACGTACATGAAACCAGAAGACAGATGGTTCACCGGCCCCAGGTTCCTGTACGGCGACGAAGAGTCCTGGCCAAAAGAAAAGGTCAAGGACAACGTAATCAAAGACGACACAACCCAGGACGAAGCAACGTTTTTAATAATGGAGGAGAAAATAGAACGCCCATCTCACCTGCCCGACATAAGCAGGTTCTCGTCCTACGAGAAGTTACTGCGAGCGACAGCTGTGCCCCTCCTCTTCAAGGAAAAATGCAAGGATAGGACCAGCCAGATGACCGTCGACCTAATTGAAAAGGCCGAAAAATTATGGTTGCAACAGGCACAGCTCGACCACTACAACGATGAAATACAGTTGCTCGAGAAGGGTAAGCCGGTGCCCAAGTCCAGCAGCCTATACAAGTTGGACCCATACCTGGACGATAGAGTCCTCAAAGTTAGAGGGAGAATCGGGCACGCGTCAGTCCCCGAAACAAGGAAGACTCCTGTAATTCTACACGGCAGGCACCCGTTGACGCGACTGCTGGTGGAAGACGCACATCGCAGAGCTGGCCACGCTAACAACGAACGCGTGGTCAACGACCTAAGACAAAAGTACTGGGTGGTCAACCTACGCCCTACGGTGCGAACAGCAGCACAGCGATGCCAGCTTTGCCGCATCAGAAAGGCGATGCCAGTAAAGCCTACAACGGGGAACCTACCTACTGAAAGAGTAATGAAGACACAACGGCCCTTCACCCACTGCGGTACCGATTATTTCGGTCCTATGACAGTGGTCATAGGAAGAAGACATGAAAAGCGATGGGGAGCGCTGTTCACCTGCCTAGTCACGAGGGCAGTTCACTTGGAATTAGTGTCGAGTTTATCAACCGACTCGGCACTAATGGCAATAAGAAGAATGGCGGCGCGACGAGGTTGGCCCAGAGTCATGTACTCAGACAACGGCACGAATTTCAGAGGGGCCGACAACGAACTGCGCGCGGCCTACAAGGAGTGGGCCAAGGATTTCGTTAACTTTGGGCTTCCACAACGTATGAAGTGGAAGTTCATACTACCAGGGGCGCCGCATATGGGGGGAGCGTGGGAGCGACTAGTGCGCTCTGTTAAAACGGCGCTGGGGGCGACCTTACATCAACGAGCCCTAAAAGAAGAGGTGCTGCTGACGCTGCTGACAGAGGCCGAACACTCTATAAATTCTCGGCCTCTGACCCATGTCTCCGTTGATCCCAAGGATCCGGAGGCACTCACACCCAACCACTTCCTCATCGGGACCTCCTCAGGCCTTCCCCGCACTGGGCCTTGTGAGGAGGCCAGCCGCAAGCAATGGAAAACTGCCCAAGCGCTCGCCGACCACTTCTGGCGGCGCTGGGTGAACGAGTACCTGCCTACGTTGGTGCCTCGCGGTGCGTCAGATGACCAACGGCGACCCCTTCAAGTTGACGACCTAGTCGTCGTCGTCGACTCTACACTACCGAGAGCAACGTGGCCCGAGGCGTCGTGGAAGCCATCTACAGCGGTCCAGACGGCAAGGTGCGGTCAGCGGACGTCAGGACTACAGCGGGCACCCTACGGCGTCCTGTTACGAAGCTCGCCGTCCTCTGCGTGGGAAGTTAGGCTACGGTAGCCCTGCGCCGGGGGGAGGATATTACGGACGACGCAGCTCACCCCTTAGATATAAGAATTTTGTAAGTTGGTGCAGAGCACGATCACGATAAGATCGGGCAAGTCCAACTTTGCCAGACTCGGCCCCGCCCACTATGTCGTCATCGGCGCGCCGACGGTCGACCGTGCTCTGCGCCACACTAGGCCGGCCACTACCTGCGCCATGTAAAAAGGGAACAAAAGACGGGCTGCTTGCCGCAAAATGGTCAGTCGTTCTTCAACCGGCAAGCAGCAAACAATCAAGAATAAACTCCGTGTTCACCAATCCTGAAGTTTTACTCAACAACATCAAATTATACAGTCCACCTCGTCAATTCCCATGTTCTTCTTTTTCTTTTGTATCAATGATTTATCAAACTATTAGCACACAGGTGGCTACGTTAATCGCGGTTTCAGTAGAGTTTCTGACAGTAAGTCCTCTAAGGTTAGCTTCAGGTTTAGGGACACTTTAGATACTCCAGGAAGTCACAGTCAGCTCCTGCTACCATGGAAGTACGTGTCAATTAGGGGCCAGCCATAAAATTTATGACGTAATTTAATTACGTCATACGTTAAAGAGGTGGGGGGTGACAACAAAGTGTGACATTGTGTGACAAGAGGTGGAAGGGGTCCTAAATTTGGTGACGTCATATTTAAAAAACTAATATTGCTAAGTTTTAAAACACGAAATTTGAACTATTAACGAAAAACTTATTTAATAAATATTTCCAACTCTATCGGCGGGCAGCATGTCATATTGCAAAATATGTGACGTCACACTTGGGAGGGGGGAGTCTCACAAAAATTGACATTCTGATAAGGACGGATTTTTTGACCGCTCCGGTCAAAAAATCATAAAATTCGTATGACGTAATTTATGGATGGTCCCTTATGTATCACCATTGTTAGAATATTACAGATATACGACTAAAATCCTAAAAGTGCGGAATGAATGCACTACAATGCCTTTAACAAACAAACTTTGAAGCTTTATAGCGACGTTCGTGTTAATTCGGAAACATGAAGATTATCGAAGCGCATAGTCTTTCTGGTTCTATTGCTAAATACATTAAATTCAAGCGTTTGCAGTATTTTTCAATTGCATGGTTTTTGCACAATCTCACTTTAGTTTCCATCGTTTGTGTGCATCACATTTTTTCCATTGGCTGATTGAGCTCTCAGAGCTGAAAGTTTTTTTTTTTTATTGTTAAGGATATTAACCGTTGGGGCCTAGGTTAGATCATGAGTTGCATCTATATTTTGCTTTCGTTCATAAACTTTGAGAATGACAAAAGAATGTGCGCTCACGTGAGCGAAGCCGCGGACACAGCTAGTATCTAATATAATAGCCACTTAAATTATCATTTAATGGTAATTAGTTTCATGGAAACCCGCCTATAATTCTTTAGTGTCAACTTAACTATCACAAAGGTCTGACATTAACGAACGATGCCAGTAATTGCTATACAATGGCTGCTGAACGAATGCTATTTATTCACAGCGCTTATTGATCTGATAATGATGGCTGATTGAAATGTATTTACAATGAACGAAACTTTGAATGGTGGGGGATCATTCAATATTTTATTAATTGTTCATCGCTTCAAGTTGCCGTTGTTCTAAGTGACACAATGCTGTAAAAATCAAAGCATTTATTTCAAGTAGGCCACTTACAGGCACTTTAGAATTGTCTAAACAAAGACAACAATAAAATGTAGCTACAGTCCCAGTCACAAGGCATAAAAACTGTGAAAGTACTGTAGTTGCCCATTCCCTAACGTAGATCTCTATGGAGAAGAACGGGCAAGAAACTCCATGGACACTCTTTTAAATCAGAATACTTTTACAATACCTTGGTTACATCATTTATGTTGAGATGGTACATTATGTGAGAACGATGTAGCAAGATGTGTACGTTAAAAGTGTCCATAGTAAAAACAATTCAAAAATAAAATAATTAATTTAAATAAGCCGTGGCAACCCAGAGATGACCAGTCACAACTGACAGCGCCCGTTCACGAACATGACGCATGTATCGGCACCATTCAACTCAACCATTTTGAAGGGAACTAAATGATCCGAAACACGCGCCACCATCAGCGAGACATTTGAGTGAGCATGACATACTCCTAACCGCCAGGGCACAAAAAAAGTGACAACGAAGATACTTAATCTAATTACTTTTTACAAAAGAGGACCTCTAGTTTTGCTGAGAAAAAAATACTGGCCCAAAATTATTTTCTTATTTACTTGCTGAAAATATTCTATTTCTTTAAGACACTGATCGTTTTTACCGCTAAAACATTAAAAAATTACAAAACATGAATTTTTATTTTTTTAACTTAACCGCACTCAAAGAATTTCTCCTGTATCGTGAGTGCGTTTACAAACATCACATATACAAACAGCCAGATCTGGAACAATTATCTGACATTAATTAATTACTTAGCAAAACAAACGTTAATTGTCCATCAAGTTGTCCATGACTCAAAAACTGTAAGACTTACGACTATTTTAGTAAGCACTGATAAAACAAACAAAACAACACAAGAAATAACGGTGAATCACTGCTGCAACAACCCATGAGTGAGAGCACAACAGCGACCCACATAAACACAGTCCAGGCGACTGGCTATCATGTTTAAGATAGTGTTAGTGCTGCCCCACACCCTGCGCACCAGGGAAGCGCATCTTTTACACATTGTGGCGTAAAAACAATCAGCCATCCTTCGCCTTGAGAGGCATCCTTATCCCATAAGTTGTCCCAGTGAGCAATCGCCATTTCATTCTCCCTGAGTTGATCCGCTGTGTGTATCACGTCTCGGTCGAGGTCCTTGGCCATCTTCTTAGACAAACGTTAATTATCCATATCGTTAATTAAAACGAATCAAGTCTTTACAACAAAATCAATATCTGCCTAGCCTTTTCCCAACTATGTTAGGGTCGGCTTCTAGTCTTACCGGAATTAATATTTTATTTTGAGTGGCATATCTGACCTCCACAACCCAGTTAGTACTGGGTAATATGATACCCCTTGGTAAGACTATTTATCAGTCTTTCGGGCCACAGACTACCTGTAACGACTAGCAAACCCGCCTTTACAATAAAATATTGATCTTTTATATTTATATATTTATAACGGATGGCTAATGGGGCCGAAAAGTTCTGGAGTGGCGACCGCTAACCGGAAGAAGTTGCGTTGGAAGGCCTCCCAATAGTTGGACCGATGACCTGGTGAAGGTTGCAGGGATCCGCTGGATGCGAGTCGCACGGGACCGGTCAATGTGGCGACACTTAGGGGAGGCCTATGTCCAGCAGTGGACTTCTTTCGGCTGAAATGATGATGATGATGATGATATTGTCAATAACCTTTTCTTACTTTACATTATTGTTCTTAAATAAAATAAAGGCCTTAAAATCAACTTTGCCTTACTTTCGTGTAAGACAACAAAATAACTTTTTAACGATTTTTAAAAAACAATAAATTCTAATTTCGACCTTTACGAGCTTCTAAATAGAATTAAAAGAACTTCTTTCAAACTTAATCTTCTTTATAGCCAGCAGTTATTAGAAAACTTTTGACATTTCCGCAAAATAATTGACTTGAAAAAAAATACAGTGTGATTGTGAAAATTGCTCAATTTTATGTAACAACCTGTAATTGTGATGGGGGCTGGCAGGAATTACAAGGAAAAAGACGCTAATCGACGTTTTTTAAATTGACTATTGATAAAATTGACTGTAAAATAATTGGTGTCCGGAAGAAAATTGCAATTTGAATATTTCCATGTACCTTCGTT
Source organism: Noctua fimbriata (assembly GCA_905163415.1). Lineage (NCBI taxonomy): Eukaryota > Metazoa > Arthropoda > Insecta > Lepidoptera > Noctuidae > Noctua > Noctua fimbriata. The sequence goes on along the minus strand of LR990939.1, from coordinate 1,737,432 downwards.
TGTTTATGGACTTATGAGTTTTCTTTTTATCATGGACTGGATTCACTTTTGGGACATTTTTTAAATGATTTGTTTTTATTAGCTCACTGAATGTTTTTGTAAGCACTGTTTTCTTTAAAATCTAATAATCAAATATGTCTGGACAGTGTATTTTTAAAAAAAATAGTTTTTTTTTGAGTCGTTTACAACATTTATTAGTAACCTCGTAACTTGTGTGCACAACATACACCAAACGTTATTATATTAACCTTATTACTTATTTAATTTTGCTTTGAAACATTTTCAAGTCTTGTTACAACTTTTGCCTAACAGACTCAAAGAACCACTATATTTGCCCTCTGCTCATGTTAGCACAGGGTAAAATAATTGGAAAAAATAACGCTTTAATTGATGAAACAAATAGGACGAAGTTACTTTAAACTTTCATTGCTAGAGACTGAACGAGCCAGGCATCGCAATGGAGGGGTCTTAACGCTTTTAATTTTCTCTTTTGACTGCGTTTAGTTATATTAAACTAGCTTTTGCCCATGGCTTCGCTCGCGTTAATTTAAAACTTAAGAATCAATTCGGGTTTCGATTCAATCATGATTTGAAAGATACGTGGCGCCATCTATTATCATAAGAACGTTATTATTGTTTTCCTTGGTAACAGTACTTTTTTTCGGGATGAAAGGTACTCTATGTCCGTTTTTGTACACCAGACAACAAATATGCAAAATTTCAGGATGATCGGTTCAGTCGTTCAGGCGTGAAAAGGTAACAAACAAGCAAACTTACTTTCGCATTTATAATATTAAAAAAAATACTAAGGTTTAAGGAAGTTAGGATACTCATATAGGTGTACATTTAATTATGACATTATTTAGTTAATTAATACAAAAATAGTATAGATTGAAAAATAAAACCTATTGCCTACAAAAACAAGCATTTTTACGACTAGCTTCTTTCCACGACTTCGCTCATGTATAGGTCGCAAATTATCCCATAGCAACGTACTGGTGCGAAAAACATCACCCTATGGAGTATCCATATCCCCATGGAAATCCATTCAGCCGTTTTGAAGTTAAAAGTAATAAATAGACAGACAGAATTCCTTTCGCATTGGTGTGGATATTATGAATTTCGATTCTTTTGTGGCCATAAACATAATTTTCTTTCTTTGTTAAACCCCTATTGAAACTAAAACTTCTTTCTATTCACTTCACAAAACCAAAAACATAATTTCCATCTCCAAAAAGGCCTCGTCTCTCAGTTTGAAACCACTCTCGGTAATCCCGAATATTGGCCGACCGACGCTATAGAGTTTTGTGTGTGATGGAAATGTTGTGATTATTTTGCCATGTTCCTATGTCAAGCTGCATCTAGTGTGCTTTTAACGTTCAGACGTACATGACGCCTGTATTCCACGAAGCGGTAGATAAAGGGGTATTGGTACAGGTAAGGCCCGTATTACAGAACTTCACTTAAGCCTCAAGCATTACTTAAAACTAGTTTCAACCAATTTCTTTCATTTCATTTATCGGTGTGATTTTTGTTTCATTTTACATTCGATCTTAATAATAAATAATTGGTTCCTCAAAAATCTACTTTAAAGGTGTACACTCTTCCACATAATTAGTAATTATTATAAAAAATTATAGGCAACATTTTAAAATTAAATAATTACAACATAACATACGACAGAAAATACAAACAAAACATATACAATTGAGTATACATTTATATAATGAATGGAAATAAAGCTGATACAATGTCAAAATTAAATAAATGTACATGTCAAATAACTTACAATTTATCATTAAGGAATTGAAATGGTTTAATCTAGTTTACTTGACTTTTGAGCGACGTTCTGTAATACAGACCTAAGAGGGCGAGTCTTTTGTAACGGACCAGGCACAACTCCTACAAAGTAGTCGTTGAAAACTGACGAGTCATTGACGCCGCAATTTGCATCGAAAACATGACATCATCATCTGCCAATCCTTTTCCCAACTATGTTGGGCTCGGCTTCCAGTTTAACGGGATGCAGCTGAATACCAGTATTTTACATGCAGCGAATGCCTATCTGACCTCCACAACCCTGTTAGTACTTGGTAATACGATACCACTTGGTAAGACTGGTTGTGTCAGACTTTCGGGCTACTGACTACCTGTAACGACTGACAAAGATCTACAATTGAACGGCTTAACGTGTTTTCCAAGGCACGGAGGTAACTCGATATGTAATGGGTGGTCACCAATCCACGGACCAAGCTAGGCAAGCGCGGCTTAACCTGAACATGGACTCGAGCGGCTGTTATTGCCACGATCTCCTCGAAAAATATCATAATGAAGGGAAATAACAATTTGAAGAAAGTTGCAAGCGGGTGCCCCCACTTGCAACTTTCTACATTACACCTGTTTACATAACGCTTAAGTTACTGGTATCCTGCACAAATACTTGATATTATGCTTGTTACGTGCAACGTATAATACATACAACATTATTTTTAGTATATGCGAAACCTGAATATAGTTTGTCCAGAATAAGTAACTGAATCGATTCCGATAATTTTAAAAGTTGGACACCGAGCGACTTTAAGTACCTATCGCAATAATTTAGGCACTTACCGCCAAATTATTATTATCAATGAGCTCAAGACGACGCTGGAGGCGCGGGCTGCGTGGTGACCACGATTTTTTGCGGACAACTAGGTAACAGAACAAGCTTATAACTTTGTGATTTTTCATGATACAGTTTTGAAGTACATAGATTCTTTACATAAAAATACTAGACACGTGTATCAGGTTTCGCATATACTAAAACTAATGTTGTATAATCGTCGTTCGACTAAATTTTTAACGCTGGTCAAAGAATTGTAGCTGAAAATTAAGCTTTCGGCTTCCACGCAATAACATCGACATTAAATTCATAACGATAAAATATATCAACTATAAATTGACTCTATTCCGTACGGTACAGCTACTAATTTCCAAAAAAAACCGGTTAAACGGACCGTAAAGTGATATAATTTTAAAGTGATTACCGTCCCTTTGACCGGCCGGGTATCCCCTAAAACCGATACCCGGTTCCAGTGGCCTATTACGACGGTTACAATCGGTTATGCCCAGTTACACCCGGCTCAACTAGGATGATTTAGCGGTACCCAGAACTTGGCCGATTAATAGAAATTCAATTTAATGTTGGGTAGCCTTTCAAGTTAGGAGAAGATAGCGAATAGCGAGAAGACGATTTCTCGGTAAAGAGTTCTTGCAAGAGTTTCGCTGAAAACTTGCTGAAGGATTTTGAGTTTTCCATTAATTTCAATAAAACTGAACTAAACTAAACAGTAATTTTCGTTAACTGGAAGACTTATATAAAGTGTTACATCAAGGTTCTTTGTATAATATTGTCAATGTTGTGCGTAAAAGGACAATGCACTTTTATGGACAACATTGTAAACAACAAAATATATTATATACCCTTCTTTACGTGTCAATGAACTCAAATTGTGTTAGACCAGTATATAGCCACAGCTCTAACATTTGCTTCGATTAATCTTGAGAGGTGCAAGTTGGTGTACAGGAGGTGCAGCATATCCTGCAGAGGGGCTCCAAACTGGGAATTTGTTTGGGATGGATCGAGGACCCCATTTGGCCAGATTAAATCTACATACGCCAACCTAGGCTCTCAATATACCCCTGTAGAATTATGTGAAATAAAATAATTTCGAATGGAACTTGTAGTATGAACTTTAAAAGCTTACGTCTTGCAGCCCCCCGATCTAGTGAAGCAAGAGGGATGGTTGTCACGGGGAGGGGTAGTAACGCGTGTCCGACGAAGCTCCAACTTTATCATTGTTATATTATTACGGAGATATTAATTCGAACTCCACTGCGGTATTGGTAGCTTTCCACTGCAGATGCAAAGGTTTGGGCTTCACTTTAATATCTAGCATAGCACGCTTATAAGTACTACACAGGATCTATTTTGTACTAGCTGATACCTATCCAATGTTATGCTGTTAGGATACCTACAAGGTACAAACAGACCCTTCACATATCAAGCTAAGTAACTCTACGCAAAAAACATTGCGACTTTTGGATACCCATCGCCAAGGAGGACGCACAGAAAACGATGATCACAACACCTTTTGGGATGAATGAATTCAATAGGATGAGTTTTGGCTTACGAAACGGCAGTCAAACATTTCTAAGATTCATGCAGGAGGTGCTCAGAGGCGTAGACGGCTGTTTCTGTTTCATCGACGATATACTCCTCTGCGAAGAAAACACAAGCAGCTACATCATCAAATTCTACAGCGGTTGGATTAGTCCAACCGCGTCGTACGGTCTGACACTCATCATCATCTTCTGCCTAGCCTTTTCCCAACTATGTTGGGGTCGGCTTCCAGTCTAACCGGATATAGCTGAATACCAGTATTTTACATGGAGCGACTGCCTATCTGACCTCCACAACCCAGTTAGTACTAGGTAATACGATACCCCTTGGTAAGACTGGTTGTCAGACTTTTTGGGCGACTGACTACCTAACGACTGTCAAAGATCTACAAATGATACCCGGGACCAACGGCTTTACGTGCTTTCCGAGGCACGGAGGAAACTCGGTATGTAATGGGTGGTCACCCATCCACAGACCAACCTAGGCAAGCACGGCTTAACCTAAAGATCGACTCGAGCGGCTGTTACTATTTAGCCACGAGCTCCTGTCGAAATACGGTCTGACACTGAACATAGAAAAATGCGAATTTGGAAAAGAAACATCGAACAATGAGCCACACGAAAATATGTGTGTAAAAATGTCCCGTTCCCCCTAAACACCTACCACCTACTAAAGCGTAACATAAATATAAAATAGCGCTCGTTACACGAAAGTTCCAACAGAAAACAACTCTGTAATAGCAACGTAACTGTTTAACAACATATTCATGTGCATTCAGTTAAAAATACACTTCATAATTTAACCAGGACAGGTCGCGTAGGTCACTGCGGGACCAGGAACTTAGACATGTGGAGGAGAATGTTCATTTTTTTTTTGTCTAAATTTTTCGGGGACTCCTGTGTTTTTTTTTTAACAACTAGTGACCCCGCTAGTTCTTCATAAAAAAATCTTAAAGTGATTTACTAGTGACCCTAACTAAAAATTGTCTCATTTAATTTTATAAACACTCTCACTGTACTCCAAAAGAAACGACACAATCATGAACAATAAAGAGGGATACATATTTACCATGTTTACTATTTAACTTGAGTTCTCGATATTTCGGCGCTATTGCAAGCTCCATGATCACGGATAAACTGAAGTTATTGTGGGTGGCTGTTTATTCTACTTCTTCTTCAACTTTTGACCACCCATTGCTGAGTGTAGGTCTCTTCCAAATCTCTCCATTTTTGGCGGGTTTGTCTCGTGGCTATCCAGTTTCTACCGGCCACTTTAATGATGAGTGTTTATGAGCAGACAAATTGTGTAACATACTCCTCAATATCAAGCAGTGCGGATTTTTAACAGGTTGCCAGTGATCTTAAGAACTAAAATTTACAAAAGCTCATTTAAGTCAAGAATTAAAGCATTCCTATTGGAGAAATGTCTGTATTCGATAGACGATGACTTATCCACTTTTAGAATTTTTTATTGTATTAATTTGTTAATTTGTAATGTTATTGAATTTTTACTTTGTGAGGAGGTGAGGAGCTCGTGCGCTAAAGCCGTGCTTGCCTAGGTTGGTCTGTGGATGGGTGACCACCCATTACATACCGAGTTTCCTCCGTGCCTCGGAAAGCACGTTAAGCCGTTGATCCCGGCTGTCATTTGTAGATCTTTGACAGTCGTTACAGGTAGTCAGAGGCCCAAAAAGTCTGAAAACCAGTCTTACCAAGGGGTATCGTATTACTCAGTAGTAACTGGGTTGTGGAGGTCAGATAGGCAGTCGCTTCATGTAAAATACTGGTATTCAGCTGCATCCGGTTAGACTGGAAGCCGACACCTACATAGTTGGGAAAAGGCTAGGCAGCTGATTGAATTTTTATTTTGTATTATTTTCTATAATTTATAGTACCATGAATGTGTTAGTTTTATAATTTTAATGAACGTGTTTTTTTTATTTTTTTTATTTATAGATTTAAGATTTCAAACACAATATGAATTGTTCCTGAATAAATTGAATTGAATCGAAACGACACATTTATTTAAATCCAAGACACCTTCTTATCCGCGTTTCCCTGATCCACACCCAGTTCAGACACTATTCACGTAGCATGAAAAGCTGAGCTATCAAAGGGCTCTTTCAGCCCGCGATAGGTGAGCTATGAGCTATCTCTAGGCAAGAATAATCACCGTTTGACAAGCGTGCTTGTTGACGCCCGTGTGTCGACGGCTTAATGAGTCGCGCTATACAGAAGTCTGGCAACGTCGCTTTTATTTATGAGTCTATCGTTTTTGAAGGATGTGAAAGTGGTTATCGTGTTGGGTTGACTAGATTTTGTAAAGAAGTAAAAGGCTGGTAAAAAATTTAGAGGTGTGTTCTTTTGAAATGGTTAAATTATGATTGAGAAGACGATTTTGACATGCAGAGACAGTAGTTAAATTAACACTGATGAAATTATTCTTCTTCTTGATAGTGTGATTAGTGCCTAACCTGGTGTCGGAGTTTTTATTCCGCCTATTGGTTTCTGACTTGGCTTTATGCTGGCTTGGCTTGCTGGTTTCCTCACGATGTTTTCATTCACCGAAGCAAGTGATAGTTACACAACACGCAAATTAATCCGAAAAATCAAAGGTGTGTGTCTTGGGTGCGAACTCGAGACCTAAAAATTGGCAGTCCGACGGTCACACCACCAGGCTTTCACCGCTTGGACTATAGGAAATTAATAACATCAATTAAAACTTAATAAAAACAAACGTCAAACTATGTAGAACCCGCGTAGAGCCACTCGCTACGCGCTGTGCTACACCGTAGCGTCTGACATGGTCTGAAAATGACACCTTCGACAAGAAGAAAGGCACCTTTCTTTGTAACCATAATGCATTAAAGCTCATAAAATAGAATAGAATATACCAACTTGATTCTACACCAAAATTGAAACACACTGTTAACAAATCCTGAATCTATCTTTATCCGAAAACATACATTTATCTTGCGTATCCCACCTTTTTCAAACTATCAAATCTTTCCCATAATCATTTGTCATCTCACAAATATTGCAAACACCCTTTTCCTCCACAGCATTTATAAATACAATCCAAAGGAGACAGGCAGGTGAGTGCCCGCAAGCGATTCCATTCAACTAAACATTTATTTATGTCTGGGGTAACATTTATATAATACATTCACGATGGCTACTTGCTATAATATATCGCCTGTCCCGCCCGAGTTACATATTGGCTAAATGGACGGTTAGTCGGTTATTTTGTATTCAAAATAAAGCACATCGGGACTTAAACATAACTGGCGAAATGTTGGTGTACTTTTAGGTACCTATACCTCTGCTTATCCTTCGTAACCGTGACTTTTTTATTTATCCCATTCCCAGTAACATTAATTGAAAGGTCACCAAGCTGTTCTAGAATCGATCTAATCTAACTATTCAGAAAACGGACATACACTATATAATATCGTATACTAACGTACCTTCTAAAATGGCGGTCGCTTGACATGTGAGATATTACGGCTAGCCACCGACGTGAATGTTTGAAATAAATGTCTTTACTTATGAATGGATGTTTTAGTGTTTACTGTAAACAGAATAAGTCTTGTTTTTCGTCTGTCTTTGAGTATATTTAAGTAAGTAAGTAGCTAAAACGGTTACCACGTATCCAGTACAACATTGTGAACATAGGATTTCTTAGTCGGTTTTTAAAAAATAACAGATTTTTCCTACAAAACTGCAATACCTACACGGTCAAAATGTATGGAACAGCTGATTTTTTTTTAAATTAGCGTCGGTGTTCCTTCCACCCTGTATTTTTTTTTTTTTTTTGTTTTACCCGATTATAAAGTTCATTTATGGTGTCTAAGTTGCTGGTTGTGTATAAAATGTGATAGGTAACGGAATTTAATAAAAGACTTGTCTGTAAATAACACCCCTGAATCCATCGACCCCCCCACCTTCGAAATTTTCCGTAAAGACACACGCTTAACTACCTGCCCACCCTCCACATCACACACGTTGTCGAACTGCAAACAGTTACTTCATTATTCAGTTTATGCTTCAATTAATCGAATTACGATATTAACTATCGGTTATGTTAGGGAGGCCATACGTTTTGATGCGGTACGGATATTCTGGGAATTCTATCCGCTGTGAAACGGAATTTGAGTAACGAACATGAGACTCGATTTTGACTTGATATAAGAAATAAGGTATAATTACTAATGAATATCTTCACCAAAGCACATAAAGTTCGGTAGAAAAAAGAGACCAGCACGCGTAGCATGATCATTGGCAAAATGACAGATATATTTTGTCGATCTGATATTTTGTCGATTCTTCTGTCGACAAAACCCGTTACTACGGTAGTCATGCTTCGCGTGCAGGGAGTTTACTATGACGTCCTCAAGCACGAGTAATTCCAGTGTGGGAAAGAGACAGAGCTATACCGGTAGTCTAGCGCCATCACTTTCCCACACTGGAATTACTGCTGCTTTAAGACGTCATGGTAGGCCACCAGAATGTTAGTCTGTCTAGGTTTTCATAGTTGTGTCAGTCACATGTCATCGGTGGACGTTTTCCGTGTTAGCTGAAACTCCATACGATAGGTCAGCCCAAGGTCAAAGCTTTACCATTAACGTGCTGTTGATAATGCAAACACGTTATGTTACGGCTGTATAAGCAAGTTTAAAATGCAAACTTAAGGATTCACCCATTAATCTCCTCTTCAACTGACAAATATTCATTCATGTGTGTCACATAATATGTGCCTAAAGAAACAGTGGACGGACTGTGTGAAGGATGATATGGCTAGAAAGGAGGCGACTGCTGAGATGACGAGTAATAGAGAAGTATGGAAGAAGACATGCTGCGCCGACCCCAAATGAATTGGGATAAGGGCAAGAGAATGATGATGATGATGATGAATCGTTCAATGGGCTACTTTACCGCTTCATTTCAATTTTGTTGATTCTTGAATTTCTGTACCTACTCGAAATCAACACAGAAGGGTTTAAATGAGAGATATATTTTCTCCATCTGTACTTACGACTGGCACATGTTCTCCAAGCTTCAGAAGTATAGAAGAAGAAGAAATGCTGCGCCGACCTCAAATAAATTGCGATAAAGGCAGGACAATAATGATGTTGTATTTTTTGTGTACTGTCCCAACTTTTCCCTAAAAACGATGGCTACCACATTTATAATTAACCGAATACTGTAAGTAAATTGGGCGCGGATTATATTGATTGTTTGTCGAATTATTTATAACTGAGTTATGATAAGCTTTGTTTGCTCTGCCCGGTAATAACCGCCGGCAAATTAGTTCTATCGGTTTAAAATGTTGGGGTGAATACCGTTGCGTTGGCACGGAGAAGGTAACATGAATTTTATGTTATTTAGAAATTAAGTTGGTTTTGGTTAAAACGGACGTTATTTTATTACCTCAAATAATTGTACAAGAAACACTTATCTAAGCACTATACAGTGTTACAACTAGGGAAAAGAGTGGTTTCGATGGGCTCTGGCACCCAATGTAAGATTTAACTTGTGTTTAGGGTGCCAGCGTCCTCGCCTATGGTTTGAACATGTAACATTAGTTATAAGTCGAACATAGTTTATCATCATTAAATTACAATATTATTTAATAAATAGCTAATGCAACCAAGATGTGGCCTATTTACATATCTCTGTGTGGCTGTGTATATGTGTGGGTGTGTATATGTGTGTGAGGGATAGATAGATATGGTGAAAACTTGTGTTTTTGTAAAAAATAAAATATAATTATAAACAAACATATTGACTACATTAGTTTAAGCAATTGATATTGTTATGTACTAAGTACCCGTCTTTCTTTATTGATGAGTTTTTTTTAAGACGTAATTAACAATCTTTTGTCAGCACGTTCACTTTCGATTCATTTTGTGTTCAGACTTTTCACTTCGAATAAAAGAAACCTTGTTAAAGACAAAAATGACAGAAAATAAACTTAACATAACATCACACCTGTAATCCCCGAATGGGTGTAGGGTGTACTATTAGGCAGAGGTGTACCCACATTTTGCGAGTTTTGTTTAAATTATACGTAATAGGGGGCGTACCTGTTGCCATCAACCGGGCGCAAGCCCAGACTCCGTGGCTGCTACTGAGAAATTCCTGATGGAAAACCCAATAACACTTTGCCCGACCTAGGAATAGAACCCAGGACCTCATTCTCAGCAGCCGCGCTTGCGACCACTGGACCAACGAGGCAGTTGACAGAAATTGTAGCATTTGATTTCGGTTTTAGTGCATGTATTCATGTATGTGCTTTAACTATATTGGGTGGAAGCGACATCTAAGCACAAACGATTATAGTCGATGTCCTTTCCACCCAGTATTATATTATATCTAGGTTTTAGAAGATATTTTGCGTCGGCGGAAGTATCTAGACTCACTTACCAAGGGGTATCGTATTACCCAGTACTAACTGGGTTGTGGAGATCAGATAGGCAGTTAATGGCAGTAAGGACTGGTAGCCGACTCCAACATAGTTGGGAAAAGGCTACGCAGATGATGATGGTACTGGAAGAGTCACATGTTACCATCATAATCATTTCAGCCGAAAGGCGTCCACTGCTATACATACAGCTCCCTCAAGTGTCGCCACATTGACCGGTCCCGTGGTCTTACATCCAGCGGATCCCTGCAACCTTCATCATCATTCATGGTCATTGGTCCACCAAGTGGGAGGCCTTCCAACGTAACATATTCCGATCCGAGTCACACACCAAAAGTCAATTCACTGAGACTTTGAACTAAACTTAATCCATTAAACTAACGTTCAATGCGACGTTATGTCAGCACTCAACACGAACACTTCTCTCTCTAATAAAAAAGTCCAGACAATTCAGGACAGAATCGAGAAAAAAGACGACAATTCTTCGGGAAACGTTTTACAATGATTACTTATCAAAAGAGTTAATTTCAACAAGTAGGAGAACGTTGCAAACTTAAATGACAAAAGTTAAATTGTAAAAGTAAAATAATTGGAATAAAACAGAGACAAAAATGGCGTGCGCTTTCGAAATAGTTTAAATACCGTAATATGGTGATTTTAATTAAGTGTAACAAAGTATAGCCCGGAGCTTTCAACACTAAGTAGAGAGTTTAAAACGAAAACTTGCTAAATGAAAAGTACTGTATTTTAATTCTCTGTTGACGCACTTTTTAAATTTATCTGGGTCTGGGAAGCTCAGACTTTACAGACTCAGACATTTTCATTAGTTTAAATTACAATGTTGCAATTTGGACAGCCTGAACATATGGCAAATGCTATAGAAGCGTTTCCTGATTCTACAATTACTTTCAATAGGATTGTGAGAAGCTTCGTTGGTAGTATAATGTCAATATGTTAAAGTGTTCACGTTACGTCGGTTGCTTTACGAGAACATTCTAGATTACATGCGAGTCTCGAATGTTTCTGTAAGGACCAGTCTAGAAGATTAGAGTCTAGAATGTTCCAATATAGAAATGTCTAAAAGATTCGAGAAAGTTGTAAACTTTCTTGAAGTATAATTTTCTACTATGGAGCTGTCTAGAAGATTCTAAAAAGTTGCGGAACTTTCTCGAAGGATGATGTTCTACTATGTAGTGTGAAGAACGGTCGAGAAAGTTGTGGAACTTTCTCGAAGGATCGGTCGTCATATAAATAGCCGTCGTGTTTGCGGGAGGAGTCAGTTTAATTCAGGCGATACAACGAAGCGAATCGAAGTGCGATATCTAAGCGAATTGTGATCAATAGTAGTGTATTGATGTATGTGATTGAGTTTTAAGTGTTTTGTGATTATTAAAGTTATTTGATGTTTAATCGGTAGTATTATTCTTCCTGTCCTTGTCTCATTATGTTTGCTAGGTTGTATACAAACGAGATAGAATCCACCGACGCACAAACGCTTACCACGTATTCAGTCCATTAATCCGAACGGCCACATTTAAATTTTTCATCTATGTAATGTATAGTGTGTAATTTTATTTTTAAATCTGCCGTTCCATACATTAGGGCCGTGTAGGTATAAATATACACTTTTGTAGGAAACAGCTGTTTTTGTTTTTTTTTAATGAATACGTGGTAAGCATTTGTGATTCGCGCGGTGTTTCTTCAGCCGTGTTTAATTAAAAATCTAAATCTTCATTTACTTCTTCTTTCCTTATATTTCTTTACTTCAAACCTGCACACACAAGTTGAAGAAACACCTCCCTCAACCTCCGAGCTATCACAAAACATTTTCATCTCATTTTTATTTATTGCAAAGCTCCACCTTTATCCAAAGCTTCCGAGTACCTCTCGACACGTGATATCAGCTTCTATTCACTACTACTCTACTTAGCTCGTAAAATACGAGCGTAAAACGTAAGTAGGCACCTATGTACAAGCTCTTGGTAGAAACCTTAAAACGGGAGAAAAATATTTTTATCGAGCATCGATATTCGCGAGAACTCCTAGGAAGAAACGGTAGCTAGCTAGGGAGAATAATAATAAAATATTCGTATATATATAACATTAAGGCAGTATTCCATGGATACGTATGCAGTGCTATTCGGTGCTAAGGACGGAGGGCGAGCTAGGTACAAATGAATAGGTAAAAACAATTATCAGCCAACCCGAAGCGTTGCCCCACACTAGGAATTTCACCAAAATTGTGGGTGGGTTTAAAAACATTAAACTCAGATACACAAACAGCCAGACCCGGAACAACTACCTGTAGGCCATACAAATATTTGTTCCGTGCGTGGATCGAACCCGCAGCGCAGCAGCCAGTGGCTCAGCCACGGCACGATAGGCAAATGAGAAAAACCTGTGTCCCATTGCATGACCCGAAAAAAAGTATTATCACACGCGAACACGCAAAAACCATTATTTTAACCTTTCAAAAACTTAATGTATGTATACTATTGCAGCAGTCTATCCGCCACGTCAGTCACGCCAGTCTATCCGTACTTGGCCATTAAAACCTTAAGAAAACTTCATTCATTGTAATTAGTATATTTCTGAAAGCCTATCCAAGTAGCAGCCACTTTCACAGCCTTTCGTATTTCTAGACCGACTTACAACTGGAACGGTTTGGAAAAGTCATAAATGTATTTATTGTATTGACCTTACAATTCATTTCTGGCTTTTCCATCATAGGCCCTCGGCGTCTGGAGCCCATACATTTCTGTTCTGGAACTTAAAACTACTCATCATCTGCCTAGCCTTTTCCCTATGTTAGGTTCGTCTTCCAGTCTAACCGAATTCAGCAGAATAACAAGATTTTACAGGAAGCGACTGCATATCTGACCTCCACAACCCAGTTAGTATTGGGTAATACTAGTAAGACTGGTAACGCAAAACTATTCAACACCTTCAAAAAGTATAGCTCAGTTCCAACCCCGATATAACGAGCTGCAAGTAGTATCAATACAGAATTAGTCGGCAAAGGGCCGACGGCACGATGGCGCCAATTTAACGTAAGATGAACCGGAGTCCGTTCCACACCCGGATTTCAAGCGGATTTGTGAAAAATCACGGATTTTATTGAGCTTTTGGTTGATTTGAAAGCGGTGAATCTTTGAATGGTGATCTGATAAATGTTTTAAAGTTTTAATGCCTATTAATTCATGATTCAGTTTTGAAAAAAACTTTATTGAATCATGTAATTAAGGTAACCGTACAGAAAATGTTTCCTGTTTTTCCTGTTCTCAGCTCGCTACAGGGACATGATAATGGACGATACTAGAGGTCGTACGCTGGTAGCCATTTTCTGGGCCAACTCAAGTTAGACTGTTATCAAGACACTAAGAAAAAGATCTCCCAGAAAAAAGCAAGCTTGGTAGCCACTGCCTGATGAATCACACAATTATGAAATCTAATATAAACCCCATAGGGTTTAAAATGGCCGCTTTAGCAGTATCACAATAGGACATAATTATTGAAAACACATAACACACAATATTATATCAATTACGTTAATTCGTAAAATGGTCACAAAGTGACAATTAAAATTTTCTATTTATGATTCTGCTAAGACGGCCATTTTAGACCCCCTGAATGGAATTCCTAACCTATTTTGTATTACTATGGTTACTAAATTAGCGATTACTAATTTGTTACTGAAGATATTAATGCTTAGTGATGACCTTTCATTACTACCCATTCTATTGACGGTGAATCAATTTAGTTTAACTTAAGTCTCAATGCATTAAGACTTAATTCACTGCAACGAAAATAAACCACGTATAATAAAATCATAGATTCTCAACAGTCAGTTAAATTATTTTGAACAATACTATTAATAAATTCAATATTTTGTTTTTGAATATTAAATTGACCTCTCGTTCTTTGACTCCTCATAGGTAACAGAGTTCAATGAAATATAAATATTAGTTCAATATTGCAGGAATAAAATTTCTTCGAATTGCTTAGAATATTAATTTTGCAGTTGAGTATTTTCTACGTAATTAATTAATGTAACTGCAACTGCGATAACTAAATTCATTTAATTAACTATTCTTCAAAGGCTTATTTATGTATCTGGACAAGCAAAATATTCACTATTACTATTGCTAGTAATAAAAATATTGCTAGTGGTAAAATACCGACATTGGTAGGTATCGCGTTTTTCATCAATATTTGTGTTTTTTAAATTGCTTTGAATACAGAACTGTTGTTTAAAACAATTGCCACGGGATTGTTACATTTGTTTTATCTGTGAATTTCAATTTAAAATTGGAACACAGTTGTAGATGAATCGTTTGACGCGTATCTTTATTCGAAACTAACGACACCATTTTGTTTTTGCAATACAGTCTCCATTGACAATTATTAACGTCAATGTCACTTATGCGTCACAAAAACCGTGCTGAAAAGATCTTTTGGTAAACATTTGTGTGAACAAGAAACTGAAATGAAAATGCTGTGATTGCGAAATGTATTGAAAGAAAATCGGCTGGCAGTGTACCTTTGGGTAACACTGCCATAACCCATAATGGTATAAAGAAAAACACGTTACGTTCATACTGAGCGGCATTCAGATATATATCGTTGCGTTGTTACGACTGCGATAGAAAATACGGAACGTATGATACAGAATGAGATACTATTGCGCTTGAAGTACTTAAATTACGACAATTGTCTGAATTTGTCTGCAATAATTTGCGCCTCCTCTTTTTACTTATAATATCATTGGCCATAACTGTTTCGTGAATTCGTATAAAAAAGGGAATTTATTGTATTAATTTTTTTTCACCAACGCGCTACTTTTCCGTTTGGGCACATTAGCCTAATACGATGGTGCAACTCCCGTCCCACCATCTGTTATACGGTTCGAAATAAAACGGGGGATGCATTTCTTACATGCACCCCCAGTTCACTACGAACGTTCATACGAATTCACGCCAAAACAAAATGCCGATTAAGACTACTCGCAAAAAGGTCCACGAAAGCAAAAATACCTTTTCGTTCATGTCGATTCATGTTACCATTTTAAAACAAAAAAGGTCCACACCTTTCAGGCAAAGCGTCTCCATATAATTGAGACAATCATAAATTAAATAAAAGACCCTCGGACCGTTAGACTTCTGAAAACGAATCGAAAATCCATTTTAATTCAACTAATGTACCATTGATATCCTTCGCGACGACGTTTTTAATCATAATGTCTCACTTAGCGACTCGATAATCGTTTTAAAAACTCGATAAATGAAAGTTATCGGTTTTCCCAAGAACTCGTTATTTTTATGGAATTTGATGGGATTGCAGAATTTAAATGGGTAGTCATTTGAAAGTCGAAAGAAAATAATATGTTATCTGTGTTCTTGAGTTGGAATTTGGTTGGTATTTTTTGGGAAATTGGTAAATACGATGGACATTATCCTCGCCTCGCCTGCCGTTGGTCTAGTGGTCGCGTGCTGGGACAACAACTGCGTCTGGAACAAAAATATGAATGAGAGAGAGAGATAGAGAGAGAGAGAGAGAGAGATAGAGATCATTTTATTTGTTCAAAACATGAATACACATACAAATAGCATGCAAGATGTTACATCGAATTATAATAATGCCAGTCATGTTTTGCCTGGACGGCGTACAAATATTATGATGTCAGACGCTACACAACATCAAGTGGTTTTAAATTGGTTTACACACAGCAAATATAGCTATTAACAATCCAATGTAGACCATACGTAAACTAAAAGGTACAATGGAAAACAATCAAATAGTGTCATATTATTAAATAATACAAATAATTAAAACAAAAAAAACAAAGGTTAAAGCATTATTAATAAAATAAAAATAAAATAAGAATGTCATTATACATGTCAAATTAAATTGTCAATAAGAAATTCGTCATGGCTGTAGTATACTTTCTCTAACAGAAGGCTTTTTAGTCTATTTCTTAATTTTTCAGTAGCTAATTCCCTCCAATGTTTTAGCAACTTATTATAAAGCATGAAGAAGAAGAAAAAAAGAAGAAGAATGAAGATGTTTAGATTGCCTCTTTGGTCGAGTGGTCGCAAGCGCAAGTGCTGGGTTTTTCCATCAGGAATATCTCAGCACAAATCCAGACTCCGTAGCTACCCACTGAGTCTGGATTTGTGCCTGATTGTTGTCAATCGACTCGCCCCCTATTATATGTTACTTAAACATAACTGGCGAAATGTGGGAGTACTATTAGGTACACCTCTGCCTAACCCTCCGGGGATTACAGGCGTGATGTTTTGTTTGTTTGATTTTGGAAAATACGATGGGTATTATAATTAATGGTTATTAGTTTTGAGTCGAAGTGGTGTCGGCGTCAAGTCTGTGCAAAACACTTATTGCCGTGTCCATAACATCTACCGTTTTGACAGAGTATCGGATAAGCTGGTCACACTACACTACCCATTCACGAAAACGCATTGACAAGAATATCAACCGTGTCTCTAAACACTTAAACCGCAAGGTAAATAGCTGAACAAACCTAAAACCCGTTTCGCGTACAAACGCCAACCAGTTTCACTCACAACCCTACATACGTCAAATGCACATAAAATCCTTCTAATTTCGACTCCGAAAAGTGGCTCCGTAGTTGATCTTGCGAACTACATAGTCCTCGTTAGCCAAAGAGCAATATCTCAAAAAACATAAAAAAACTGTCTTCATTTTGCAATGTTCTGGATTGACAACAATCAAAATTACCGTAACTTTATTGCAACACTTATAAAAGTGAGTAATGTCCTTCAGATAGGACAGATGCGTAGCATTCGCAACCGGCGTGCGTGTATGACCAGACGTATGAACATGAAGAAGCAAAAGACAAAGCTCGTGCTCGTTCTGTTATTTGTGTCATAGGCAAAATAGCTTGAGGCAGTGACTTGCATAATGAGCTCTTATCTCGATTTTCACGGAAGAAGAGAGCGGCAGCTGCATGTTATGAACATGCAGCTGCCGCCCCTTGTTTTCTCAAAACACGGATTAGTTGAGTTACCGCTTTCTGGCTTACGGCAGCAGGCCCGTCCGAATTTCAGGCGCGTGGCGTTGATAATCAGCGTCTAAATCAACGCTGTGGCGGCCTCGGTTTTACCAATTAGACTCATCACTGATTGCAGACACTAGTGACGGTAATAGACACCGGGATCCGGGACCCGGGATCCGTGATCCGAATGAAACTTTGGGGAAGTTGATCGACAGTTTTCGTAGTTTGAAAATGAATAAAATGGGACGTGCAAAAAGATGTAGGTATACGACTACATGCTTATGAAATCAATACGGTCTTTTTATTCTTTATCGTGTGGTTAGTACATAACCTGGTGTCAAAGTTTTTATGTCGCCCATGGGCCTCTGATTACATGCCGTCGAGAAATATCACTCGGGCATGTTGGTTTCCTCACGATGTTTTAATTCAAGCAATGATAATTATACAATACGCACATGAATCCGAAAAATCAGAGGTGCGTGTCTTGTTCGAACTTGAGACCTATGACTTGGCAGTCTGACGGTCACACCACTAGTATATTACGGTAATATGAATGGCATACCCGCTTAGTGTTATAAAAACTAACAATTAAAAATTTTCAACAAATGATAGGGTGGCTCTCCTATGTGCTTATACTTTGTACGCTGTTTATGTTTCTGTAGCCAAATGTCGAAGTCTTTTGTAAGGGAAAGTTAGTTTAGAGGCGAGTGATATGTTTATAATTCTGCTAAATTCGGAACGAAAGTGGATATACAGGCTACAGGTCAATTGCAGCCTTTTGATGCAAATGCTTTAACGAACACCACTTACTTCTGGTAATTCTTGCGATCGTAGTCAGAATACTGGACTTACACAGTGTTAACCTTATTTATTAGCTGCTTACATTAGCTCACGTTACGAGCTTAGTTTAGTGCCTAGTTAGTCTATCTGTCTCCAGTTTTCACGACTGCATTGTTGTTTCTAGTTTACCAGACACGGTTGACATAACTGGAGATTTGTGGGTGTACGCTACACCTCAGGCTAAGCTTTTGAGAAAAACAGGCGTAATGTTATGTGCAGAAGTCGTTGAATTGCAAATTACTTTATGATGGGACCAGCTGACCTTTGCACTAGCCAGCTCTTTTCCAATTTTCTGGCTTCACGAACAGATTTCTGCCACTGCCTAAAATATAACGTCACACTTGTAATCTTAGAAAGGTTAGGCAGAGGCGTACACCCACATTTTACCGGATATGTTAATTCCTATGTAATAAGTGAGCCTCCTGACTGACTGCTACTGGTAAATTCACATAACACATAACATAACATCGCACCTGTAATCTGCGAAGGGTTAGGCAGAGGTGTACAGTACACACACATTTCGCCAGTTATGTTTAAGTTCCATGTAATAGGGGGAGCCTATTGCCATCAACAGTGCACAAATCCAGACTCCGCGGCTGCTACTGGGAAATTCCTGATGGAAAAGCCCATTAACATTTTTCCCTATCTGGGAATGGAAACCAGGACCTTATGCGCAGCATTAGCGTTTAGATCAACGAGGCAATCCATACCTTTTAAAAAAAAACTGTGTCTAGATCTAAAACCCTGCCTAAATTAAACGCACGCTGAATTTGAAGCGTGTGCAGTTTGTAATCAGTGTCGAAAATATACTCGCCGCGCGGTGACTCGGTTTCAACAATTAGACTCATCGGGGACAAATAGTGATGTTTATCTACGGGAAATGTGCTAGGAAATAGCTGTCCCGTTTGTAGGTGTGAATGATGGTGTCAATCATGTCATGTAATAATTTTGTGAGGTCAATGTGTGTTGGGAATTTATGTATGGGTTTATATTCGTAATCATGTGCATTACAAACTTACTTAAATTTTCAACAGCCGACAGCAAATTAGTGGTAACTCTTTGGCCTTGACCTAGCCTAGAGTAGTAGAGAGTTTCGATAAAATAAGAGCTGGCGTGAGGAAAATGTAGTGAGGAAAATGTTGAGTAAGAATGTGGGCTATAAGAGTAGAGGAAGACCAAAGAAACGATGGATGGACTGTGTGAAGAATGATATGACTAGAAAGGAGGTGACTACTGAGATGACGAGTAATAGAGGAGGAGTATGGAAGAAGAAAACATGCTGCGCCGACCCCAAAGCATAAGGGTAGGAGAATGATGATGGTAATGATGATGATGAAGAGGCTAGCGTATACTAGTTTTGTTACCACTATCGTGCCTTTGTTCTCTGCACAGATTTCCTATCGTAATCGGTAAGAGATTTCATAGTCACTCTTTCTTTACAAAGTGATGCTAAAAAGCGCAACATTCGTAAGGGCCCGTTCACCACGGCCTCAAAGGGTCAGTATGTACCAATCGGAAAAATCCTTGCGCACTTTTTTCATCACTGAATAAAGGACTTTATAATCAATTGCCTTTTAAGTATAAAATGCTATGCAGACATTAAGGGTCTCCTCGCGCGTGCTCGAGGATGCATAGCCGCCCAATTTTATACTTAGGGGCAGTACTTATACAATCCTATATTCAGTGATAACAAAAAAGTGCGGGAGAATTTTCCGCTTGATGGAAACTGAGCTAGACCATGCCACTTGCGTCAAACGGTAAGTGCGTGCCTCATATGGTTCCATCGTGTGATAACTATCAGTTCGCAAAATGCGTCGTTGGGCCTCGTGGATGCCCTAGAGAACTTCCTTCGCTTATTGCCTTTACAGGCGCTGCGCTGTCACAACACACGTGACACTTGAGCATATTCGTGGCCAAGAATATAAATAAAATAAAGTGTTTTATTTTAGGAAAAATACCCATAATACAACAATAAATTTAATCGATTAAAATAGTACAATCAGTAAAAAAACATGGAGGTATGTATAGGCTACATGGAGATATGTTAGAAGCCAAAAGGAATCTTCCTTGATTTCAATACCTAATCACCTAATACCACCACTTATTACCGGTCTCACTAACATGTAACTATATCCACGGTAGCTACTACTCGCTTCTATTTCGTTAACACGAGTTCTGTAGTTACATTTAATGTTCGGCGACAGTCGGCACTTAGTACCTCGCTCCAAATCTAATTACTTGTGAACTGTAGTGTCGATGTAGAAGTATAATTAACTCACGCCTTTTTCCCAAGGGGGTAGGTAGAAACTAGAGAACCTGCTACGATCGTTACAAACTCCTTTTGCTCCGTCCATCTAGTCATACCCGCTCGCCGGTTTTACCTTTTTGAACGACATCCACCAATCTTAACTTCCTAATCCGAACTAATATTATAAATGCGAAAGTAAGTTTGTTTGTTACCTTTTCACGCCTAAACCACTGAACCGGTTATCCTGAAATTTTGCGTATACGTTGTCAGGTGTACAGAGACGGACATAGGGTACCTCTCATCCCGAAAAAAAGTACTGTTCCGGAGGAAAACAACAATAACGTTCTTACGATAATAGATGGCGCCACGTGTCTTTCGAATCGTGATTGAATTATATTATTACTAGCAGAGTACAACCCGAATTGATCGTCAAATTCTAAGTTAACGCGAGCTAAGCCGCGGACAAAAGCTAGTAAGGAATAAATAATAATACTTCAGTAATTTAATTCGAATCATCTTGTCAAAATTATATGGAAAGTCTCTATTTTATTTGCGAATTAAGGTAAACGCACACTTGTCCGTGCGGAAAGAATCGACCGCGCCGAACAAACGTTCTGTCATACGTATAACATTATTTATCCGTCAGATTCGGCGCGGATAAGTGTGCGAGGTTACATAGAATTTCATACAAGTAATTCTAAAATGCGATGGTTTCGGCTTCTTCGCTTCTTTCGGCTCTGATAAGTGTGCGTTTATATTTAGTTTACCGTGACAGCATTTCTGTTTTCTAATTAAAAGGGTATTTTGTTTAGATAGACGAAATCTGGAAAACTTGCATCAACATACAAAAGTAATGTAGTTTTTTCCGGTTTGGAGAGATGATACTGGCCAATCATTGAGTTTAATAATGTGCAACTGGAGTGGAATGTGTTCAACACTGGAATGCCTAGATAATCTATCTAATATATTATGGTGAATTTCTTCTGAATCCCGAGACTATATCCCGGGGAGTCCTACACTAGCGTTCGACTTGATTGACTACCATATAATGTAATAGAGCTATTCATCTACGACCTTGTGGTCATGCACGGGATTTGAATCAAATTGTATTGCTAACCAATGGTTAGTAGGTAAGCATAATATAGTGTGGGTATGGTGAATAGGCTAACAATATACCTGTACCTCTACCATGAGATGTCATCGAAAAATTACGCGCTAGCGTTGAACTCGCTAGCGTGCTAACGTGGATCAAATAGATTTCGATAATGCTTGCACCATGAGATTTACGGAATGTTACGCAGGCGCTAAGGTAAGCTCGATAGATCGTGTCCTCTAGCTAACTTCACTCTACTCCTTAGAATACTTTCGTCTATGCTTCACTACTTATGTTTTGTTTCTTTTTTTCTCACTAATAAGAAGAGAGAACGGCTCGTAAGCTCAAAATGTAGTGTTATCGCTATGCTAAAAATGTTAAGACAGTCAGTATCACAAAATAAACCGACAAAATAGAAAAGTTGACGGGTAGTGGACTAGTTATGGTATTTAGGGGTTTTTGAATTTGTATTCCTTATAGTATGGCACTGTCGCCGTTCAATTGGTTATTTTGTTTGTTGACATTATGTCACGGAGTGCGTTGTGTGGTTTAAGAGTTTAAAACAATAGATTATTTGGATTATATTTTAATACAATGAGGACCAGTGTCTCACAGTTTCAATTGTTGGTGGAGTTCATGGAAAGGTATGTTTTTACTTTCTATTAAATTATTTTAAAGTTACAGAATTCCCAAATAGTTCCCCCTCAACGCAGGTAGATATGCCAAGCCACTTGAAACTTTGAAAGTGTTATAAGTGAGATAAGTTCAAGTGTCTAAAAATACTAAAAACGTGAGGAAAGCAACAAATAAACAAAAAAATGGTTATGAATATGATTTGACTAAATTTTATTTAAAGGCACAGCTTGTTAGTACGTAAAATAGTAATAATATAGTCAAGTCTAGGTAAAATGTCTAAAACATAACATATTCCATGCTAAATCAGCTCTTGCAGACATTATTTTCGCTTTAAAACACTCAAAAATGTATATAATTTTAATGTAAACATATGTTTCACACGACAAAATGCTAGTGAGCTACGTAACTACTATCGCAAGCGTATTAATCGATAGCGTCTGTCGAATTAGTGACTCATGGTACCGTTTTGTATGGTGACAGCTGAAAAACGTTAGTAACTATCGAATAGATTACGTTAGGTTTTGAACCTATCGAAATCTATAGTGCTCATGGTATGTATTTTAATTCATTCTGTGACCGCTAGGGGCGCTATACAATATTTCATACAAATAATTTACGTAGACGCTAGCGAGTTTTGGCTGTGTAAACTCATGGTAGAGGTACTGTGGTGTTATTGAAATTTCGTGTAGTTGAATGATGCATGCCTATACAAAACTCACATCTTATTTTTTTTTTCATTTCTTGAGAAAACTTACAAGCTTGTTTGCTTTGAAGCTTACTTATAGTTAGTGAAAGAAGGCCAATTAAAAACACAAAAAAAAAACTACCAAAACAAACAAACTACACAGAAATACAATACTAATACTACTACTTTTTCTTTCTTTCTTTCTTTAATTGAAAGTTTTCACTGGCAATTAATGGTAGCACAAGAGACAGTAGACAGGCAAGACAAAGCAAGAAGTAAGCACTCGGAGAGAATTATGAAAATACTGTGTTTCAGTGATCTTCAAAGAAGTTAGTTTTCACATTTAATTTAGGGACACTGTGAGAATAAGTCAAGATGTGTAGCTTTGTAGTATTGAGGTGGTAGGTGCTGATGATGTGTTGGTACCTTGGTGCCGAGGAAGATATAAAATAAAACGGTGGACAAGTAAATTCACGTTTGTATTGAACCAGTGTCGCAGATGGAAGGGAAGAGTGTTGCCACAGTTTACATAATCTTTCACATTTTAATGTTGGTGTTGCAATATTATTAATTAAAATCTCCAACAATAAATACTCTGACACATTGAGTTGTCTCATCATCTTAACAGCTGAAAGATGTGTGTATGGTCTGGACTTAGGCCTTCCCTACACGTTCGACCGATCTTGATGCTTGTTGCGCCCAGCCGATTACCATGGCCTTCACCACGTCATCGGTGTACTTAAATACATTTACAAGGTGTAATTAAACTAACTGAAAACCAGATTTGAGGTTATTGAAAAAATCATCATCATTATGAAAAACTATTAAACACCTTTATTCATAGAAAAGTCGAAGAAGAAGAAGATGAAGATGATGATGGTGGTCTGAAGATGTTTTTCATCTCATCATCATCATCATCTGCCTATCCTTTTCCCAACTATGTTGGGGTCTGCTTTCAGTCTAACAGGATGCAGCTGAATACCAGTATTTTACATGGACCGACTGTCTATCTGACGTCCACAACCCAGTTAGTACTAGGTAATACGATGATACCCTTTGATATGATTGGTTGTCAGATTTTCAGGCCACTGACTACTTGTAACGACTGTCAAAGATCTACAAATGACAGCCGGGACCAAAGGCTTAACGTGTTTTCCGAGGCACGGAGGAAACTCGGTATGTAATAGGCGATCACCCATCCACAAGGCTGTTATTGTTTAGCCACGAAAACTTTAAGGCGACACTTGGGTGAGGCCTATGTATAGTAGTGGACGTCTTTTGGCGTCTTTTGGCGTTTTGGCATCTGAAATGATGATGATGATGATCGAAGCTTTCCGAGGCACGAAG
The DNA here is from genome assembly GCA_905163415.1 of Noctua fimbriata. NCBI lineage: Eukaryota > Metazoa > Arthropoda > Insecta > Lepidoptera > Noctuidae > Noctua > Noctua fimbriata. The sequence continues at coordinate 1,712,965 of LR990939.1, read as the reverse complement.
AGGTTTCGATATAGAATAGAATAGAATAGAAAAAAAATATTTCAGACCGGAGTCCATAGGGTTAGTAACAATTTTACTTAACTTCTAGTGTTAGTAGGTTACAGACACATACAATTAAAATTCAGCGTGGAGCCGCATCCACCTCAGCGTGGAGCCGCATCCACCTCCGCAGCATCGGGGAATCCCATCGATCTGCAAAAACACTGAGAATACTGTTGGTTCTGCCGCGAACACGCGTCATCAGGGATACACATCTATTTCTAATAATGGCGGCAAAACCATCAATATATCTGCAAACATCCCCGACGCACTACAACGCCACGGAAGCCTAAGCAGTACTCTCAGTTGGGCCCCGGCCACCGTAGGCGCGGGCCTGTGGACGGCGAGTTATGGGCTAGCTCGCCGTCCAGCCGTCTTATGACGACAGGCCGTGTCGACGGCGCGTTCGTGTTCCACGCGCGCCTCAAAGAGATGTCAGCAACTACGTAGGGGTCCGCACGGGCCGATGCCTGCCAGGGCTGCGGGACTGTTCGAAAGAGATACCGCGGCCCTGGAACACAAAGGGCAAAGAAGGAACATGGATGGGTTTTAGTCAGTACAAGTCTGACACTCCCTTCCGCTCCGCCCAGAGCGGGGGGGGTCATATGATGATTTCCCATCCCAAAAAAAAAAAAAAAAAGAGCAGTACTCTCAGTGCATTATTATATTGAACGCGTAGTTCGCACTGATACGTACTGATATGTACTGGTTCAGGGAACAATCGTTTTAGTAAGTTTCTAAATTAAACACCTCAGACGTCCTCTGACGGTATTGAAAGACGAGTTTTAAAAGCAAGTTCCTCCGTGCCATTAGTCGTACTAACCTATTCAGCGAGCGGTCCATATTCATTGGTGAATAATTAATAAGTATCGGAAACCGTTCTTCCGGGAAAATACTGAGTACTGCCTTACCTTAGAGTTATTGCTAACGAGTTTCGATTTACAGGTGTTCCAATTAAGTTATAGTAACTGTATGTATATCATTATCAGCAACACTAAAAACCACCAACCACCATGTTTGTTGTTGTTGTTGTTGTTGTTGTTGTGTTGTTGTTGTTGTTGTTGTTGTTGTAGTTGTTGATGTTGTTGTTGTTTGTTGTTGTTTGTTTTGTTATTTACCATGTTTACTATTAATTTCAACCCGACGCAAATCCAGACTCGGCGGCTGCTACTGAGAAATTCCTAATGGTAAAACCCAATCACACTTTGCCCGACCCGGGAGTCGAATGCAGGACCTCATCGCCCCCTATTATCATCATTCTCTTGCCCTTATCCCAATTCATTTGGGGTCGGCGCAGCATGTCTTCTTCTTCCATACTTCTCTATTACTCGTCATCTCATCCGACACCTCCTTTGATCATCGCCCCCTATTATATGGGACTTAAAAGTAACTGGCGAAATGTGGGTGTACTTTTAGATACACCTATGCCTAACCCTTCGAAGATTATAGGGGCTGATGTTGGGGGGGTGATGTTGTGTAGGTATGTAGTAGGGGGCGAGCCTATTGCCACCAGTCGGACACATCCAGACTCATCGATGCTACTTAGAATTTCCTGTTGGAAAAACCCAATACCCACTTTGTCCGACCTGGGAATCGAACAGCAGTTCGACAATACCCAGGTGCGACTTACGTTTATCTGACACTGCTGATACAGAAACAGTTTACAAGCTGTCAACGAAGCATTCTGTACTTAACTAAGTAACATTGTCCAACACTGGGTACCATACAACCCGATTCTTACTAGATTCCCTTTGAATAATGGCACTGTCAGCATTATATAGACAAATAACATAATCACATTAAAGATCTGAACACCGGTTTACCTCTTACAAAAATTGAGCCTTCGCTACTGCTGGGTACACATGGGTGGGTGGAGTGTTAGTTTGTCGAACTATAGTGATGTCGAGCTTCAGTTAGACGCTCTAGCGTGATTTCGAACTATGGTGAGTCGCAGTGCAGTTTCATCGCACATCCGTTTGTCGACCTCACGTAGTGCAGTGCACTGTATTATAGGCATCTTAGGCCGCCAACTCTCTTAGTACTCCAAAAAGGCGCGCTATGGGTAGAATTTTACACTGATTCAAATACTTTCCTATAAAAATAAAAATAGCCGACCATCCGACGTAATGAAAAAAAAAAAACCATCAAAAGGAAATCAATTTGCATCCGTATTTTGTATCCATTCGCAAAAAATACACGGATTTATATAAAGCGAAACACGGGACATGTCATTAAAAATACTACGTTCGTGTTACCTGTTCGGTTATACAAGTGTTGCCTCCACAGTTCACTCGTGTCTGCGGTGTATCGAGTGCTGAGCGCGTTGCATTGATTATTCGGTCATATCTCGGTTTTGAGTTGAGTGCGAAATAAGTATGGCGGGGAATGAGAGACAGGTCTAAACAGAGAGATTTTATTTATTTAGTTTTGTTCGGTTTTGTTTTTTGGATGTAGTTCTAGTTCTAGCTACCATCATATCAGCTGAAAGACGTCCACTGCTGGTCAATTTATACAATTTGTTAGAAATTATTTCATAAACTTTGTATGTTGACATCACTATTTTCGTCATACTACTTCACTGTTTCTTTTCACAAGCTTTTATTTAACATACAATGTTTGTATGATTGTTTTAGGTCAAATCTTGAAAATGAATTTTAAATTGAAATTTTGCATTCGCGTTCAGTTTAGATGACAAGCTTGGTTAGCTAAGTGACGTCCTTCTAAATCCAATATGGCGGACTCCCAAAGATGGCGGGCTATTTATTTTTATGCACCCCCATGATATAGGTATAATTTAAAAGGGTTTGCTAAGAATAATAGTAAAAAAAAATAAGTCGAATGTATAAAAAAGTTTTTTTTTTACTATTAGCTTGTTTTCACTTCTAAACTAAACTGCTCTAAGCTTCTGCCCACTGCTGGGCATAATAACCTATCCCAAGTTACTCCACAGCACTACTTGTTTCGCATCCAGTCTGACCCAACCAGCTTTCCGAATCGCCACACACTCATCCTCTACCATCGTCACTATACAACACACAGCCTACAACCATTGTTACAACACTACTAATAAAAGAAGCAGTACCCTTATTAAAAGCCGTGAACATTAATGCTGAACATAAGTCATTGCGAGCGCGACAAGCGGCCGCTCAGCACGTAATCGTGGCGCGACCACCGGCTAATTAGTGTGCCGCGAATTCATACTGTGGCTTTATTATGTGACTGTTTGTGGCAACCAGTTGTTCGTATACTAACGATTCATTTATGTAGCAATTAATGGTTGTCACTTCCGTGCTACCAAAGAGCTTTGATCTTCACCAGAGTCTATACATACAACATTAGTTTTAGTATATGCGAAACCTGATACACGTGTCTAGTATTTTTATGTAAAGAATCTATGTACAAAATTTCAAAACTGTATCATGAAAAATCACAAAGTTATAAGCTTGTTCTGTTACCTAGTTGTCTGCACAAAAACGCGGTCACCACGCAGCGCGCGCCTTCAGCGTCGTCTTGAGCTCATTGATAATAATAGTTTGGCTGTAGGTACCTAAATTATGGCGATAGGTACTCAAAGTCGCTCGGTATCCAACTTTTAACTTTTTTTAATATTTTTGGGAAAAAATATAACATGGTTTAAAAATTATTGGAATCGATTCAGTTACTTATTCTGAACAAACTATATTCTGATTTCGCATATACTAAAAATAATGTTGTATAGGTTAATACAACCTGGCAATTATCGTGTGCCTATCCTTTTCCCAACTATGTTGGGGTCGGCTTCCAGTCTAACCAGATACAGTTGAATACCAGTATTTAACATGGAGCTGCCTATCTGACATCCATAACTCAGTTACACAGCAATTCCCCTTGGTAAGACTGGTTGTCAAAGTTACGGGCTTCTAACAAGCCGTAAAGAAATAAAGAACAATATCATGGCAATATTACGATTCATTTTACTGTTGATAATTTCTAAATCGGAAGGCTGACCTGGTAAATAATTATAAAGTAATTTTCAGTTGGTAAATGAGCTAAAACTTTGCTGGCAGTTTTATTAGACCTCTACCCGTATTTTTAATATTAAAACTAAATACGTCGTTAGAACTTGAGGTGCCATTTAAACATTAATGTTGACTCCACAGTTGCTATTTGAGCCACTCATTAACTCGTATAATGTTAGGTATATTTTAAGCAACAATTTTCCAAACAATATTTTCGCGGCTTGTAGAAAGTTAGATTAGGAATTATAAGAACGCTGAGAGCTTCCAAAATGGCTTTCAATCGCCGATACCGCAAGTAACAAGTCTTCTTTGACGTGCATGTAGGTACCTATATCACTGAAGCATATCGCTTTTACCTTAAGGCTACAAATGCACTGACAGGTGACTTGCTTATTGCCTAGAGTTTCGCGAGTTGCGTCAGTGCGTCCGTAGCGAAACAGGTAGCCAAATGTTCACAGAATAAGTGTTACTGTTATGTTCATGATATCATCTTCCTGGCCTTGCCCCATATCATTTGGAATCGGCACCACTCACTTTTATCTTCCATTCTCCTCTATCCACCGTCACCCTATCATTCACTTCCTTTACTATCACACCACACCATATACAATTCATCCCAAGAAAAGAATAGCCTTCTATTCCATGCATCAAAATATGCAACCACCAACGAAACACCCAAGCAACCGTCGCCTCAACCAGTTACATGACACCACACATCCACACGACAAGCCCACAACCAACATGACCCACGTACAAGTGACGTCACGAATTAAAACCGGGAGAGATGATAAAGTACCTTTTAATACCGGGACTAAAACGAGACGGGACAATACGAGGGTAATTCTAAATTTTGTTTGTTGTTCCCCTAACTTCTAGAGAGCTGTGGAGTTGTGGAGGTGCAAACGATTTGTAAACTCGACGTGTTGGTTGAGGGTAGTTTTGAGAGGATCATTTTGTACTGAGAATATTTAGATGCAATACTATTTATTATGTTTTAGTCATAACGGATCCTAACCTATGGCGAGCTCGTGACTAAATAATAACAGCCGCTCGGGCCGATCTTTAGGTTAAGCCGTGCTTGCCTAGGTTGGTCTGTGGATGGGTGACCGCCCATTACATACCGAGTTTCCTCCGTGCCTCGGAAAGCATGTTAAGCCGTTGGTCCCGGCTGTCATTTGTAGATCTTTGACAGTCGTTAGGTAGTCAGAGGCCCAAAAAGTCTGACAACCAGTCTTACCAAGGGGTATTACCCAGTACTAACTGGGTTGTGGTGGCAGATAGGCAGTCGCTCCATATAAAATACTGGTATTCAGCTGCATCCGGTTAGACTGGAATCCGACCCCAATGTAGTTGGGAAAAGGCTAAGCAGATGATGGATCCTAACCTATGGCACTCAGACTTGGTTGTAGGGTATACACCTTATGTCTAGTACATGTATTTGTATTATATATTACACGTCACAACACATTTACACACAGACAGATTTATTAACATGTATTTATAATAAACGCTAAATACACATCATCGGCATCTTATATTGTCCACAACAATATAATGTCGGATGACGTCGGGACAGCGTGGATTGGAATCGAACCGCGGCTGAGCTACGTCATCGTGACGTATGGAAGGCGAGTGAGGTGGGACGCAGCGCGCGAGCGTTGGCGGCCTTACCTTGACCTCCAGTCGGAAGCGAACATCCTATCGACGCGCGCGCACGATTTTCGTGGACGATTCCAAACCGCATGGTTTTAAGTTTCTGCCTGCAAAGACAATATACGTGTTCTGTGTTTTCTGTACTATCGTGACTCTGTTCTCCTTCTTCTGTATTGTGTTGTGCGTGTGGACTAGTAGAAATAGAATTGTGAGTATTGGCGTAGTGACTTTCATTAATTTACGCATCTACCTACACACCCGATCACACGCAACTAAACTGGTGACCCCGAGTTGAACACTATAATAACCATGAGTGATAGTGAGTCCGAGCACACTGCGTCGTCACAGCCGGCGGAAAATGTCACACGGAGACCGCGCAAGGCAAAGCGCGTTTCCATTGAGGCGTCGCACGAGATTTACCGTGCGCCGTTAAAGTTGCCACCGTTCTGGCCAGAAGAGCCAGATATCTGGTTTGCTCAAATCGAGGCACAATTTGAGAACGCAGGGGTGACGAATGACGTCACAAAATTTAATTACGTGGTCGGACACCTCGACCCCCAATTTTCCAAAGAGGTGAAGGACGTCATCATGTCCCCTCCCGCGACCAACCGGTACGAGAAGCTGAAGACCGAATTGGTAAAGCGCCTCTCAGCCTCCCAGGAGAAGAAGGTCAAGCAGCTGCTGATGCACGAAGAGCTGGGAGACCGGAAGCCGTCGCAGTTTCTCCGCCACCTGCAGGGTCTAGCAGGACCAAGCGTGCCAGAGGACTTTGTGCGCACCATTTGGAGCAGCCGACTCCCCAGCAGCATCCAGCCCCTGCTGGCATCCCAACCGCACAGCACCCTGGAGGCGCTGGCCGAACTAGCAGACCGCGTCCAAGACATCGTAGCACCGAGTCACGTCGCTTCAACATCAGCGGCGGGACCCACAATGAGCGAGATGGCAGCCGAGATCGCAGAACTGAAGCGTGCCATGAAGGACCTGACGATGCAGCTGCGTGACAGTCGGTCGCGTAATCGCTCCCACAGCCGTGGTCAAGACACGCGACGCAACTCACGCCAACGTTCTTCATCCCGGTCAGACTCCTGCTACAGGAAACACCCGCAGTGCTGGTACCACTCGATGCACGGGGAGAAGGCCAAGCGTTGCGTCAAGCCCTGCGATTTCAAGAAGGGAAACGCCGCGGGCAGTCGGTAATGGCGACAGACGATTGCCCTGCCTCTACTGGTCGTCTATTCGTCACAGACAGAAGATCAAACACGCAGTTCCTGGTCGATACAGGCCCATTCCAACATACGGTTTTCTCGAAATGAACTTAAATTTAGGACTTCGTAGAGACTTTAAGTGGCGTTTTGTGGTAGCAGAAGTAACAAAACCTATCATAGGTGTTGACTTTTTGTGTTTTTACTCGTTAGCCGTTGACTGTAAGAATCAACGGTTAATCGATAGTAGTACCAATGTTTATTGTATAGCCTCGAATCACTCAGATTCGTCTTTATTCTCCGTAAAGGTGTCTTCTGGGGACTCGAGGTATCATAGAATCCTCGACAGCTTTCCCGACATCACCCGACCTGCCGGAACACTACGCACCACACCACATAACACCGTACACCATATCCGCACGACCCCAGGCCCGCCAGTATCATCTTCGTTTCGCCGACTAGCGCCGGACAAATTAAAAATCGCTCAGCAGGAGTTCCAGCTGATGCTGGCCAATGGAACTGCCAGACCCTCGGAGAGTCCCTGGTCATCACCACTCCATCTCGCCCCCAAAAAGGACAACGGTTGGCGACCTTGCGGAGACTATCGCATGCTCAACGCGCGAACAGTCCCTGACAGGTATCCGATCAGGCACATACACGATTTTGCACACAGCATTTCAGGCTGTCGAATATTCAGCACTATCGACCTCGTGAAAGCCTACAATCAGATACCAGTCAGCCCGGACGACATTCCCAAGACCGCAATCACCACACCGTTCGGCTTGTACGAATTTCCGTATATGACGTTTGGTCTACGTAACGCAGGCCAGACATTTCAACGTTTTGTCGACGAGATGACCAGAGGATTAGACTTCTGTTACTGCTACCTGGACGACTATTTGATTTTTTCCAGGTCTGAAGCAGAGCACGAGGAGCATCTTCGCATCATTTTTAACAGGCTGAAGGACTTCGGCATGTTAGTCAACACGTCCAAGTGTGTTTTCGGTGTCCCGGAGGTAACATTCCTAGGTTACCATATCTCCGAGAAGGGCACAAAACCACTGGACACCAAGGTCGAGGCCATTAAGACGTTCCCACAGCCCAAGGACGTTCGTCAGTTGCGCCGATTTCTGGGCATGATCAATTTTTATAGGCGTTTCATGCCCCACGCAGCTCAGATACAGGCGCCACTACACAACCTCTTGATTGGCAACGTAAAGGGCTCGCACCCCATATGTTTGGCGGAGAGTACTTTACAAGCATTCGAGGACTGCAAGGAAAGCCTAGCTAATGCTGCATTATTAGCCCACCCCGATTGCAATGCCAAACTCGCATTGGTTACCGATGCGTCGGATACTGCAATCGGTGCGGTGTTACAGCAGCTAAGCGACGACGGCTGGCAGCCATTAGCTTTCTTTTCCCGGAAGCTTAGCCCTTCGCAAGTAAAGTATTCTCCCTATGACAGGGAGCTGCTGGCCATTTACGAGGCCATCAAATACTTTCGCCACATGCTGGAGGCTAGGCACTTCGTCGTGTACACGGATCACAAGCCGATCAGTTTCGCATTCCACGAACGGAAGAGAAACTGCTCGCCTAGGCAGTTCCGGTACCTCGACTTCATAGCCCAATTCACCACCGAGATAAGGCACATTGCCGGCAAAGACAACGTTGTCGCCGACCCCTTATCTCGTGTGGAGGAATTACAGGTGCCGGTCAGCCTCAGCACCCTCGCTGACTCTCAAGCATCAGATCCAGAACTGAAGAAACTCCTTCAGGAAGGATCTTCACTGGTGCTTGAAAAGGTGAAGGTCACTGGGGAGCGTACGTCCGTGTACTGCGACGTCAGTACAGCGTCTCCCAGACCATTTGTGCCCAAAATGCTGCGGAAGCAAGCCTTCGACAGCTTGCACTCCCTCAGCCACCCAGGTGTCTCAGCGACCGCCAAATTAATCGCAGAGCGCTTTGTTTGGCCAGGCATCAGGAAAGACTGCAGGGAGTGGGCAAGAGCATGTCTCGCATGCCAGCGGGCTAAAGTGAGCCGCCATGTGTCTGCGCCATTAGGAGCATACCATCTCCCACGCGCCAGGTTCACCACCATCCACATTGACCTTGTGGGCCCGCTCCCAATATCACAAGGCTTTAGATACTGTCTGACGGCAGTCGACCGATTTACCAGGTGGCCAGAGGTCGTACCTATTGTCGACATTACTGCCGAGACAGTAGCTAAGGCATTGCTGTCTGGATGGATTGCCCGGTTTGGCTGTCCTACCGACATTGTCACGGACAGAGGCCGTCAGTTTGAGTCGGCTCTGTTCGAACAATTGTCCAAGATTGCTGGTTTCCAGCACAAACGGACAACGGCATACCATCCAGCGTGTAATGGCATGGTGGAGCGATTTCACAGGCAACTCAAGGCGTCCATCACGTGCCATGCCAATGACAAGTGGACCGAGTCCCTGCCGTGGGTATTGCTTGGTATAAGGAGCGCATACAAAAAGGATGTCCAAGCGTCTTCTGCCGAACTACTATACGGCGAACCGCTAAGGCTCCCAGGAGAATTTTTTTCTTCCAGTGATGACGGAACGACCGACATCACGGAATTCACCGCGCGCATCCGCAAGTTTGCTCACAGCTTGCAGCCAACTCCAGCTTCCCGTCACAACAAGGCAAGCATTTTTATATTTAAGGATCTGCAGACCACTGATCACGTGTTCCTTCGTGAAGACGCATTACGTGGTTCGCTGCAAGCAGCCTACACAGGTCCTCACAAAGTTCTGCAAAGGGGAGACAAAATTTTTAAAATTATATTTAAGGGCAAAGAGGTCACGGTCTCAATAGACCGCCTTAAACCAGCCTACATATTGGCCGACAAAACTGACCCCCACGACGATACTCCACCTGGCGACAAAACAGAGTATACAACTCGTTCTGGTCGTCGGGTTAGGTTTCCAGATTTTTATCGCCCTTGACGGTCTCTGGAGGGGGGTGGTGTAGGGTATACACCTTATGTCTAGTACATGTATTTGTATTATATATTACACGTCACAACACATTTACACACAGACAGATTTATTAACATGTATTTATAATAAACGCTAAATACACATCATCGGCATCTTATATTGTCCACAACAATATAATGTCGGATGACGTCGGGACAGCGTGGATTGGAATCGAACCGCGGCTGAGCTACGTCATCGTGACGTATGGAAGGCGAGTGAGGTGGGACGCAGCGCGCGAGCGTTGGCGGCCTTACCTTGACCTCCAGTCGGAAGCGAACATCCTATCGACGCGCGCGCACGATTTTCGTGGACGATTCCAAACCGCATGGTTTTAAGTTTCTGCCTGCAAAGACAATATACGTGTTCTGTGTTTTCTGTACTATCGTGACTCTGTTCTCCTTCTTCTGTATTGTGTTGTGCGTGTGGACTAGTAGAAATAGAATTGTGAGTATTGGCGTAGTGACTTTCATTAATTTACGCATCTACCTACACACCCGATCACACGCAACTAAATGGTCTTTGACTGAAGCTCGGAAGTCCAAACTCAATGTTTGCCAAAGAACGATGAACGCAGCATTCTAAATATAAGACTCTCCGATCGAATGCGCAACACCTTAATACGGTCTAAGACAGGCATCGCCGATGTTGGCGATAAGTCTGCGAAGCTGATATGGGACTGGGCGGGTCACGTTTCTAGGATGAAGCCAGACAGATGGGCGATTAGTCGCACAGTAGGTGCCTGAAGACGGCCGTCGTAACCGAGGCAGGCCTGTGATGTGGACTCATTCTTAACGGATTGGTCGGAGAGGGCCAATTGTAAACAGGATTGGAAACCATGGGAAGGCCTTTGCCCAGCAGTGGGACAGAGCAGGCTGATATAAAAAAAGACATAACTGAACCGGATGAGTGACAGTGCTGGTGGTCAGACCAAGATAAAAAAAATCATCATGTGCTTATCCTTTTCCCAATTATGTTAGGATCAGCTTCTCATAATATTTTACCTGGACCGACTAAATTACATTTTGAGCAACATTAATGCCGCATGTAAATAGATGCTTTAGCTACACAAGATGAAATGAAAAAAAAAAAGCTAAGTTCTGCGAGTGACAGCCACTAGCGCGCTTTACGGTCAAGTGTCTCTTTACTCGCGCATACTAGCAAGTCGACAGTGAAAAACTTGAAATATTTAAAGGTAAAATGAAACAACGTAATTATAATATGTAAATTAAATATCTAGTCTTATCGTTATATTAATTAATTAACTGTGATTATTGATTATTACTAATTAAAAATGAAGCCCTCCATCAAACCAAACATTAACAGATTGTTATCCGATGACAGATTACCAATTTCATCTTCCCTCTTTTTATTTACCTACCTACATACATAACATTACACCTGTAACCGTAAAGGCTTAAACAGAGGTGCTCCCTATAGTGTCCCTTTGTGTCTACCCACTTTTCGGGTGTGTTCCCGTTGACCCTACTGCCATGACCTAGTATGGATCTAATGTCTATTAATTCCCACTGACATCATTAAGGTTTGTTTCATTCCTTCATTTTGCTTATATCAAGTTAGTGGGGCAGGGTAGTGGGGCCAACGAAACGACGGTTTTGATATTTCCCGCTGGCCCCACCAATGAGGCTACGGACGGTGGTTTCAACGGGAATACACCACATTCCGAAAATTATATTTAACTTCCATGTAACACGAAAGGCCATGTGCCAAAAGGATGCTAAGAAGAGATTTCAGGTAGAAAGACCCTAGCCGAACCGGTAATCGAAATCAGGACCTCATGCTCAGTAGCAACACCTGCGAGCTACGACCTCTAGACAAACACGACGCAGTTTATTTACAACATACAAAGTTCTGTCTTAAAAACCACCGAAGTTTTAGGTCCAGGGTGCCAGAGAATCTTGTTTCCTCTAACATAAATCTTATATACCACTTGTACTTACTTACTTAAAAAACTGTAAGTCGGCTCGACGTCGGGCAACTTCGGGTGGTGTCGGGTGCCGTCCGGATTGGGTGTTTTGCGGTCAAGTGCCACCAGTCATTCTTAAGTGTGAAATTTTAGAGTCTTATGAAGAAGTTTTTGTACATATTTTACTTGCTGGGCGACATTTTCTTCCTAGAAAAACCCTGGAGGTTTAGGCTGATAGAACGGTCGGCGATTTTAGACTCAGTTTCATATAATGATACTTGTTAAACGTTAATACAGGAAAACGTTTGTCGAACACTCGACGAAGTAAAGTCATTGCGAGCACACGCATGCTAACCGGGGGACAATGAAATAAATACGGTAGGCAAAAGGCTCTCGGCTTTAGCTTGAATAGAACTAAACCGACCCGGAGTTTGCCGAAGCCAGATACGAGCAGACATTTCTTCGGGTCGACTTTATAAGTAATCAAATACTGCTGGCAAAAACTAGTGCTTAGCAGCTCTGACATTATAAAAACAAGTAGCTACTGTTTGTTTGTTTTTCTTTTGTTTTGAAAAAAAAACGTTGCCCCTCTCTAGGAATTTCTCCTGTATCGTGGGTCCAAACACTTAAACTCACACACAAACAGCCGATTACCACTCTATTTTTACTAGGCTCCGTGTTACCTCATCATCAACTATGTTGGGGTCGGCTTCCAGTTTAACTGGATGCACCTGAATACCAGTATTTCACATCGAGCGACTGCCTATCTGACCTCCACGACCCAGTTAGTACTGGGTAATACGATACCCCTTGGAAGACTGTGCCTGCCTGCCCATCCTAGCCTGGCCCATCGGCGCAAAGTTGCATGTTTGTCGGTCTTTTACAGATTGTACTTCGGTGAGTGTGCTCAAGAGCGCTACGAACTCATTCCACCATCTCCTTTCTTCCATCGGGAGTCCAGACGTACTGCAGGTCATCTTGTCGATGTTCCACACACTCGCACGAAGCGCTTTGCTACATCATTTATTATGCGCACAGCCAAGGAGTGGAATTCCCTGCCTGCGTCGGTGTTCCCAATCTATTTAAATCGCGAGTTAATAGGCTTCTTTTGGGTTAGCTCGTTCCATCGTCGACCTCATCTCTGTCCTCAGGACTAGTTTGAGGTCAAGAGTAAGCCCATACAGAATTTAAAAAAAAAAAAACTGTTATCAGACTTTCGGACCACTTATAACGACTGTCAAAAATCTACAAAAGACACCAGGAACCAACGGCTTAACCTGCTTTCCGAGGCGCTGACGAAACTCCGTATACAATCACACATCCACTGACCAACCTGGGCAAGAGCGGCTTAACCTGACGATCGACCCGAGCGGCTGTTATTATTTAGCCACGATCTCCTCCGGATCCCTGTTACTTGTCAGGCACAATATTTGGGATCGTCAGAATAAGTTATTAGCTAAAATTACGTGCTTAATGACCCAATAATCAACCTACCTCTACTAAAAATAAAAACAGCGCTAAAATCAATAAGGATCTATTCCCGTTCGCAATTAAAAATAATTGTTGCTACTTGATACAGCGCTAGACGATATAGCGGAGTAAATAATCCCTTCGTATTTAGTATTGGCGAGGAAATGAAAGCCTTTATCAACCAAGTGTTTATGTATAATTTTTATAAATTTCAACTAAGTAACACTAACATAACATAACATCACGCCTGTAATCTCCGAAGGGTTAGGCAGAGGTGTACCTAAGAGTACACCCATATTTCGCCAGTTATGTTTTTTTAAGTCCTATATAATAGAGGGCGAGCCCTTTGCCATCAAATCCAGACTCCGTGGCTGTTACTGAAAAATCCCTGATGGAAAACCCAATAACACGTTGCGCGACCTGGGAATCGAACCCAGTTAAGTAGGTACTAGTAATATAAGTTCATTATATCAACAGTCCGCCCTGAGGAAGCGTGGTGATGAATGAAAACGCCTCTTGCATTCAAACTCAAAGCATTTATTTCAATTAGACCATCACAGGCACTATTGAATGTCAAATAAAAGAAAAAAAAAGCGAAGCTACAGTCACAGTCACAAGGCATAATAACTTGAGAAAGTACTGTAGTTGCACATTCCAAAGCGTAGGTCTCTATGGAGAAGAATGGGCAAGAAACTCCATAGAACCATTCAGAGAAGACATCATCTCCTGTGCATGAGAAGATTCGTCTACCCGTCAGTGAGACAGTTACAGAAAAGTCAATCTTTAATTATTTATTTAATAAAAAAAATATTGCGTTTTTCAAAAAGTACACAAGCATTATATCAGATACATGTTGTTAATCTCCAGTGATCGCATATGTGAACGATACTTCAATTCCGTATATGTCCTACTCATTGCGAAAGATCACTAAATAAATCCTTATCACCCATCCCCGAATGAAAAACGATCTCCCCCGATCAACTATAACTCCAGACCACCTAAAATTCACTGGCGGCCATTCCAAATATTCAATACACATTCCAGTGTCCAAGATTCATAATTTGTAGTAGTCCAGCAACGCCCACAAATCACGCGGTGTTGCCAGCTTTGAGCTTCGCGAAATATGCCAATATATATCCGTCCCAAAACGATGAATAACAGCCGTGTTGCCACACTCAAAAAATTATATTTGGCCTTTTGTTAGTGGCTTTTTAAATATTTTTTTGACATTAGGCTGAATTTATTTTTTGTTTGTTTCTGGTTTGAGATAGAAATATGGTGTTCAAAGGATTATCGGTGAGCGCGGATTGTATGTTAAAATACGATGGCAAAACAATTTTTTGAGCATTTTAAACATATTCTGGGACGTTTAAATTCAATTCAAGGGATAAAGAAAAACAGACAGAAAATGTTCGGTAGGCACACCTCAGTCAAATCGGCACAAAAAAAACGACCACGTGTAACATCATAAATACTTTTACTCATCAAATACCATACTTTTCCTACATAGATTCGCAGTTGATGTTTGGTGACTCGTGGCATGCTCTAAAAGTCTAAACATAACAAAACAATCACGCCTGTAATTAGGCACAGGTGTACCTAATAGAACTCGCACATTTCACCAGTTATGTTTAAGTCTCATGTAATAGGGGGCGAGCCTATTGCCATCAACCGGGCGCAAATCCTGACTCCGTGGCTGCTACTGAGAAATTCCTGGAGGAAAAACCCAATAAAACTTTACGTGACCTGGGAATCGATACCGGGACCTCATGCTTAGTAGTTGCGCTTACGACCACTCGACCAAAGAGACACTCTAAACATTTTCATTAATTTTTTTGGTCTCTTCGCAGTCGTTCCTAACACGCGAGACGCTTCAAAATGCTGTAGCTCGTGTAAAAGTACTGGTCTTTTCAGACGCGCAAATTCTATTTCCCAATAACAAGAACCGATCGCCTAACACATTCCACATAAAAACTTTTTACTTGTACTCCTGCTGAGTTTGACCCCACGACCCTCGGTAGCTGGCAACAGCAGCAAAGAGTAATATTTTTAATGGCTGCCTGTAGTCATTAATTAGGAAGATGGGAAGCGAGCCAATTAATCAATCGATGGGTCGCGTGACGCCAAACTGGGGGGTATACCACAGTTGTATCTAATGTAGTAGTTTTGGTATATAATTTGTGAAATTATAGGTTGTGTACGATAGAAAGAAGTCATAACTAATTCATGGACAAACTAGCCTTTTCCCTGGACTTTGATCTAGAATTCTAGATAAAATTTTAACGTTTGATCCATTTAGTGGTGGCGCAAAGAAATTTCTCACTTCATACAAAGGTGTGTTAGCAATTTTAGACTTCTAATTATATTAGCGTATCGATGATAAAAACGCAAAATATGTTTGGTCCAAAATTGCAATTCAGGATAACAGATTATGGTTTCATGATGTAAATGCAGCTTTCCACACTATATTTTTCTATATTTGAAAGTGGTGTCAAAGATCAACTTAAAATAAATTAGATGTCTTTAGAAAATATCACGTTTAAGGGGCTCTCTAAGTTTCAAAGTGCTTGAGAAGCGAACCTCTAGGCTATCGCGACATCAATTTAAGCAATTTAGCCAAAAAAGTTATCTGAGAGTAGGTAGGTAATCTTATAACTTTTAAAAGAATATCCTGATTTTAATACCAGCCTTGAAGGCTTTATTAAAAAAAAAAACCTACACGTGAACATGACACTTCAAGTATTCGACGATAAATATATTTCAGGACGAAACTTCAATTACTTTAACAGGAGCGAAATAGGAGTAAGGCTGAGAATTACGTTGAATATGTAAATATTTGTGTTATACGTCTTTTTACACGGGTTTGAATTTGTTTAGACTTGAGAGCAGGCATTACTGTGTGTAATTAATTTCATCACCACTGCTCTCAAAACGGTGAAGGAAAACATCGTGAGGAAACCGGCATCATCCTAGAACCAAAAATTCAAAGACATGAGACGTCTACCAACCCGCACTGGGCCCGCGTGGTGGGTTATAGCCCGTTCCCTCTCATAGAGAGGAGGCCTGTGTCTCAGCAGTGGGAACATTACAGGCTGATTATGCTAAGCTTATGCTATGGGAAACTTCCTCAGCTTTTCTTATCACCTATACCACAACGTTGGAAAACTAACTCTTCAACCAGTGCGTCCTGGGTAGGACATACTGTGTGATCGAATTGACCATCAAATTCAATATCGCTCAGCGCACTATGTGGCTCACTATGGTCGGAGTTTTTTTTTTAATGACAAGATCCAAAATGAAATAATCTGGAAATGAACCGGAGTTACCGTTTAGAAGGCAAGCTGAAGGGGGAGTGGGTTGGCCACATTTTTCACCCGACCGCGTATGGACAAGTTTAGCGTGGGACGGACCCCAACTTTTTATCTCGATGAAAGGTTGCTGAGACAGACTGGACACGGAAAACGAGAACTCGTAGGAGCGAGAGATCCAGCAGTGGGCTGCTACAGAAAGAGGTAGCTGTCGATTGTTTTTACGAACACAATTTTCTTAAAATACAACTAGAAAGTAACGAATCTTTAAAGATTTCGGCAATCTAAACAAATAAATAAAATTGAAGTGTCTGTTTGTAATTTCAAAATAATAGCTTTTTACTGAATGCATATGAAAGTATATGTGGTACTTATAACATTTTTTTTTGTTTTTTCTTTGTCTGTCTGTCTGTCTGTTTGTTCCTGCTAATGTCCGAAACGGCTGGATCGATTTTGACGGAACTTTTACTGGCAGAGAACTGATGTTATAAGGAGTAACTTAGGTTACTTTTATTTTAGAAAAAGGATTAGGGTACCGTGCAATAACAAAATCCGATTCAAATAAGGAAGTCATATTTTTATAATCATTGCACGCGGACGTAGGTCGCGGGGCACAGCTAGTCTTCCAGTAAAACATTAGAAAAGAACCAACACACGTCGCTGAATATTTCCGCATAATTTCCCACAGCATCCGAACTACGCTAACGAAATATATCATTAAATATTAATATATGTAAAAGCCTACGACAAAAGCTGTCGTAGCTATAAATATAATTATATGAAAACACATTACGATGCAGCCATATCGACGCGATGCAGGCGCGTCGGGCGGTCGTGCGGAAAATTCCTGTAATTCGCACACCGTACCGTGCTTGCCGACGGAAACCATGCATGTTATGGTACCGTGTCTGTCGGTAACGGAACGGTACCGAAACTTTGGACACGGTACTGACCCTGCCTATGAGTAAAACCTATGTTTTAGTTCATAGGCAGGGTCAGAATAAAATGAATTTGAATTGAGCATGGTTTCAATTCTTTTATGCTATTGGGGGATTCAGTTTTAAGGCCATTTCGCGTTTGGGAATGCGGGAAAAATTAAAGTCGAAATTTTGTTGGTCGTTTGATTGTGGATTTATAATACTGATGTTTTGTACATGGATCCTTTAAGCAACTACTATGTTAGTTCTAAGCACATTATCCGAAAAAAAAACATTATTTGTCCATCCAATTTTATGTCTGGAGCTAAAACCAACTTTTTTTAAAGCCAATACAAGTTAAGGGGCTGCATGAATGCATTCGGGTTAGATGAATCACTTCTGCTCTGACTTGGCTCAGAAATAATTGAACTTCTTCAAGGCATTTACAGGCCTCTGCCTAAGTACATACTAACAAATGATGGTAAAATCTCAAGTTGGCTACATAAAAGAGACACGAGAACTATTCCCCTTCACCACCACCCCTGTTTTCACAACTGACGACATCTGCCTAGCCTTTTACTAACTATATTGTGGTCGTCTTCCAGTCTAATAGGATGCAGCTTAATACCAATATTTCACATGGAGCGACTGCCTATCTAACCTCCACAACCCAGTTAGTACTGGGTAATACGATACCCCTTGGTAAGACGGGGTATCAGACTTACGGGCCATTGACTACCTGTAACGACTGTCAAAGATCTACAAATGACAGCCAGGACCAACCGGTTTCCGAGGCACGGAGGAAACTCGATATGTAATGGGTGGTCACCCATTCACGGACAAACCTATGTATTATTTAGTTACGAGCTCCTCAACAGCCAAGTATAGCATCCACAAAATAGTTCTTCTAGCAACTTATTAATACCTTCTCCATCTAATTTTCTACCTTCGCACAAAAAAGGTGTCTACAATGATTTTATACGTACGCCTCGTGTTTGCTAATGTCTCGTGAAAGCCTTCGTGAATTGTTTTCGGCCCACTCCAAATGAGCATTTGATTTCGTTGTTCGCCTTTTTATTTACGTATTTATTTACGAGCTAGCTTTTGTCCCTCGCTTTGCCGGCGTCGAGATCATATATTATGTTATTACGGGAACGTTTTAAATATTATAGCATGGGGATAATATACGTTCACATTAGTGAAAGAATAGGCTAATTGACAAAATCGAAAAAAAAAAAATTTAGTCCGTCAGTTAGACCACAATCAAAAAATGACGACGATGTAGCGCATCAAAGTTCAAGAGAGGGGGCTTGTGACGTCACTGGCTAGTAAAAAGGAACAGAAATTGTGACGTCACGCGAGATTTCAACGCGCTGTATCGTGGTCATCTTTCGTTTACGTGACAAAAGAAGAAATACATGTCCAATATTTTTTGATAATCTGACTGAAGGACTAAATAGTTTTTTTCAATCAAATACCCCACTGTCGGAAGCGTAATAGTAATGCCGAACATTACCTCCAAACTTACAAACATACAATAATTACTATAGCTTTTGCTTGCAGCTTCGCTCCTCTTATGTACGAAAATTGACCCACGAGAACGTTTTAAATGTACACTTGGGGATAATGTAGTTTCCCGTTATTGCAAGAATTTTCGGGATCGCATCAGTAGAAGACCCGAAGATTACCGCCTCTACATACCAACTTACAAACTTTTATCTCTTTGTATTAGAGTGGACTAGCTTTTGCACGCGGCTGCGACCGCGTTGTTGATATTTCGGATATTATCCCACGGAAGTATACTACTAGCACATGTAGCATGAACTCCGTAGAAACGAGTCTTGTCGACGGAACAATCGACGAAATGACAGATCAACAAAAGAAATCTGTGGTTTTGGATTGCATGAACAAAAATACCCATTTCCTAACCCAGGTCATGGTTTATCCGGGTGCCAATTTTCATCCAAATCCGTGCAGCCGTTAAGGCGTGTAAAGATAACAATGAAACAGACAAACAGACAGACAGAGTTACTTCTATCGTTTAATATTTATTAAAAATGGAAGCTTGAATAATATCATTCATGTAAAAACGTATGTATGTAGGCGTTTGTAATCATGTTTGGAGGATTTTTATTTGTATTTGTTTTGTATTATAATGTTAATACATACTGTACATATTTGATTTATTCGATGTTGGTGAATAATCTCTTTGTTTAGCTACATGTGTAGATAGCTGGTTATACTAAGAGAACATCGACGGAGAGCTTTTGAAAGGAGACTACCGTCTCCTAGGTGGCGGTGGTGGTGTCTCTTAGGTGTTTACTGATAATTATGGAAAAATGTTTATATAGGGTATTAAGACTGGGTGTGTGTTTGAAGTTGAGAACTTGGCACTACTTTAACGGAATACGTATTGGCGAAACTCGTGCTAGTAGGAAAGTTCTCCTCGGAAAGATCTTTCCAATAGTGTGATAGTACCTTACGGGTATTGGTTGTCAAAAATATCTTCACTTCGGAGTTCAACTAGTCATCTATTTAGGTTAATAACTTAGAACAAACTGCGAATTGCCAAAAGGCAAATGTTCTCCTAGAAAATCTCTTTAGATTTTAGGCTTTTGAGCAGATACCTTTACTTCGAGGTCCATTCTCCTTTTCAATTTCAAAGTACCTAATGCTAGTGTTTGACAGGTTCTCAACTTTACATTCGGAATCCACAAACCGACGTTTATCATCCCAATTACTTTTTAATCATTCTGAAATCTCCTGGTTACTCATTAGGCACTGGTTACTGATAACTAGCATCATCTTACTGCTAGACAAATGACTACATTGACCTCATTTTAATAAAAATATTTAAAAATGATTTAAAAACCAAAATTCAACAGAATCCCTCCATAAAATTTAATGAGCAGTCACGCTGAACAGAACTAACGATACAGTCACAAAAAATATTTATAACGTTGATCTGTGAATTTCACTTCAATAAAAAGATAAAATTCGGGGAATTTCATATTTTTTATTTAATTTGAGACTTCAAAAGAAGCGAACGGTGCTCAAATGTGTAATCAAACCCGTTGTTAAAACAAGCTTAACATTTATACGAACGCAATAATCATGGAAGTCGAAATTAAATTAAAAACCTGTTTCGCAAAAATGAGATCTCATGTTTTCTTATTAAAATCTTTTGACGCAGGGTTGAACGCATGATTCACTGTACACGGTTATTTTTAATACGACAGCTTCTAAGTCATCCACCAACTTAGACTGGATCTGCGTGGTGAATAAAGAGTGTGTTCGGGTCAGTCTGCTTAGCCAGAGGCCGGTCAGCAAAATCGAATGTACCTTTTACGGGAACATCGAAGGCTACAGGTAGTCAGTGTCCCGAAAGTCTGACAACCAGTCTTACCAAAGGGAATCATCGTATTACCCTGTACTAACAGGATTGTGGAGGCCAGATAGGCAGTCGCTCCATGTAAAGTACTGGTATTCAGCTGCATCCGGTTAGACTGGAAGCCGACCACAACATAGCTGGGAAAAGGCTAGGCAGATGATGATGGTGATCGAAGGTTTAAACTTCTTGGCCAACATCATATGCGTCATTCGATGTTCACTTAAACTATATCCTCCTTTTACTACCATTTTAATAAAATTATAGGTCCCACCATTGCCGGAATCTGCTGACCATGACAAAGAGGCATAAACAGACGCTCAACACAAGCCCCAGTAGGTTTGCGTCGTCGATCAGGCGTATAGTGCGCCGCGGGCGAAACACGCGGCTTTCCCGATTCACTACACTACGTCGCTAGTCACGACTCTCCAACTGAAGGGGACGGACTTGGGGATTGTCTATATTTCGTGTTTCGCTTTTCGTTCACTTTTGTATCAACTTTGTCATCACCATTCGCATTCCTTTACCAATTCAGGTCAACGATGGCTCTTTGTATTTGTAGTGTATTTGAACGTGATCAAATTACATATTTATTTGCATACAAATTACAAAATAAGACCTGACTTATTGTCTTCTTTACATATTTGCACCTCCTTACTCGTATAAGCATTATCTTGC
The DNA here is from genome assembly GCA_905163415.1 of Noctua fimbriata. Lineage (NCBI taxonomy): Eukaryota > Metazoa > Arthropoda > Insecta > Lepidoptera > Noctuidae > Noctua > Noctua fimbriata. The sequence continues at coordinate 1,691,386 of LR990939.1, read as the reverse complement.
TTTTCATCATTCTCTATGTTATCAAAAACATATGAGAGACGACTTCAAAATGTTTCGAAGACATCAGCGTCTCAATTTATACTTATTGCGACTCCGAGGACCACCGTGACAGGTATAATATTATGAGAGTATTATTGCGACAGTTACAATGGTAGCGAACAGTGTGGCGGACACTATGTCCCAACCATTTCAACTATTGAGTGCCGAGGCAATGAAACTCGAGTCCTGGAGATACGAATTATCTGTTTTGGATCCCGCAAGGAAATTAATCAGTAAAGGACAGAAGAGCAGAAAGACACATATTGGAGAATGAAAAATTGACGCCTTAAAGCAACAGAAAAAAAAATATGTAGATATAAAACTACCACTGCCTCGTTGGTCTAGTGGTTGCAAGCACGACTGCTGAACATGAAGTCCTGGGTTCGCTTCCCGGTTCGAGCAAAATGTCATTGGGTGATTCCATCAGGAATTTCTCAGTCGCAGCCACAAAGTCTGGATTTGCGCCCTGTTGATGGCAATAGGCTCGCCCCGTGTTTCATGGGACTTAAACATAACTGGTGAAATGTGGGTGTACTATTAGGTAAACCTCGGCCTAACCCTTCGGGGATTACAGGCGTGATGTTATGTTATGTTTATATAACTACCAATAATCACGCAGAACCCAAGTCCGTCCCACGAATTTATGGAAAATCCGCCATTTGACGCTCAAACGGACTCGGTGTAGGAAATTGTTTCGCATTTTCGTTTCCGTGTGCAAGGTGCATATTGCAAGCGATTGTAGATGCTCGCTCGACTATATGAGCCGTCGAGCTGTGGCAAATCGAATCGCTGACCTCAAGCTGTTATAGGTAGATTATGGGTTATTGGGACTTTTACTGGGAAAATGGAGAGATTTTTTTATTTACTGAGAAAACTCAATATAAGCTACATCTAAGGATCTAGAAGCTGGTTTTTTATGGTAAACTGGAGTTTATCTACTCGCTAGTGTTATCCACTCGATATCTTGAAACTTAACATGTCTGAATACTGTAGAAATCTTTAGTATTAGAGCTGCTTTTTATGAAGGAGCTCGTCCGGAGAGATACTAGTGCTGAGTTCAGGTTCAGAACTTCTGATATTTAAGCTAGCTTTGTTTGCAATATAATACATACATACAGGGTGCGAATGCCCTTCGCGAAGCCGTCAAGCAAGCATTCTGTACATCAAACTAAGTAACACTACGCAAGAGACATTGCTGGGAAATAACTTTGTAAAAGTTAAAGTTTACGGTAGCGCTCAACGCCATCATCATCTAATAGCTCAGGGGCCATGGAGGTATTTGAAGCTATAACATTTAGAAAATGTATTAAAAAAAGGTGTCAATGTCTCCGTAACTAGAAGTAATTTGGTTATGGTCCAGTACAAACGACGGGAAGAATCCGCGCCTCTCGTCTTCCTTAAGAGTGCTTTTGCACTCCAGAGGACTGTTGACTGACTGTTGGTTTAAGCAAGCTGGTAAAAAAAATTAGGTGTATGTTTGCATTACTCGTGTCGCTTTTATTGGTCTCCCTAGCTGGTGCTAGCAAAGCGGTAAGCCTGATTCAATTATAACATAGCTGATTGTTCCATACAATTGCCATCCAATTTCCAAGCATAAGCATAATAAACCTGGGCTGCGGGACTGTTCGAAAGAGATACCGCAGCCCTGGAACACAAAGGGCAAAGAAGGAACATGGATGGGTTTTAGTCAGTACAAGTCTGACACTCCCTTCCGCTCCGCCCAGAGCGGGGGGGGGGTCATTTGATGATATCACATCCTAAAAAAAAAAAAGCATAATAAACCTATGTTCTCTCTCTCTCTCTCTCTACTAGAGTGAATAGTCTGTAATCCAACACACTGATCCAGTGCGATGTCCAATTACTTCTACCCTGAAAACTCCATCCAAAGCTTCAGCTTCGAAAACCCAGTATAATCACAAAATTCCAGTAACAAACAGCTGAAACACTCACAAACCAGCAACAGAGTAGGGAATCAGTTAATTTAATTAAACATACGAACGTAGTGCAGGCTGCAATTAACGAGGCGCAATTAAAAGAGGTTGGTGGTGCAGGTAGCTGCATTACGTTTGGTCATGCATGTCTGATGATACGGGTAGGAAATTACACGTTAAAAGAGAATTGAAGAGTAATTAATACAATGTTTTATTGTTTGAACATACAATAGCTCAACGTAAACATAACGTAAATATGAACGAGTTTAAAATTGAAAATGTTCATTTCACATGTCATTCAAGAATTTATTAATACAACATTATTTTTAGTATATGCGAAACCTGAATATAGTTTGTTCAAAATAAGTAACTGAATCGATTCCAATAATTTTTAAACCATGTTATATTTTGTCCCAAAAATATTTAAAAAAACGGTTACAAGTTGGACACCGAGCGACTTTAAGTACCTATCGCAATCATTTAGGTACCTACTGCAAATTATAATTGTTAATGAGCTCAAGACGACGCTGGAGGCGCGCGAGAGTCGGCGACGCGTGGTGACCACGTTTTTATGCTGACAACCTGGTAACAGAACAAACTTATAACTTTGTGATTTTTCATGATACAGTTTTGAAATTTTGTACATAGCTTCTTTACATAAAAATACTAGACACGTGTTTCAGGTTTCGCGTATACTAAAACTAATGTTGTATATCTATGGGAATAGGTGATACTAATTATTGTGCTTGTTGTAAAGAAAAAGAATAAGCTAAGAGTCTTCTGCAAATATTTGACTAAGGGACCTCGCACACTACCGACTACGACTTTTGACCGTAAAAGCGCAGCCGACCAAGAAGTTCGGCCAGAAGTTTTGTTCAAGATAGCGGCCAATCATGCGACAAGTCGTGGTCGTGGAGGCATTGTGCACGATTTCCCTAAGGACTCGCAATTAAAGGAGATTGGTGATGCAGGTCAGTGCATTACGAGCGGCCATATGTACATGTCCGATTGAGAATGGGGTCCGGCTGCTGATACGGGTAGGAGGGTACACATTACAAGAGTATACAGGATTAATTAGTGTATTTAATTGCTTGTTTCCTGCGACTGCATCTTCTACGAGATAAAAAAGGTTAATTTATTAATTCAATGCTCTATGAGAGACAACACTCAGCCCAAATTGGTCTAGAAGCATGGCACAAAAGATCTTTGCAACTTGCAAAATTAGCAAAAGGAAGATTTGTTTGGATTCATCCCCTAAAGATGATGAAAGATTGAATGGAAGTTCATTATTTTTACAAGGGGATACGTTTTAAGTTATAACTTATAATAATACCTTTAATTGGAAAAAGGATATTCTATTAATCTGACATGTTTTCATCATTTCAGTTGGTTAGTTATGCATACAGTCGACTTGTTGGGACTTTTTCTGTAATTGCTGCTGTTGAGTTGCCTAATAGTTCTCGAAACGAAGACCCTGCGACACTGCGCAAACAAGTTTTTATCAAAAAAGCATTTCAGTTTCGTCGAAACGGATCATGCAATTAACTGCACCTTCCAACCCACTTAAAAATCGATGTCACAATTATTGAACTACGTAACCAACATCAAACGATAAAACTGCGCAATTAAAAAAAACAGAAGAGAAGAATATCAACGAAAATAAATTAAGCATCGCAAACACGCGCGAACTCAATCGCTAAAATGTTGCCACAATTAAAAATTCAGTCGGAATTCCCCACCTGGCAACACTCCAAAGCGTTGAATGCTGGCCACCCAGTCGACGGCGCCGAAATAAAAATTAATTATTATTGTCCACTTTTCACTTGGCTTTATTTACAACACTAGCTGTTTTTACGAGTACGCTCGCTCTTTTATTTAATTAATTTGCATTTCATTTGTTTATACACATGATACCTATGTTTGGGAGTGGCTGCAGTCGGAATTTCGGTGTAACTGCGTTAAATGGAATTCTAGGAACAAAATTGTAGCTTTTTTGGCAGAATTCTGCCAACCAACGATTTAGCTTAATCCTTTCAGGTCTAGTCGTCAACGTTTTAGATACGGTATCCTGGTAAACTACACAAGATAGAAAATAGAAACACCTCGTACAGACAGCAAAACCAAGCGAAATTGCATCTAAATGCAGTGGCGGCTATTCAGACCAGATTGAAACGTCTCAAGTGCGTGCGACTCCACCGACACCCACGCTCTTCAACTTGGAACACAGCAATCTCCGTGTATCGCAAGGAATAGGTTACTTACTAACTAAAGACCGAGCTTTAGTAAGTCTTCGCAAAGGTATCAATTTAAATGGAATATTCTGAAGGTTGATCACTAGATGAAGAAGATACCACTACCTCAAAGATGAAAAAGTAGATTTGCTCTTCTCCTTCTAAAAAATGATTTTCATCTCGCTTTCTAGTACTGAAAATCGTAATCTAACTTCCAAGCAGTATCTGTGAGCCATTACTTCGCAGGAACACCTCATCATCTGCCTAGCCTTTTCCCAACTATGTTGGGGTCGGCTTCCAGTCTTACCGGATTCAGCAGAATACTAGTATTTTACATGGAGCGACTGCCTATCTGACCTCCACAACCCACTTAGTACTAGGTTAATATAACACCCCTTGGCAAGACTGGTTGTCAGACTTCAGACTTTCGGCCACTAACTACCTGTAGCGACTGTCAAAGATCCACAAATGACAACCGGTACCATACGGCTTAACGTGCTTTCTGAAGGACGAAGGAAACTCGGTATGTAATGGGGGTGGTCACCCATCCACTGACCAAACTAGGCAAGCGCGGCTTAACCTGACGATCGAACCGAGCCATAGAAGCTATGGTTTTCACGAGCTCCTCACGGGAACATCTAACGATTTAAATCTTTGGTGGTACCTAGTTTCCTTGGACGAACTCTTTCAATGAGCCATCTAATTTCGCGTTGAATTATTCGAGGAAATAGACCAAAACTTGTCCTCAGAAAACATACACGTACAGCCAGTTCTCCAAATTTTACCTACAAAACTAACCCCCCAAAATTATACAAAATAATAGTCAGCAATAAAGAAAATAAAACCGATCTGCTGCGAGAGTTAATTCCTTTTAACTGCAAATCCGCGCCGGCCATGCTGGAAACCAATAATGGCCGAAATACATTCAAAATATAATGGGCTGTTGGTACCGTGATATTGTTGGCAACTTTTTAATCGAGTTTTGAATGCGAGTCTCTGTTATTGTCATGCTAATCGGGGTCTGTGAGTTAGTCGTATCCTGCGGAGTGGTTTGTTGTTGTGAGTACTGCATTATCATACAAGCCTAATTCCAGTTTTCACTAGTTCTAAATGACATCTCTCCCCAGAGATGTGCCCTGACAGGCGATGCACACAGGAGGCTCTGGACAGGTATTTTAAGAGGAAGCGGTGCCTCCTGCCTTTGCGGATTGTGATCACCGGGGTGCTTTTACTGAGGTACAAATTCCACACTCTCCCCCAAAGACCGGTCGCCTTTTGAAGGTTTCTTCCCGATTAAAAAAAAAAGTCTACATAACATCTTAGTGAATGTGAAAATATTATTGTACTGTTCGAATGACGGCACGGTTATTGGCTGTTTGGCGGCACGGTTGGCGCAGTGGCTGAGCGATTGACTGCTGTTCTGCGTGTCGCGGGTTTGATTCCCGCACGGAACAAATATTTGTATGGCCTACAGGTAGTTGTTCCGGGTATGGCTGTTTGTGTACGTGAGTTTAAATGTTTGTAAACGCATCCACTATACAGGAGAAATTTCTAGTGTGGGGCAAAGTCACTTTAAAAAAAAAAAAAAATGTTTGAATTAAGGCATTCATTTAGATGTCGCCTAGAGTTTGTGAAAACAGTAGTAACTCTACTAAAGTATTCGTTGGTATATAATAGGTACCTGCAAAATCCTTTTGAAAATTTAAAGTTTTGATAGGTAGGTGTTTGCAAGTTTGCAAACCGGTCTAGATATCTTGTATGTAAACTAAAAACGAAAAAAAAAAACTTTTTGACACAATCTTTCCTAATATTTTTAGAGGAAAAAATAAAATATGAAATCATAACACCACAACGTAATAATTAAAGAATAGAAAAAGTGTGCAATAATTTTATTTTGAACTATTGAAGCTAGAATTTAAAGTAACGCCATCTATGTTAACACTTTGGAACTAAGGCAAAGGCAGTGATACCAACCTACCTGCCAGTAGCGTGTTTGAAGTCAAGAAGTGATTAAAATTAGCAGTAGTTAAACAGAGATGGCTCTGTTCTAAGAACTGATATAAGTACGACTATAAAGCTATAGGGTAGGTAGATTAGACTGGCTTAACTACTACGGCACACAATCTTCTCCCCTCGAGGACGAAGACCTCGTAGCTGTAAGAGGAGTAGGCCTCGCGGTCCCAGTGCAAGTCGGTGGATTTTACATCCACGGTTCCCGGTTGTGGACACCGACGAAACACATTGGTTCTAATGGTCATAGCATCTCTCGTCTCTCCTGTAATTGGTCGAATCTTGCACATCTCCTCTCCGCTCCTCTATGCTTTAATGGAGTCCGGGCCTTAGACATGCTGGTTTCCTCTCGATATTTCCTTTCATAATTTTGAGAGAAGATGGCGGGACGTCTTGGATGGCTTCCTCGCGAATTGGCGAGAAGAAACACACCATTGTGAGAAGTGGATGGAATGGGGGGAAGCCTTTGCTCAGGAGTGAGACAATACGGGAAAAATTGAGAGCAGTGATGATGAAATAATAATTAATAAAAATAAAGAACCTAGGACTTACTCTACAACTCTTGAATCGCAACCTGTTAAACTGGGCTCACCTTCTATTATGATTATGCAAAAAAAAATATGTATTGACCAACCAATCGATTAAGCAATGATCGATAATTACTGGTAAGCCTCCATAAAAAGAAATGAAATTGCTAAACCCATAATAAGGATTGAAAGTGTAAGTAATAGATTTAATATTAGTGAAATCTCATTACTATCCCCATCACGGCCGGCAATCCAATTTGCATGTTATTACAGTGTGTCGTGTCAATGCAGGAAAAGCCATCATGATAATCCGAAGGTAGACAGGTTATGGCATTTGTATTGTGACATAATACACAAATGCTAGTGACATAATGACCTACGCCTGAGGGCATTCCTTTTTTATTACTTTTTTATATTTTGGCTGTCATGAATAATATGTTATTATATGTTTTTGAGTATGAATGTGGATGGGTATATGAGTAGAGGAAGAAAAAATAAACGATGGATGGACTGTGTAAATAATGATATGGCAAGAAAGGAGGTGTCTGATGAGATGAGGAGTAATATAGAAGTATGGAAGGAGAAGACATGCTGCGCCGACCCCAAATGAATTGCGATAAGGGCAAGAGAATGAATGATGATGACGTTTTAGCTGTTATGCGACAATAATTTAATGTAATGGATTCTTTGTTAATATTATCTTACACACTATAGTATAGATCTGATTCTTCTAACCTATCAGACAGATGTGTTGCTGGGGAGTTTGTTCCCCCACTTTATCTTTCCAGCTAAAACCTTACGAAGTGTTGAAGGGCTGGCTTTTCGGGAGACGGTCTGACTGTAAACTTTGATGTTCAAAAAGTGCTGATTATCAGCCTATTTTTCTTTCTTTTTTGTCTTTTGATTTTTACAGCAAATCATTATCAGCCTACAGTAGCTGCACATAGGCCTGGGCATAGGCTTCGGCTAGGCTGTACTGCTGGATATAGGCCTCCTCAATCGCACGCCACTCAACTCGATTCTAAAAAAGAGATTTCCCGATTTTACTGTAAATAATGGATGTAAAAGGCGTTGACGAAGCCGAAAGGCATTTTTCTCTCCGTCATCGTCATTGCGGTATTTGTTTTGTTCTGAAACATAGTTGGGATTCCTGGGAACCTTCTATTTACGGATATATTGGAGGTTAAAGTTCCAACTTTTTGCGAAGTTTATTTTTTTAATTATAACTTATCCCTGTACGATTCAATGCATCCATCAGCACAATGTTTTGAGTGCATTGAGTCGGTGAGTGAGTATTTATATTCTAAACTAGCTGTTGCCCGCGACCTTCGTCCGCGTGAAATTTTAGCCTATAACCTTCCTCGATAAATGGGCTATCCAACACTAAAAGAGTTTTTCAAATCGAAACAGTAGTTCCTGAGATTAGCGCGTTCAAGCAAACAAACAAACAAACTCTTCAGCTTTATAATATTAGTATAGATTATATTATATTCTAAATTATAAGTATATTCTAGCTACTAATTAAATGAAAGTTTCATAAGGAAAATAATAAAGCTTCCGAAAAACAAATTAACTTTCAACGATCTATGGTTAACTGTAATACTAAACCAAGCGTTAAAATGAATTACCAAAAAATTAATACAAAGTTTACCAAAAAAAAATGTTTTATTTAACAAACAATTATGACCTTATACAAATTACAATTTTATGAAAAATAATAAATTAAATTTCCAAAAAAAAAAACTAAACTTCCGATAAAAATACTAAGTTTGAGAAAAAAAATACTACCTTTGAGAAAACAATACTAAGTTTCCGACATGTTCTGCTAAAATAATCGTTTTCTTAAGCTCTTTATCTTAGAATGCAAGAGTGAGCGAAGCGAGCTCGGGGTTTGCGAGGCGGGCGAGTTTGGTTCCAAGGGGATGGTTGGATCTTGAGAGCAAGCAAAGCGAGCGAACTAAGACATCGCCAACCCCTTTGTGATAGGTTACTTTAAACCCTACAGACAGAAATAGGCCCCCGCGTAGCGGATTTTTGGATTATTTATTATTACTACCCGTTTCATATTAATGAATGACAAAAATACTTTCCGTTTTATTTATAATTTATTTCTACGTAAATGTAATGAAAACCGTCGCTTGATACACTCGGCGTGGGATTTGTCAGTGCAGTCCTCGGCTGAAATGACAAAGTTGGCCCACTCGTATCAAAATGCTATTTCTACTTAACTACTATAATATACTTTATTTACAGACTAAAAAGAACTAAAGTAATGATAAAAATAAGACTAAAAGTAAGAAAATATAAACACCTAAACAACGACGACAATAGGACACTTAGGCGTCAAAGTATTCCTCCGCATCGCTGTCATCTGGAAACGTGCCCAGAAGACTGGCAGCATTGCCACGCTGAATAGCAATGCTAATTCTTTAGCCAAAGAAAGAGTCAGCCCTCTCTGGTCACGCGAAGTGTCGACCAGTCGGCGAGAGATTTATAATATACTATATCCAAAATTAAGTGAGTAATGAATGAACAAAAAAAATTAAACAGTTAGAAGTTCTTCATAAAGACTACTTACTTCCCTCCTGAGTCTCTATAGAAGAATGTAAAGTTAAGAAACGACTAACTCTCAAATAGCCCATACTTAGATGCTTAGTCATCCTCTACTATCTTAATGCATCCAACCCCACATCGTAGCTATTCTTAGACAAACACTCTTCAATATAAACTGCTACACATTCCTAAAATGTGTAAAGTGTGTGTTGTAGCAAAACAATTGAACGCTAACAATTAATTGTATGACGAGCGGTCGACGATCGACCTATTAACCTAGCCAGAGGTGCAAAACACTTTGTATCAATGTTGTGTTAATCAATGTCTTAAAAAAATTGTGGTTATTACTAGGGTTTCGCTTAAAAATAAGTAGTACCATGTGCTGTAATGTTAGACAATCTTTTTCAATGATTTTTTAAAATTCTGTTTCACTTAAAATGGAGATCATGTACTGAGCGAAGAAGACACATTTTAAAGCAGTAAATAAACCTTACTACGGTTCTGTAATATGGTCAATTTAATATTATTATCGGTCTCTAACATACCAAAACATTGTCCAAGAAAGAATGGGAAATTATTTTCACATTTTTACCCATAAATTGTAATCAAAAAAATGTTGAGCGCTTCTCTCTTTTTCGCGATGCGTGACGACCTTTCGCGCATGCGTACAACAACTAGTCTGCTGCGCGCGCGCGCCTTGACGGACGTACTTTGAGTAAATTCAAAATGGCGCCGGTTGAGATAAACGCATAACTGTTGTTTATTAATACAATTAAAATAGCTTTAATTATTTAGTTCTAGAATAAAAATAAGGTTAAGCAGTGACAACGAAAATAGATAGTTGCTTAGTGATATTATTATCAGTGAATTTAATAACCGAGATTGAAACTTAAAAAAGTAATTAAGTAACTAAGTAGGTCTTGAAGTAAAAGTAAGAACGACCATAAAGATAAAGTTATCTTTCTGAGCTAAACTTATTGACTTTAAAAACTATTGGAATAAACCTAAATCAAAATATATACTTGATAGTTCCTACTTAAACAAAAAACCACAAACAGTACGCAGGAAATCATAAAATAAATAAACTTTCTGTGACGCGAACATTTCCTGCCAAGTCTAATATGTGATTAAAACCTTTTTGCTGATCAAGAACTGTTGTAAGCAGAGAAGTGACTGTGATTTACAAGATTCAAAACTTTGAAAATGTTGTGGTTCTGCCTTCTATTAGCACTGGGGCTGGCCAGGTCCCAGTCCACCAACGAGACTGAACAAGTTGCAAATATGATAGGGTAAGTTTCGCTTTTGTTTCTTTCCTTAACATTATCAACCTTCAGTTAGAGCTTTGTAGAACTATTCAGTTTGAGGAAGAGTAGCCTAATAATAAGTTAGTTGAAATAAAAAAGAGATTCTTCATCAATGAACCTTTATTAAAAATTGTTTTAAGTTGTATTTGGGCAACCAACCATAGTGAATCACTTCCCACTGAATGTACCCGATAGATCGAACGACACTTATGTTTATTTCTTAAGATATTTTTGTTAAGTTTCTCATATTTAAGTGAACTATGTACTTTGTCCTTTCTGAGAAATAAATTTCTTTAAACCGAACACATGGGCTTTAGCGAAGAGACGACCTATGGTTTTGTCTTGGGGACATCGGACACTCACAGATGAATATCTGTCCCCAATTAGTCCGTACTGATTTAACCAAATCTGTGGGTCCGGTTTGGAGCGGAGAGAAGAGGAGACGCGTAAGATTGGACATATCACAGGAGACACGAGAGACGCGATTTGGCTCCCAACCAATAAAAAGAAAGAGAACTATTCTAAGCTTTGGTGGCAACCGGGCCGGGTCTTCTATAAAGCTAAACTTATACTGTCACTTACGGGATATCTTCCGTGTCAACCCGCGATCATGGCGCTTGCAAAAGCGCCGAAATATCGTGAGCTCAAAATAATGAACAATCACGGAAGATATCCCGTAAGTTACAGTATAAGTTTAGTTGTAAACTGTGAAAGTTTAAAACAGTGTTCGATAAAGCTTAACTGGAATACCAAATTGTGTTCGAGGATACTGGAGCCAGGCAGGCAGATCAGCTCGAAGCATAGACGGTATCTAGGTAATATATTCACGTTCTCCTGCACTTACCCCACTTTATTTACAATGGACGCTGCATTGTTTCCAAACTTCTCGTCATCCCTTTTTAGCGATATAAACTTTCACACAGTTCATCTATCGTTTCTTTGATATCCCCCTACTCTTATATCCACATTCATATTCAAAAGTTTACTAACCCAACTGAAACCTCGATACCGATCCTCCAGATCTTAAAAGGAAACTTGTACTTTACAGGAACTGTTGGACGGTACTAAACGGCTACTCGTAAACCCGTACCACACCCACCCGTATTTAGGGATTGAAACAATTTCAATTAGCTACCACCGATTCAAATGACACGCCAACAAGATCCAGCACTAGTTGGATCGACTGTATTCAAATAGGAACTCATTTTCAACCTCCACACAGTTTCTATCTGAAACTGTGTGGTCCTCATTTATTTCTGTCTACAGCTGTATGTATTTATGTAATACTACTAAGCGAGAACTAAGTGAATGCCTAAACAAAGGCGCGCTGTTACATTTCACCAATCTTCTCAGGGCTGATCCTATCCTTTCAATATTTTGACACTAAGTTTTATCTGTGCAGGCGGTAAAACACACATGACATTAACTTATTTAATTTTTAAATTTGATTACGGACTTTTTACATTGATTTTAATTTGACGAAAAATGGTTGTGTTAATTTAAGTTAAATTTTATTTTGTGTACAACTTAAATAAGATTTTATTGTGTGGTGTGTATTGTCTCTGATTATTTTGATACTAACATTATTTTTAAGTGTTCTTACTAACTCAAGTATGGATCGTTGTGTCTGATGCAAATAAATAAATAAATAAAACACAGAACTAAAATAAATGTACAGACGCAGCACATCAAGCTACTACAATCCGTCGTTCATCGCTTTTATTGATAAAATACTACAATTAGGGATGAATGGTAGGCTTAGCCATTTCACTCGAACTCCTAACTTCATCATCATCATCGGCCTGGCATTTTCCCAACTATGTTGGGGTCGGCTTCCAGTCTAACCGGATGCAGCTGAATACCAGTATTTTACATGGAGCGACTGCCTATCTGACCTCCACAACCCAGTTAGTACTAGGTAATACGATACCCCTTGGTAAGACTATTTATCAGACTATTTGGGCCACTGATTACCTGAAACGACTGTCAAAGATCTACAAATGACAGCCGGTACCAACGGAGGAAACTCGGTATGCAATGGGTGGTCACCCATCCATAGACCAACCTAGGCAAGCACGGCTTAACCTAAAGATCGATCCGAGCATCTGTTATTATTTAGTTACGAGCTCCTCCTCGAACTCCTAACTTATAATGATATTTTATTTATTTTTGTTATATTTGTTTTTTGTTTAAATATTTCAATGATTTTTTATGTAGATGAATTTTATCGAGTTTGCCCGGTTGATGGCAATAGGCTCGCCCCCTATGGTCGCTCGATATGGTAATATGTTACTCTCAATTTACCCGTATCAAAGGACCAATTGACTGCGCTTTACCATTCTAAACAGTGACTCATTTAGCCTTTCAAGGATTGCATGCGATACAGACATAACATTAGGTTTAATTGTTGTGATTAAATCTTATTACTTATCCGCACGTTCTACATAAGTTTACCATTAAAAGGGATGCGCGCGACATAGAGCAGCGGAATAATAAAAGTAACAACTCTAAAGTTAATCTAGCATAGAATCAATCTCCTGCCTGCTTCTGGTAGTCAACAAAGTAAGCATTAGTAGTATAAGAAGTCCTCCGTCCATGGTATACGAACGCCTCCGTCTTGACGACAACGACAATGGTCTCTGACTGGACTTGCCATAAACACTTCTATGATATATCATTTTTTAGAAGAAATATAATTATTTTGATAGCAGTAAGCCTATTACGGACCTGACCTGACCTGATGCTGTGGTGCCCCCCCCACCGTTAATAATAGTCGTCGTAATAGGCAATTGTTTTAATTATTTTTACAATGACTAGTCATCATCTGCCTAGCCTTTTCCCAACTATGTTGGGGTCGGCTTCCAGTCTAACAATGCAGCTGAATACCAGTATTTTAAGTGGAGCGACTGCCTATCTTACCTCCACAACTCTGTTAGTACTGAGTAATACGATACCCCATGGTAAGACTGGTTGTCAGACTTTCAGGCCACTGACTATCAGTAACGACTGTCAGATCTAAAAATGACAGCCACGACCAATGGCTTAACGTACTTTCCGAGGCACGGAGGAAACTCGGCATGTAAAGGGTGATCACCCATCCAAGGACCAACCCTGACAATCACGGCTTAACCTGAAGATCGACCCGAGCGGCTGTTATTATTTAGCCACGAGCTCCTCAATGACTAGCGTTGTCTCTAAAATTGTATCTAACGCTCAATACAGAATTTGCGAGTCTTCTTCGACTTTCGTGTCTTCTTCGACCTATATAAGGTGAGACTGTCTGACTGTATACTGCTTATGCTTATTTTGTTGACTAACAGAAGCTGGCAGAAGATTGAATCTATACTAGATTAATCTAACTCCCCAAAAATCCACGTCCACGTCCACGTCTTTCTACATCGTTCTCACATATATGGATAATCTCAACATGAACGATGTAACCAAGATTTTGAAAGAATATTTTGATTTAAAAGAGTCTCCATGGAGTTTCTTGCCCATTCTTCTCCATAGAGATCTACGCTTTGGAATGTGCAACTACAGTACTTTATCAAGTTATTATGCCTTGTGACTGTGACTGTAGCTTCGCTTATTTTTTGTTTTATTTGACATTCAAAAGTGCCTGTGATGGTCTAATTGAAATAAATGCATTGAGTTTTAAATTCAATTTGCTATTTTTGTTAATCAAAACACGCATGCAAACAGCCTGTAACTCAGTACATCCCTGTGGCGTCTTGTTTTAATAACATCCAGATGTACGTGTTTCTACGAACAAGTTAATGAGTGCATTCATACGGCGGTCATTTGAAACCTGATTAGAGTAGCTTCGAGTTCTGGGGTTAGCAGAATAGGTAGTTAGTTGATGAGGTTGGGTAATTCGTTATTCCGTTTATTATGATTGCGAAGGAGACTGACAATGTTTGTACGGCTAATTAACACGATCACAACTTCAACACAGTCATCGAAAGAGGGAAAAAAATTTTTACATGCACAGATAATAAAATCAATAAAAAGGAAAATTAAAGTAACATCATATATGAAAACCGGCCTGCACGAGGCCAAAAAGGCATCCCAGCATAATCTTACTTCTATACTAATATTATAAAGCTGAAGAGTTTGTTTGTTTGCTTGAACGCGCTAATCTCAGAAACTACTGGTCCGAATTGAAAAAATATTTTAGTGTTTGATAGCCCATTTATCGAGGAAGGCTACATAACATCACGCTACGACCAATAGGAGCGGAGCATTTATGAAAAAAGATTGCAAAAACGGGGAAAACCCAAACGCAGACGAAGTTGCGCGGGTCAGCTAGTGCTGAATATTGCTGAATCTTACAAACCCCAAGATTATACTCGCGAATCAAGACAGGATTTTAGAACAAAGAAAGCTCTGGTACTTACACCCTGTTCCCTGAAAAAGGACATATGCGAAAAAAAAATCATCTCCAAAAGTGATAGCTATGGATTTGAGTGAAATTTTGATAGGAACTTCCGAAATCTATGCGGATCTTGTCACGCTAATATGTCAAAAAAAAAAACAGTAGTAATAAATAATGTAGCTGTTAATTGGCTTGTTTTTATTGTTGCCATAAATGATCATTTTTAGGAGGAGCTCGTGGCTAAATAATAACAGCCGCTCCGGCCGATCTTTAGGTTAAGCCGTGCTTGCCTAGGTTGGTCTGTGGATGGGTGACCGCCCATTACATGCCGAGTTTCCTCCGTGCCTCGGAAAGCACGTTAAGCCGTTGGTCCCGGCTGTCATTTGTAGATCTTTGACAGTCGTTAGGTAGTCAGAGGCCCAAAAGGTCTGACAACCAGTCTTACCAAGGGGTATCGTATTTCCCAGTACTAACTGGGTTGTGGAGGTCAGATAGGCAGTCGCTCCATGTAAAATACGGGTATTCAGCTGCATCCGGTTAGACTGGAAGCCGACCCCAATATAGTTGGGAAAAGGTTAGGCTGATGATGATGATCATTTTTAGTGTTCCGTACCCGAAGGGTAACCAACGGGAACCTATTACTAACTCCGATGTCTGTCCGTCCGTCTGTCTGTCAGCGGGCTGTATCTCATGACCTGTAAAAGGTAGACTGTTGAAATTTTCACAGAATGTGTAATTCTATTGCCCCTATAATTACAAGGGGAGGTTCCCCTACTACAATGGTACGGAACCATCCATGCCCGAGTCCGAATCGCACTTGGCCGGCTTTTATCATTATACGTGTAGGTCCGCTTTTAAATCTGACGAATATCTAGTTTTAAGTAGAGCAAAATTAAATGTCGCCCGACTTCCGCTACTTGAACGAATGTTGAATACATGTTTTTCATGATATAAATGCAAGTTTATGGCCTAACCCAGAGGCGTTATGCTCGGGCACTACTATTTTACGATCATCAGATAAATAGTAGCAGCAGGAGAATACTTCTTCCCATCGATATGTTAGCAATGCCTCGCTCGTGACTGCCTCGTGGGTCTAGTGGTCGCAAGCACGACTGCTGAGCATAAGATCCTGGTTTCGATTCCCGGGTCGGGCAAAGTGTCATTGGAATTTTCCATCAGGAATTTCTCAGTAGCAGCCACGGATTCTGGATTTGTGCCCGGTTGATGGCAATAGGCCCGTCCACTACTACATGGGACTTAAACATAACTGGCGAAATGTGGGTGTACACCTCTGCCTAACCCTTTGGGAACTACAGCTGTGATGTTATGTGTTATGTTGGCAGTGCCTAACTTACCAACTCCATCGATCTAATACGAATTTCTTGGTCGATTAGCCAATCAGTTTTCAAGTTGTCCTTTGAATCTTTGACAGCAACCATGGAGTAGAGTTCTAGGGACAACCACAACAATACATCTCATAGTAACATAAGCCTTCGGCTCGCAAGTCTCAGATAGCATTCTGAGCTCACGTATCTAGTAGATTCCGAGAATGCTTGAGTTGTATTTTTGACTTAGCAAGCAGAATCTTCTTTTTTTAGAGACCTTGTGGCAAAACAAAGTTAGTCAATACTTATCAATTGCAGAAATGTAAAAAAACCGGCCAAGAGCGAGTCGGACCCGCGCATGAAGGGTTCCGTACCATCTTAGTAAGAATTAAAGGAGGGCCTTTAATTCTTAATTTATTTTTATTATTTGTTTTTAAAGCGGCAACAAAAATAAACATTCTGTGAAAATTTCAACTGTCAACGAAATGTCTACCTATTACGGATCATTGTATGGTGTCCGGACGTAAAGAATAGCACCATCCGATTATCTTCCCGTGGGTGTCGTAAGAGGCGACTAAGGGACTTACCAGAGAATGGGCAGCAGCGTTCTCTGAGTTTTATAACAACCATACTGCGATCGCCAACCCGCCTGCCAAGCGTGGCGATTATGGCAAAACCCCCCTTCTTGGGGGAGGCCTATGTCCAGCAGTGGACTTTTCGGCTGAAATGATGATTACGGATCATGAGAGACAGTTGAAATTTGTCTGCGGACAGACAGGCGGACGAGGCTTAGTAATAGGGCGCCGTTGTTTACCCTTCGACCACGGAACCTTAAAAATTATGCAAATTCACGACACAGCTCCATTTTTCTTCCATTACAAAATCACCATGCAAACGACAAAGGAAAATGATAATCATTTACATAGAATTACAGGCCATCATTAAATCATCACAGCACATATTTATGTGGTTGATATCCAAGGTCGATTGGACCTTGATTTTTATGTCCGTCTTTACGAGGAAACGGCTATTCAATTGATCTCATAATTTTTTGTTCCATGGTATAATCGTTCCCTTCGTGTAGTTGAGACGTGAGGTATCAAGTGTTATGGGAAGAATAAAAACGTTTGTGGTACTTACAGCCCACGCAGATAAACGTTTTTATTGTACCTACCGATACCAGTCGCGTCGATGTGATGTACTTAAATGAATCAATTAGTAATTTCGCGTACTTATGGATATCTCTCGCAAGTTCATTATCTACCTAGCCTGTTTTGTCGGCTTCCAGTCTAACCGGATACAGCTGAATATTTTACATGGAGCGACCGCCTATCTGACCTGCACAACCCAGTTTGTCCTAGGTAATACGATACCCCTTGGTAAGACTGGCTTTCGGTCCACTGACTACCTGTAACGACTATCAAAAATCTACAAATGACGTGCTTTCCGAGGTACGGAGAAAACTCTGTGTGTAATGAGCAGTCAGCCATCCACGGGCCAACCTAGGCAAGCGCGGCTTAACTTAATCGACACGAGCGGTTGTTATTCATTAACCACGCAAGTTGTTAGCAAAAAAAACCACTTGTGATCCATAACATCGGCGGGTCAGGCCAGTTGTTCATCCTACCTACCATTTCAATAATTTAGTCAATTAAACCAAACATCATTTGGAATCTAAACAGTACCAAATCGTAGGCTACATAATAGCGTGCCCCTTAAATAACATAAGTAACCAAACAGCAACTCTGGAACATAAGAACTATGATAAGAACATCCTAACTAATTACAGAATTAGCGAGCGTAATCGAAGGAACAATTTTGCCTTTTAGCAACAGATTCTAGAATCTAGAATCAACCATAATCAGAACAGATTCTATAATCTAGAATCTAGATGGTTAGGATGGCCCGCAGTATTGTCTACATTATTTTTTGGGACGGGACAATGTGTATCGGGCCACCGAGTAATTTACAAAATGTAATTTTGTCCATCTCGTCAGTCACGTACCCAACTACTGAACACACTAAACACCTTCCATCTTCCTTTCAGAAACCCCTGCACGGACAAGAACCACCTCTTCCTGGCTCCAGGGGTGCTGACAGCGGGCGGTATGAACCGCGCATGCGTATCCAGGTTCTACACTGACGGACCAGCTACATTGCAGCTCACCTTGTTGACTGAAGACCGGCAGACGACCACGGCTTCATCACTACTTTCAGGTAATACAGTAGTTACTACCATTGACTGTAAAACAGTAGTGTATTCAATTTTTGGATTTTTATTTAGTCTGCCTCGTCGCTTGCGCTGCAGAGCATGAGGTCCTGAGTTCGATTCCCAGGTCGTGCAAAGTCTAATTGGGTTTTCCAACAAAAATCTCTCATCAGCAGCCGGCAATATTTGGATTTGGACCCGGGTGCAATAGACTATATAAGTACAGCTCTGCCTGAATCTTTGGGGAAATAAATCCGTGATGATATTTTTTGTTTCATTGTCATCTTAATTGCAGGTGATGGTGGATGCCTAGATATAAATGTCCCTACACTACCAAATACGAAAGCTGACTTGGTCGTCAACATCAGGTGAGAATAAAGACAACGAAAAGGGGTACCATCTCTTTCTCGCACTAACGTAAGATTAAAAAGATACTGCTGTAAGAGGTGATGATAGACCCCTGACAGTTTAAGCGTCTAATTTTCAGTGATCATGAATAATCAACCTGATTCAATCATCATCAGCCTACCGCAGTCCACTGCTGGACATAGGCCTCCTCAATCGCACGCCACTCAACTCGATATTCAGCAACTCTCATCCAGTTGCTCCAAGCCACCCTGCGAAGATCGTCGCTCCTCCCGTGCCACCTTACGTTTGCTGATTCGCGGTTTCCACTCAAGAACACGTCTACCTCAACGGTCATCGGTTCAGATTAATGGAGACCGAAAATGCCTGCTAAAACTATTAGACTGTTTACGATATGTACTAACCTATTTTTACCCCCAGGTACCCTGACGCCCAGTGCGTGTGGGAGCGTCGGATGCCGGTGCGCATCTCCAGCGGGCGTGTGGTGGTGCTGTCCCCGGAGCGCGCGCGCTACCAGCCCGGGGAACTGCTGCGTCTGCGAGTGCTAGCGCTCCGGCAGGACCTGGCGCCGTCGAAGAAATTGGTGAGTACCTAAAGTAGAAGGAGAGGGCTAATGAATAAGGAAATCCTTTTGGGCGACTGACAATGGTCAAGTATTTTCTGTGATGAGACGATCGTCGTATTACAATATGACATCTTGTCGTGAATTTTTACGATGCGTGTCATGGGTATCTACGACACGGAAACGCAGCGACGCGACGTCGCATCGTGTGTGTGTATGTAGCCTTCAAAGAACCTTTTTTACACAAACCAACTAACTGATAAAAGCCGTTCATGTGCCAGGTGGAATATGACTTTATTCGGGTGGTTCTAAGCTGTAATCATTCAGGATAGTTACGATAAGTCGTTGCCATCCTCTGTTTCCATGCTTCCATTCGTCTCCCTATTACCTAAATAAAAACTCACAAATATCTATCAAATGAGTGTTTATTAGCATGATCTCGTTCAGGGCCGACCTCTAGCAAGGTCTTCGCGACCTTACATGTCCATAATATATTGTATTGTTGAATAATTTTTAACGGATCGCTATTGTGGAATTTTAACAATGTCACATCCTCGAGTATTTTACTTCCTATGTGACTTTTTGACACCACTTTTTGTGTTAATTGTTGGAGATAGATAGAATATTCTTTATTATGTACAGCATACAAATTTTAATTGGAGTTGTAGTGTTTTACTTTCCATGGTTTAAACCCCCTGACAACTTCAACGACCCATCAGAAAACCTTCCACCTGGACACGAGCTGCCGTGGCCGACTTGGAAATCTCTAAACAGACTTCGAACCCAAGTCGGCCGGAGCAAAGACAATCGCTGCCTCAAGTGCGTATCATCATCATCATCATTTCAGCCGAAAAGTCCACTGCTGGACATAGGCCTCCCCCAAGAAGGGGGGTTTTGCCATAATCGCCACGCTTGGCAGGCGGGTTGGCGATCGCAGTATGGTTGTTGTAGAATCAGAGAACGCTGCTGCCCATCCTCTGGTAAGTCCCTTAGTCGCCTCTTACGACACCCACGGGAAGATATGGGATGGTGCTATTCTTTACGTCCGGACACCATACAGAACAAGTGCGTATGCGGCCCCGTAAACAATGGCACACCTTCCATCTTGCACCGTCACCTGCGCTCTTGATTATTTATTTACTGCATCAGTGTGCGGGGTTCGCGTGGTTGAGTTTTGGGCTAAACATTTTGCCATCGATACTCTAAGAAGAAGACTTTCCATGTAGCTACCGAATATTCCGCGAATTGTTGAGTTACTTGGACTTATGATCATCATCATACACGCCCACTGAGCACTGCTACATATAGGCCTCTCCTTGCTAGTTTGAAGCTTCTCGTTCCCAGCCTCATCTAATAACATCATGCGTCAGAGGAAGTAGACGAGTGACACTTGCTTTTAAAGCGTTTCGTATTTCCACAATGGCATCCAAGATTGACTTAAATTTCTGTGGCTTATGTCAATCAAATATTTAGTTTTTTTGAACTGTTCCATCATTGTTATTACTGACTAGATTTTGCCCACAGCTTCGCTCGATTTATGGTCGTAAATTATCCCACGGAAACGTTTCAAATATAGCCTATGACACCCGGGAATAATTTAGCTTCCCGTTATTGAAAGAATTTTGGGTATCGGATCATAGATATCCCTAAGATAACCCCCTCCATACAAACTTACAAACAAATTTTACCCCTTTTATAACATTAGTATAGGTACAATTTCACTTTGTCTACGCCCTAGGACCTTTTGAAACTGGCCTTTGGTATGTACCCGTTGTTTTCTAAATAGAAAAAAACTGACTTCCAAAAAAAAAACGCTAAATTATTCTAAAATAACATTACTTTCGGTATTCGGCAACTTTGTTTCATTGACTTTTATGACATCGAAATCCGGAAGTCGCTGGTTATTTTAGACTTTGTGTTTTTTTCTACTAAATGAAAAAATTATATCGTAAATCGGCCCAGTAAACAAAGAAAGAAAAAAAAAGTATTTATTAGTCTCGCACAGGACGAAACAAATAAATGGTTCAATTTACAATAAAACAAAATTATATAATTTGGTGCTGTAACATTAAAAAAAAAGTCACAGCGCTGGTATTATTTCTGATAGGGCCCATCACGGAGGAATCGGTGTACACAAATGAAAAAAAAACCTGGTGGAATACATAACCTCTTCCTTTTTTAAGAAGTCGGTTTTTAAAAATAGGAATTTATGGTTGATATAACATACCCATTTGTTTCACTACCTCTATTGTTACTTATTTTTTGTAAAAGTACACAGTCCTGCTTTCGAAGCAGTCCTACCACTTGTAACTGTTGATTACTCTTGTATATAAATATAAAACTTTTCTCGTACTACATCTGTCTGTATAGTAGATATATTTAAGGTCAGGGCTGGCTGTCATTTTATACGATGGGGTTGGCAAACCCGTAGCCCGCACCTAATATTTCTGAGTACGAGTATTCTTCTCATTGTTAAAGGAAATTGTCGGCAACGGGTTGTTGTTCCCTTTGACCAATCTGTCAGGTCAAGTTCTGACAGTTTCTATACTACCATCGAGAGCAGCGGTGGCCCAATGATGGCGGCCCCGGCTTACGTGCTCATTCCACCATCTCCCTTCTTCCATCGGGAGTCCAGACGCACTACAGGTTATCCCCATACCTTGTCGATGTACCACGCATTCGCACGAAGTGCTTTGCTACATCGTCTATCATGCGCACAGCCAAGGGTTGGAATACCCTGCATGCTTCACTGTTCCGAAGTTCAAATGACCCCAATATATTTAAGTCGCGAGTTAATAGGCTTCTTTTGGATTAGCTCGGTCCATCTTCGAACTCATCTCTGTCATCAAGACTAGATTGAGGTCAAGAGTAGACCCATTTAATACTAAAAAAAAAAACCGAGCAGTAAATCGTGAGTTCGAACCCACATTACTTTGTGTAATTTATTTCATCACTACTGCTCTCAATCATCATCTCTGGCAATGTTTTTTTTTGTTTTAAAATATATTGCCATCCCTAGCATACTTGTAACTTGTAGTATCTTTTACACAGAAACGGGTTGTGAATACATAAACAGTAGCAGTTCATTCCCGCTGCCTAGATCCTGAGCTGGTTGTAAAGATGAGAATTTAGTAGAAACGCCGACAGATACAGACATTTTATTACACAAAATAATACATTGATAACATGGTCTCTTATTTTTATTTTGGTAATCAGGTAAATTACTAAAAAAATATTGTTTTTATTTGAGGCACTTGCACTTTTCTTTACACGGTTTTCTAATTTTGACTACCAAAGTCATTTATTCATTCATAAAATGATCCTGTGGCAGTCCACTGCTGGACCCAGGCCTTTCCCTGGCCACAGCACAGCACCATATCCCTCCACCTTTTGCATCCAGTCTGACGCAACCGCCTTCTCAAGCTCGTCGGTCCATAGCTGTCGGTACCTGGACAAAGTCAAAAAACAAAAGAAACTCATTAGAAAAGACCAATAATCCCAAAAAATAACTCTTCAATAAATACTCCTTAAAAATACAGTTCCCGCTTTCGGGTTTCGGCTTTCGACGAAATAAACCCGACTACTATACGGAAAAGCATCGTATTTATAAAAATAAACATTGACTCAGCACAAAAGCGTCGCTCTCAGCAAATACGAGAATGTCCGTAAATCATAATAAGTTTGTTGTGCCAGTGACACAGTTTGCGAACTTGTTTATATACGAATACAGACCTGATGCAGATTTATAATTTTATTATAAATTTTTTGCCTCTACTTTTCCCATTCTGGGCAATTATGGGTCCCCAATTTTTCCAGATTTCCCTTTCCCGAGCCACCTCATCTAACCCTCGAGGAACGCAAGGGTTAGATGAGGTGATGATGTTGTTTTTTTCATCTCACCATGTTTCCTTTATAATAACTTTAATTAAAAATGTCAAGTCTGCCTCGTTGGTCTAGTGGTCGCAAGCGCGACTGCTGAGCAAGAGGTCCTGAGTTCGATTCCCGGGTCGGGCAAAGTGTTATTGGGTTTTTCCATCAGGAATTTCTCAGTAGCAGCAGTTGATGGTAATAGGCTCGCCCCCTTTTACATAGGACTTTAACATAACTGGTGAAATGTGGGTGTACCTATTATTAGGTACATTTCTGCCTTACTTATCGGGGATTTGAGGCGTCTACTATCACCATTTATTGGATCTTCCTCTTCCAAAAACTCTTATTATTCATCATTTTGGTATTCACCACCTTTCTAATCATTCCATCCATCCATCTGTATTTGTTCTTTATTTGTAATATCTATAGGTATTTTCTTGAAGTAGTTGAAGAGTTTTTTTTTTTAAGAATTGTTAATGCATTCTTTAATTAACTTTGTCCTATAACAGGAATTTCAGTTAAAAAATCGATGATGTTTCGGTGGCAACGATCGGCTTAGAGTTAAAACTACACTACTTTTAAATGATGAAAGAAAAAATTGTTAGGAAACGAAGACAAAGGACATTTCCAGTTACCCGACCTTATAGAAAAAAGGCGTTTACCCCAAAAATGGGAACATTATACGGTGATTATGTAAGCAAAGATGGGACTACAAACACAAATCTCACATACACGGCCATAGGCATATTAACCAACTCCATCGACGGCGGTGAGATAACTGATAACTCTTCATCAGGTGGGCTGAAAATACCCATAAAACTATCTTGTTTTGGCCAAAGAAGATTGATTTTCGCCAAAAATCCTGTATAAAACCTACCTTCCCACTTTGGAACAAAAACACCATAAGAGCCAGTACTACTGACATACTTTGTGCTCGAAACTTGTTTGCTCACCCCGTACGTAAGGATTTCTCTCGTGCCTATAAAAATTAAAACTATATTTATTTATACTTTTAATGCAATTTCACTTTTCTGTTGATATTGGATTTAAATGTAAGTGCTTACTGTAATTTACTTTCTTTTGAGTTGGCGGCAAGTTCCCTCAGCTTCTTTTATCGTTGCATAACAATTGTGTTATCATCTACCTAGTCTTTTTCCGATCCTAATTTGGGGTCGGCTTCCAGTCTAACCGGCAGCTGAATACTAGTGTTTTATGTGGCCTACCTGACCTCCACAACCCACTTACTGGGTAAGACTGGTTGTCACGCTTTCAGATCCAAAAAAAATGCCCATGATTGGCTTATACCAGATGCATATGAATGCGATTGAGAAATGATTTTAGTCTACACACCAATTTAAATGCATTCAATGATAACACTCAAAGAGTTGTAGAATTTATGAGTATAGTATTCAAATAGACGTTATATTTTACTCGTTGCAATATCGTTTAGGTACATAGAATGTAATATACAGTCGCCAGCGCATCAAGCTACTACAAATTTTCTCATTCGATTTTGAACTTATCCTCCAACATTTTATGGTTTAAAATCATTTAGAGAAATTTGTGGCAGTTTGTGGTCACTTAATATGCTGCGACTGTACCTACACGAAGAGGTGTGCCTTGCGATGGTTCATTTTGTTTGTTAGCATTTTTTTTATTTCGTACGTAGCGTAGCCGTGTGGGTCGCAGTTCGCTATGGATATAAATTACTATGCAAATAGAAACACAAAGCGATGCTAAGTACAGTTTAGCCGTGGGCTGCTGTAGAGCCAGTGCCTGACGCTAGTCTCGGTTTCACGGCAGATCAAGACGACAAGACGGAACGAACTTGACTCCTACCGATAAGTTCAATGTCTTATTTTAATCATCAATACCTAAGTGTAGAAGAATTTATTCATACTAATAAAAGAAATATCTCATTGTAGTCTACACAAGTCTGTAATCTGTATCTATTTAACAATGCATTCTGAACGAATTCTTGTTGATGAATGAATCGGCCACGTACTTTAGCCTCGTTTTTATTCATAACATGCAGATTTGTATGGACGAGAAATACGAAACGCTTAGAGCATTTGACGCTTGTCCAGACCCTCTGGTAAAATACACCCTCTTTTGGGGGGGGGTCTTACCATAAATTGAGGATATTTTTCTGACCTTGAAATAGAACCTAATACCTCGTGCTCAGTAGTAGACCGTTGCGGCCACTAGGCCAAGGAGGAACGATGCGGGACTGAATTGAATTCACATGATACTCGTGGCTATATAAAAACAGCCACTCGGGTCGATCTTTAGGTTAAGCAACGCATACCTAGGTTGGTCCGTGGATGGGTTACCGCCATACCGAGTTTCCTCCGTGCCTCGGTAAGCATGTTAAGCCGTTGGTCCCGGCTGTCATTTGTAGATCTCGTGGCAGTCGTTACAGACCAGTGTCCCGAAATTCCGACAACTAGTCTTACCTAGGGGTACCGTATTATCCAGTACTATCTGGGTTGTGGAGGTCAGATAGGCAGTCGCTCCATGTAAAATACTGGTATTAAGCTACATCCGGTTAGACTAGAAACCGACTCCTACCTAGTTGGGAAAAAGGGCTAGGCAGATGAGGATGTCACTGGAACTCAGCGCTGGAATGGGATAGTGACCAAAAAATTGATAATTAATGTAGCATTCCAGTAGGTCAGGGATCTAATCCAGCGCTTAAGAGTGCACTGGATCCAGTGAGAGATCCAGTCCAGTAACTGAATTCTACTTGTCAATCCAGCGCGCCCATTCCAGCTCCACTGGAATCGTGTAGACGGATAATCCAGTGCTGGATTAAAAGTTGAACAGTGAGCACACATTGTTGTTTTTTGTGAATACACATTGTTGTAATTCCTTAATTTCTAGTAATGACTGGAATGATGTAGACGATATGATCCTGGTCAGCACTGGGCTGGATTAACTCGCTGGATAATTGGCCTGGAATAATTTGAACCGGGCATAAAGCAATAATTCCTGCCGCAATTATACCGTCAACATTATCCAAGCCGTTTTCCTACTCCATAAATATTCAGCTTCTGACCCACCTACTCCTGAACAATGACAATCAGAAATCATTCACCCAATAAACTAAATAAAACTGTAAACTACTCAACAAAAAACGAACAAATCGTGTGACTACACATTGTGTCCGTCTGATCGACAAAACGAACAACGAGTAGTTTACAGTTACCCGTCGACTGTCGAGATGAGACCGGTCGACACAATAACATCGATATTGATGGGACAGTTACCGATAGGTATATTGATGTGTTGCTTATAGGAAACTGTTGTGGATTTTCTATATTGGATGATAAGAGGGGCCAGGATAATCTCTCCATGTATAACACACACACTAAAGTAGAAGAAGAGGAAGCCCTGTTCTCGTAACCAGTGCGGTACCGCACCGAGTGAATCCAACATGCTGCTGCGTCCTGCTGTGCCTACGACGTTTCGCTTCTGCATTACTCCACGAAGCTTGAGGAAGTCATGGAGTATTTGAGAGTGAAGACCGTCGAAAGATTGGAATCGCGACACAACATCAACTTTAAGTCGTTCGTGGTACGTGTTCCAACTCACCATCTACAGTCCTTCATGAAAGAGTACTTTTGGCCGAAAGGTGTCGTATACCGACGATTCCGAAGTCTGTTACGCGACACCACGCAGCAAAACACGACGCCGTCTACGATTCGTGTCTAGTTATAGTTAAATAAGGTTTTTTATATGTACTAGTTTATTATTGTATAAGATTATTTTGTGTATTTTTAACAATGGACCTCAGTTTCCTGACAATTAAAATGTTTGATTGATTGATAAATACATTGGCGAAAGGGTGTGTATGACTCTTGACTCTTTACTAAGCAATGATGAATGATTTCGGGTTCATTGATCTAGTGGATGCAAGCGTTACTTTTAAGTATGAAGCCCTGAGTTCTATTCCCAGTTCAGGCAAAATGTTATTGGGTTTTTCCAACAGGAATTTCTCAGTAGCAGCTCAGAGTCTGGATTCGTGTCCGGTTGAAGTCAATACGCTCGCCCCTATTACATAGAACTTAAAGTAACTGGAGAAATGTGGGTGTACTACAAGTTCATCTCAGCCTGATCCTTCGAGGATTACAGGCATTGCTATTTTATTTGAATTATCTAAACCACAACCGGTGGTGTGATTGTTGTCAAACATTGAGCGTCTGTGGCTAGAATGATAACAATGATGGAAGGAAACACCATCTAGTATCCAGATGGATTGTTGTTCTAAAGATGTCTCGTGCATCCACCATTATTCTGATAAATGACATTCCCACACTCATTTACACACTTACTTGGGTATATTACAATAGTATTTATAAACACAAATATACAATCTTTTACACTCTTGGCTCTTCGTAACTATTGATAGCCAGACATTGTCGTGTTATCAAGCGAAAACAACCCATAAGAACTTTAGGTAACACACAAAAAAACTCAGTTTATCAACACAACGGCTGCTCAAGCTGAAGTGTACACAGATTTACATAACAAATCGATTTAGCTTCACTACAATGCGTTTCATTTCGACTTGTAAACTGCTATACATTTTATAATAGGGTCGACAGTCACAGGTGCAGCGAATGGATTGAATTGATGCATTTTAGGAGTATACAAGGATTGGGATTTATTGTCGTTTTAACAGGTCTTTTTCGTACATCCGGACATTGTAGCCGAAGTACCTTTATGTTGCATAAAAGGCATGCTATAGAATTTGTTCGTATGCATTTGCATAAAAAGAGTGCATATTTATTCATTGAGTTTAAATTCTGTAGAGTTATCTTTTGAATAACATCTCTGAGAACTATTTAAGTAATTTAATCAAACTTTGCTAACTAAATATTTTGTGAAACATTATCCATCATCATTTGCCTAGCCTTTACCCAATTGCAGCTGAATAACATCCTCATGGAGCGGCTCGGTATCTGACCTCCACAGCCCACTTAGTACTGAGTAATACGGTACCCGTTAGTAAGACTGGTTATTAGGCTTTCGGGCCACTGACTACCTGTAACGACTGTCAAAGATCTATAAAATAATGACAAACGGGACCAACAACGGTTTAAAGGGCTTTCCGAGGCACGGAGGAAATTCGGTATGTAATGGGTGGTCACCCATCCACGGACCAACCTGGGCAAGCGCGGCTTAACTTTGACAATCACCCCGAGCAGCTGTTATTATTTAGTCACGAGCTCCATTATCCATGTTGTACAAAATGTTTAGTTGTCAAAAAATCAATCCAGGTTTGCATGTAGAATGCAGCACCGCAAAAATGCGCACATGCAGAAGATGCGACAGATAAGCAACATGCTAACCTGTTTTCAGGGAGAAACCTTCAATAGGCGACCGGTCTTCTGGGGAAAGACCTGGGAGAGTGGGATTTTTACCTCACTAAAACCTCCTCGGTCGTCAAATGGTACGGGGCCGCCTGCGACCCGAAAGTCCCACCTGCTTTAAGTTTTGCAGGCGGGATGCAACCCAAAAATATAATCGACATGTGCTTCGCCACGCCACGTGGTACCCTCACGTGGAGATATTTACTCGTCGATCGTAATATTTAAGAATCTTTTAAAAACACCGTCATAATTGGTCAGCTATGTGGTGCTGTTCTACAAAAGATGGGGCACTTAATATCGTGTCCTGCGTGTCCTGTTGTTTGTTCACTACAGGAACTGATGGACGCTACCGAAAGCGCCAAACTAGTAGCTCAGTTCTGGGCTAATATAATTTAGATTGCCATCGACACGCTAAGAAGAATACCTTCATAATTGATCAAAAACTACTTTTACGCAAATTATCATTCTCCAGCCATTATCCCAATTTATTTGTAGTCGGCGCAACATGTCTTCTTCCATTCTTCTCTATTACTCGTCATCTCAGCAGTCACCTCCTTTCTAGCCATATCAACGAATCCTTCACACTTCCTACTTTTGCGCAAATGTTTCGAAAAAAAAAAATAAACCTGAATGCATAAGAAAGCAGTTGTTTGTAGTTTGAGACCGCCCATCCAAAACCAAATTTCTTGAACGAGTTCACAAATATACTCGAAAAACCACTTTCTTCCTTAACCGTGCGAAATGTTATTAATCTTCCGCATAGCCATTGTAAGTTTTGTCAATGTTTACTTAAGCATAAACTTATGGGTCATTTACATGAGAAGACTTTCTTGCTTCCAATAGAAGGCTATCGAAAGGAAATAGTAAAATGACTTGTGTAAAATGGCAGAGTTTGAAAATAGAAGAGATAGGTACCCTTTTTCTCAGAAACGTGGACCAAAATAGTTTTCCGATAATGTATAGCCGTCTCAAGCGCTATCCAAAATCGCAACCGCTCTAAACAATCGCAGTTCATTTTCGTTTTTTCCCTCAAGAGTAATGAGTTTTCAAATTAAGTTTGAGAAAATCTGCTGACAAAATACCTCTGACATAAGTGGCATATTAAGTAAGTACCCAGGTTTGTCGACAAGTGCGATATCTCTAGTTCTCGCCTCTCTACGAGCGAGAAATCCTGCCCGTGTAAACGAGCCTTAAAGCTCAGATCTCAGATCAGGGTCATTGGGTTAAGGCTGTAACGGTAAAGATGATTCATCTTAATCTGAGTTTTATTGATCTTAAGTGGTTTGTTACTTCGTGATGGTTTAAGAGCCGTTTATAGTTGGGGTCAAGGTTTCTATTTATTGATAGTTTTATGACTTGTTTTTGTTGTTTGTTTATTTGATGATTGTCGTAGGTAGCATGTATCGTGTCTGTGATTCTAAACGATTGTAAAGGAGTTCATAACCGATGAGACGATATGGAACCTTGATCAAAGTAGCAGCGGTCTAACGGATGTATAACACCGAATCAGCAATAACCCGTGAAGTAGCCAGTTTCTTAATCATCCTGCTTCAAAACCCATAAAGCAAGTCATCAATCGTATTCTCATATTATGGATTGCAGTATCCAGCCTCCAGAATCGGGATGATATTGAGATTTTGTTCAAAATCTTTCCGATTTTGGATACGGCATGCAAAACAGGAGCAACTTTAGGACAGTACAGTCAATAAGTATATTCCTCGTGTTCAATGAGTATCATTTATGTCCATAGAGATTTTACATATAATAAGAATAAGAATAAGAATAAGAATAATTTATTTAAAAAGTATTACAAAAAGTGTACATTTAGGCGCAGTAGTATTATTTCTCATACAACAATAATTAGTACTTATAAGTAAACTATAACTAAAATATATTTAACAGTTGCAAGTTATAATAGTCCAATTCAGATGTCAGCGACCTGCCCGATCTAGGTTTATTTAAACCTGTGTTTCAGGCCATCACTTTACCTAGCGCAATTTAATTAGGACAGTAAAAATTACAAGATTAAATTAATCTATAAACAACTATAACTAAAATCAAATAGGTACAAAAAAAAAAAAATGTCGAATTGTCAGGATTTATTTCGTTAGATTCGTACATCATGTGGGCCGAAGATGGGTTTCGTGCAATGAAAACACACTGCGTATACTGCTTTTCTTAAATAAACAAATTATTTGAAATTTCAATTTAACACAATAACAGTGCGCACAATAAATCGGGCATAGTTCCGGAACGCCTTAACTCTGCTGCGATCAGACACTGCATATCGTCCTCGCTGCGAGCTCAAAACATCACGACTCTATAGAAGTGCGCTGTAGTTTGGATAGACTTGTAAGTAGGCGCATGATGTTACCACTGGCGCGTTTGCGATTCAGTTTATGTTCGTACTAATGACCGGATCCTAAGCATACATAAATTCACGTCTCTTTTCCATGGACCCCCATTTCAAACGCAGACAGAAACTACAGAAGGCCACCTGCTACGATCCTTACATACTCCTTGTGCTTCGTCCGCGTGCATGCATCTCGGACGGACTCGGTATTTTACTTTCCTATAAAATGTGTAATTTCTTCTTTCAGGTCGAAGAAGTGTGGCTGGAAGGTCCCCGCGGGGCGTGGGAGGGGTCGCGGGTGACGCAATGGAAGCGAGTGCGCACCCGGTTCGGAATCGCTCAGCTGCAGTACCAGTTGGATGAACACGCGCCGAGCGGCAAGTGGACTGTCAGGGCTAGGATGGCAGATGGGTCGCAGGTACGGTCAACATAATAACATCACGGCTGTAATCCTCGAAGGGTTAGACAGATATGTACACACCCACATTTCGCCTGTTATGTTTAAGCCTGATGTCAAAAGTAGTAGATTGCCTATGGTGGAATGGCAAATAACAAAAAAAAAACTAATTTTGTAACTTTATAAAAAACATGCGCCGACAGCCTTCATTGGTCAAAAAATATCCATATTTTTGGCCAATGCCAATGGATACAATTCAAGGAAAAGAAGAGTCGTTTTTTTCAGATTTAATACTTCAGGAAAATAACATACAATATGCACAAACAAATCTGTACTAATTCATAATATCAATGGCTAATATGTGTTTACAATCTTACAATGCACGAAACAATCTCGATTGTAAAGCGTTTGGTTTTCACTTATCAGTATAGGGCTGTAACTGAATTTAACTTTGTTCTCTCCAAAATAACTTTCTTAAACCTTCAGGGTTCGTCTGTGTTCCAAGTGGGTGACTACGAGCTGCCTCCGTTCCAGCTGAGCGTGCGCCACGCGCCCAAGGTGCTGCGGACCAGCGACCGACTCGTCTGGCAAGTCTGCGTCAGGTAAGTACCACAAAGGGACTAGAAACTTAACAGATTGAAAAGAGTATACTTAGATGGTTTGGTCATGTTGAGAGGATGAGTGAAAGGCGACTGAAAAGGTATTTACAAGGCAGATGTGAGTGCGAACGCCGAGAGGGTCGCCCTAGCTAGAAAGACATACAGTGACCTTATTGGTGAGGTTCTTCAAAAAACCAAACGTATGACCAGATGTATGACCAGATCTATAACCATATGTATGACCAGATGTATGACCAGATCTACAACATTAGTTTTAGTATATGCGAAATCTGATACATGTGTCTAGTATTTTTATGTAAAGAATCTATGTACAAAATTTCAAAACTGTATCATGAAAAATCACAAAGTTATAAGCTTGTTCTGTTACCTAGTTGTCTGCACAAAATCGTGGTCACCACGCAGCGCGCGCCTCCAGCGTCGTCTTGAGCTCATTGATAATAATAATTTGGCAGTAGGTACCTAAATTATTGCGATAGGTACTTAAAGTGGCTCGGTGTCCAACTATTAACTTTTTTAAATATTTTTTGGGAAAAATAAAACATGGTTTAAAAATTATTGGAATCGATTCAGTTACTTATTCTGAACAAACTATATTCAGGTTTCGCATATACTAAAAATAATGTTGTATAACCAGATGTATGACCAGATATATCACCAGATTTATGACCAGCTGTGTGATTGATGTATGACCAGATGCATGACCAGATATATGACCAGATGTATGACCAGATCTATAACCAAATGTATGACCAGATGTATCACCAGATGTATGACCAGCTGTATGATTAGATGTATGACCAGATGCATGACCAGATGTATGACCAGATGTATGACCTGATGTATGATCAGGTGTATGACCAGATGTATGAACGTGGACGAAGCAAATGGTGTATGTAAGGATCATAGCAGGTGGCGTTCTATAATTTCTGCCTATACCTGTGAGAAAAAGGCGTGAGGTTATGTGTACGCTAGTTGAATCTGAAAAAACAAACATGTTGTCCAAAAGCAATAAATAATGCCTTCCAAACCAAAAGGCCCTTTTTCTTAGCGTGTCGGTCGTCGTGGTGAACGGATTAGCCAATCAGCGTGGATAATCACTGATTGCCCAGAGCCAGGGCGCGCCAGACGTATAGTGGTTCAGTAGATACGTCGCTCGAGGAGGCTCCTTTCGTACACCTGTAAAAACAAATTAAATGGTCCTCCCCAAAAAGATACTAAGAGCAACTTACTTACTACTTCCAACTTTTATTTCACCAGATATCCATGGTCGGAAGCAGTGGAAGGCATGCTGGTGATCCGTCTCCGGGGCGCGGGCGGTGGCGGCGGGGGTGGAATCCGCACGGCCGTGCAGTTGCGGGCGCCGCGCCCATGTCATAGACACGCCGCTGCTGCAAAGAGGATCGGGCTAGATGGCCCTAATCCGCCAGACGTTGTGATTGCTGACTTCTCCTTCCAGGTAACAATGGTTAAAGCTGTTAATAATTTTCATCATAATCAGCAGAGTAAGCAAGCCGTATTGGCAGTAAGCTGGTCATGTTTGTCGAAGGACCGATGGTCGCTGGAGCCAACGAGTCCTAGATTGGAGACAGCGTATCAGCAAGCGTAGTGGAACGCTAGATGTTAGACAACCTTCAAAGGGTGGCTTTGAAAGACTGAATAACTAGAAAGCCGAAAACGGGATATTGCGGTGCAGTTTAGGAGAGGGAATGGGCTGCCTCGTTGGTCTAGTGATCGCAAGCACGACCGCAGAGCATGAGGTCCGGGGTTCGATTTCCAGGCCGAGCAAGTGTTATTGGGCTTTTCTTTCAGGAATTTCTCAATAGCAGCCACGTAGTCTGGATTTTTGCCCGATTGATGGCAATAGGCTCGCCCCCTATTACATGGGACTTAAACATAACTGAGTGTACTATTAGGTACACCTTGCCTCACCCCTCGGGAACAACAAGCGTGATGTGTTGTTATGATATGTACAGCCGTATACAGCGACATAGCTATGTAACTTTTATCAATATCAGTCTTAGTGTTGCTAAAGTCAGAATCTGGGGACCTACCACCATCTCTGATAGATGATGAGATGGGGTTATGAGGGATGGACAGCTCCATTCGTACACTGAAATGAGATTAAATTGACACTGTTTTACGTGAGGGTAGAAGGCCCCTGATACTTATCAGTAGTCCAAATAATTATTCAACTTCAATAACATTCAAAGTAGTTGAAAACCTTTGTATCTTTAGGTCTTGGAACTAAGTTTTCCTAAAATGAAGCTAGCATGAACTGTACTATCTATTCTCAGGAGGATGGCACCAGGATCTGGCAGAACACGACAGTGGTATCACAAGTGGTGGACAAACCGATTACCTTGGAGTTCCTCACCAAATATCGAGCGGTCATCTCTCCGGGATTACCATACAAGTTGAAGGTACGTTCACAAGATCTTCTTTTTCGTGTAGCTAGCACAGCAATATTTATGGTTGGCCCAAAACTACACCGTTGTTGATAGCAGCGCAGACATCACTAACTGGCTGAATGTTTTCGGGCACATGTGACAGGTCAGGAAGCCATATTCTGTCATTGAAGGTGCAGTAATGCATAAATCGAACTTAAAAGTATGTTTTAAAGAAAGTACTTGAACCCAAAAAGGTTGTGATCTGCTTTTGATTTTATAAGTACCCGCCTCAATTTATAATTGGAATGATTCAGACGAATATCTTTAAGCGTGGGATTATTTACTTTGTCGTGCACCCGGCACAGTTATTAACACAATGAGAACAAAAGCTCACTCCTCTGATATTGACCGAACTTTTCACACGATACAAATAAACGCTCCAGCACAGTCCGCCTTGCTAGAATGATGGAATGACGCATTACTGTCGACACATGCATCCCACACCAAAAGTCTACCCAACTTCCAAGGGATACCGTCTGTTCTTTTCCCAACGACGACGCGTGCCTTGCCATTCGGTTCTAAAACAGCTGGTACCCTAATTTTTATATCATTATTTGCAGGATTTATGCCATTCGACCATTGTAAAATTCATTCTATCATAAATATTTTTGTAATCGATGACTACTCCCAGAGATCTTGTCTTCCTATTCTTCTTAATATAAGTATACACGTTGTTCTACAGGTAAAAGCCACCCGTTGGGATGACAAGCCAGCATCGAATGAGCTGGTCCGCGTATGCCGCTACCCGTCGACACAGATCGCCGATCTCGAGCAGATGACGACCAAGCCTCGTGACAGCATGTGTACAGAGGGAGCCACTGATGCCAGTGGAGTGGCTGTGGTGTTGTTTGCGGCAGGAGATGATGCAGCACCTTTTTATAGGTTTGAGGTGAGATTGCATTCATATGTATATACATAGATTCACGCCTTTTTACCATTGGGGTAGGCAGAAATAAGAAAAGATAAGCTGTGTGAAAAAGGTTTTGGATGAAAAAAAAACTAAGTTAAGAACACGTTAAAATTTAACAAAAGCTTTTATTGAAACTGGACCGCTGACCTAACCAAGTGTCATTTGGTTTTTCCCAGGCCCACCTATCGAACGACACGACAACATCAGCACCACCCCTCTCACTGCCAGTCCGCCGCTCCACGGCCGTCGTCGCAGCCCTGGGAGCTCTGAAGCCGGACGGCCAAACCAAGACCTTCGTGCCGCTGTATCTCACCACTAATGCTACTTCCAAACCTTACACTGTTCATTTTGTGGTAAGCCTAAAAATTTTGCCAGCATCTGTGAAGATTGTACGTCCCGTTCACGACTGAGGTTCTGTTCCTGCCGTACGACGAATATCACTTTAGCATGTGATGTTGCAAGATGTAGAGCATTGCCGGCGTTGACAAGTATTTTGAACAGTCAACTGCGCTAAAATCTTATCTGTTTTTTACCATGGGCTTATTACCCAGCTTATGCCAGCACGAGAGACGCATTATATAGGCTCTCCAAGCATAAAACTGTAAATTTCTCATAGGTCTACTGAACTGAGAGTCACGACGAAACCCAGCAAACCACGAAAGGATTTTCTTTTTTCATTAATTTTGGAGGATAACTCTAGCCTGGAAGAAATACTGGGGATTAAGAGAAATAATGAAAAATAAGGGATAATAAAGGTTTAGGAGAGGCCTACGCCGCAGAGGCGACTACTACAAGTTAATTTTATCTATACACAAGTACCTAGAATATTATAAACTTGATTATTTTTATATTAAGTTCGAATAGTATTAAGAAATAAAGGTTTTTTTTTTATTTTGGATCTAAACAAAATGTATTACAGAATCATCGTACACAGATTTAAACACCCAGATAAGGAAGATACTAATAAAACCTTTTTGTTACTCAGGTCATAACTCGAGGAGGTGTCATATTCCGCTGGGCAGTCACAACCCAATGTCTCACTTACACCAACTCGGGACCCCCTCACACAACACCAAAGAATGGCCAATGTGACGACAACAACATTCGAAGAGACGTTGTCATGGCACCAATTAGAGTACGTCAGAAATTTGAAGACTCCAATCGGAGTACTAGAATAATGCCTTACCGCGAATTCCCAGATAATCGGAATCTTCAAAGTACGGGAAGTCATGATGTCCTCCTAGCGCAAAGGGATACTTCGTCCATCAATGCCAGTGCTGAGGTATCTGATGCGCTGCTGGATAGGCATCAACTGAGGGTGATGCTGCCGATCAAGGTGTCCCATCAGATGTGTCCTGATAGTCATCTGATTGCGTACTTCTATCATGAAGGGGAGCTCGTCAGTGCTAGCAAACATTTTGATAAGGATGACTGTTTTGCTAACAAGGTATGTTTAAAACTTTAATCTTAAGAACCTTTTCAGCATTTTGTTCATGTGTTTCTCTCTCTCATTATATTGTCGTCAGCCTTTCCCAAGCTGTGACACAACACCCTGCCCTCCGACTTCTGCATCCAGTCTATTCCAGCCTCTTGTTGAAGGTCGATCTGGTCGGTCTTTTTAGTCTTTTGTCTTATTTGGAGGGTACCCAGATGTTGGACTAGCATCTTGTTGAACTTTACTAATTTATTAATTGCTGCATTCGGTCAGACTGGAACTTCTGGAAGTCGAACCCAACATAGTTGGAAAATGGGTAGGCAGCTGATGATGATAGTAAGTCTAAGACTAAGACAAAAACATGAGGAAGCTTTATCGACGACTCCCAAAATCATCTTTTTCTATACAGGTGGAAGCAACATGGTTGACCCGGCAAGTCCAACCAGGAGGCGCAGTATCCCTCCAGATTTCCATGCCAGGGCCAGCGTTATGTGGACTTACAGTTCTGGATACTGTGGCCAAGTGGCCCGAAGCACCAGTGTCAGCCAAGGAACAGCTCATGACAAGTCTGAGGAGATTGATAGACAGTCACAGGAACTTGACGGAGTATGATCAGGCTGGAGTCTGCTTTATGAGTGAGTATGAAGGTTTTAAAGATATTTCTTTTATCTGCTTATCTACATGTTACGTTCGTGGCTGATTACTATTGCATTTGATATTCACTCAGTCCACACTCACTTACTGAATAGCTGTACAAGGATATTTTGGACTCTAGTCCTAAATCGGTACTGTCATCCTGCTTAAAACACATTTCAAAAAACAGCTTTACAATTTTTTACCCTGTCAACATCAATAGAGTGCCGAATTATCCTTGTAGCACTTTGCCCACACAAGTGTCAGACATACCAACTGAACACACGAAAGTGTCAGACATTCACTTAGTTAACAGACTTAAGTGCCTGACACTCCCCATCTGTACATATACAAGTGTGAAAGTGTCAGATACTCCTGAATTTGTTTTCTCACATTTTGAGACACCCCAGACATCCTACCCTCCAATGTCACTTACCTATCTATCTAAACTATGCGGGAATCAACAAAAATATCTAAACTTAGATTTTCTTTTCAGATTCCGACAGCGTATATATTCCTTCTAGCAGTTTTGAACTGACGGCCTCATGGATGGCTGCAGCCGGAGTGAGGTTGTTAGGAGGAGAGGCGCAGATAGGCAGCAGGAAATGTATCCCTCGCCCACCTGCCTTGTTGGTGGCTGATGGAGCGACTGTGCCTAGGAGTGATTTTTCAGAGGCTAGTAACTATACGAACCATCAAATAGATTAAGGGCCTACGGCTTCACACGGCCTCACACTGCGTATTTTTTCGGCGCAGATGACCCTTGTTTAACGCGCTTTAAACTAAATTCATTGGCAGCCAGTAAACCTTAGCACACGTGCATAAATCAGTCGCCGTAAAAAAATATACCGTATGTGTACTTTCCGACATCTAGTTTTTCCGACAGTTTTTTATTTCATTCATTCAGCTTATCATTTCAGCATGACCCAGCCAAGTGTTGGTTTCCCAGAGATTGCACGTAGTCCAGGTCTTTTAACTCAAATCTCTTCGATCCTCAGGCTTGGCTGTGGCGTCTG
The DNA here is from genome assembly GCA_905163415.1 of Noctua fimbriata. Taxonomy (NCBI): domain Eukaryota; kingdom Metazoa; phylum Arthropoda; class Insecta; order Lepidoptera; family Noctuidae; genus Noctua; species Noctua fimbriata. The sequence goes on along the minus strand of LR990939.1, from coordinate 1,652,898 downwards.
CTAAGTATCGGCGCGAATGGCACAGGTGTGGCCGTCGCGTATGCGCCCGATTCCATCACGCGGTATGAAGCGAGCGCCGTCTGTGTGGGACGAAACGGCGTGTCTATATCTGCACCTGCTGTGTTACAAGTCAGTATGCTTCTTATAGATCATCTTCTATTGGACCTGTAACCCTGATTATTTTTTAAGGAATTACAATATTACATTTTTAGTTGCGGTGTTGAGTTTTCAAATAAATGCCATACAAAATCTAAGGCGGAATTTTCTATCTCATTTAGAATCTCTGTGCAAAATTCATTTTGCTAGGTTTCCGTGTCAATCTCTATCGTGACGTTGAACTTCGTTACACATTTGATTATCCCATGGCATTAGTTAGTTTTTCAAGAAAAACAAGTATGGAATTATTCATAATAGCAACTGTACGTTAGTTCAAAAAAACTAGAAGGAGAATAGCTTGGCCAAAGAGCATTTCTTATCCAGCTCCATTCATCACAAAATAGACCTTGACATTAATTCGTCCACCTAAAAATTCGACGACCACAAAAGACTTCATTAACTAACAAACATATAAACAATCTACCTAACCTACCCACTTTGCAAATTAATATTCCTTTGTTCTTGATAACATAGAAAAACAATAGAAGTCTAATAGCGGGTATGGCATTGTTCACATTACTCTTTTGTTTTCCATAACAAGGTATAGATGAAACTGTGCACTACAAAATCTTTTTTCATATCCAGGTGTTCCGTGAATTCTTCATCCATTTCGACAGCCCCAAGCCCATCAGGCGGGGAGATTCCACCATCATTCGCTACAGGATCTTCAACTACCTGTACGAGCCTCTTAGCGTAAGTATTAATGCATTACATTGCACCCTAGTCTTCTAAACGGGAGGTTGTTTAAAGGGTTAAAGGCTCTTGACTTGATGCATTAAAGCTGCGGTGTAAAATAGTCCCAAATTATGAAATGTGAGGCGTTGATGATTTTTACATGTAAATAGAAGAATTGTACATAAATGTAGCTTGAGGGGATGATTGTTCTGTATGGTGTCCGGACGTAAAGAATAGCACCATCCCATATCTTCCCGTGGGTGTCGTAAGAGGCGACTAAGGGACTTACCAGAGAATGGGCAGCAGCGTTCTCTGATTCTACAACAACTATACTGCGATCGCCAACCCGCCTGCCAAGCGTGGCGATTATGGCAAAACCCCCCTTCTTGGGGGAGGCCTATGTCCAACAGTGGACTTTTCGGCTGAAATGATGATGATGATGATGATGAGGGGATGATTCATTATGAGAAAAAAATAAATAGAAATTCTCATGCAAAATATACAGAGTTCAGGATACACAAGTAGGTATACCTTACCGATTTCGGTAACAGCGACCCTTTAATGCTATTTCCTTGCGTGTGCCCTTATATGACTGGCCAGACCGAATTTGCTCTTAAATAGGAGGGCTTAGGTCTCTCTTTCCGTATTTGGCGCTTTTCGTTCAATGTATCGAGTCGCTGGTTTTCGATTCGGTTTTTACATTTTTGTAGATAGTAGAGCGCCAAGACGACCTATGCAAAGCGAGCCTCTTCCAACCGGTCAGATCAATAGCGCAAGCGTTAAGATGCCTCTTGAGCACGTCCTTATAGCGGAGATGTTGACCGCCATGCTTCCGTTTGCACTCTGCCATCTCCAAGTAGAAGACCACTTTGGGCAAACAGTAATGCTTCATCCGAAGGACGTGCCCACACCATCTGAGTGGCGTTGCATCAGTAAGCTTCTATGCCATACATATCAGAACGGCGCAGAACCTCTGTATTAGCAACGCGGTCCTGCCACTTAATGCCTAGGATGAATCTCAGACACGTTAGGTGAAATGTATCAAGTTTCCTAATGTCTGGTTTATATAGACACCATGTCTCTGCGCCATAAAGAAGGACAGGTAGGATTAGTGCCTTGTAAACACTAATCTTTGGCTCTAGCTTTAGGTCATGGGATCTCTAGATAAGTAGTGTGGTATGGTGACTGTCGTTTCTCCACCGCGAGCCGATCGGGTCGAAATAACCTAACAGACAAACATCTCCGTCACTTCTGCTTCCCAACTAAGGCGGGTATCACACGTCGTCGCTCGTCCACGCGGTTGGGCGGTGTACGGGTGATCAACGGATGCTGCATCGCCCGACCGCGCGGACTCGCCTTAAACACTAGGAGATGGAGTTTTAGACGACCGTGATATATCATTTTTGACGTTAGAAAAGTGCTTCCTCTCAGCTTAGTTTGTAATACTCGTTTTCCCAGGTTCAAATCCAAATCCTCACCGACACTCACGTAGAAGGACCTAAGGACTTGGTGGAGTCAGCCTGCATCAAGGCTCGTGCGTCCATCGCCCGACGCGTCGAGATCCGGGCAAGACTGGCCGGGCATGCCAAGATCAGAATCCGGGCTAAGGCGGTCAGCGATGGCAACTGTGGGAATGTTACCAGTGGGAGGACTGGAGTTAGGTGAGTATCCCTTTGCGCAGAAGCAAATCAAGGAAGCCTTCAATCAACCTAGTGCTATGAGCTCCAGACACGAGGCCAGTTTGGGAGTCAGTTGTCACGAAGATTTCTCACCAACTTACTGAAATTGTCTTCGTTAATGTTGTATTTTTTGATGGGGCTACACAAAGACCAGGACTAAACTGTAATTCTGAGGTTTCATCGACTTGTAAATGGATCTCTCTAAATCTCCAGTAGTGTGTCTTTTTACATTTTTCAACCTCTGTGAAGCCTATCTTGATAGTTGTCAATTAAACCTTCACATACGTACGTCAATGTTTTATTCTATTTCACATTCTAGTGACGAAGTGATAGTCCGCATTACTGTGGATCCTGAAGGTATGCCTATTCGAGAACAGAAGTCCATCTTTCTATGTGGAAACAGTAAGTAATACCAGGAAAAACGGTTTCCACCGTTTTTCCCTCACCAAATCCAACATAAAAGATGAATTACTTTTTTTCGGAAGGCATTCAGCACTAAAAGTTCTTTTAAATGTTTTTTTAGGTAGTACAGAATCCAGCAAGTCGGAGGTACTATGGAACTGGCCCTTCGTAAAGGCTGTGCCCGGTACACAAACACTGACCGTCTGGGCAGTCGGCGATGTCACTGGACCTTTGCTAGCTGTAAGAAATCCGTCTTATTACACAGTTTTCATTTGCCATACAATGTTTAATTGTTTAGTAATCTTTTGGCCCGTGGCTCAAATTAAAACTAATGCACAAATCTTGTGTTTTAGCATAATTTCACCAGCAATGCCCCCCCCCCCTGCCCCTTTCAAAGTCATGAAACCACCACAAGATCCTTGTTAAAGCACGATACAAATACTCTTTGAAATTGATTGCCACTTCTTTAGGCCCCCTGGACTTCTCATTATGGCAAATGTAATGCTGCTGTAGCTTGAGCCTTCCACCTGTCGTAACCATACGTCTTACTCCCAACAGGATGCAGACTCCTTACTGACCATGCCTCTTGGCTGCGGAGAACAGAACATGGCACAATTAGCCACCAACTTGCTGGCGCTGAACCAACTGGAGCCGACTTCTATCGATGCTATCACAGCAAAGGAAAATGTGGCAAGAGGTATGTATTCAACATATTGCAAGACAACCTAGTATAAGAGTGGTAAATCTCTTACTGAATTGATATAGCATAATCAGCTTATAAACAATGTTGGGACAGAGGCCTCCTCTCTATGAGAGAACGGGCCGTAGTCCAACAAACGAATCCACTACGAATTTATGGATGACAAACGTCTTCGAATTTTTGGTTCAAGGACATGCCGGTTACAAATTATAAATACAATACTGCACAGAACTTAAACTTTTTTAGCATAAACGCAGGCGCGTGCCCTCCACGCCAAGCCACAATTTCACCTACCATTTTGTTACATATTTGTGTCGTTTGGCGTACAGGGCATGCGCTTGCTTGTCACGTATATGTGACAATGGCGTGCAAAAGGTTAATCAAGTGCAAGTCAGACCACCATATTTCCAGGGAGAATCTTATTACCCAGGTCCTGGTTTGTGGAGCTCAGATAGGCAGTAGCTTCATGTAAAATACTGGTATTCAGCAGCATTCGGTTAGCATGTAAGCCTCCAACATAGTTAGGAAATGGCTTGGCAAATGATAGTCTATTCCTGAATAAGAGTAAAACCATTAACTGTTTCAGGGTTTACCCGTCAGCTACAGTACGTGCATCCATCGGGTGGGTTCAGTGCCTTCGGTTCCTCGGACGCAACCTCTTCTACCTGGCTCACTGCATTCGTTGTCAGACATCTGAGGAGAGCTCACAAAGTAAGTTGTGTCGTCACTGCTAGTAATTTACTGTAAGACTCCTTCAGCTCACCACTGGGCAGAGGTCCCCGTTACGTCCATTTCTTTCGAACAAGGACTAATTCCACATTACACTGGTCGTTGGTTTTGTCGAGTTTAGGGACTGACAAACATTTTGTAATTGTTTCTAATACACGTTAATGCCTTTTATTTGCTCTGATTTAGGCGGTTGATAAACGTCTTGGTAAACGATTGACTTTTGCTGAAGTTTGCACTCATCCAAACCAGAGACAATTTCTATCATGAGAACTAACGTAAGATTTTAATTTTCGCAGCTCTTATGGCCGAACTTGCAAGTCCCGCCCGCAATCATCCGCGCTGAGCGATGGCTGCTCAATCAGCAGATGGAGAATGGGTGCTTCAGGAACGAAGGATGGGTGTTTCATAGAGAACTTAGGGTTCGTATTGTTTTCCCCTGAAGATAAGAAAATAAGAGCTTTTAATTAACCCTTTCCATGCTGCACCATACGTTTACGTCATCATGTAAACGCAGGTTGTCGCTGAAAATCGTCGCTGTGCCACTCTTGCAAGATGTCAGCCGTTTGCGACTGGCCGTTTTGCGTGGATGCGACGCATATTTTCCCAATTTCCGCCTACTTGTTATTGCGCTATGTTACAGATGTTTTTTCTTTCTTTACTTTCAATAATCTTGGAAAGTACTTTTTACTTAATGTCATCCATGCATTTCCAGGGCGGACTCAACGATGAAGTCGAGATCTCCAGCGTAGCGCTCACCGCTTATGTCATAACATCCCTCATAGAAAGCTCCTCCCCCCTCCCGCACCGCGTCATACCGAACACCCTCTCTTGTTTCCGCGCCTTTCCTCCTTTGAAGACCAAGACTCCGACCAGGGTCTACGCGCAGGCTCTCCTGGCATATGCTTACATGAAGCTGCTGGATTATGAAGAGGAACTGAAGAGTACAAATGAGGCTAGCTTGAGGAAAACTGTGGGGGGTTTGGAGGAAAATGAGGGAGTCAGGCAGGTGTTGGAACTACTGAAAGTGGCCAAGAGGAGCAGAGAGTATGTTTGGTGGGAGGCTAGTGAGTAGATTTTTTCTTTAAATTTGAATTCTCTTAAGAAACTTTATTTCTGCTTAGGTCGTTTTTTCGGACGCTTCGATCGACAGTTTAAATAGGTAAGGAGTACCATAGGCACCTACATCTTCAACTGACTTGAGTAGAGATGAATGATACTTTTATAACATCTTTAAAAAAAATAAGCCAGTTTATTCTTCATAAACAGGGTCTAAAATAGCTCTTTAATCCCTGGGGACAAAAAGACATTTGAATTTGGAATATAGATATTGTTAGTAAAAGTTCTAATCACCAAAGAGACCAATCATGAACTTTGTATGAACAAGTGAAAGGCTGTCTGATATAATATTAAGGAGCGCAAGACAAATTAAAAAAAAAGAACCGGGTGGAATGCATTTCGCCTTCGTTGGTAATAGGGAATATACCTGTATTTTTTATATTTTAAATGACAATTTACATCATGTAAAAAAACCAGCACAAAAAAAAACAACATTGAGTTCAAAAAAAAAAGTTTTAAAATAGTAGGCTGACATCAGCTTTTTAAACGACCGCCATTTTGGCGTACTTATCGTAACGTCAAAGTCTATAACAAAAAACAACTAGTGAATAGCTGCAGAAGTGTTTTGGGCTGTAATCTATTAATATTTTGTGTTTTACTTCAATTAAATAATGCAACAGAACTATAAACCGACTTTTCAGTACGGAATCGTGCCCTTCTGTAAAAACACAAATAGAAATGCATAACCTTATAATTCTCATTCACATTTTATGGTTAAGAATGCTATTTTTCTTGACTTATAGTTACAAATTATCCAATGGCGTGGAAAATCAAGTAAACATAATATTTATTGTGTAATTACCTTGCTGCTTTCACTCCTTTTATTTCAGTAGACGTAATATCCGAATTTAATGCGAAATACGTGGCCATCATAAACACATTAATTTTCGGAAGATTGGCCGATTGTGTCTTGACGTAACCGATATCAGTCATTGTCGTTTGCATCTTTCTACTACTCTTTAACAAAATAAATGTAATTTCACTTAAATATCTGCTCAAAATCACAATAAAACTGAATTAAACCGCAAGCATTCAACTAGTGTCCGACCGAAACTGGTTTTTACGACCGAAACCGAAACTTCCTTACAAGGATTATGTTTTGAGGGAAAAATAAAGAAAACGTAAATTAAAATGAACTTTGAAACAATCCATAATATTATTTTTATTTATTTATTTTATTTTAATGCACAATTTACACAACCAATTTTACACGCTAAGCTTAAACTAGTGACATGTACATGATCCTGTTAGGGCGCAGCAAGATTACTTAAAACTAATATTGCAGAGTATCTATTATTATTTGTCGAATAATTCTAAAATCTTTAGGAACTTTCGCATTTAAACATTGTATTAATTAAACTTCTAAGTTTGAAAGTTCCAGTCTAGCATTTCGTTTCATTTACTCAATAAAATTAAGATCATGTTACACAAAATCCAATAAACATGTCACATAAAATAATAAATACAAATAGCTTTTATAATACAGGTTGTATTAAAAGGACCTATATTATCACCGCTAATGCATTATAGTAAATACCAAGAACCTAAGTAATCTTTGTTTAGGTATAGCATTAGCGAGAGAGTTAAATTACCCAAAAAAATATTTAGATAGTAAGGTTAAACTTGATTCTACTATAATTTATGTATTAGTTTGTTAAATTGAATTATTTTTTGATGTTTACTACCTACTCTTATGCTATATCACGTGATAAACCTTACCGAGTTCAAAATAAATCACATCACGATATATAGAAGAATCTATTGAAAACAAAGCCATCATTTGCCAATGAACTGTCAAAAATATCAATTTAAAGAGTTTGTGACATCGTGAACCATCCACCCATGCCAGACGATCATCCTAAGACAATGATTTCTAAGATTTTTTTCTAATTCTCAAGCTGTAAATAAATCTAAAACAATAACGGATGGTAGTAATAAAATTGTTACGATACATTTTCATAATTAGCCTCTAATAAAATTACTTTGTTATGTCTTATTGTCCGTAATGGTATGTAAATAAATAAACATACTATTCGTATTCATAAGTTGCACTTAGGTACTTATTTTCTCATAGAGGGTGGTAAAAAGTCCAGTATCTACCTCAGGACCAACACTATTTTAAGCTCGAGTGACGTACTTTGAATCCCTCGCTGCGCTCAGGATTCTAATTAAGAATCCTTCGCTCCGCTCTGGAATCAAACAAACACTCTCGCCTTTAAAATAGTTGTTTGCTCCCCGGGCAAACAATCTAATATTTGATCGGCAATCATATTATAACGTAGGTCATGATGTATTTTAGAAGAAATGTCACTGAAAAAATGTGATTCTGTGCGTGAGTGAGGCTCATAGAACTAATAAGTTCTAGAATGAAGCGGTATGGCAAAATAAAATAATTGCCAAGTTTTACACTTTTACCGGCAGCAACCAGTTGGGGTTGTCCCCCGTTCCGTACCTTCTGTTTCCGTTATCGTTCGTACATTAGTCATTTAAGTGTTGGTGTCTATTTGCAGACAGCCTATCAACCTCAATAGAAGCGACATCGTACGCGCTGCTCGCCCTGCACTCGGTGCCGCGCGCGCTGTCCCCCAGCGCGCGCACGGACGCGCCCGCCGCCGCGCGCTGGCTGCACGCGCACAGGACTGCAAGCGGAGGGTTTATATCCACACAGGTACATTCTAGAACGCAAGTTGAAGTGGCAACGTGCGAGTCATATGGGTCAAATAATCGATAGCGATAGCGACGATACTCACGTGAAGGAAACAATGACGAACGCGCTCAAGCCTCATCGCCCGAGGCCATGAACGGGGTTTAATTATTCCAAAAGCTATAATTTTACTGATGTGTAAACTCTAATTGTAAAATTATCACATTTATTATAGGACACCCTAGTAGCTCTAGAAGCACTAACAGCCTGGTCGCAAGGCTCGGAAACGAACCTGAACGTGACAGCCCGCTGTGGCAGAACAATCCGCCACGTCACCCTGCAGCCGGGGGTCTATATACCTGATGTCATGGAGATGAAGCCGGGAGAACTTCTCAGCGTGTCTGTTGAAGGTAAGAATTTAGATCTATGTCCACAATACCGCCTAACGGCCTAGTTACAAGTAACAGTCGCTTTGAAAGCGTTTCCCATTTCTACAACGCCTTTCAGCAGGATTCACACAAGCTTTTCGGGAACTTATGTCAATCCAATCCTCATCATTATTCTCCTACCCTAATTCAGAGTCAGCGCAGCATGTCTTCTTCTTCTATACTTCTCTATTACTCGTCATCTCATCAGACACGTCCATTCTTGCCATATTATCCTTCACACAGTCGATCCATCCACTTATGTAAATCCAATACAGTTACTTTTTCATAATCGTTGTCGCCGACAGAATGACCCATTGATACCTTTTTTCATGCAAAGAAGAACTGATGAGTGCCATTGAAAAACAAATTTAAACTGGTGGCTCTATAGGCCATAAGCTTCTTTGTTTGGTCGCCATTTTAATCTTGTTTCAGTTAGGTATCATCATTTTCATCATCCACATCCTGACTTCACCCACTGCTAGGTATAGGCCTCTCTTATGCCAGCCTCATCCAGTTAGGTATACCGACTTCAAACCATAATAACATATGGATCATTAATCATTGATATAAACTAATTCAAATTATATTATATTTCGCACGCAAAATACGCGCAATAATATCTTCTTCTCTCCGCAGGAACCGGCTGCGCCCTCGTGCAAGCCACGCGCGCGTACAACACCCTCGGGGACACGCCCAGTCCGCACGACAAGCAGCTGTCCGTCAAAGTGTCCGTGCACACTGACGGGCCCTTCGACTGCGACAACAACGGAACTTACTGCTTCTGTGCTGCTGTTGTTGAGGTTAGTTTTGATTCCGGCTTATTTATGTAAATATGTACTAAAGAATCGAAGATATGCGATGTGACATCGACCAACCCGCGCTGAACACATATGGTAGATTGGCATGACATATTCCAGCAGTGGGGAAAATACAGACTACCTAGATACCTGCGGCTAAACCTCTCTGCATTGGCTGTCTATATAGAAATAACAGTTTTTTTGTGGGCCTTGTACCTACCAGTCTGTTGTGTGTATTTTGATAACTCTTTTTCTTCGCTTCCTCACGATGTTTTCTGCTTTTGATAGCAGTGGTAATTAAATAATTTACACAATCTAAAGAAAGAGCCTACCTGAGTTCAAACTCGACACCTTACATCTTGTAAGTTGCATTCGTTACCACCGGACTAACATATATTAAAATCTGAAAAGTCTTTAGTAGCTTCCCCAACAACACACACTCAGAACCGCAGACATTGGTCTTCCAATTGCTTTGCCTTTAATTAATCCTTGTGTTCTCTCAGGCGTGCGTGCTGTGGACTGGTAGTTTCCCGGAGATGGCGCTGCTAGAAGTGACACTTCCAGGAGGGTTTGGCGCAGACGCCAAACTGCTCTACGCACAACTACAGAAAACTACCTCACGTAAGTCTAGGCAATTTCACTCCTGCCTAGGAGGGCCAGTGCCCTGCATTACCTGACCTCTTGCCGTTTCTTCTTCTTTGGAAGAAAGGTCAGGTCCTGTATGGCACTGACTGTACGTGTTTCAAACATCTGCACCTATAACTACCTCTTTCAGCCGAATCTAATAGGCTCTAAGTCCAAAAAGACATAATAATTAGATCATTTCTCACACACGTCAATAAAACACATTTGATGGATGGATACAGACTTTCACCCAGCGTAGTAGCTTAGAGTCTAGATTAGTATCCGGTGGATAGCAGTAAGCTCGCCCACTGTATATTTTTTATATCATGGGACATCACATAGTTATGTAGGTGGCACCTCTACCTAAACCTTTTGGGGTTCACATGCTTGCTGTTAGGAACTCAAAGAGGAATATGTAGTATTTCCTATTTCTCTTAATAAACCCACATTTTCTAACCCTAGTGCTACGCCGCATAGAGCTGACTCACCCGAGCAACCGAGTGACGTTCTACCTCGGCAGTCGCGACGGCAGCGACACCAGCGGCCATGTCGGTCACCAGTGCTACAATATACACGCCACGGGACCCAAGGTTATGACACGACCAGCATACGCCAAAGTCCAGGACTACTACGCGCCTAGCATCAATGATACACAGGTATGATCAGCTCTGCAGTCTTTTTAGGTAGGCACATTTAGAGTGCTAACAAAATAACTAAATTTTAATTTTAATTTTTAATTTTTTTTACTATTATAATTACTAAGTTTACGTCTGTTACAAAACTGTTATCTTCAAACTACAACTACAACCCTCCACTCCCCCCCCCACTCCCTCCCCCCCCTCTCTCCCTCCTCTCTTCTTCTCCCTCCTCTCCTTCTACTAGGTATTTTTACAACATTGTAATCGAAAATTCAATATCTATTGTCGAATCAGAAATAAATAGACCGTCAGAATTCATATAATAATGATAGTTAATACAAAAAAGTGTACTTAATATAAGTAGCTGTGTCATAGAGGTGTATTCTCCAAACTGCAATAAGGTGTGTAGAGTCTAACAGTGCCATCGCGTCGTATTATCGCGTCTGAATTGTACAGCTGATATTTTCAACTAAGTTGTGTTCGACTATTAATCTCAATATCTTATCTTTTTCAAGGTATACACCATCCCTGAAGAATGTCCACCCCGTATTGTCGAAGATACTAACGATTACCTATCACAAGACAACTTGTTCGCCAAAGCGAGAGCCTCTGACAGCGACGATCTTGTTATCAGTCACGACTTCACCTTCGATGACATCCCCGAAGGCTTGCCCCTCGATGACCCACTCATTTTTAACCACGTTGAAAACGAAAAGCACAGAGCCATTACTGAACAACATGAAGAAATTGGAAGATTAGAAAAACCTAAGGATTCTAAAATCTATAGTCAAGGGGTCGAACATAATACTTTTAACAATGGAGAACCTGAACATACTTGGACACCTGAAGGCGCAGACCAACACCAAACTAATTCCGACAACTTATTCAGTATATCTACACCAACAGAAGCAAGTGTTAGTAAGGGTACAGAAAAAGACAATAATTATAACATAGTCATAGTAGTCGTCGAAAATAATCAGAAAAATGAAAGTGTACCGAGTCATGAAATAGAGAGTGATGTTAATATGCACTTAATAAATGATGGCACTGAAAAAAATCAAAGTTATATTGACTTTGATGCAGGAACAAATAATTCCACAGACAAAAATGGTAACAATAACGGTAAATATGAAGATAAGATTGGGAATACTGATAAAACGGATTCAGTTCAAAGCCAGTTCAACGATGATGTGACCGAAAATAACACAACAATAGAAGACATACAAGAAGACCGTACTCATTTTAAACATTTTGTAGAAGGAAATATAGGCCAAAAGATGAATACAGACACAGGAAACTTTAGTTATTTAAATACCGCTGATTACGTAAATGTTAAAACCAATGAGAATTCTGTTAAGGATGATACAAATCAGAACAATGATATAATGCCAAATGTGAGCACAGGTCATCTTCCAAATGTAGTAGCCGGGAATAATAAGGTTAAAGAACCTACTTCCACCAAAGATCATAGTTATTTTTACAACATTGCTACCGAAAATGCTATGTCTATTATTGAAACTGAAACAAAACGAGAGAATTTATGTAATATTGATAGTGAAAATAAAAAAGTTGACACTAAAACAGACGCTCTTCAAAGTAATAAAGATGAGTCAAAATATAATCTGACACGAAAAAATCAGAATCAAGAAATAGACTCTTTACAAAAAGTTGGTGATCAACAATTAAATGCAACTCAATCAAGTTTTAACATAGATCAAACTGGTTACGAATTTATGGAGACTCATGACGATGATGATAAAGCATTGACGATAAACAATAACAATCAAAATACAGACAACTCGCTTGACAATAACAACTATAAAGAAGAGTCAAAAATTAAAGAAAAGGATGTAAAAAGATCTCACAATGAATACATTACTCCGAAACACGAATTATCTGAGAAAATAGTAAGTATTTACGATACTGACTTAGAAACTGAAAATGACGCAGGCGTAGATAATCCAAATTTAGCAGATTTTCACGTCATAGATACTGATACAGATTTAGAGGTACCCGAAGGTGTCGAAGGACCAATACCGGAATCTGTTCTTCCACCTCCGGGCTTCGTTCTACCTACACAACAAGTTGGCGATGGAAGAAGTTTGAAATATGTTCAGAAACCGTCCGACGACCACAGGTCAATTTTTATGGAAGTCCTTGCCCCTCCGCCAAAGTTCGTTCTACCGCCGAAACTACATGGTCAGTTTAAAACGCAAAGTTTACCCACGGAGGAAGATTTTTCTCACAGACATTCTGAGGACGAACACCCAAATATGTATGATGGTTTACCTCCATCTATTAACTTCCCTGCACCACCTCCTCATAACTACCGAGAACTGCAAGTGCCAAAGCACTACGCTCCTGCTTCAGATTTAAGAAGTTTGCAAAGTGTTTACACGCCTAATGGCCAGTATTTTTATTTTAAAACTGAAGATCATGATCTCAATAGAAAGTTCTTTTTTCCAACATGGTAAGCTGCACGTCAGTAGTAAGAAAGCCAACGGGATAAGTCTCGCATTTTCAGTGTTATTCATTCTGACAATTCAAAAACAACCACTGGGTGGGTCGACTAGATGGATTTTACAAATTTAAGAAGCAATGTATTCCAAATTTTATTCTTAATTCTTCGGACTCCTGTGTCCAACTGTGCAGACAGTTTCAGCTTGTCTCCTACTATATTCTGTTAATCTAGGAAATCTCTGTACTAAGCTAGGCCAGCTCAAAATTAAAGTGTTAGGTGCCACCGCTGTGCGGTTGGCTGTACATTCATTTAATTAGATTATAATTAACATTCCTAATAGGATGACATTAGGATGCATATTATATGCGTGACGATAGAGAATTTTCTGCATTTATTTAGTGTAGTGTTGTATAATACGTATCTGTAGTCGGACTGATATCAATGCCTGGTTTCTAGGGTAGTGAAAGTAACATTATAAAATATAAACTTTTTTTTTGTCTAAAACTGGCTGCATTACGCACACAAGTTTAATGAACAGAAACATTTTTTTTATGCCTCTTATTATCAAGGGATATAGATACTTAACAGGTAACATGTTTATGTAAACTATGGAAAAATAATAGCAAAAGTTTAAGTGTTAATATGTACCTATTTTATAAACTGTACATAAATTGTTTATTAATATAATTTAATGTTTATTTTTCCTGTAAGACTGCAGATTATGACAACAATGATTTTGATTAAATATTGAAAACAATTAAAAACACGCACAAGAGTGATAAGTGTCTTAACATGAACTAGTCTTAATGACATTGTGACATTCAGAATACATAGAATATAATGTAAGTAGCTATAAATAAGTACGTATAGTGCTATTTATGGTTCTTTTGGCGCTTGACTAACTTTGGCAAAACATTTTAATAGTCTGTGGAAATTGTGAAACAAGATGGCGGCGATAGTTTCGATTCCACGCACCAAAAGCGCCATCTCCAATATATGAACCACTAAAAGATTGCATTGTATGCAAATTAGTGCAAACGCTCGCTAAATATGACTTTCCAGCAATTACTTTACATGATTATTTTTATTTAAAGTTATGTACATTAGTATGTTTTAATAATTGAAGTTTTCTTAATTTTGTTGGTAGGTAGGTATATCTAGGTATCCTTCTTGGCAGATTGCTGTCTCTTTGGTACTATAAATATTTACATAGCTGATAATATTATAAGAGATAGGTAGGTAGGTAATAAGTAGATTTATTTCCTAAGTTTTAAAATGAGTTAAAAGTACTTGTAAAATAAGGAAAGAAACAATCCGCACGGCTTTTTCACGTACGGCGTGTCTCGTCTTGACAGCTTGGTTAATTAAAAATAGTAATAAATAGATATAAAGTAAGTATTTATTTCTCTTAGATAAATAACGCAGTTGGTTGTATGTCATATTATTTTAGGCTGTGAATAAACTAAATGAATGTGATTGGCGTATTATTTTCCTTAAGGAAGGAAATCTGCTCCTGTTATTGTTACGGTATGGTGTTGGGGATAGCTGTTGCCATCTAAATATTAATTATTTTATTTAACCACATAAATACACAACGAGAGGCTCGTGGCTATGTAATACCTAACAACCGCCCAGATCGATCTTCAAGGTTGCTCTGTGGTTGAGACGTTGAGTGACTATCCCTAACATACAAAGATCACTCCATACTTTGAAAAGCACATTTAGCTTTTGGTCCCAGCTGTCGTACCTACGTAGATTTTGAAAAGTCGTCACGGGTAGTCTGAGGCCCGATAGTTTGAAAACCAGTATTTTCAAGGGGTATCGTGTGACCCAGTGCTAACTGGGTTGTAAAGGCCAGATAGACAGTCGCTCCTTGTAAAATACTGGTATCTGGTTAGACCAGAAGCCGACCCCAACATGATGTGGGCAGAGTTGAAGGTAACCTCTGTATACGTGGGCTTACCCAGCGTTATCTTAATAAAACCAATAGTTGCCCAACACAATCCTATAATAACCATAACGACATTACTCAACGCAAACGCAAGCATCCTGCATTTATTTCAATAGCGTGAGTCACGCTGACGTCACTGTGACGTCACATGCGACCTTTACAACCCTCTACCCCATAAGATCAGTTCACACAGACACGACGCAACACGCACATTTTAAGATACAATACTTAATGTGGAAGCGCCAGGGTAGCCCATGAAATTCAAATTTTCTTAGGTTTTTTGCAATTTGCAGGTCAGTGTCAGGCTATATGTTAACAAAATATGATACGCGACTGTAACACGTATGTAGTTACAGAATTATAATCATCAATATAACCCTCTAATGCTGCGGCTGCGGCTGCAGAGAACCTCAAGCGGCGTAAATATAGTAACCTTATTGGTAACTATATTTTCGAGCCGTTTGGGGTTGAAACTCTAGGTCCGTGGGGTCCGAGTGCTCACAGCCTTTTCAAGGACATTTCTAAACGTTTAGTTGACTCTTCCCGTGACCCAAGGGCTGGCTTTTACCTTGGCCAAAGGCTTAGCGTTGCCATACAACGTGGCAACGCCGCCAGTCTTTTGGGTACATTACCAGTTGACTACGTAGAGGAGGAGTTTTTTGACGCCATTTTTTAAGTTTACTTTTAAGTTAGTTAGTTAATATAGGTTATTTTAATTTATTAATGTATATAATATTTACTATGAATAAATCACCCTCTAAATTCATTAAATCCCATTTAATGACTATTTCATTAAAAAGTCATTCAATGGGAATATTTGAACTTAGTGGGTTGTATTGTTGAGTTTAATGTCTATAACTCTGTAAAGTCATATTTGTTGCGGTCGCGAATCATACCTTAATCAACGTACAACCTGACACTGACCTGTAAATTGCAAAACAAGTAAGAAAATTTTAATTTCGCGGGCTACCCTGGCGCTTCCACCTTAAACCACTATATTTACTACCCGAAAAGATACAAACCGCGAGCGTCGCGCTGATCCTCACGACACGGACGCTTCGATTCGAGGCGCAGCGCGACAGCGATGCTTCGCCCGTAGACGCGGCGTGCGAGCCCGGGAAGCCTGTAGACGCGGCGTGCGAGCCCGGGAAGCCCGTAGACGCGGCGTGCGAGCCCGGGAAGCCCGTGCGGCGCGGCGGGCGTTTCGACAGAAGTGCAAATTAACATAACATCACACCTGTAATCCCCGAAGGGTAAAGGCACCTCTTCCTAAAGGTGTACCTAGTAGTACACCCACATTTCGCCAGATATGTTTAAGTCCCATGTAATAGGGGGCGAGCCTATTGCCATCAACCGGGCACAAATCCAGACTCCATGGCTGCTACTGAGAAATTCCTGAAGGAAAAACGCGATAACACTTGTGCTTGTAAATAAATAAATAAATAAAAAATAAAAACGTTTATTTCAATTTCAATAGGCATTTCGATACATGTTATTGGAGATCACCTTTTAAGCAAGGGATTGCTTGTATTAGGAGACCCCGCACTTCCACTTGTCATTAAATAGGTAATTGAAATGTAGACAATTATACAAACAGCTCTGCAGATAAATGAGCGTAATGTAGAAAAAGGCCAGTTCGCGCATGTTCGTGTGGTATGTTTATAATGAGTGAGTGTGTGGGTGAGTGTGAAAGTGAGGTTGTGTGGTGTTTGAGATAATGAATAATGCTTAGTTTACTATTTCCAATTAATATCCTGTCTGTTTGTTTGTTAGTCACGCTTTCACACCTAGACGAAGCGTAGGTCCAGACAGATGTAGGTTGTCGTTTGTCGGTTTGCCCTGCGACTAGGGTTACCATATGACAGGCGTTTGCCGCATTTGACAGGCATTTTAAGGTTTAGACAGGCGTGCGGCCGGCATTGGTCTGAGACAGGCATTTTTAAATTTCGCGCAAAACACGATGTCTAAGTATATTTCCAGCAATAGAAAGGATCCTGAAATTATTTACAGCATTAAAAGAGTATTTTTTTCTGTCGAAGGAACTCCAACAGTGATCAAACGATTTTTTGAGAACCCATTCTCAGGGATTTATTTAGGGCATATTCACTCATTAATGCCTCTGTTTCAGTCCAAAATTCAAGCTATTGAGAAAGAAGATGTTACTATTGTAGAAATTAACTGTATATTGAACGCAACTTTAAATGCACTCAAATCTCGTAAGGATGAAAATTTTAAATAATTGACAGTTCTGGTCTCAGGCCTGTATGTGGATTTAACAGCTAAGCTGAAAGCTAAGCAGAAAAAAATGGATGAAAAATATCGAAGAATTCTCTTCCTTCCGGTGGATGATTTTACAAAAAGAAATGAAAAGTTTCTCAAGTTCTGATTTAGCTTCATCTGTAGAATTTCTCTCTAAGCTGAATATCAGTGTTGACGACGTGAAACTGCTTGACGAATACGAAGTTCTAAAAGAATATTGTAGAAGTTCAGATAACATTTTTTTTTCTGAAAGCTTAAATACAGTGGTGCAATTTTCTCAAAAGTAGGGAAGTGAATGGTGACATTACAGAATTCATGAAAATCTGCCAGTTTGTGTTCTCTATTTTGGCACACAATGCGAACGTAGAACGTACGTTTTCTCTCGTCAACGCCCAGTGGAGTAAAGAAAGAAATCGGCTGACTATTGAATCAGTAAAAGCAATATTGATTACTCAGGAAAATTTCAAAACTGTATCTTGTGACGATTTTTACGTTTATGTATTGGAAAAGAAAGAACTATTAAAAATAATTATGTCCTCTAACAAATATCAGTAATAAATATCCTTCTTCATTATTATCTAATGGCTTTTACTTATTACCTACAGTGTTTTGCTTTAGACAGGCATTTTTCTGAAAAATCAGGCATTTTAGGTACCATAGACAGGCATCCCTCTATTTACATATGGTAACCCTACCTGCGACAATGTCTTGGGATCGAAGGAAGCTAAATAAGTCTTCATTCACTAACCTTGCGCACAACGACCCAAATGTAACTTGGTGAATGTAATTTGGTTATTGAGAAGTAGATATAATAGACTCAATATAGTCGTAGGTTTTAGTTTTAAGCCAATCGGTTACAACTTTTTTACAGTCCCGGAGCTTCATGGAATATATTCGTAATTCTTTATTCAGCAGGTTGTATAGAGAAGATGATTGCCTTGAGTATTGCCTTTTAGCGAAAGCAGATCTAACCTTGACCGTTGGAGCGACTAAGTAGCTTCTTCTACTTTTTGGTTTAGAGGGGTCATACGGAAGGGATGTGTGTTTTTTTAGTGTAAGTTGAAGCACATAAAGCTTTCTCACAGACAGAAGGTCAGATAATAGGTAAAGGCTGTGGGTGGGGTACCTATAGGGTTTAAAGAACATGACCTTAAGTAAGGTTCTCTGCGCCCTCTCAAGTTCCAAAAATTTTAGTTTTGTAGTCCCTCCCCAGCAAGACAGACAGTACATGAGGATAGATTGGGCCAGTGAAATGTATACCTTCTTCAGAAGTTGCTTTGAAGCCGCATGTCGCAATGTTTTAAAAGTCCAAATCAGTTTCCTAACTCTTTTCATAATAAGTTCGGTGTGCATGTGCCAGGACAAGCGCTGGTCAATCATAACACCGAGATATTTGGTATGCTGTAACCTGTCAATTTTTAAGCAAGAGCAGTCGGGGGTTGGGGGGTTGGGACAGTTATGGATTTTTATTTGAAAATCTTGAGATGGTTGCGAGTTATTATACTTAGTAAAGCAAATGTAATTGGATTTGGAGGCATTTAGTGTGAGGAGACTATGGTTTAGCCAGGCTGCTATCTTCGCAAGGCCACGCTCGGCCAAACAACGAACATTATCCCAAGTTTTAGCAGTGAAGACAATGGCAGTATCGTCGGCATACGAGAAAACGAGTCCGACATCAATCTTCATGTTGCAGAGATTATTAATGTAGACGAGGAACAAGGTCGGCCCAAGAACACTGCCCTGGGGGACTCCGAAAGTGATGGTTGACTCACTTGTGTGTAGTTACACAGTGGAAATTGTATTGAAAATACAAGATGGAGTTGGCGTTAATTTCGAATTTCTCCGCGCTGCTCAGCTCGGAATAGCTGACCTCTTCAAGCATCGTCCATCACGTCTCGATGTAATCTGACCCTTACCCCTAACGTGCGGCTAACGGTAATCGAGTGAACAGCCACTCCAATCGAGATGAGATCACTTTATCTAAGTATGTGCTCCATGAGAGCAAAATAGTTGTCGTTTACTGCCAGAAGCGACGAAATGAGAGGTCAAATAAAAGTTTATGAGGTGTTTTAACGGGGTTCTAGTTTAAGATGACGGTTACGGGCACTTATGGGTTATGCCTTTCTGAATCGTTCACTTGGTTAGATAGCTTAAAAGCTAGGTATCTATAGATAACGTAGATACTTTACACCATCTCTTAACATTCCCTGAAAAGCCGTGTAGTACCCGGCCCGGTGCCGGTACTAGAATATTGTATTAATAGGTACAGAATTTACGGAATAATTCACAAATCTCACATTGACTTTCATATATATTTCAAAGTGCGGCTTGCCCACCATTAATTGTATTCCGCTGTTCTGAAGCAACATGCAACAAAATTCTCGACTTTAGACCCATAGGGAATCTAGGGACGCACCGCCACGCCGCACAGATGAATAAATCACGTAAACGGAAGGTACCTACCCACTGGCGATTACAGCATGAAACGTTAATTCCTAGTTCTTGCTTACTCTAAAAAGAAGATGACAAAAATGTCGTCTATCACTCAAAATTGGACAGAGTTGAACTTCGCTTGCATGGCAAAAAAATGAAACATTGTATTCATGCGATCTCATTTTTTATCTTAAACACAGTAGGTAACATATTTTTTGCTTAAATTTTTAACAAATTGATAAACCACTGCAACTTCCTTAGCCGACAGTACCACACGATGTAAAAACATGTTATCGCATCCTAAGTATGCGATTCCGCAAAAACAGCAAAACATTTTATCAGTACGTTGATAAAATTATCTCCGTATTGTCCGTACAGTCGATAATAATATGCAAACAACAGAGCATCGTTAACATTCCGAGTCAGGAACAGACAATAATCTGTAGTCTGAACTGGACATCCGACAAATTATAGACACTAATGACTGCACACCTGCAGTTGCATTGTGTGACACAGGCATTGCCATTTCATTCGAATGGCCTAAATAAATAAGATTGCTCGAGCCTACAAAGTATGTGAAAACTTAGTAATGTCTAAGTTAAACGTAAGTAACGTAGGTACGCTATACTTAATGCTAATAAATAAATAAGCTAAGCTGAGAAAAATTATGCTTTTTCAGAAATGAACAGTTGACAAGAATGTTGGCTTGTACGAGTGTCAATCTGGACGCTAGGCTACTTGATAATACAGATTTCATATCAGTCAGTTGAGCTAATCAATCTGATAAGGAGACACCTCGCAATCGTATTTATTTTGATCACACACTCCTCACCCACCTTCTAAATGATAAATTGCGTAGTTTGTTTACACGTAGTAATCATTTTGGCCGAGAAGTAACTCGACAAATACTGGATACACAAAACTTCTTCATAACATCACGCCTTGTATTTTTTAGGGTTAGGCAGAAGTGTGCTTATTAAGTTCACCCGTATTATGTTTAAGTCTCTCTCTCTCTCGGGCTGATAGGTACTGAGAAACTCCTGATGGAAAATCCCAATAACACTTTGCCCGACCTGAAAATCGAAACCCAGGATCTCAGGGTCGGCGGTAGCGCTAGCGATCACTTAAACCAACGCAGCAGGGCTTCCCTAATTAACTAAACCTTTTAGTCCCATGCAGGAGCAGTTACTACAAACGAATCCATTATTTGTTTTCATCGAAAACCTTACTTAATCAGAATTTTCTCCAATTCCGTTAAGCATAACTTCAATCGATTCGAAACAAGTTTGAAGTAGCAATATCTTCTGTCTGCAGTAAGTTAGCAAGCTCTTGACGAGTTTTAAAATAGATTACAACCTCTGCAAGGATTGGAAGTGGCTCTTAACTAAATTAAGTTGGATCGACTGCCGTAGGGCACTTCGGAAACTTCGATACAGGACAGGATGTTGTTCATTACCTAAAACCGGATTATTTTGATGCAATTATGTATGTATGACAGCTTCTATTTAGCTTTACTCCTAGATTATTTGTTATTGGGCAGATTCTGAAGTACGCTTTGGAACTGTATAAGTCTGTCTTTGAACTACGAATCTTGAATATGAAAAAAAAATAAGTCCTATGGTTCAACGACTTTACCGCATATTTTTATTGAGCAAGTGAATAAGTGGAGTACGAAATGATCAAAAGGGGAAACCGTTTTTAGAGGACCCCTACTTCCTGTCAATTTGTACCAATACAGCAACGCCAATGATGGATGGAATGTGTGAAAGATGATATGGCTAGAAAGGGGGTGACTCTGATGACGATTAATAGGGAAGGACAACAAAAGAAGACATGCTGCGCCGAGGCCAAATAAATTGGTATGAGAGCAGGAGAACGATAGTGATGACAACAACACTGTTTAACCTGGGAATGGAGCCTTAGGAACTCTTTGCAGCCGTCAAGTTTTTAAGTACTTAGTTCTTTTAAGAACTAAACGATCACCAGTCAAAATAATTATGGCAATGTGCCCAACGTTATATTCAGCAGTTTATATTATACGCATCATCATAATAAAAGGCCATTATTCTATATTAAAGGTCGCTAATGCTATTAGTTTAGCAGGGTAGACTAAAAGCTAGACAAACAATAGGTTCGATGTCCTCGGATACTTGATCTACGCTGTCATAACAAGAATTTTAGCTAGGCACAATATAAAAGGTACTACTTTCAGCAGTCTTTCATACTAAGTAGTCGTGTTTTTGCCGAAAAAATAGCGACTAAAATTAATTGGGTCCGCAACGCGCTTTACGCAATAGCGTTGGAATCGTTTTATTTTTTGTGAATACGGCAGAACTGCCCTGCACTCTATAGGCCTTTCTTTCTCATAATATGACGAGTGACTTAGGAAGTGTGGGAGCTTCAGTTTAACCCCCACTTAGGCGCTGTTTCCACCTAAGCGGTGGCGTGACACGTGATCTGGCACGTAGCTTGCCTCTGGACTAGCGTCGACATTCAGAATACTCGTAATTGTATCGAGTAGTATGTTGTACTACAAAATACTACTTTAAAATCACTTTGATAGGTGGGAACAGAAATAAAGGTTTTTCTAGTGACACTTTTCAGCACGTGAGGTGCTGAAAAGTCACTTTCCAGTCACAAACGAAGAGACGTCCTCAGGCCACAATCCGAGCAGTCCTGAACAGATCATTTTAGGAAATTAACAAGACTTTTGTCCAATAATCTGGCTGATGATTATGGATGACTCATGTTTAGGACCCTTTGAAGTTTATTTAACTTAAAATGTGTGTTAATCGGCGATCTTGGTATGGGCATGCACTGTGCATATGTGGTGCGAAGGAGTAAGGAAAACATCGTGAAGAAAGTTTTAAGTATAAATTTTGGACACTAACAGTAAGACCAAAGAAACGATTCTGATTCTTTCGATTCGATTCTGTGTGTGGCGGATGACATGGCAAGAAAGGAGGGGAGGGATGGAGGACGACTAATAGAGAAGTATAGAAGAAGAAGATATGGTGGGCCGACCCCAAATGAATTGAGATAGGGCAGGATAACGCCGAATAACTACCATCACCACTGGAGTAGCAGTTCATCGCATTCAGTACGAGTAGATGCCAGTAGAGTAGCTAGACTATACCAGTTTACGTACGATGCGTGTGCGTTCGGCGCAATTCGTTACGATAATACGGTACGTCCGATCGCTTTACCGTTGATCGCAATAAACGACATGAGAACCTTGTTATTTACGCACGTTCACATCTTAACTACTTGGCGGGGTTCCGTAGTTGTAAGAACAGGATTCACACGTGAATAATTTTTGTGTAGGTAGCGCCAAAACGCTACGAAATAAAACTATCGTGTGGAGTGGAAAGAGGTCTTAGTATCACAAAATTACTAAAATAAGGTACCCCAGTTAGTACTTACCTACAACCGACAATCTGGTCGATGTAGCAGGTAAGGGTCGGATGCGGGGGGTCAAGACCGGGATTGGGTTAACACAGGTTCAAGAATAATATCTACTTACGACAGTACTTTAATATTCTCCACTACCCTAAATAGGTACTGAACGTCTGGACTACACCCGAAAAATAATAGTCCACTAGATTGTAGTCTGCCTTATTGGTCTAGTGGTCGCAAGCGCGACTGCTGAGCATGAGGTCCTGGGTTCGATTCCCAGGTCGGGCAGTGTTATTGGGTTTTTCCATCAGGAATTTCTCAGTAGCAGCCTGTCTGGACTTCTGCCCGATTGATGGCAATAGACTTGCCCCCCTATTATATGGACCTTAATCATAACAGGCGAAATGTGGATGTTACCCTAAATACTTGGCCAACTACTAAGTAGCTCAAAAACGACACAATACGTTCAAATAACTATACAAATAAACGGTAACTGTGTTCGCAGATAAACCGCGGCCTATATACCAAATTATCTCGCTGCTTCCGGCACTCGAGAGCTCGACTAGTACTACACAATGCGATACGAGTTCCAAGGAACAAACAGACAAATTGGAAACTGAAGAGGAATTGTTATACCTGAATATTAACGCTTTTCAATAACATGGGTAAAAATGTTTGGAAGAAGACATGCTGCGCTGACCCCAAATTGAGAAGGCCAGGAGAATGAGCAGTAGAATTGTTGCTTTACGCTCGTTCTTTACCAAGATTAATGGATGATCTTGATACCTGGTTCTGTATTGGGTGCTGTAGAAATCATAATTAATTCGACCTCAACGATCTTTGGGTGTTTGGGTCAAAAAGATTGAACTCGTTCAATACATAATGGATTCAGGTAAATATCATTTTATTAAAAGAAATTAAAGAACTCCGGACTGCATTGGACTGGACATATTAAAAATAGAAAAAAGTTTATAGGTACTGGTCGCGCGTTTGAGGAATTAAGCTTCTATTAAAATAGGTAACTAATACTAATGAATACGTACACTGATTTACGAGTTACAACATCGGAACGCCACAAGAATGACTAATATTTATGTTATTGTAAGTCACTCACTATGCGTTCATTATAATGTCGTCAATGTTAACTCGACTCGCCACTTCATAGTATCATTACGACACCCTTTAAATCAAAACAGGGTCACCAAAGAACGTAAGGAAACGAGCGTGTGTAAAATTAGTGAATGCATGCAATATTGGCGGCCCGCCAGTCACCGGCGATCCCAATAAAACAGTGACTCACAACTTTATCACTCATATAATATCTTCGATTTCACCAAATATACTACTTTTTGCCTAAAGGTACTCGACTCATTTCAAGATGGCGACGTAAATAAAAAGAAAACAGATGTTAGCAACATTTTAATATATATTTTTATTGAAATGAATCCAATCATACATTATCTTGGATTTTTAATGTACGTTCTTTATTAAAATAATAATTATAATAATTACAAAATAATCCTTATTGGCGTTACAATTATTACACATTATATAAAAAAAAAAGTTACGCATCATTCGCACTCTCAAAGCCATAATATGGACAATAATTCTCTAATTTTCTTTTTTTTTTACTTCACTGCATTAGTTACCGTTTGAGCAACACTCCAATTTTATTTATTGTAAATTGAAAAATATTGAATATCTTGTGCTCTACACTCATAGACGCTGCTTTAAAGCTACGTGGACAATTTGTTAAATTAACTACAATTAAATGCACCATTGGAGACCTTCTATGTATCTTTCCTGAACAATTTTGTCATATAATACTCTGTTATGCAAGCAATAGAAGAAATAATACTGTTTGTAGAACAAATGCAGAAGTGGATGGATTACAAATTTTCAAAATACATGCATGAGTTAAGTTTTAACATCCATAACTAGGTATTATGGTAATTTATTATTTAAATCTTATTGTAATTGACATGCGTCTTTTAAATAATCACAAAAAGCTAAATCAATGAATGAACAGTCATCATATTGCTTACACAACAACCAATCATCCCCGACAAGCAAATAAATTAATGGATCAAGTCTGACGTCCAGGCAAGTTCTACAGATCTAGTCGGGTGTAAACTTTGCCCACACCTAAGTACAACGTTATTCCGTATAATCTCTTGCTACAAACATAAACAGACACAAACTCATTGAATCAACCTCTCGTGACCTATGAGAGTGTACTGTCCGAAAGTAAGCCGCATTCAAACACTTCGCTATTCAATAATCATTCCGTACTGAGTGTAACAAAATGCAATAAAATTTAACAGTTAAGATAGCGATTTCTCTATATATTCATAGATAAATACGCGCCGGGGCCCGCCGCGACGTCACCCCGGCGCCCGTAAACATTTGAACAAGATTTACTCTTACGCGAATATGTACAGGCGTGGAGCGGCCGCTGCGGCTCAGAGCGCAGCGGCGGGACATCATTGGCTCTTGAGCTCCTTACCGATCGTGTAAGAGACAAGCCGCGCCCAGTCCACCTTGGTGCGCATCACCGGCAGCTGTCGTCGCAACGCCTTGAACGTGGTATCACTCATGGTCTTGTAGTTGTCGGAAATGGCGGTCTGGTACGCATTCTCCGCGTCCATAACCAGCCGAACGAACTCCTTGGCGGTGGCAGACTCGCCGTTCGCGGTCACGGGCGCGCGCACCTCCTTCGAGCTCACCAACTGCACGTTCCCGTCCTCATAATAATGCACTTGAACGCGCAGCATGCCGCGGAGCTCTGCCGCGCCTGCACCCACTGTCAGCGACCAGACAGAGCGCCATCGCCCGTTCCAGTAGTTTTTCGGCTGAAACTGGTGGTCCTCGATACAGGCTACAAGTTGAACAGCACCCGTGTCGATCGTGCGTCCTACTACTAAGCTGGCGCCGTGCTTGAAGTGCGCGGCCACGTACGCCGTCAGCTCCTCGTCGAGCGCCGCTCGCCAGGGCTCCGCCACTCGATCGGGCTCGTAGGGCTCATACTCCGACGCTTCTTTACGCAAATGGTCGAACTTGAAGGAACGTTTGGAGCGGGGGTCGAAGAATCTCCCGCCGCCGAGCTCGTTATGATCGGTGATGAGCGTGTGGAGCTCCGAGCCTTCGAGGCGCACGGGCGTTAGTTGATCCTTATTGTATTGCGCGAACGCGCCGCTCGCACCTTCTTTTAGGAGGGTGTCATTATTTAGTAGAACCCTTACATCGTTGAACACTTCATTAAATTCTCCAGGTGGCGAATGTAATATGAAATCTGAAACGATTCTAACTTTTTCTTGATCACTAATCACTTCGTCACCGTCCGCCGCCATTTTTGATACTTTTGACACTAATGACGGATTGTCGGATATGCAAGAACATCGCATTGGTTGCGTTCAAAAACAGTTTCCCTGTAGTACCTTTTCATTACTTCCTAGTTTCGTTCAGTTGGTTAGAAGAAATTACTAACTATCGAAATAAAGTGAGTCGCACAATCATAATTTACTAAATCATTTTAGTAAATTAACTAAATTAAATTGAATCATTTAATTTAGTTTTTTTTACATTGCGTTCGGCATAGTTGATTGTGTTCATGAAGATAGTTACAACAAACCAGACCTCATCATTTTATTTATCAAACAGTATATTTTTTCCTCTTTTTACCATTTAGTTATATTTACAATAACATAACTTAAAAATAACTTGCATTCAAAAAATAACTTTCACAGAAAATACATAAATAACGTATTCGAAATCATTTTTGTGACTTTCTATAGCAACGCTTTTCGTAAATGGATTTCTAAATTCGATTTTGACATTTCACGCACTGTGCTGTGTGTTGTGTAACTACTTTGCGTAAAGTTTTAAGTTACAACAATGAGCTCTATAATAAAATACAAATACTACGACACGCCCGAGGGGCAGGACGTCTTCATGAAGACATTTGCGGTGTCTAAATATGCTGCAATGGCTGGTCTGGCTGCGGGATCTCTAGATGTCTTGATGTATTCCCATCCCCAAGGTTTTGCAAGCACAGCAGGCAGGTTCGCATGGTTCATAGGCCCAATGGTTGGAATGGCTGCAGGGTTCGTTGTCACTACTAACGCTTTGCAGAACATAAGAGGAAAGAACGATAAGCTGAACTATTTCTTGGGTGGTGCTGTCGCCGGCAGCCTTTTAGCAGCCTGGCAGAGAGCTCCCGTTGTGGCTGTGCCTGCCGCCGTAGTTCTGGGCCTTGCAGCTGTTGTTAAAAAGACCTCTGTTGATGAAGGCTGGTCATTCTTCCCAGAAATGAATGCAGCAACACAGTCAATCAGATCCGTTAGATACGACTGGACTTTCGCCAAAGACATTGATGAACTGAAGAGCTGGACTACTAAGTAAAGGTAATTATTATGCATTCACTTGCTCTAACATTTTTCTTACAGTATGTAGTATTGGGAAACTGGTTTTGATTAGGTTTTCTTTCTCAACTACTTTCCTACACATCCCAGTCACACAACAAAATCATCCCACATTGAGACAGGACTCTAGGAAAGACAGGCAATGAAAAGCTATATTTCACCATTTAAATTGTATTACTTCTATACAAAGATCTCCTTAAATCCCTCTGCTAGTTTACCTTATTGTGACCTGTAGTGTACTTAGTTTACCTCTAAATTATTAGTATCTGATTCTGTCATGTATTTTGGTTTCATTTTCAAGATCTTAGACTGGCCAATGGCTGATTTTTTCAACTCCAGATATCTTTATTTGAAAAATGAAATTGAAATTTTGGTATATTTTCCAAAGCTAAAAACTTTGTCACTGTCCACCGCCATTAATAAAACTGTGTAGCTCCTTTCACAGTTTATTTACAACTAGATATTAAGTTGGTTCACCTGTATACATAAAAAATATCATCTACAATCATTCAAGCTAGCGGCAAATAAACTGTAACTGGGCCTTTATTTTCAAATGTAAGACATTACCTTTTTACCGACACGTCAATAACGAAAATCTGTGTTCTCTACGCCAAGCACTTTAAAAAAGTATTATTTTCGAAATGCCATGCCGTCCGTGAGCTCTTTTTGATTTGACATCCATAGACATCCGTGGCGGTCAATAGGTTAAATATCTGATAAGCATTATCAGCCTATAATGTTCCCACTGCTGGGACACAGGCCTCCTCTCTAAATAAATAAATAAATATCTGATATTTTCAAAATTTCCCTTTAGGTCCATGTTACAGAATGTTGCTCAAAACTCAATTCAAATCATATGATTACTTAAAACTAATTTTAAGTAATGCTCGAGTCATGAATGACATTCTCATGGACAATTCAAGTCTTGTTCCTGTACAATTTTCTAAAGTGCCTAATCAATTAAATAAATAATAAAGACTTACAAAAGCAAGTAACAATTTAATTGATTGAAAAGAGTGTGGCTTTCAACGAGTGGCTTGTATCCTGGTTGTGTAAATATTATAGGCTAGAGCCCTAGGCTGATCATGCTATGCTAACAGATTTTTACTTGTAATTTTCATTTCATCATTTCAGCCGAAAGACGTCCACTGCTGGACATAGGCCTCCCCCAAGAAGGGGGGTTTTGCCATAATCGCCACGCTTGGCAGGCGGGTTGGCGATCGCAGTATGGTTGTTATAAAACACAGAGAACGCTGCTGCCCATTCTCTGGTAACTTGTAATTTTACAATGAAACTAATAAAAAATTATTTCTTTCAGTTCTCACTAAATATCAAACAAAGGAGTCCAGAGCAGGATAGTAGAATGTAAATAAGATCAATGTTATTTAATTATTTTAAGTGCAACAATAAACCAGGTGATTATACTCAGTTTTTGACTTCTACCACTTTTCCAGACTACTGAAAATTTAATGAGATCAATAATATGTTTATTTGCAACACATACGTCATGATGGGGCAATCTTATTTAGTTGAGGAGTTCTCATGGTCTCCTAGCTACATTAGCAGACCAGCTCCATGGTACCGTTTTACTGCATTGAAGTTACATAAATATGCCAAGTTACATCTAATTTGATGCCAATATAAAGTATATTGTGAAAAATGGGTTACTAATTTGTAATCAGATACTCAGGAAGATAATAAATGTATATAACCTTTTGGAATGCTGATGGTTTTTATATTTGGAAACTCTTTGTTGGTTGCAGTTCATGTGTTTGAAATGTGAAGTAATGATCTTAAAATAAAAAAAAAAACAAAATTATTTAAGAGTTATTTTTATTTTCTTATGACCAAGGTTGTATCCAAAAGGAGGCTTGCTTTACAATTAGACCTGTCCTATTTCCACTTCATTCCCCTTCTGGCTACATCCTTGCTTACAACTAAAAAACAGATTTAAGCATAACATAACAAAAAATGCTACAGTAAATGTTATTTTTTTATGTAATATTGTTTATTATTATTTAATACTGAAATGAGTAGTTACATTTTTGGACAGTTCAACATTAAAGTTTACCAATGTGTGTGAAGAATACACTTAAGTTTATATTTATTTTTTCATTGTTTACAAAAAATATTCTTGAATCAGAATTCAAAGTTTTGACTCAGGACAGTCAAAATAACCCATGAATGTAACTTGCAAACTATAACATAAACTCTTCTACTCTCATTTCAAGTTAACAAAAATAAAATTTCATAGAAAAATAAAAGGAAACTGTCACAATATCCCTTAAATGCATAATTATAACTATTATTTTGCCCTCTTATGCCAAAAAGCAGTCTCTCAAAAATTAAAATAAAACTGTTTTTTTTTGCATCCGACACCTTGAGACATCTTGTATCGGATTGACTAATCGTATCTTTAAAGAAACAAAGAAAACCACGCATAAATCTCATTTTTGTACTGAAAAAGAGAAATACACTTGCACATAATATTCTTAGTTTTCGAAACATAGAATGTTACTGCTTTTTGGCTTACAGGAGCAGTATTATAAGTTCACACTGGTGCAAAATTTTCTTTACTACATATTTATTATTTTATTCTATTACACTAAATTCCCAATACTTAGGAGACATTGAAATTTTGGGGCATTCCTACTAGTATACTTACTGGCAAAAAAACTGCACAGTTTATTGAGCTTTAATTTAAAAATTCATTATATCACACCAAATAATCATTGAGCCAATATGACATCAACTAATTTTGAATAAAAAACATTTAAACTTAAATTATAATGTCATGATTTTGTCTACAATTTTAAAAATAAGCATATTTATAAATGAAAAGGGAACTTGAACCAAAATTTACTACAATATTTTTAAATATATTTTTCCTTCGTAATAATGCAGTTTTTTTGCACGGCTGTGTTATTCTCTATGTTATGACGTAGATATTAAAACACGAGTAATAATTATTACCTATAAATAAGGTATCAATTAAAATTTGGCTTATTCACAGACTTACTTAACGAAAATATAGTGAGTATAAAAACGTCGAATAAATGACTGAATACTTTAAGAAGCCTGAAGTAACATTTGGCACAAATCATCGAACACTCAATTTATTAAATTCGTATATTAATAACCAATTGTAACATTGCGAACGCATTTAGATACGACAGAGGACCAAAATTTTTTGTATTTATCTGGGAAGCCATCATCATCTACCTATGGTTTTCCACAATTATGTTGGCGTTGGCTTCCAGTCTAACCAGCTGGAATATTTTACATGGAGCGATTGCCTATCTGACCTCCACAACTCAGTAGCTATGTAATACGATACCCCTTGGGCCTAGATAAGGGTCAGACTTTCGGGCCTCTGACTACCTGTAACGATCTTTCAACAACAATTTAAAGATAAAGACAGTTATTTCTTTGTTGACCTCTCAGTCATATCCAAACACGCTCTAAAAACTATTTCACCTACCAACAATATTATTAACGTTGAAAGCATAAAACCAAGTAGTATTGAATAAAATGTACACCTTCAACAACGAATAGACTAGGAGAGAAGCATAGACAAAAATAAATACACAATTAATTGCTTTCCATAAACAAAACAGTTACTTTTTTAGGTTATAAGTAATGGTTTATGACTTTGTTAGCTTTAGCCTGCGATAATCTGGACAGAATGGGTGAAGAAAAAAATGGACTACAACCCAGATAGTTGTTTTTTGCTGTTCAGTGCAACAAGAGACTAAATTAAATGTCAGGGGGGGGGGGCCTTAAATGGCCGCTATAGCAGAATCTTATTATGATAATACCGGGTGTATTCAGACCCTTCACATAGCCGTCAAGCAAGCATTCTATAGGTAGAACTCGATGGAAAGCACTCAAAGCATTGTGCTGATGGGTGGATTGAATAGTATGGGGGTCGTGGAGGTGTGTAAAGTAAAAATCTTACATTAAAAATATGTATTTAAAAAAAACTTCTGAAGAAGTTGGAATTTAGACCCCCAATATCTCCGTAACTAGAAGGTTCCTAGGTATGGTCTAGAACAAAAAAATGATCGCAAAGACGGGGAGAACAAGTGCCTTTCGGCTTCGTTAAGGGTCTATTTACACCCTTTATATGAAACACGTTAAAGTTCTTGAAATGGTCACAGACGCAGGTAATATTATGAATTGTAACGTAATTCATATTATAATCCTATTATGATCCTGCTAAATCGGCCATTTGCGGCTTTGAGTGCGTCCACATGGGGGTACTAACGGTAGTACGTCTGTCTAACCCATCGGAGAATACAGGCGTGCTGTTATAAAACCTTTGTCAGTTTCAGGATCGAACCTATGTTAGTTGAAAGTTTTGCTCGAGAGTAAACAACCATTGCAATGATCGATCTCCCTAGAAAGGAAATCACTCATAACTTATCTCAAGTAGATATTCCAATAATTAATCTTAACCTTATCCACATAAAGTTCAAAATTGAATACCAGCCATTATATCATTCCATAACAAAGTCATAAAACCACACACAAGTACGCAGTATATTAACATCTATCAGTACTTCACTCTGTCTTCTTGTCCTTTAGTCCCTTCTGCTTCTGTTCCGGCTCGTCTTCTTCTTCTTCCTCTTCCTCCTCGACTTCCTCCACTTCTTCTTCGATCTCTTCTACTTCAATCTCTTCTTCGATTTCCTCGTCTGATTCGTCCTCTTTCTGTAAAATTAATCACTCAACATTGAATGGGGATGCTGACTGTGAAACTAATGGCTATTGGTTGAAAAACTGTTAATGTCATATTATATTCCAAAATATCT
The DNA here is from genome assembly GCA_905163415.1 of Noctua fimbriata. Classification (NCBI taxonomy): domain Eukaryota; kingdom Metazoa; phylum Arthropoda; class Insecta; order Lepidoptera; family Noctuidae; genus Noctua; species Noctua fimbriata. The sequence continues at coordinate 1,620,575 of LR990939.1, read as the reverse complement.
TGATCTCATTGGCCACATTGCTAGGTCGGGACTTAGCTATGGTCACGCAACCTTTGACAAGTCAAGTTAGACATTATCATCTGCCTAGCCTTAAGTCGGGGTCGGCTTCCAGTCTAACCGGATGCAGCTGGATATCTATTTACATGGAGCGACTGCCTATCTGATCTCCACACCCCAGTTGGTACTGGGTAATACGATACCCTTCGGTAAGACTGGTTGTCAGACTTTCGGGCCTCTGACTACCTGTAACGACTGTTAAAGATCTACAAATTTTAATAATAGCCGGGACCAACGGCTTAACGTCCTTTGCGAGGCACGGAGGAAACTCGGTATGTAATGGGTGGTCACCCATCCACAGACCAACCTAGGCAAGCGCGGCTTAACCTGAAGATTTATCGGAGCGGCTGATATTACTTAGCCACGAGCTCCTCCACAAGTCAAGTTAGACAAAGGAATAATATTCCTAAGAATGACTCGCTCATGATCTGCCTGGCGATGCATACCAAAATCTTACATGCAGCTGAATACCAATACTTTATATGGAGCAACCAGTAGCTCGCATGTTAATATTGTTATCTGAATACATTATGGAAAAAAACAGTCATGGTCATTGATCCAACAAGATGTTTCATAAAAAAGTGATGTAATATTTAAAAAAAGTAGTAAGTACCTCAGCATTCTGGGTAACAGCACTAGCCGTGGTGAAGTCGTCCAACGTTGACTCTGAAATCACATTTCAATTATGTGAGCAACTTAATCACGAAAATAAACGAGTTTATATAGGTTAATGTCAGCATTCCTGCCACGCTCTGACTTAGCGTATGACCGCTATTCGCAAACATTTTGTGCTAACTTACTGCCGCATCCTGAGTTCGATTCCCGGAATCGGGCAGTGTTATTGGGTTTTTTCATCAGGAATTTCTTAGTAGCAACGGAGTCTGGATATGTGCCCGGTTGAGGACAATAATAGGCTCGCCCCCTTCATGAGACTTAAAACATAACTGGCGAAATGTGGGTGTTCTATGAGGTACACCTCAGCCTAACCCTTCGCAGATTACAGGCGTGATGTTACGTTATGTTTGTGCGAACTATCAAATTGTAAAAATCTTGTGGTTATCGGAATTCTTAAAAAAAAATTAAGACTTTTCGAAAAATGACATTGCTTTGCTTTACCTGGGTCCCGTTCAGGAGTGTCCCTTGGCGCGTCTTGTATCAGGGATAGTGTCATCTTTCCACTCACCACCATCTGGGAATGAAACAATAGTATAAAAATAAATTTACTTTTAGGAACACAACCCTATTTGAAGGACAAATGAAAATAGTACTTAAATGATGTCGCTCCGTCTCTTTCTTGATATTATATCAAACGGTTTTCATTTAAAACCTACTTGGTTGGGAAGCAATATACATCAGTATCTTACGACTTGCCAAGAGTGCGCTGGCGCACTTAATTTATTATACTCTTATGTAGTCTCTTTTAATACACCCTAGTGTAAATGGCAATAAAGATCTGTCGAAGAACCAGTGGCTGTTGGAGCAGTCGTTCGGCGGAGATCGCAAATGAGCTACCGTGGCGTTAATCACCGCTAAGTAGCCTGAACAACATTACCATTCTTTTGGGCTCCGCCGCAGTCGGCTAGGAAGGTCGCTACACAGACTGGATGCAGAAGGTGAATTTCCAGCAGGGAACTGTGATATTCCTAATTGATTGAATATTAAGTAAACCTACTACGGGCGAGTGCTTTGTGGACGTCTGCAGCGGGATCTCTGTCTCCACTTCTCCAGGTATATGGACTGCACCTGCTCTAAGCCTGTAAGTCTTTAGTGTGTTACCGGCGAGTGCTTGGTGGGCGCAGGCCTGTCGGCCCTGTTCTCTGCGAAGTCAGCGACGAGGACGCGCGACTGCTGCGGGATCTCTGTCTCCAGGTATATGGACTGCACCTGCTCGGCTTCGTGCTGCAAATAGTTACAAGGTTTGTTTGTCAAAGGTGCTTGTGGAGTGTCTGAAGTGTGGATGTGATCATGTGAGTGTGTTGCTGTCTGTTTTTCTGATTATTTGACAGTAATATAGGAAGGGCCCTCGCTTGATTTTTGGCCCATTTATTTATGGCAATTAGCTCATTGTCGAATAGTTATTGACGTCTCTCTCTGCTATTGATTACCTACAACTCAAATAAAAGAAAATATTTAGGTTTTTAATATTTATGTCATCTTCAGTCTGTTAAATATGCAAGATTCAGTCAAGGTTTTAGTATTTAATTTTGTTTCGTAATTCGTTACGTCACATAATAATTTTATTGTTAAGTAAGTACCTAACGAACGCTTTAGTTGCTGTCTCAGAGGTTTGATGAATATTTTTTTTTTGTTATTTGTTTGAGTAGGTATCTATTTCGGTAGCGAGTGACCAAATAAAACAGATAAATTATAAAAAGCCTAATACGACAGGTGTTTGAAAATAATTTATTATTTGAATTCAGAAGGTCGATTTCATACAAGGCATGCCTAGAGCTTGGCACACTTACGTGGTGTATAAGAATGATTTATGTGTGCATTGCATGACACGAGTTCATGTACTATGTCAGCATTGTATATTGTTACTTATTAAGACTATAAGTAATGGGTATGGCGTTAGTCAAAGAAGCGTTAAAATAAAACTGCTCATTTTCAAAATAATTGATTTATTTATTTAAAAAAAAAGTGTAAAATAAAATATAAAAGAGGAAATGCAAGCAGTTTTATTCTACGATAGTCCTAACTATTATTTTAGGGACATCAATCGGTACTTGCGCAAAAACCTTAATCAAAGTGAGATGGGCGTCCACTAATAAGTAACTTATTAAATAATTTTGTAGATTCAATTCGTAACATTGTTGAAAATACAGGGTGGAAGGGAGACCGACGCGCAAACGGTAACCACGTATTTAGAACACCCTTCTGAGTTCCTATTCTGAGCGTCCTTCTGAGTTTTTTTGGTGGGGGGGGGCACACTAAATAAAAACAAGTGGTCCATATATTTTGACCATGTAGGTATTGCCCTTTTGTAGGTAACATTTGTATTTCGGTGTCCTTTCCACCCCGTATATACCGTCAGCGAAAATTTTACCAACGTACATAGTCCTTAAATTCAAACTACAACTGTTATTCAATGACAGTTGTATGAAATGGCTATTACACGGCAAATCGACGTAGGGTGTCAATTTGCATTTCCGACGTTTGGCCCCCAAACTGGAACGGACCGGGGCTGCCTTCAAGCGGCTCCTGCCCAACCTGGGGGGTCCAAACGCCTCCTGCCGGAGGCTCTACGCGGGGGTCGTGCGGTCCATGGCCCTTTACGGGGCCCCGGTGTGGGCGCGTTCTCTGAGGCGGCAAGCCGCCCGCTACCTGAACGCGCCCCAAAAGGGGATAGCCCTAAGGCTAGTCCGGGGGTACCGCACGATCTCCGGTGAGGCGGCGAGCCTCCTTGCCGGATTGCCGCCATGGGATCTGGAGGCGATAGTCCTCGCGCGCCTTCACGAATGGCGCGCGGAGGCACTACGTCGGGGGGAAACTCCGCTGCCGCGGCAAATCACCGCTCGGCGGACAGACCTCCGGCGCGATCTCATGGTGACATGGAGAGAGCGACTGTCGCAACCCCGTGCAGGGCACGCCACCATAGTGGCGATAAGTCCCCTCTTTGAGGAGTGGCTAGAGAGGCGCCACGGCGCCCTCACCTTCCGCCTGACGCAGGTCCTCACCGGACACGGTTGTTTCGGGAGGTTCCTGCACCGAATCGGGCGGGAGGAAACGCCCGGGTGTTTCCACTGTGAGGATCGTCCGGAGGACACGGTGCAGCACACTGTGGAGGCCTGCCCTGCTTGGGCGGAGCAGCGCCGTGTCCTCGTAGAGGCGATTGGCGGCGGCGACCTCTCGCGCCCGGCCCTGGTTCAAGCCATGGTCCGGAGCGAGAGGGAATGGGAAGCCGTCACCTCCTTCTGCGAAGCAGTCATGCTAGTGAAGGAGGTGGCGGAACGTGAGAGGGAAAGAGCCTCACGTCCCAGCCGCCGCGGGAGACGCCCTGGGCGTCGGGGGTCACGTGGTGGCCCCCGGCCACCGTAGGCGCGGGCCTGTGGACGGCGAGTTTTGGGCTAGCTCGCCGTCCGGCCGTCTTATGACGACAGGCCGTGTCGATGGCGCGTTCGTGTTCCACGCGCGCCTCAAAGAGATGTCAGCAACCACGTAGGGGTCCGCACGGGCCGATGCCTGCCAGGGCTGCGGGACTGTTCGAAAGAGATACCGCGGCCCTGGAACACAAAGGGCAAAGAAGGAACATGGATGGGTTTTAGTCAGTACAAGTCTGACACTCCCTTCCGCTGCGCCCAGAGCGGGAGGGGTCATTTGATGATTTCCCATCCAAAAAAAAAAAAAAAAAAGGGTGTCAATTTGCCGTCGCCAATTTATTTCGTTGACGGTACATGAAAAGTTACTCTTAAAACAAAACTCAAAAATGACATATACATAAGTAACTGATGTCCCTTGATTGAGCAAACAAATTGCGCTACATCGTTATAATTTAAAGCATTGGAATGTGAAGCAAAAAAACTATCTACCATACACTAACTACAGGACGAACGACAACAAATAATATTAAATTAAATCATGAAAAGTATATTAAATTTATTAGAAATAAATAAATAAAATTAAAGGAATAAATAATACAATTATTATAACACCAAGGAAAGCGATTAAAGGTGGAGATTCTTATTTATAATTAAAGATTACATAATAATAATTTTGTACTTTTAGACAGTCCTAAAGAATACTTAATTATGTTGTAATTTGCGGTTTACTCTTACAAGTCTCTTTTAGTCTTGAACGTAGCCCGGGTATTTAAAGTATTTAAAAAATCACGCATATAATTCCAGAAAGTTTAGGCGGAGTTGTACAGGATGGCTGTTACCGCCAATTAGGCACAAGTCCTGACTCCGAGCTGCTACTGAGAAATTCCTGGTGGAAAAACCCAATAACACGTTGCCCGACTTGGAAAATGAACCCAAGACTGCGCTTGCGACTACCTAACCAATATAACAGATACAGAGATATGAGCGATAGTAAATTCTATCTGTCGATTAAAAAAAACACCAAACAGTTCCATGTTTTCTTTGACGCTTTAAGCGTCAAAGAAAACATGGAACTCAAAAGCAACTTACAATTGAAAAGCATTTGAGAATCCACTCAAAAAATATTCCAAAATCACACCAAAGAATCTCCATCTTTACTCGCTATCATATATGGTCTGCACGATATGGACTGTAACATAGGGCCTCACCGCTCGCTGTGGCGGCGCGTGCGGGGAGGGCGCGGGCGGCGGGGGCCGGCGCCAGGCGCCCCCGTCCGCCGCGTGCGCCGTCACCTCCATGCCTACCACCTAAGTGCGAGGAGGGACATGATATGCGTGCGAACTAGCGTGTGTTTTGTGTACGAGAAATACGTAGAGTCTAAAAGAAAATCATCGAAATTATACAGTCCTTTGACAGATATTTTATCTTTGACACCAACAACCCAATGGCAAAAAAATATATAGTGACAAAGATCTCTTTGATTTTGACACTGATGCACAATAACAACTATTCAAATATCTATGAAAGGATTGTACTTGTATTCTAAAAAAGAGGTTAATCTTCTAAAGAAAAAAAGCGTAATCCGGATTGATGCAGAAACTGGCTGGCCGTATTGAAAATATTTGGTATTAGGCCTTTTATCTGCCTCAAAAAAAAACTGATTTCAATTCGATTCTACGTATCTCAAAGTTATAAACGGTGTGTGTGAGTGTGAAATACATTAAAGATGTCAACTACGATGTGGTGAACTTTGCATGTTAAGAATCTGCTTCTAAGTGTCAAACATGTGCAACATACGCACTAGGATTCCTCATAATAATATGTTATTTAATACGGCACGGTTGGAGCAGTGACTGAACGATTGGCTGCTGCGCTGCGTGTTGCGAATATGATTCTCACACGGAACAAATAGTTTTAAGGCCTACAGGTAGCTGTTCCTGGTCTGACTAACACCACTGAAGTATCGAAAAACTGTACGTTCATACTTATATTTCATGTATCATCATAGAGGATGATGGCTAATAAATCGTCATCATTTCAAGCAAAAGACATCCACAGCAGATATAGGCCACCTTTAACATCGCCTCAGCGACCAATCTCCCGCATTCAGTGGATACGTGCGACCTTCATCAGATCGATTCTCCTAGTAAAAGTATATGAAAATAGAACTCACCTTAACACTGGCATTCTCCTGGTCATCATCATCTTTAATAGCTTCTTCCAGAAGTTCAGGTGTCGACTGCTTCTCTTGTTTCTGGTCCGCTAAAGCTTTCGCTTCCTCTTTCAAGAAGTCCTCTGTATGCTTTACATCTCCATTCCTCTCTATTTTTACATCACTTGCCAGTTTGATCAAATCGTCAGTAGTTTCTACCTCTCGTTCTTTACTAAGTTCTCTTTCTGGACTCTCTTCGATTTCTATTTCTTCTTCAACTTCCTCCTCTTCTAATTCTTCTTCTTCGTCTTGTGTATCGTCTCTTGCTTTTGGCACTTCTTTTTCTGGTGTATGTTCTTTTGGTTCTGGAGAAAGTTCTTTTAATTGAGGTTCTTCCTCTGGTGTGGGTTCTTTTTCTTCCTTGGCAAATTCTGTATCCTCAATGGCTTCTTTTAATTCAGCAGATTGTGAATTCTCTTTTGGCTTTTCTGTTTCAGGAGTGGATTCTGTCTCTAGCTCTGTTGCCACAGATTCTGTAGGTTGTTGAGGTTCCGGTGTGGGTTCTTTATCTTGTGGGGTCTGTTCAGGTACTGGTTCAGGTTTCTCAGGTTCAGGAGATGGTTCCTTCTCCTTCACAGTTTCCAGGCTCTCCTTAGATGGCTCTCGGTACTCACTAGCGACTATATGCACCGGGCCACTGTTGTGTAAGATTGTCCCGTTCGTGTAAGGGCGGGCGTTATCCTGCTGCACATCCTGTAAATTTTAAACAGCTAGTCAGAATTAAGGTCCTCTTACGCTTCTTCTGTATCAAAACACAAGGATCTCAATTTCTACAGGAATTTCATGCGTTCTATATTTCTAAGCGTTGATTGCTTACTTTTCAGTATTTCAGAAGCTGCGAATAAAATAAGCAACGGTTTTACATCTAGCGCAATGCAGAAAAAGAAAACAACACTACGACACACTCAAAAAAAGAAAATTTATAAAAATAAAATAAATTTTAACTATCTACAAAACAAAATATTGAAAGAAAAACAGAAATATATAAATTACAAGTTTTTTGTATGCTAAGGCACAATCGATAAAATCGCATCAATACCTACATTATTTATACCGCTGAAATCAGATATTGGCAAACATTTTGTATTGGTGATGAAATAATACGACTGTGCCACCCCGACCCTAAATGATCGAAAATAAATTATAACTTAGACTGTTTCTTGTGGTAAGTATGTCTTCTTTAACGCTACACCGATTTCAGCAGCATAATAAAATCTATCTAAAAAGCAAAACATAAAACAAAAAAAAAACCCTATTTTGTGCACAGTTTATCCCGATATCTCTTCATTGCTATATTTTATAGTCTACATACGAAAGGTTTATTATTACTTATTATTATTTAATAGTGTTGTAATGAATGTATTATTATTGTTTGTTAGTCAACGGCGAGGTGCAGACAGACAGACAGACAAAGGCGACGACATGGACAACTAAACATTAAAAAATCATGCTACATTTTAATAGAGGTTTGCAACAAAATGTATTTTTTAAATAAGGGTTTATGAAGGTGAGATGATAAAAAAATATAATGTGGTTTGATAGACGAAAGCATTATATGCAAAATAAACATAAATTAAACATAAGATAAGGTGTTTTTAGACTACCATGTTGTTTTTGGTTTTCATAACCCTATCATCTGAATATCTAAAATTGAGGAAAACTTTATTTTTGCTGGTCTATAAATATTATAAATCCCGTTAAGATATTATTAATTGAACAGCATTAACCATCGCAAATTTTATTTTACTAAGTAATTCTGCGATTGGGAATACTTGGCACAAAGCTGGCAATACCTGCCAAACTCATAACTTGTACAGATCCCAGTCAAACAAAGACTGATATAAATAAATCTCTAAATTGAGAATTCAACGTTACTTTTAATAATGCTCAAGACGCATTTTTCTATTCCTGACTCGGTTTTTTATTAGAAGCTTTTTCTAAATAAGGGGTTTTGTCTTAATTTTGTTACTAATCAAATTAGGTGCTGACGCCTCCAGAGTCATCAGTATTACAAAATATTTTATTTCACATAGGCCTACATGGGCACTTATAAAACATCGAAGAAAAGATGCACGGTTCGCGTTGGTCGTTTCCTATGGAGAAGAACCGACAAGAAACACCATGGTTACTCTTTTAAAATTATATGCCTATGTCAAGACTGGCTGAACATTACAACAAGAATTTAAATCAATTGTAAGACAAGTACAATGCTGCACGGATCTTTATGCGCTAGAACTACGTTGACAGGGCGCTGTCGCTAAATATTCGTGAAAGTAATTGTTTTGTGAAATGTATAGGAAAACAAGATGGCGGCGGTAGTTCCGATTTTGGCCACGCGTCAAAAGATTTTTGTCCAGTTTTAGATTTAAAGCAAAAGCTTATCTTGAACTGCAGCAGCAAAGCAATAATAAGTCAAAGTTATTCGCATGAAATACTGTAGTAATGAAGACGCAATGCCCTACATCAAAAGCTTTATGAAAACAATTTATGTTACGCGCGAGTTAAAATAAATTCAGACAATTTACATATTAAGACGTAATTTGGTTTGAACCAAAAACAAAGTCTTTTACAACATTAACATGTTTAGTTTTATTACGGAAAACTTTACATTCCCAAAAATTGTTTCATTTTTTTATGAGTTTTATTTTAATGTAGTTTCAGAATTAGGTAGATGATAAAACTGAAATAAACAAAAATAAAAACGACAGAAAATCATAGCAAGACAGGATTTTGGATTAGGTAGCAAGGTTAAAAATAAAATAGCGAGACCAGACAAGACAATCTATTGATCTCCCTTGTCGAATCTTCTCGGAAACTAGGACCAGAGAAACAATACATTATCACTTACTGCATTAGTAACACTTAAATAAAATTTAATTAAATGTATAGGATTTTTCTGGCAGCGCATTCATATTTTTGGTCCTTCGAGCATTGAGAGTGTTCCGCATTTTGTTGAGCGGTAGCGATCCGGCTCGAAGGACCAAAAAGATGTATGTGTTGCTAAATAAATCGCACTCGCTTGCATTGTGTCGTGACAATATATAAACCGCCCAATGGCCTATTCTTCTTCTAGATTTTGGCTTGTAAAAAAATAAATGGTTTTGATTTAGATTCATAGCACGTTTTACTGTCGTCTGCGATAATTTTATCAATTTTGTATTTTCTTGCTGTAACGACATCATGGGAACGGTGCTATAAATAAATACCATACATTTCACCGCCAATTATTATCAGCAGAACCATTGCAGTGAGTGAATGTATCGGGAAGGATTGCTACATGCATTGACCTGTCGTTGCTGATTCTGCGCGTAGCTCGCCTCCATCTGCTGCTGCACCTCGGCTACCAGCCCTGATATGGCGGTAACAACTGTGCCATATAACATTCATATTAGTTTAGTGTATGGACAAGTTCCCTCTCAAGGAGGAAGCTTGTGTCCCAGCAGTGGTAACATTTCTGATTTGTGTTTGGACAAGTTGTATTGGTAGACATTCTCAAAACTGACGGGGTATTGCCGTCATTACATTAACATTTCTGTATGTTTCATTTGTGACGGTCTTCTCATGCTTCAAGGCCATTCGATTAATGATTGTGTTCGTGGCCTTGGAGTTATAAATGTAGTTCGTAAAACTGCAATTGGTTTTAGTATTATAAAAGTTTCGAATACTTCCTAAATATGAAAAGAGTAACATATTTGGCAAATCAAATCGTCAAAGTCGGTATAAAATATGAAAACGACTCCAGTTATAAATAAGGTTTATTTTTAACCTGAATTATTTTCATTGAATACACAACCATCGTTTCCAATAACTCATGAATGAATCTCAAATAATTTTAGCAGTAAACCAAATTAAAAACGAAACCAGAGTAAAAATAGACATAATAAAAACAAACAACGAAGGACGCTGACGAAAATAAACGGGATGCATCAGACGATTGGGCATGCTCTCCACAGCTGGACGTGCGCCAAATCATACTTAGCGCTATCTCGGGAGTTCAACATGGCCGTATTTATAAAGTGAATTTTTGATAATCGATTACTGTAATTTCATTTTATTTTTATCTCTAACGATTACCTGATTAAATATTGTAATTTGACTTAAAAGTCAGGATTGGATAACCGATATAAAATAATAAGTATTTGCGAATAAATCAAAATAGCAGTGTCAGCATCATTATCATTACATTTTCCTCTTATAAAGGGAAAAGCTTATTTGGGAGCAGCCATTCTATAATTAAATTCCACAAATAACACATTACGTTATTAATTTGACAGTCCTTCTTTGACAATAAACACAACGATATGAAGACACAAATTACAAATGGAATCATTTTTATTATAACTAAAATCAACATTTAACATAAATTCTTCACACAATACTATGTTATGGGGATCCTTAGACGTTTAACAATGTTAACAGGACATCAAACTCGAACGAAACCATTATTCTACTTCCAAAAATCCACTCTATAAACTAAACATAGAGGAGTTAAAACTATATGTGTAAGACATTAGACTCCACAATCGTTTGGATGCATCGCAGTCGTATTTGCGAGTCAAGATACAACCCGGACAACTAGAAAAGGGCTCAACCGTCACCATGCCGCAAGCTGCTAGGTACACATCTAAATATTACGGTTTATAAAACGAAGAAATCTGGCAGATATGATGAACTGGCCGATGGGGTGGCTCGTTTAAGTTACATACATGGACGATGTTGTTATTTTTGCAAGCGCATCCAGCGTTTTTAAAAGAACTACTCGTAGGCAAATAAAGTACTAGTCGCCTTAATTTTAACTCTTTAATATACTGTTACTGTTAAATGAAAATGTTTTCGACTACTGGACTTTGATAAGAAGTAGTCCAATACAAATTCTTGTTTGAAGAACAAGATCCCCAAGAATTTTCAGGATGCCCAAATGCATGCAGGATCGTTGTCATTGATAGATTGCCAATTTTATCTATTAAGCCATTAAACCCCAGGCCAGTCCACTATCTGCCATATATACCGCGTCGCGCTGCGCCAGCTGGCTGACGATCCTTTGCATGGCGCGCTCGGTCTCCGCCAGGCGAGCCCTCAGCGCTTCCAACTCGACGTCCCCTGAGCATCGAGCCACAATATTGGGTCATTGGTGCTTTCATACGGATTTTTTTTGGTCTTTATGGAGAAATTGGTCATTTTGGTCCTAGCTAGCCTATGGTGTGTTTGATACTTACTTGAGTTATTAGATCGAAAGTCTAGAATATTGCAGGAAAATCGTTTGCAAAGAAGGTACTAACACCAGGTTTCTATATTGATTTGAAGTTGAGATTTTGTCAAACTCTTCTTTAAAATTTCTTTTAATGCTAAAGTTCAGATTGACTAGTTCTCAACACCAAATTCTTAAAACAGAAACCGGATGCAAGCATATAAAGATTTAAGAAATATCAAACAAGTAAATGATACCCATAAAAGTTTTTTTCATGGAAAAAGTAACCTTAACCCTTTTTAAAATAGAACACAATATGTTAACAACACGTGACGTCACAAGTAGGTGTTAAACCACGCCTTAATTTATGATCTACTCAAATAATACGAAAATAAGTTAATCGTATGTAGTTACTGTGTATGTATGTACTCGTACAGTCATGAGCACTTATATGTATGCACTTAGTCAAAATCAAAAACCATTTTTTTGTGGAATAATGATTGCAACATTGAGATCATCAAAGTATGTCTTTTAATATGTTTGTAAAAACTTAAAATCAATACAGTAGGAGACAAGAAATCAGTTTTTGAAGTTTTTAAATGTAAACATTCAGAAAAGGAAAACGTTGTGGGCAAGTTGGTATGTCCTAGATCTAGAACCAAAAATTCGAAGACATGTGCCGTCTATCAACCCTGACTGAGCCCGCGTGGTTGATTTACAGCACTATACCGTCCCTCTTGAAGGACGAGGCCGCAGTAGAAACAGCACATACTGTTTTTTTCTTTCGTGTGGTTTTTGCCTAATCTGGTGTCACGTTATTAATGCTGCCCAATGGACCTCTGACTTGGCTTTACATGCTGTCGACAAATATCTCACAGGCATTCTGATTTGGTTTCCTCACAATATCACTGAATTAAGTGATAATTTATACAATACGCACATGAATCCGAAAAATCAGAGGTGCGTGTCTGGGGTTCGAACTGGAGACCTATGACTAGGCAGTCCGACGGTCACACCACTTCTAGGCTATCTGTGCTGATACGTTATGTGTATACTGTATACATATTAGTGCTCGTGAATGTACTCCTCTAACTACGTAACCGCACGTAGTCAAGCCAATCCATTAGCATCTCAGTAACACATACACAACGATCTACTACATAACGATCACCGTAAGTGATTTCTTTCACAGCAGTACAAAGAACACTACCTACTGGATTTATTTGATTTGATAGATGAGCGAAGTTTTGGAATGATGTTGCTGCTTTCTAAGTGCTCAGTGCCAATTTGTTGCATATAATTCATAATGTTTGCGTGTAATTTTGTGTTAGATGCTTTTACGAACATACAACTATATACAGGGATATCGGCGCGCAATGAATTATCATCAGTTCAGTTCATGATTCCTTACCCCCAAGTAGATATTTAAAGTGGGTTTCAAACGGTACATACAAGGTCAAAATGTATTATGATAAGTTTTAGGGTTAAAAAATAAATAAACAAACAATGCATCTGTCATATAATTTCTCCACTACCCTTGGTTACCTCGTGTTGATGGAATGTTTTAAGACTTCGAGTCCACATTTGTACCTTAAGTTTAAATCAATAAATGTGATGCGTAGATGTAAACTAACTGAAGCGAAATTTCTACGCTAGCGAGTCTAGAATCATGTCCTAAATCCATGGTAACAAGTTGACCGTCGATGGCCCTTACCCTCTGCATACCCAATTAAACACAACGATGTACTGCCAATTGGGAATATTCTCATTTTTTTCTATAACCATGAGTTAAATTATTTATCAAACCTAGTTTACTTTATCAAATCGGTCAACATTTGCATTATTATTTCAGTACTAATGAACTGCCACCCGATTATATCGCTATTTTCCTGTTTACACAGAAATGTACGTAAAACAACATGTAACTTACTTGTGTCCCGCTCTTTTGGTCCTGCATGCGCAAGAGTGTTTTGGTTAGAAAAGTTTTAAGTGCTAACTACCTTATAATTATGATTTAAAACTTTATCTTAACATCAGCTAAAGATTTTATTAAAAATCATAGAAGTTCTCGTAGCCTAGGCGTCTTAAAAAGACGCCCAGCTACGAGAACTTCTAACTAACTCACTCTCTCCTCTCTCTCTTCTTCTACTAACTTTATCATTCAGGGCTTAGTGTGACTTTTTATAAGTATTCGTTTATTAGTTTTACATTTTACTTAAAGTAAACTAGCATCGTATGTAAGCAAAAATCGATAACATAAATTGTGATTCAAATTCAGTTTTGTCAGTTAAAAAAAATCACACGAAGCCTTCAGAACAATATAGCAATTATAATTTCTTCGTTTATAACCCTAGGTTCTCCTTGTGTAACTTCTGTAATCCAGATCATCTGTGATTTTCACATTCCGAGCATTCCTTGGCGATAGATACGTAGAATCAATAGATCCTTTGTGACAATCTTGTCAGATAATCGAATATGAAAGTCAGAAAAGCGTGATTATCAATACGTTTACAAAAAAAACTTGGGAAACTTACCCAATTTATCAGGTGTAGTTCTAGAGTCATCCCTGAACACTCGTCTCCTGAACTGAGGGTCTGGAGTGATGGGCTCGTATGGGGTGGTTCCGGTACGCTTGAAAAGAATCTGAAGAAAAGTGATGATAAACATTTCCATCTAGACTATGATTTTCGTAAGGCAGCTAAGAGCAAATGGAGCTCGTAGACAGGAGAGTGATATGACGACTAGTAGACTACTATAGACATTTGATAAATTGAAAATGGAATGTTATTGCGTTCATCGTGCATCATCTAGACGACTCGACGCCGAAACTCACATCTATCATTCAAACTTTGAAAGTGACATTTATTGTATGCTCCTTTTCCAATTTAACTCATCCTGCAGTGTGGCTGTTTGTTTCGACATGCAAAAGATTCATTACATCTTTGTAGCTGCAACATAACTCTCCTAATAACCGTATTGAAGGTTCTACACAAATCAACGTTAATGTTACATACCTTGCTAAGGGTGTAGACGAAGAAGACGATGATGCAAATGGTGTATATCGGCATCACGAAGCCCATGGAAGACTTGGGGGTCGGCACTGGACCGCCAGGGGAGCCGAGCGGGGGACGCATACCGGGGATTGGTGGGGGCTAGAATGGGATAAAATTATGGATTAGTATTTTGTTTTATAAAAAATTAAAGTTAAGGTTGGTGGTCCATTGTTGCAGACTATTGACGTTTACCTTCATTAATAGTTATAAGAAGTGGCTCCCTATCCCTTTTATGGTGCGCGATATCTAGTGTCTAACTAAATAACGGCAAAGATGTACGAGGCCTATGAGGTACTGTATAGGTACTCTTCAGTTTGTATTTGTGGTTACTAACCCTTGCCAGTTGGTCTCGTTGTGGTTCATGTTGGAGATATTTGATAGAAAGAAAGAAAACAGAAAGACTCAGAAACTATAATGGTTAGATTAGAAAAGTTTCAATGCTTCAGTATTATGGCCATACCCTCTGGTTTTATTAACCTTTTAGGGTCCAATGGTTACAATGCAATCAATATCTGGGGAGTAAGGTCTCAAAAATTTGATGCACGATTCAAAGACACCTTTTTCAATTGTTTAGGGGCTACACAAAAATACATTTTGTACTTTTTGCTGTTGGTTTAAAAATAATTTAGCAGTAGCTAGGAAGATTATGATTATTGTAAAAGTGTTAAAGATTTTTATTGTTACTTATAGTTTAGTAGCCTTTCACAAATAGTGGTGGACGTAAGGACTACAAGCAAAAACATGTACTAGGACCAAAAAGTACGTCAACAGGACAAAACATGTTAGAGACAGAATTTAACACCGTTAGTAAAATTTTACTTAAGCGTTTGGTTAACAATGACAGCAACAAGTTTTGACCAAAGGCCAATTGGCATCAATGGCAGCTCAAAAACCCCATTAGCTAATATTGTAATTGACACAATTTCACTTTTACCATGTGCACGTCAATTTATCGTAGTGTAAAAATATTCTTGTTATTGTATGGTTGATAGCATTTACAGAAATAGATGTCCTAAAATATGATAGGAATAGCGCAGATTTTTTTTCTTCTAGCACATTATATTTTCGTTTTATAAGTGTAAAATAAAGTGTAACAATCTATCAAATGAATGTCTAGAGTATATATTTTTGGTAGATGTTGTGAGTATATTATCATATCCAACCTTTCATCTTTTAGAACTTCTGAAATTTCAGGGACGCCAGATCTATCTTTCACAATTATCCTAAGATTGTAATATTCGCATCACCGCCACAGAATCGGGTTCCATGTCGATGTGAATCAACATTATTCCTAGAAGCTTATTGGGGCGTGACAACCGAACACTAACGACCCAAATCTTAATTGACACTTCAGGGAATCTGAAAATCCTACTAACATATTCTTGTACTATCATATCTATAAATAGACACAAATATATTCCTTGTTGTTGTTGTTATCGTGTGGTTAGTTCCTAACCTGGTGTCAGAGTTTTTATGCCGCCCATGGGCCTCTGACTTGATTCCTTAATACTAAATAATTAATATATTGATCAGAACTAGATAATTCTACAACTGGTAACATTTTAAAACAATACCTGCTTAGGCTCCAAATCCTTCATTTTTCACAATATAGAATCACAATCCCACTTAAAACTTCAAACAGAATCGTATTTTATCAAAAAAACAGGAAATTATGATTAAAAACAGCTTCAATTATAGATGACACGATTATCGATTGGACGCCTGGAGACGATACTGCCGGGCTGCGGATCGAATCCAATGTGTACTGTCCGCTCTCGTTTACGACGCGGCGTAATGGTTTCCTGTATTTACTGGCTTTTAGACAATCTGTGTGTTTGCGATTTTTCCGTGACGGACGTATTGGCTAATGGGTTGTGTCAAGGAATTTGGATTCGTTGTTTATGTTGAGGGAGGTGTTTACTTTGCGGACTAAAGGACCAAATATCAAATTTATTTTGTACCTAACCATTTTCAGTCTCGAAGGGTCTAACTTTTGCAGAACTTACTCAGAACCTCGAGTTTGTGTATTTTAATTCGGCTGGAGAATTGGGGGAAAAACCTGGGTAAGGTTGATCATAATTCTGATATAACCTAACCGTTTTTCTAGCCTAAATGTTCTATTTTTTGCCTGATTGCTCCAGAATGAGAGCTTACACAGTTTGTGTTTGAGAATTTAAATTCGGCGCCTAGATGGGCAGACGACATTGTTGCCATCGCGGGTAAAACCCTGGATGCAGCTGTCACAGAAACGTGGAGATTGACAAGCAAAGTGAGGCCTTTTCCCAGCAGTGAATAAGGTAGGGCTGTGGATGGTGTTGATGAGGCACGTTACAAGAAATGCGTCTAACCGTGCTTGGGCTATTCATATAAATCTCCCTGTTCTCTACGACTGTTTCGCCGCAACTGTGCGCGCGTCCTAAAGTCTAAACTATCTTCAAAATATCCCGTGTTGCTATTACTGCTTAGATTTCCGTTAATTTTGGGGAATCTTTTCATTACACTATGAAAATAGGTTTTATGATTGCATTCCGGTGGTAAAATGATGTTCATCATTTTATAGACTCGTGTCGCATGTGAGCTATAAAAAGTAACTAGTACGTTAATAAATACATCTTTTAGTAAACTTGACTTTTAGGTGAGTCATGTTGTATTTTGATTTGAAGAGGGTGTGGCGACTCCAGACTGGTAGTTAAATTGTTCGATCACATTTTAAATCAAAACAGAGAATTAAAAGTCCTTTCGACGCTCAGTGTTAATGTGGTGCTCACGACCAGACCATGGCACTTTGGATACTCCAACATGGTCCTTAAACCTGCAGAGGACATAAAAACACCACTGACGCCACTGACGCCTACATTAACGTGGCCATATACGAAAGAAGAGGATTTTATCTTTTTGAGATAATGCATTAGGCAATTATCATTTTAGTCATACTTTAAACAAAGGAGGAACATCTAACAGGTCCTGGCTTCTAAGTTTTTGCAAACTTTCTACGAATAAAAAGTTTGACAGCCGATAGACTTGTAGGTGGGTAGTTCCAACGGATGCTGATCCATTCGATAAATCATAATTATTTTATGCGGATTCTCACGAAACGTATCTTAAAATTAAGCAATAATTTAATGTGACGTGGGTTCAATGCCGTTCCCACTCTCTGTTTGATGGTGAACATGATTTAAAGCTCACATTACTATATAGTATATGTAGATGCACTTAGAAAGGGAAAACGTCCTACATGCGCTTGCGACCTTTGAGAGACAAAATCTTTTTGATCCATAGATCAAGTTGATGAGAGAAGTCTGACAAGCTAACATCTCAAATTTCTATGGGTGTTTGATGCCTATTCCATTTTTTTAAGCGGAATCTATCATGTAAGTCAAGCTTGCTAACTACGGAACAGGAGTAGTAATAAGGTCTTTGCTTCGATCCTCATAACAACTCATCATCATCTGCCTAGCCTTTTCCCAACTACATACGTTGGGGTCGGCTTCCAGTCTAACCGGATGCAGCTGAATACCAGTATTTTACATGGAGCGACTGTATATCTGACCGCCACACCCCAATTCGTGCTGGGTAATACGATACCCCTTAGTAAGAATGGTTGTCCAACTTTCGGGCCACTGACTACCTGTCACGACTCCCCTGTTCTTTCTTTGCAGAAGGCGAAAATGTTGTGCTTCACATCACATGGATGTCAAAAAATTATCTTTTGCATACTTAATTACCCTAAACGTTGTACTGTTCACATTTCAACGATTTCTTTTAAAATGTTTCACTTTTCATTAATCGTTAACTAACCTAAGTTTCAGGACCACAGTCCACACAACTTACCTTCCCTACCATAAAAGTGATAAACGCATTTACTCATCTGCACAATAAATTACTCTTTGCTCAAATGTTTGGGACGAATGTAGGCGACCTCGGAGACCGCGAGATTGTCTAACCCGCTTGTGATCGTCAGCTGTTCAACTAATTTACTGACAGATGTGCTGACAAGTAATGAATATACAGCTAATTAAAATGTCTGTACTGCAGTTCTTATTGAAAAAGGACCAATTACAATGGGTTCTTCAAATCATCTCAGAATGGTTTGGGAGAATAAATGTACGGCATTTGTCTAACATTTTGTTGAGCCACCCTGCTGATACCTATACTTTGATCAACATAGCATCACGCCTGTAATCCATGCAAATGTGTCCTCTGCAGCTAAATCTGCACTTCTTCCATCCAAGTCAAGCGAAAAATATTAAGTTTTCACAATCAAGGCAATGTCAACTTTTGGATAGCATATCCAAGTCATCATTCTCTTGCCCTTATCCCAATTCATTTGGGGTCGGCGCAGCATGTCTTCTTCTTCTTCCATACTTCTCTATTACTCGTCATCTCATCAGACACCTCCTTTCTTGCCATATCATTCTTTACACAGTCCATCCATCCTTTCTTTGGCATAGCATATCCAAGTCAGGGTAAATTACAGTTGCGTCTTAACGTAGGAATTTGGAATCGCGCCCATTTTGTGCCAATACTCGTTCACAACTTATTACTTTCCACTGACTCTGTTTATAGTGTCACTTTTTATTGAGTGCTTCTGCCGTTCCCTTTAGGGAAGCTCAATTCATATTTCAATCACCTGAGTGAAAGCTGTTGTAATAGAAATGGCGCCTCGTACCTTCCTAGGTAATAAAGAGTTTAGAAATGTTCATTTATATGCTTCAGCACGAACCTTCATTGTTTGAATGTGGTCATAAATTGAAATGCATTCATAGGTGTCCGGGTCTGAGTGAACGCCAGTGTGCCTATGTCTTCCTATCACCGGTAACATGAGAGGAATCGAAACTTGGTAATAGACTAGAGCTTTTAGGCGTCAAAACAAACAATATACACCACTAAACTATTTGTAAATTGTGGAGTTGGGGTTTTGACGGTAAATTATCGTCTTCGATAATGGAAATAGTCGATCATCATCTGCCTAGCCTTTTCTCAACTACGTTGGGGTCGGCTCCCAGTCTGACCGGATGCAGCTGAAAACCAGTATTTTACATGGAGCGACTGCCTATCTGACCTCCACAACCCAGTTAGTACTAGGTAATACGATACCTCTTGGTAAGACTGTTCGTCACTGGTTGACCTGACTACCTGTAACGACTGTGAAAGATCTACAAATGGCAGCCGGGATCAACGGCTTAACGTGTTTTCCGAGCCCCGGATAATGACAATAATCGATATCAGATGCATTTTGTAATTGCATTTGTCTGCTGTCTTTCTAGAGTGCCATCACACCGTGCCATTAAACCATTCGAACTGGGACAGAACATCGCCACATACCGGGAGAAAAGGGAAATGATGGTGGTACTTCCCCGAACAGCCAGAAAGGCGAGCGACCTACATATGATCGCGGGAAAGACATGGATGAGATTTGTACTGAGTCTCCCCGGCATGCCACAAAATGGAGAAGGTTTATAGTTAAGAGTCAAGAGCAGCGGTGCAGTAAATCGTGGGTTCGAACCCAGGCAGGCGCATTACTTTGTGTAATTTATTTCATCACCACTGTTCTCAAAACGGTGAAGGAAAACATCATGAGGAAACCGGCATGTCCTAGAACCAAAAATTCGAAGACATGTGACATCTACCAACCCGCACTGGGCCCGCGTGGTTGAAGCCCATTCCCTCTCATAGAGAGGCCTGTGTCCCAACAGTGGGGAGATTAAAGGCTGATAATCGTATGCTAAAACAAGGCTGCCAATGAAGATGATGATGATGACAATCTGACTGTCATGTAATATTAATACATTGAGCCCATTGAAAGAATTGCCTTTTGTAAATTTCTGGTCCACTGGATATTTCACAATAAGCTAGACGCATCTGCCCATTAATCTATGGTCGATGTTGGTACACGTAAGAGTGTAAGCGGCCTCTAAACGAGATTATTGTCTTACGAGCCGTGCCCAATATTGACAAATTGTTTGATGTCCCCTGTCGTATCACTACGGGCTAGCTACGTTAAAAGTTAAGGCCTTCTTGTATGTATTACGAGGTCTGCATCGTGTTTGTAGAAGAAAAAAGAAGTCTAAACAAAATCGTATCAATGGACCATACATCGGTCAGATTAGTTTTACATATATACATCAACTCACGCCTTTTTCTCATGGGGGTAGGCAGAAACTACTGAATGCCACCTGCTACGATCCTTACATGCTCCTTCTGATTCGTCCACATTCATAAAAACATAGTTTTATTATAAGGCAATGAGTTGTTCACAGACAAATTATTTTGGCGATAAAGAGAAAAAGTCTTGATATGAGAACCAAAATGTATTTCAGAAAAAAAAACGGACAACTAGCTTCCACTTTCCGACTGAGAGACCGGCTTATTGACAAAGTCCCTGTAAGAAGTATACTTCAAATAAATCGTTTGAGCTTAACAGAAGGAAAGCAGTGTAAAATAATGCCTTTGTGTTGATTTTAAAATAAGCTTTTTAAACAATTTTATTAAAACCTATACATTACACATACGAGCAGTAGCTAAAAAGAAAGTCCATAAATCACAGCATTACCGTAGTGACGCCCGCAGCGTGCGCCGTCGGAGATGCGCGGGAGTGTCACCGCGAGCTATTTCTGCGCACTATGTCTAGGCCGCGGTTGTGGGTCGCCCCGACCAATGCCAGCCTCACATTTGTTTATCTACCTAGTTTTGAGAACAAGCTGTTTGTGTACAGCCGGTTTTAAGCAGATTGAGAGGCTCTTCAATTAGAAGTATGATGAAAATGAAGTTGAGTCATTGGTTAAATACTGCAGGCAGCAATGATCTGCCAATAAAGTTGGAAGCGGCAATTATAATTTCAAAAGCAAAATCTGTGCTATTTCAATGTTATTTAGAAGTTTCGGGCAGAAGGACCAAACAGTGAATATAAATGTTGATGGATGGAGAGGTAGAGGAAGACCAAAGAAAAAATGAATGGATTGTGTGAGGCATGATATGAATGAAAAAGGAGTAAATGATAACGTGACGAATTGACGATTGACAGGGGAGAATGGAAGAAAAAATTATGTTGCGCCGACCCTAACTAACATGGGTCAAGGGTAGGAAGATGAAAAAGGGCAGAAGGACCAAAAACTCAAAGAAAGTTTTTTTAGAAAGAAACTGCCATTTCGAATCGCTATCGATATTATGTACAAATGCGTTGTAGCAGGTTCTTAGAAACTAACAAACTATTAAGTTCATTCACTACATAAAACAAAGGCATAGACTTGTTTCCATTCAACGCCACTAGGTACATAATCTCCATATTCCTTTCATCCGTACTACAACAAAATTACAAGCCAACGTTAACAAAAATGTACCTAAATTACACGCAGAATCCCAAACTGATTCACAACAATCCACATTTTCTCCACACCAGTCATTGACGCAAATTGTTCATCATAACATGAACTCATCAACAAACGTCTACTCCTCCATATTCAAAGCCTTTTATTTTTAAAACAAAAAACAACTAAAATTTTCGTCTGTGTCATGCAAATGCTGGTTTTCAAAGGCATTTTGTTCAGGCTTAACTGTAACCGTTTGCCTCATTGTCGCAGTTGTTGCTAACTTGTAAATAAACTAACCTAGTTTCAAGGGTAATTGTATTTCTTGGCGGTTTCGTGATAATTGTTGTTTTACTGTCTTGCTCCCAATTTACTTTCAAGTGGCATCTTCAAATGGTTTTCTAGTTGAAACAGCTCACGATCAATGTTCGATTTTTTAATTTTTAGAATGGACCTTTTGCCTCGAACTTGTGACTAGACCAAAAATAATTGAAGATATGACGTCCACAGACAGGGCTCATGTGGTTCATTACGGCTCACTTCCTCTCAGAGGAGGCCCCAGTCCCAGCAGTGGGAATTATAGCCTGATTATACTTACGCTACCTCTGGACTTTTTATAGATATATCTTGTTTTGGCGTAATTGTTTCAGCTTTTTACATAGTCACTTGTTTCATTGAGCTTTCTATTCTAAAAACAGTCATTAAAAAAATACTACAAAAGTAGGCCATTTTAATAAATTGCCAAAGAGAACGTTCCCGAGCCATGTGCAAGCCATCCATTATAATTATTGCATGGATATTGGAAGCTCCGATAGTTCGATCCAATCCAAATTCAATTACTCTAATTTCTCAGGCGGCATCGCCTTTCATAATGTTATGGCAAATATTTGCAAGATAAACTTCATCTCTGTATTACGTCATCGCCATAGTTGACTTAAGTTTTGTATGTCAAACTTTTCAATTAACTAATCTTTGTATGTTTTAAGATTTCTAGAGTGTGTTGATCAGCAAATATTTAACTATTCACGGCTTTATCGATCAGGTTATAATCAGCCCACCAGCAAGGTTCTCACTTCTTGGACACAAGCCTTCGATCTGTGACAGGGAATACCCCATTTTCCACCATGCGAACCCATTGGGTTTGTGGATGTCATGTCTTCGAATTTTTGTTCTAGAACAAGCCAGTACAGGCAGCTCAAAAAAGTAACAAAGACAGCCTATAAAACTATGTACATGGTGATCCGGGTGATCTGTAATTCAGGTTATTCAAGACCCTCCTACCGACACCTTTCTCTCTTTTCCAGTCTGTAATTCTTGATGTCGTTGCCGTTAATAGATAAATATTTATGACTATGATTTTAGTCGGAAAGTTGTGGTTCCAAAACGTAGATCTCTACGGAGTAGAAAGAGCAAAAAATTCCATGGACTTTCAACATCCTAACAGGGAAGAAATCCAGACTAAACAGTTGACAAACGTTCAGTGCCCCTGACCCTGTAACATCATCAAGTCAAGATCTGACGGCCGTAGACGCAACCGACCTTGACTATCTCGCATTGACATTCCGGGACACATTGCTTTGATAGTTGGCAGTGGTCGTAGCTTACAGCGACGTTTTCTGTCTCTTCCGATTGCATATATTTATTTTAGCGCCAGTATCTTCCGGATAATTAGCATCACTATTAGGCTATCTGATTTATCATTCTTATTCTACTGCCCTTATCCCACTTTACTATGGTAAGGCGCAGCATAAATTCTTCTTCTTTATTAATTATACTCAAAACTGGCCTCACGACATGTTCCTCAGTCCTTCGTATCACATGCCCGTTACTTGACTACAGATTACTACACAATTTTCAGTCACACCGCGCACCGGTTGAATTTTCTGGTCCATTGAATCTTGGGATTTATGATCTGAAGGACCTACTTTCAAGAGCCAAAAGGTTGATCTTATATCAATAGTATTCATGTCCTAATTATCATATTTATAGTCTCAGATTTAACTCTCGCACGTTTAAAAACAGTTTGACTCTGTGCCAAGATATTGTTTAACTGTGCGATGACATTGTTTCCTCTTCAAGAGACATGGTCCATATTTCAAAGTCCATTCTGATTAATGTTCTTTTAATCCTTTGGGAGTTGGCGTAAGATGGCAAAGAGATGCCTATAACTGGCACCAATATGTCGAAACTACCATATTCAACCTATGTAAAAATTTCTCACGCTCTTAAGCTATTTTAAGCTGAAGCTCCATCATCACTTCAATTAGACTAGGAATATTCGATAAATGATGGTGTTAGCAACATGTGTGCCACCAGAAGCTATAGCACCAAAAATAATGCCGATGACATCATACTTGTAAGTTTGCTCGCGTTCTTTCTATCTTCAAAAGTTTTTAATTAACAAGCGATAAGCGGACAGAGATTAAAAATGTCGTCATTCCGCCATTGTACCCGTAGATTTAAGAATATTGTAAAAGTCTGAGTTTTGGTGTAAGATTAAGTAAATTCTATCTTTATTCCATAGTTTATTTCAGTCTAGTACAGCTTCCGGCGAAAAGACCACCCATTTTTCTCAACAGTATCTCTTTAGGAATTGATACTTTGTACTTTAAGAATAAGAATGGGCCTAATACCCGCAAATTTTAACCAACAATTTGCACGACAATGCACACCCAGCACACATTAAAATCGTTTCCATGCTTACTGACTTGTTACGTAACAACGGTATATCGTTTCACCAATATGAGAAATACAAGTTCGTTTTGAAGTGACAATGTCGAAAAGAAGATCTTACAACTTGCACCAAACTTCAAAAGAGTCTCCGAGTGAACACAAACTAATGGTTAAACTAGACTAGGACAACAAACGTTTAATCTTGTTTACTTTTATATTCGTTACATGGCGTTTGTTTGAACCTTCGTTTTGAAACATGAAAAATGGAATTAAGGCAGCCTTTTGGCAATATGAGAACTGGCACATAGATCCTTAGGTGAATCTTGTTTCGAATTTTTTTCAGAGGTTGCATTGCATACTTGTGAAATCTCGTAACATGGTTAGAAATCATCATCAGACCAAAAAGCAATACCAAGGAAATAATCGTCTCCTTCGTGGTTTCGATGAATTCTATATTCAAATTAAAAGGACATCGAAGAACAAGTAAATAATTTAAAAATGCCCGTTGCCAGGCTTTTTCGACATCCTATACACCACGTTTGTCACCATAAATATCCTTGTTTATAAACAGATCTTGGTAAATATGATAAATATTAAAGCTAATGAACTGTGCTATGAAGCTCGTTAAGCTTACATATTGTTATGGCGCTAAACTAGGCATATTACTCACCAGTATTAGAAGTGCCGACCACAGGCGAAGCTTGCCTCTAATATTAGTACATGTAACGACAGTTCCCGGTGATTTGACATTGTTGCTTTTCCAAAGTATCGCATAGTATTTTTCTCAATCAAATTTAGCTTTAACCGATGTTATTTCTAAGCCCTGTAGCCTAATAGCTAGTTAGCCCCAATATTTTTTCTGGTCAAGAACTATGACCAATATGCAGTAGTCTACAAACATGTAGAGCATTTAATCACAATCAGCACAATCCTCAAGGTGGTTGATAGAAAGTGTTCACAGAAACAGAAACAGTGTGGAAAGTGTTACTTCTCTCCCTCACAGATAAGAGGCCTGTGTCCCAGCCGTGGGATCATTTTAGGCTGATCTTGCCAAGGAACAACTTATCACCACAAAACCTTTGGTCCAACAACAAACCACCAAGAACTGCCGACCTACCTTGCAAAGCCTCACAAGCACTTTCCCCCCTGAACTGACCTTGATCTCCGGATCATAGTACACTGATAGCGGAGAAGTTCGTACCCTGACGTGGGGAGGCATCGCCACGGTGTTCTTCGTAGGAGTAGGAGGAACTCCGGGAGGGATCGCCCGTCCTCTCTCACGGAGGGCGGGGTGTGGTCCTGTGCTGCGCACCAGAGGACGCTCTTGCTTGATAGCTGAGGGAATAAGGACCAGATTAGTAATGGGCTTTGTCAAACGCAAGTTACACCAACAAAACAGAACTTGATCAGCCCATTTCAATCAAGCGGTTCAAGAGGTCAGAGACATTATTGTTGTGGAATATTGACATTGACAGCTCTTGAACGCGGTTTAGATGTATTGATCTCGTTCAGTATCATTGGTGAAATTGTGCAGGTAATTTGAGACAGAAAATGTTATTGAGATATTGCCATCTTTTACTTGCAGCTAAAATTATGCAAACTGAAAATCAAAGATTATGTTAAACACTGCATGATGGGGTATAGTTTAACTACGCTTCGTTTGCAAGTACAAGACAGCAATACTTTTAATTTAATTTATTAGATGCCCAACGCAGTCAGTATTATTGTGTTAACAATGAAAGCGGAACATAGATGACACACAAGGCAGACATGTTGCGGCAACCGTGATGTGCCGTAGTCACGTCTGATTGGCTAATACAGGCCCGTAATGGTCGCCGGATTGGCCAACAGTTGATTACACAAGATGGGTTCAAGCATGCTTCGTGCACCATCTGCTTTATAATATGCAACGGTTGCTCAGATAGATGAAAATTGGTCCTTTCCCCCTGAACTTTTCCAGCAATAGAAAATCACTGTTTTTCCTATACCTAAATATTCTCCTTTCTTTCCATATTAAAATTTTGAACCCACCAATTCCTCCTCCTGTACAGAATAGCGATTTAGTCACCTGCATCATCAGGGGTTTAATCCTACCAGGTATATTATATTTCTTTTGCTTTGAAACTCATATCCGACTGGTGTAAAAAACAAAGTCATATGCAACAGTTGCGTACGACTTTACGAATCAGAAATTGTATAGCCCTTCACGGATGCTGGTCTTCTAAATCGCCACCCTATATATTCAAAAGGAGAGTCTTTCTAGTCCATGGAGATTTTTCTTAACAGCAGACAAACTGTCAGTTTGACACTGTTCATTTTAAAACTTAGTATTTTAGTGTCCGGAATCCGGAACTGAATTTAGATAAGTGGTACCACGTTCACTTTGAATGCGCAGGTACTCAATATTAACGCCTCGTGGATATTTTAAGTGCTAAACACCGGTCACGACTGTGACACTTGATTCAAATTTCTCTACTTATGCCGAGAGACCGTAATGTCATTGTGATACTTAGCTCAATGAATGGGCGTTTCATTGAGATTGAATCAGCAGATAGGTTGTAATTCTAATCTTACTAATTAGCGGTTTATTCATAAACGCTACGTAAAGTTAAGTAGTGATTAATCTGCTTTACCAGCTTCTGACGTTTACACTTTAAATCGACGTTTATGAATAAATTCGTTAGCTTGTAAGATTAGGTAAAGGTGATGATGGCCGGGTAAAATAAATGAAGGCATTTACAGAGGGATGTTTATTATTTATTTAGTACCACCTAATTTAATAATTTCACACAAAACTCACATTCAAAAAAAATTATTCAAAATGTAATTAATAGTTAGTATAAGAGCTTTCTTCACATAATGCTTAATGGTCTGACAACGATACCCAACCAGCCTTCGTTGAGACATTCTCAATTTAAACTGACCAACTTTATCCAACTTTATGTCATAAAGCATTAAAACAATCATATTGTCTACACGTGCAAAATGTGTAGAAAACCTTAACAAGCTAATAACTACAGCAGATCAATAGTTAAAACTTACATATAAATACATCAACAAATACTCAACGACATTTACATAAACCACAAACCATGCGTTGAATCACAGCTAACCACTCGATTGATGACTAACTTAACAATGTCTTAATAATATTTAATAGAACCTGTGATACATTGAAATGACGTGTTAACCGGCGTAAATAATTATCATCAGCAGGCAAAGTTTCCTGAACTCGACAGCGCCCTTAGCAAGAAACTTGCAAGATGCCCATTACAAACAGTGGCCATCCCACACACACTAGTGAGTGGGTGTGGGAGGAGTACCCTGCAAAAAGGTGCTCGCTAGGTGGTAAATAGTGATTTAACACCTAGCGAGCACCTTTTTGCAGGGCCTAACCTTCCATGTTCTTGAAACGGTTCAAGAACTTGCAAGTGTACAACCATCACCGAACTCAAGTAGGAAAATGTAAGTCCGAACTCGATGGAACGGCAACATGGTCGATGTGGACCTGTGCTGTAGCTTATGTTCCAACTTATCGTCCTATGTGTTCCAAAACATGCAGCTAAAAGCCATTGCTGACGCTGTGGAAGTGGCGATGATATGGGCCTACAAAACTAGAAATATTGTGGTGCCAATGACACGCAGACGAAATTAAATATGGGAAGCGGTTAAGAATCTAAAATCACGTTTGAGCTCTCAGGGATTGACTCCCTAATTCTCGACTCCTTCAAAGATGCTCCTGACCAAGAGAGTGAAATTTTGAAATCTCTAGCCAACGAAATTGCGAAGGGGAAGATTCTAAATAAGTAAAGAAGTAACAAAAAAGGCTGCCCTACGTTTTCGATTCGGTACCTAATTAAAACTTTAGTCATTAATCTGCATCAAAAAATCGTCCTTGGCACCACAGACTTTTGTCTCATACATTAAAGCTCGACAAACAATCCAATGCGTCGTACTTATTTTGTCTACGCACACAAAACAAAGATTAATTATATCCCATTTGTAGTAACCAGCAACTTCCTAATTCACCACATAGGGTGCGCGTGAGTCACTGTGTTGACGCGTGATTGACAGCATTAGGTCAGGCGCTTTAGGGTTACGCCACATCTATAAGCACGGATTCGCAGAGCGTGTTGTCGAGCGCATCGTCGAAGCTTTTGTCGACGGCTCTGAGCAAAAGAATAGGAGACGAAAAAGGATAGGAGCTGTGTTCTGTGCTGATGATGGCGATGTGGCGTAACCCTTATTAGGTGTTTCCATTTTCAAGTTCTGCAGTAACCATAATAAGTACCCCAAACTACCCTTTTTTTGGAGTTCAAGGAAAGGAAATCAGGGAAATAATTAAAACTTGTGGTTTTTATATTTTACTTTTTAAATTTATTTTTAATTTTTAACCGTCAATATCCTAACTAAAACACGTAAGCGTTGACATACGCACATGTATCAATTTGACCCGGATTGTCAATAGGCACAACACCTAATTTGTTTAAAAAGAAACATATGGGTCTCCAAGGTTCTCGCGGCGCTAACCAGATCGTCATGTTAGCGCCATATTACATATTATGTAACTTGAACAAACATTCGATCGTGCACATGGCATAATAGGCATATGGTTGAAATTGTGAAGGATCTAACATCATATTTGCTGCGAAAAAAATATTTCACATATTCATAAAACTGTCATCATCATATCAACAAGAATCTGCTTCCAGTCTAACCAGCTGCAGCTAAATACCATTGTTTTACATCGAGCAACTGTCTTTCTGACTTCAGCGACTTAATGACTGGGTAATACGATACCTCTTGGTAAGTCTGGGAATCTGGGATATGATTCAAACTGGTTGGGAATCAACGAAAATAATCTAACTCGTAGAGTAAGAACTTTATTATCAACCTTCGAAGACACAACGAAGAAAACTTACTTTCAGTTTAGCCAGCTGAGGTTTGAAACTCTCACAAAGAAACAAACGACTCCTGAAATCAGACGTGGATGTGCACAGGCCATTTCATGGCGGAATCGCTTTCGTGTGTGCGTGTGTGTGACAGGTTTCAGTCATCAACTAATACGCGTAATTACACGCTCCATCAACAAAGTAAATTAGTTACCAGATTTTGCCTGCTGAAATATTATAAGACGTTCGTCCAACTTCCACATGATTAATAGTAACCGGATTAAATCTTTCAAATCAAATGTTAATAAAAGGATTAAATATTTATTCTTTACTCTTCCAAAATATTTTTTTACTAAATATACCGAGTATCATATCATATTAGACTAGGGTGACAAAAATACCCGGATTATAATGATCAACTAAAGCGAAGACCAACAGCATGCATACCAGCACGACTGATTTCTTTACAAGTCAAATCTGTGGATGTCTGCAAATCAGTTGAATAAAAACATCCTCTTTAGCTAATAACACCTTCTAATACTTAAGTTTAAACCATACATCCTACTCGCTCACTAATACCAAACTAAATAGTAATAAAATAGAACGCACAAAAATGTTTTCAACCGACTCTTCCTAATATGCTATTTCCGGTAGTTTCATTGTTAACTATGCCAACACTCCAACAGTATAATTTTTGGCTCTGACCAAAACTGGCTGAAATGGGAGCATTGCACTGAGTGTAACGCTGAATACTTTGATAATACATATGTGACTACAGTGTATCAAACAAACGACATATCTTCGATAGTCTTTTTCAGGATGAGATCATACAAAAGAAAAGATTTAGGAAAAAATGCAATTTGATCTCTTTCTGATTTAGCTCAAAAACTTTTAATAAGGAATGCAAAAGATAATAGGATTGAAAGAAAAGACTCACGATCATTGCGTTCAAGAGACAAAAGGACCTATGAAGGAGAAAGACCAACTTTGAGGTCAAAAGATACGAAGATGCCTCTAAACACCAATACCGAGGCGTCAAATCAGAATGGTTCTAATTTCCTATTCTAACAAGAAGCCACGACAGCCTCACCGTTACTCATGTGACCTTACTTATGTGACAATGTGACGTTAAAACTTTTGTTCTTGTCGTAGAGGCCACTAAACGAGTATTACTTGAAATGCCGCTCCATACCACATTGTGAAAGCTAACGTCTTGTATTAACATTTGCTAGCGAAATGATTGTTGAAATTTCAAAATTCATGTGGAGACGAGAATCTAGGTGTTGATGTCCCGTTTGCGAGGTTAGTAGAAAATTGTGTGTAATTTTTGAGGAATTTGAATTCAGTTTTTAGGATCTAGGCGGAGAATCACGAATGTTGTGGCGCTAGTAAAGACTAATTTTCAGCAACAGCGATGGCCTGCGTTGAACATCTAGACTGCGACACTAACCGTAAAGTTGCAAAGAAGCGATGAAAAATGGTTTATTCAAGTTTGTTGTACAACACATCAAGAGTAACATAATTTATACTAAAATAGTATTTGAGCAAGTTGTTGGAGGAAATGTGTTAGTGTAAGGAACAGGTTCAGGTTTCAAAGATCCAGGTTTTCAGGATCTTGAACTAAACACCGCTCTTGAAAATTAGTAAAAAAACCAGTCAATAATTTGATGGTCCTTCGGTACACGTCAAACAACAAACATTGCAATTTCAGCTAATAGGACCACGTTGGCGTAACACTATCAAATTAACCTTGACACCTCGACCTTATCACGATAACCTAAAAATAATCAGGTTTCCTGCAATTGAAACATAACGGCCATTTCAACAGCTTCCTCGAGGAAAATGTATGAAACAACAAAATAATGTAAACTCTATAGTATGTAGCATGAATGGCTGATATAAACGGCAGTTGTATTTACTGAGAATTTGTTCCGACAGCAAACGCGTCGTGGGAAGAAAAACGTTTCTTTAAACAACCATAAAAGTTCCATGTGTGGCTGAATTCTGCGTATCATCGTAAAACATTTAGCAATGGTGGCCAATCTTGATCATTTTATAAATTGAAACAATCATATTTCAAGTTTACATGAACAATTTTAATGCGAAGGTCAAGATTTCAGAAGGCATCTCAAGAATTTAATGGTCGAGCTGAAATAACTGTGTGGGATTTTAATTAGGGGAATATTTTTAATTACGATATGTTACGTCGAAATCAAAGCATTAGCAATAGGTTTAGTCAGACAGACATTAACAGGAAGGATTGGAAAAGACCTTAACGAACTAAATGCCACTTTATGCTAGCAAAAAGGATAACACAGGGGAAAACTACTACTGTAAAACGAAACTGCATGTATCGTACAAATCCCGATCTTCAGAGATTAGACTGTGAATTAACAGCAAGATTTTGAGTTTCACTTCTACACGCAGTGCTAGGTATTTCTTTTACCAAGCCTTCGTCTATCATCGTCATGACGTATGTTTACACTAGGCTTGCATAACCCGGTGTGTGAGGATGCAAAACAACGGTCTGTACCTCTACCATGAGATGTCATCTAAAAATGGCACGCTAGCGTTGAACTCGCTAGCGTGCTAACGTGGATCGAATAGATTTCTA
The DNA here is from genome assembly GCA_905163415.1 of Noctua fimbriata. Lineage (NCBI taxonomy): Eukaryota > Metazoa > Arthropoda > Insecta > Lepidoptera > Noctuidae > Noctua > Noctua fimbriata. The sequence continues at coordinate 1,588,539 of LR990939.1, read as the reverse complement.
TAATGCTTGCACCATGAGATTTACGGAATCTTACGCAGGCGCTAAGGTAAGCTCGATAGATCGTGTCCTCTAGCTAACTTCACTCTACTCCTTAGAATACTTTCGTCTATGCTTCACTACTTATGTTTTGTTTCTTTTTTTCTCACTAATAAGAAGAGAGAACGGCTCGTAAGCTCAAAATGTAGTGTTATCGCTATGCTAAAAATGTTAAGACAGTCAATATCACAAAATAAACCGACAAAATAGAAAAGTTGACGGGTAGTGGACTAGTTATGGTATTTAGGGGTTTTTGAATTTTTATTCCTTATAGTATGGCACTGTCGCCGTTCAATTGGTTATTTTGTTTGTTTACGTTATGTCACGGAGTGCGTTGTGTGGTTTAAGAGTTTAAAACAATAGATTATTTGGATTATATTTTAATACAATGAGGACCAGTGTCTCACAGTTTCAATTGTTGGTGGAGTTCATGGAAAGGTATGTTTCTACTTTCTATTAAATTATTTTAAAACGTATACAAATAGTTGCCCCTCAACGCAGGTAGATATGCCAAGCCACTTGAAACTTTGAAAGTGTTATAAGTGAGGTAAGTTCAAGTGCCTAAAAATACTAAAAACGTGAGGAATGCAACAAATAAACAAAAAAATTGTTATGAATATGATTTGACTAAATTTAATTTAAAGGCACAGCTTGCTAGTACGTAAAATAGTAATAATATAGTCAAGTCTAGGTAAAATGTCTAAAACATAACATATTCCATGCTAAATAAGCTCTTGCAGACATTATTTTCGCTTTATTACACTCAAAAATGTATATAATTTTAATGTAAACATATGTTTCACACGACAAAATGCTAGTGAGCTACGTAACTACTATCGCAAGCGTATTAATCGATAGCGTCTGTCGAATTAGTGACTCATGGTACCGTTTTGTATGGTGACAGCTGAAAAACGTTAGTAACTATCGAATAGATTACGTTACGTTTTGAACCTATCGAAATCTATAGTGCTCATGGTATGTATTTTAATTCATTCTGTGACCGCTAGGGGCGCTATACAATATTTCATACAAATAATTTACGTAGACGCTAGCGAGTTTTGGCTGTGTAAACTCATGGTAGAGGTACTGGTATCAACAGGGGCTATATTTAGTTCTGCTACGTAAACTGCTCCAACGTAATGCACATGTGACTGTAACCCCGATAGGTTTCCGCTCTTTGATGGTAGTCTGTTTACTGAAATACATTTTATTAATTGGTCTTTAAGTTTTTATGTGCAGGTTATAGAAATTGGTCTTTGAATACGGTTTTAACCTAGCTAAGAGAGTTTTAACAGTCAACAAGACGGACTACGAACGATCTTGGAAGGAGGATGAATGTGGCCCTGGAAGACGTGGATGAGCCTTGTGAGATGAGTGTTGTAGTGTGGCGTACTCAGTAGAACAGTGCTGCCAATACTTTACTCGAAACTCCAGCTGAAACTTATTTATTTTCATGAATACCTGAACCCAAAGACCGTGAAACGCTCAAGTTGTGTCAACCGAAGGCTACGAGTCGCGGATGCTTTGGTACATGTACAAAGGGGGGTAAGAGAGCATACAATGGGACCGGTTGCTATTTGCTTATTACTGATAAATCCAATGCTGGAAATCGTCCTACAACGACGTCACTAGTGCGTAGTACAGACCATTGCAACGTAGGCATGTAGAGTAATGCTGGCGTAAGATTACATGGAGTTTCTTGTCCGTTTTTCTCCATAAAATCTTTCAGAATAAAGCAAGCCGATAAGAACTGTGATCTCTTAATTTGTTTTTGGCTATTTGTCAGAGTAGTCAGGTACAAAACACCGGCCTCATCAACTTTTAAGTGTCAAAGTAAAAGTGTGAAAACCAATTTATAAAACAAAGATCATTTAATAATTTAAATACACACATTCGTCATCACCTCACTACATTTTATTCGGTTATCCCGAACAGGCGATGGCGTTACGGTGCTTATAAACCCTGAATGGGTCGTGTTGAGGCAATGATGATCCCCTACAGTACTTGCAACAGTGCGTTGACCTAAACTGACCGACTCAATGACAATTCAAAAATGGCTGTTATTGGTTTAATTGAAATAAATGCGGAATTTAGAGTTCAAATTTGAAGTATGAGTCTACTATACTCCTCCGTACAGTTCTACCAACGCAAGCTGTTCGCTTCTTTAGGTTAAGGTTAAAGAAACTCGTCTGTATAGGCGGTGCATGAATACGCGTGGTAATGAACACGAAGTTTAGATCCCTGATGAATCAGAAACGATCACGACATTGCGAATGCGTGGGCTTATTCCACCTAATAGACGTAATAATACATCAATCGGCCCCTGACCTGTTTAGACTGCAAAGACCACAAGTTTGGGGAAAGCAAAGCGCGGAATTTTAATTGAAATATATGTCCGTATGAGCTGTTTACCGAAAAGAGAGCACACTAGCGACGCGACGCGGAATTAGCTTAAGCTGGTGAGAAAGAGTTTTGCGTTCATAAATGAAAAGGGAAAAGGATGTAATTCGCCTTATTTCGGACGACACGACTCAGCGCCGCGTTAGACATAAGGTCTCTCTGGTCGGTTCAAACCAATTCCGTGTCAATAGGTCTGGTCACTCCCCAAACGTCCGATTAACTTACGTGTAAGTACGGCCTTACAATTCGATAATAAGCTGTTCACGACACCTGTAAACGAAGTTCAAGTAGTCCTAGAAACATGTTTAACAAGACATAATAAACATGACATACAAATACATTATCATAAAACTATGACTAGCAATATCACATGGTTCTTGAAGAAGATCGATACAGAATGTTTTTACTCGTAAACCTTAACGCAAGTTTTCACTATTGCGTACATTCGCCAACGCGTCAAGTTACCACAAACTGTCAAATTTTCTCATTCGATTTTGAACTTAACCATCAACATTTTATGGTTTCAAATCATTTGGAGAAATTTGACAGTATGTGGTAACATGATGCGCTGGCGACTGTACACTAGATGACATAAATGAAGGCCTGAATAAAAGCGCTATGTTGAATTATCGACTTTCGGCTTAGTGTTGAGAGTTGAAAACAACTAGAACTCTAACATTATATTTAGGCATTTATTTTTAGTTTTAGTGAAGACACAAAGTATGCAAAATTATTAGTATATACATTCACAAAACAGCACCATGCTTGTTAGTGTCTGTTAGAAATCATTTTAACACTATTTGCTTGGCACCAGTTCAGAACATACAGGATTACTCTCGGAACTATCAATTGATGGACAAAATCATCATGAATTGCCTATGGCAAGTATGCAGCCAAGATATTTAATTTTGTAAATCTAATGCCAAAATTCTCATTACATCTAGTCATCAAAAAGTGGATCTATGACTCAATATTTAACACAGGTAAGCTATATATTATTTGGGCAAAACCAACGCATTTTGGCGTACGGCGCCATACATTAATCTTAAATCTTGGAACATATTTGTACGAACTAAGGGCCAAGCAATTATGGAACACTCTGGAAAAATCTAGTATATCACACTAACTGTCTGGCTGTGTCCAGGAATTTTGCGAAAAATGGACTCCAAGATTCCAGATGGGTACACCAAAGTGTTCCTTAAGGCAGGAGCTGTTGCTACTCTTTATCGTCTCTGCTAACATCTTTGAAGTTTTCCCAACATTCTCGTTACGTTTCAAGAATGCTGCTAAGTCAACCCCGCAGGTCTCATTGACTGCTTTTCGACATTCAGCAGCAGCGTAAGGGTTGAGTTTGCCATCGGCTTGGACCGCTGAGCTGCAGACTTCGTTGATGAGTTCCAAGTAGGCCATGTCGGTTTCGAATAGTACCTCGCAGCATCCTGTTGGGATTATTTGTGGGAACATATTGTTGGCAATGTTCTGAGAACATTGTTTTGTTGGAAAAATAAATAGCATAATAAACTGATTTCATACATCAGGAATTTTTACTGAACATTCTTGGAGTATACATGTTATAAGTAAAATATTATGGTGCATGTTTTAAAAGCAACAGAAAAAGATTTCAAATGAATATTCAAGGTAACTGGATGTATGCAGTTTAGTGTCAAAGTTCAAATGCGTAAGGATAAAATACAATACTAATTAAAATAAATAGTAAAATCACTCAAATATGACCATAAACAGTGCTGTTCACTGCACTAGCATACCTAAGAAATAAATTCCTGAAATAACTAATTTACTGATCTAGGTGGTTTTTAGAAAAATTGGTACTTTCTATATTTCAATCAATTAATATTTTAATGCAGGTATGTGTACATAATAACAAATGATTTTTTTTAACATATAGCCCTATATTCTAAATTATATTCTTTGACAAGTAACACTGTTATCTAACTTACATTTTTTTATCCAATTACACTAATGGTAGCATTGTTATCCTGTTGTATGGTTTTAAAACTTAAAACAATTATTTATTGTTAGGTATTAAAGTTAATCAATTCCTCGTACTTTATAAAGTAGGTTTACAATGAAAACCATTTTTTTGCAAGGTTTTAATATTAAAATTGCAAATATGGCAATATTTTATCTGAACATTTTAAAACTAAATGTTTCTGTTTTCTTATGATTTGTTTACTTCTTTATGTTCAAGGTTGTGTTTACTATTCTTATGGAAAAAATACATTAATTAAATAATTTACACAAGCTATTTCATGCCTGGAGCTATAAATAACAATGAATAAGAAAAGCTTTTTCAATTTGTTTTAAAAACTTTTTTTTATTTTTGGTTCTTATCAAGATTAGTACTAATTCAGTAGCTTCAGTACTTTCTTATCATAAAGAAGCTTCCAACTGTGTAAAAAAAAGGCATTCTTTGCCGAACTAAGTAAACACTTATAACAATGTGGTTTTAGGCAATGAACCTGTATTGAGAATGATAATAACTATTTTGTTACTCAAATAATTCTCTATTACCAGTGTAATGGAAAATTATGCCTCTAAATAATTGAATATGCAATCTTTTATGTAATTATTCTTGTGTACATGCCAGTACCACATTCCAATCAGATCTTTCGTAAATATTAAATGCGCAGAGTCAACAGCTGGACCGCGACGTATTTGCACACCAATATACTTCGTTCTTGTGAACTACAAATATACCCACTTTAGCGCACGATTTCACCCGCCTAAAAGTGTTTTAAACATTTATATAACCCGAAATATGACATCAGCTGTAACCAAACGTATTATAGTTATAATTTAACAGCCGTAACCGGCGTATAATTAGATTATAATCATCATATAGTGAGCTAAAACGCTCGCTTTCGTCACAGCGTCCAGCGATATTGACATTGAGCTTGTGTTAAAAATACCGACATTACCTGCCTCCCGGTCGAACTTGTTCGGCTTCATCTGGTCCCGACTGGGGCCCAGGACCAGCGGCGACAGGATCCTAGGCCACAACACAGCGAAACACCCAACAACAATCACAAGTACGAACATCGTCTTCCGCGGACCCAACACCTCCTCGTTCGCCATTCTGTCGTCGTGTTTTCGTATCGTTTCGTCACTCAAGTACACAGCCGGTCGCACTCTACGGGAACATCGTCGTGTGTGATATAAATAAAGATTTTCGTCCCACGTCCCGCCCGTGAAGAAAGCGCGCAATGACAGCTGTCAGAGACGCGCCCTCTCCCGGCGAAAACGTTACGGGAGCGATCCGAATTTTCTTCTCTTCGTTACGGGAGCGTCCGCAATTCTTCAATCTTCGTTCGCAGAAATCGCAGAAAGCCGGTGGATTGAGCTGGCTCGAAGTGACACAGCCGTATACCAACATCAAACAGCTATGCCGACTTCTTGCCTTCCCAGCCACCGGCTCGGCCTCCTCTGGCGTCCAAGTCGACTGTACAGCATTGCAGTTCAAATATTGACAGAGTGAATTAACGTTTGCCGGGCGAGCGCGGCGCTCGGTGGGCAGAACTCGGAACAATATGCCTGGGCGCGGAGGCGGCGCCGGCTAATAACCCGTCCCCACCGCGATGAGGACTACACGCGCCCAGATGAATACTAATTAGACACTTTGTGTAGGTACTTGTCGTTAGACGAGCACGCCTGAGGAAAAAGTTTGTATGCTCAAAGGGACGAACGTTCCTGGTGTTCGCCACGTGTGAGCCTGATTTTTTAAATATTTTTTTGGCTGAGCGCGTCGCCTACGCAGCAGCCGGTGTCGAATCGGGTCAAAGTATGACATAGTCACAGTGTAATATACAGTTTATCTGTATTGCGGAAAACAAGAATTATTTATGACATGCAGCTTGTTGTGTTTACATTCATAAATTAATAAATGAATGGATACCAAGCTGGTAAACCTAAGAGGAAGTCTTATTATGACCTGACTTCTACAAACATCACACCCACTCATGCTCCATTCTGGATAACACACTTGTTTCTATTCACCAAATTCCACGATAGTATTGTTTAACCAGTTACGAGACTGTGATCACAGTTTTCTACCTTGAGATTCAACGCAATATTCTGCAGAATCTGAACACGTCTACCACAAGCACTTTCGAAGACCATGTTCACGAGGATCAAAGTTTAATTATTTTAGGAATGCCCCAAAAATACTTCCTTTTTACCACCTTTACAATGACTCTGTTATGAACTTATGATTCACAGCGTTGAGATAAGCTTAGGAAATCTCGTTTCAACGCAAACACAATTTTATCTTTATCTCTAGCCTGCAGGTGGATACAGTCAGCAAACAACGACTTTTTTTGTTATTTATTCGGTAGCTTTGGGTTTATCGTTTAATAAAAACTTCTAGGAAAGGAATAACTGCAATTTTTGTAACAAAGGCTGATTAGGTTCCTCGGCATTTTTGGATAACATAAGGTTTATCAAATTCCCTTTTGTATTGTTTACCATCGATACGATAAGATACATAATCTCAACTCTAATTAAAATATTATTAGCGGTTTTAGAACTAGGTAGGTAGGTATAAGTATTTTGATAAACTTCAAACCTGGGTTTAAAATGAACCGACTCTGATTTTTGTAGACCGGCTGGACTCGGTCGCGTATAGAGCGTGATTAAGAAGAAGTTATTTGCGTAGAACTTGACAAAATGGATGACCCATAACACCTAAATTCGCCGTAGGTTTTGGCAGAGATGTAGTACGCATTTAGAGGGTGGAAGGGACAACGACGCCGCGACGCACAAACGGTTATCGTGAATTCAGTACAACGTCATAAATTTCGTCGGTTAATAAAAAAAAACAATCAAAATGTATGGAACAGTTACTTTTTTCGACGACAATTTGCCTTCCGTCCTGTATTTCAGGCGCTATAATAAAGGGCGACTAGCAGACACGCATCTGAGATCTGGCTATGAGAATATCTGGAAACAAAATAATTTTTGCCATCAAGCTGCCGAGCTGTGGATTGAACCCAGGACATGCCATAAACCGGCGGGCACTTTCATACCACAGAGCCACAGAGCATCATAATATATTACCACTGTTTCATTATTGGTTTTTTTTTTATTTCCACTGTTTGCGGTGCTAACCAGCCATAATTATATACCAAAGAGTAGTTATTCTGAACACAACACGATCTAAATCACTGGCTGGTAAGAATAACGAGATAATAAATGTCAAAACCTCCTTTGATGTAACCATCCAAAGAGGTTTTCTACTTATTTGAGGCGCTTTCATCGTAGTTGGAGTAACAGATATTAGGTAGGCACCTACATATTATAATACAACCAACTCTGAATACCTAACAATATTTGATTGAGTTTCGTAATTATGTAAAACTTTTATTAGGTACTTTGGAACCAACATATTGAACGACATCCCACTTTGGGGTGCAAGACCTCAAAGTGGGATGTGGCCTGCCCGCTTTGTGCTATCTAAGTAAATACCTACCACCACTCAGGAGATGTGTCTTCTTGAAATCTACCTACTGTTGGATTAAAAAAAAAGTGAACAAAAGCATCGTTATGTCACCTTTCACACGGAAGGAAGAACAACAAAACTTAAATTTGAATCACGCGCAGGATACGCGTTAAGAAATATAAACTATCAAACGGAAACCAGCCAGGATATCCTTTTTTATTTATGGTATGCTGTCTCCTTAGCATCCAGACGCACTTATATCGCCTTACCTGGGCGGTGTTCGAAGGTACCAGGCGGCCATTTTGAAAAACTTGCGCGTACGTCGTTTCCTGCGACGAAATGGTACGCTACCTACCCATTGTTATATGGGAGGGGATGCGTGTGACATGAATACTTATTGAAATAATGGTTTAACTGTCGAATTAAAAAAATATGTAGGCCCTACATGAGGTGGAAGGTTTTTTGTTCGATAGATCCTTTGGTAAACTAAACACAGAAACTGACGTGGAAGATATATCGGATGTTTTTCAATGAATTGTGGGTGATACGAATAGAAACTTTGTTTTGTTCAATTAATTAGGTTTGGGAGCACTGGTCTTGAATAACAATTATGGGTCTATTTTTGAATCGTCACTGAGTGATTTTCTGAAGTAGGTATACCTCTTCTGACATGGTAAGTATTAACAGCATAATCTAGTGTAATAACGCAAGATTCGCAACTTTTCAGCAGATACTCCTACATATTTGTCAACTTTGCACACACATAGTTAATTTAGGTACGTGGTAATTGAGCTAGGACAAAAAACAAACTGCAATTACCATGCATGCAAAAGAAAGACCTGTTTTCACTTATATTTAGCGATGCCTAAATGAATTGCGAAATAGAACTGCTTGGTTGGATTATCAACCCTTGTTTCAGCGCCGAAATCTAAGATTCCAACAGTGCAAAATATTTAGGTAAGCATTAATTTAGAAGCGTTTCGTTAATGAAAACGCTCATTAGACTGAAAATTACAGGCCCGAAGCATATCAGTACTTAGTGCAGTGCTACTCAAACACTCGGTATCAGTTGCTATGTCACACAACTATTAATGCGGTCGTATTTTTTCAAACGTTTAATTTCTAGCTGCCTCGCATGAATGGGCCACACTCGTACTCTTTAGAATCGTTTAGAGGGCCTAATTATACGAGTAGTGAGTCATGATTAGTTACATCATTCGCCCATTCATCATCCGCCTACGGGCTACGGGCTATGGGCTTTGTAGCTAGCTTTCATCTTGACGTGGGGTGCACGCAGCAGTATAGTCTGGGGTCACGGTTAATCCTTTTAATTAGAAGAGGTTGATCAGTTGGTTTGATTGTGTTTCGCATAATTTTATTAGTTGGCTTTAAGGTTATTGGGGATTATGTTTTTGCTTGCTAAGTTGTGGTATTGAAAATATGGTATCAAGACTAAAACCTGGATGAGATTGTCAGTGCAATCCACACCGCCAGCTAGCTAGCGAGCGAGCGAGGCGGGCGAGGCATTGTTTCAACTCTTTTCATACTTTGGTTCACACCGCGAACTACCGAATGAGCCGACACGAAGTATAAAAAGAACCTCGCCCGCCTCGCTGGCTCGCTCGCTAGCTGGCGGTGTGGCCTGCGCTTAAAGAGATGAGTAGGTAAATAAAAAGATGATGATGATTAGTTTGATTTGATCCCAATTTGTTTTTTTTTCCTTGCATATTCTGTCCCACTCCTGGGCCTGGGCAGAGGCCGCTCTCGACTCCTTCCACTTCGGGGCGTACTGGATGGGTTTCTTCAGAACTGGAAGGTAGGACGCACGGGTTCGTGAGAAGTGGAACCAGGCAAGTAGTTCTATTATCGTGCGTCAACAGCTAGAATAGTGTGCGTAGCTACTTAGCTACTCCAAATATGACACAACAATGAAAGATCGTACGGATTAGTCACTATGATTTTTACAGTATTCATCAGTAAACTAATTAGGTATGCACGATGGCCAGTCAAGCTATACAAAACCAGTTTATGCGCATCTCTCATCATATAGGAAATCAATACAAAGCGAGGCCAAGTTATACTGGAAATGTACAGCTTCATGTGCCGCCGTGTGTACTATGCATACAAGAGCAACCACAAAGGTGTATGTGGTTGCTCATTCTCTTAAAAAGAGATGCATCCATTATGTATAATCACATTATTTAATACGTGGGCGGGCAATATTATGCCCTAGACTGGATGAAAGATGGGCGACGGAAATCGTCGAGTGGAGATCACCGACAGGACGGAGGAATGTGGGAAGGCAAATGAATAGGTGGACAGGCATTCTTATGAGAGTGATCGGAAGAAACTGGGTGACAATGACATAAAACCACCAAAAATAGAGAGTATTAGAAGATACCTGCACTCATCATTGGGTGGCTAAAGGCTGAATTAGAAGAAGAAGTAGAAAGGATTCTGGTACCTACATAGATGTAACCTAGTCAGATCTTGACGCTTCTGCTCAACTTTTTACCACAATCACATCCATAGGCGTCTTTAAGAAGACCATTTTACCTAAATGTGCATAATCACTTACCGATCTGTCGTTACCCAGGACAAATAAGTTCGAAGCTACCGAAAGCTTCTAAGAAATAGCTAGCAGGAAAACCGACACTTTCTGTCCTGAGAATTGAACCCTAAACATCACGCTTGGCAGACCCTCTAGCAAACAAGAGCCACATATTGGAGTCTGATTAAAAAATAAATAAAACTGTCAAACCTAACTTAGAACTTGCCTACTACAGTGCTACAGACGCACAAGATCTTGACCACGTTCTAGAAAAGTCGGTAGTGTTCAACATTTCATTTAATCATTTTCTAAGCTCAATAAGGACCTATTAAGTATCTCACCGAATTCCTACCTGTGTTCAATACATAGAAAAAGATCTACATACCATAACTCTTGAAGTCTTTAAGTACTTACTTATTTTACGAAACAATATTTCGCCACTGTTAAATTATCATGCTCTAACTTCGTCGCGTGCGCATATTTTCGCGTGCCGTCGCCATTGTGGTGGCTTGGAGACGCGATTTGAATGCTCATGCGCATTGGTGTTGATTGTGAATATACGAGCGAGTATTTTGTGCAAGCCAGCTGACTGTGTAACCATATTTTCCGGAGTTGTAATAGCTATGATAAAGACCGCGGTTAAAGATCTGCTTGACTTTTATTTTTCCTAGGAAGGCCCAGTGCAGGCTAGCATAATAACCAAGGTGTGGCAAAATCACCTAAAAAAATTAGAGGATAGTTTTTGTTTCCGCTGTTCATTAAATTACTTACCTTAGGTATTTCAAGACCTGCGATTTGGTGTAAGTATTTGTCTACACCGAGTTCCTGAACAGTATCGCGCGGCGTAAAGATACAGGAACCCGATACGAGCTAAAAAAATAAAGGTATTCAAGGTTTATGAGAGTCATTCAGCGGTTTTGATCACAACTATAGCCCCGATGTTTTCATCAAAACCCACCCCACGTGAGCGCCTTGACAACCAAGCCCAGCTACCGTTGGTTGGTCAACGTTACGAAAACATACCCGAAGCATTTTCATTCAGTGTACTCTTGCTTCGCGAAATTAAGAAAGTGTTAGGTATTTTGTTTACTTATTGATTATTCCATATCGCTTTTGCTACCTTCCCAGCCGTAACCGGACCGAAGTTATCTAAGGGTCTCCGTACACGAAGGCGGAAGGTTACATACATGAAACGAGCATTCGGGCATTCGTGGCCATGAAGTCCTGGCAAATGAGACAAGTTCAAACATGTCGTCAAAGAAAGGTTCCCAAAGGTTGACTGGTAGAAAATGCCTATGGCATTAAGTCCGCCTCGGTACTTTTGTGCTTAAAGTGTTAAATAAATAAATAAATGTCGTCCTCGGTGTCACCTCCGCTTGTATTACATTCCAAGAAGCAGAGCCCGGAGTTTGGATTCATACCCGGTGTTGGCAATAGGCTCGCCCCCATAACATATTGGGCTTAAATATAAACAGAGAAACGTGGGTGTATCTACTCGCTACTTATGTAAGTAGTACACCTTTGCCTAGCTGCTCTTCGGAAAAGGCGAGCGTTCGTGATATTATGTTATGGTGTCATGGTACAGCTGTACAGCTACAAAAACCACGCGGTAGTAATCGTCCCCGATGGTGACGCCAGGATATCGATGTTCGTAGTCATACTGTAATAAAACGACTTGGGAAAAGTTAGGTAAGCAAATACCGTCAGAAATGGACAAGTTATAATAACCAGCCGAATCTCTCACCTCCGATATTGCCACCTTTGGCTCTCAAGCAAGAGACAAGAGTACCCTACAAAAGTATCCTATTAATATTCTTTATAGTAAGTAAGCAGAATAGATGGTTGCTACCTGTGTTATAAGAAAATTATTCATATCCGGACCCAAGGACCACACACCACGATATTATTCTGCAAGGTTATTTATTTTAATTGAAAAAGGAGACAATGCATTTAGATATCCAACATTCGAACCGTATTATACCGATGTGTAGTCGAACTGGGTGGAGAGGGAATGTGATACCAAAGAAAAGATGGCTATGTTGTGTCAGGAATGATAATGAAAGAAAAAGGTATGAATTGTAGAGTAACGACTGACAAAGGAGAATGGAAGAAACATGAAAAAAAGGCAGGAAACTGATCACTTTCTTGCCGAACTGCCAAAGTTAGCTCTCCGGATCAAAATACCAAATAATCAAACAAGAACAACCGGACGGAACGAACTTAGGTATATGCGACGATCTATAAATTCTACAAACAATCGCATCAGTTTGCTATTTCGTAACGATAACCTCAGTTACAAGGTCAGAGATTTTAGCAGCGACTCGTCAATGGGACGGAACTGCTGCTAAATGAAAGGTCACGACTGTAGATGGGTTGACTAGGGAAGTTTAAGTGAAAAATATGTATTTGCTCGGCTTTCTGTCTAGACATGTTTGGGATTTGGGTTGGGGAGTCGTAGGACCCTTTGAGACATAGGGAGACTTGAATGTAACGTGTATAGAGTCACGTATTATTATGACGAAATAACTAGGTACGTTTGCAGGCAACTTCGAATCTTATTCTTCAAGGATAGGATTTAATGTGATAGCGAAGTTCAGTCTATGTCAGTCTTCATGGTAATTTTTGTCTTTAAGGGAAAGTCTAATTAAAGCTAAAGCGTAAAGACCTATTAAGACTACTTATTGCAGAAATTGGAAAAAACACGTTGTCTATTGTGGGTAAAGTTGGGGTTGGGACGAGCCCTTTGAGCAATGGGCGATGTAATGCAAGTCCCTAAAGGCGTTCGCACACAGCATAAGATCACGGTAGGGATTTTAATCTATACTTGAATAAGTTGTAGCGTGCAATACATTCCAAGTTACGGGTTTTCTGAGTAGGTATTTATTGCCGGATTTATAGCTTCTACCGGCTCTGATACACATTCAGAATAATATTAACTAAGGGCCCGCCTTATTCAGGTTAATTTTAGCTATCAAGCAGACAATCACGATATTTCCATTACACATTAACGATGGAAGGAAGACAATATTTCTATGAGCGCGCCTATTAAAGTAATGCAACCATGTGTGCTGAATCGAAATTGCATCGCAAGGAATATAACGACACCAAATTTGTAAAGAAACCCATTGTAGCCACAGTGGGCAGTCGATTGACAATCGACATTCGTTTTCCATAATTGAACAACGTCTATTGGTCATCGCACGTCGCCGCCATTTTCATATTAGTATGCGAACCGCGTTTCCCGCCAAAGACATTCGTGCCGCGCCCAACTCCTCAATAGAAAGAATCATGATGAAGGAATTTATGTTCGTTTTGTGTACGCGACAGCATATGATAAACGATGAATAAATAATAAGCGTTTCTAGGTATGACGGCAGATACCTGATCGGGTTTAAAGCAAGTACCTGCGGGCTTTGTATTATGTTTTAAGCACCACATTCTTTTGTTTTTCAATGAAGTAAATATCTACTCATCGGAGACTTTTACTATTTAACGACAAAATTAACGTAAACAAGTAATTTGTAGTTCAATCAGCAATGAAAGTTACTTGAGACTATGTAACAAAGCCTATAAAATAAACATCAATCGTAATCGTTACATTTCACACGATTACCCAAGCTCGTCTCATTACATTAGGGTTCCAAATGACTTCAATTCATTTGGAACCCTAATGTAATGAGACGAGCCAGCTGCCCAGTACCCTTTGTCCTACGTGTGAAGGTTTTATGAAAATGTCGTTCAGGACCTAGATATTCGATTGTACTAATTCATCTGTTGGTTAAATAACAATTAATGAACGAACTCAGTATTGTCATATATATGAAACTGTCAAATTTATCAGTGTCAAAAGTTTTTGTTTCATACAAAGCTTCATACGATATCCTTAGCGTGTAGTACCTCTCTTTTCCTTTTCTCTCACCTGCAATCTTCCATGTTTCATTTCATGCTAAATGTTACACGCTTAAAAAATATAAACAAAAATTTCTGATTCGACGATTGATTACGATTCTGTGAAGAGTATGAAGTCTATCTCTTGAATTATTTAATAAATATACACAATGCAGGATTTAACGAATATATTGAACATAATATTCATAATCAGCGGTGGAGTGTTAACTTTCGTGATTCTGTTCATCTTCGCCAAGAGACAGATCACTAGGTTTGCTCTTCGGTCGAGGAGAGGCCCTCACGTACCTATCGGAACTGATGCGAAAAAGGTAAGTATATTGGAACTATTTTAATCTTTATGAATGGCCAATAACTGGTATTAGTTTCCTTTAAAACAATGATCACATCTAGTACACACAGATATCCTTGATATTAGTGTTACCAAACATTCCTCAACGCCCTTGTAATAAGAAATGATATTGCCAGAAAGCGTCCTCACTTTTCAAGTAAAGTTGATGTCAATACTACCAAACTTTTTGAACTTGCTGAAGCGACCAGTATCCCTACACTTGCTCATTAGAAAAAACAATGGGTACCAAACTTCATAGCCTGGTCTACCGCCGCAAAGTTACATGCTTGTCAGTCTTTTACAGACTATATTTCAGTGAGTTTGCCCAAGAGCTCCACAAATGTGTGGAATATCAACAAGGTATAAGTTGCCTTGTCGGTGTTCCACACATTCGCACGAAGCGCTTTGCTACATCTTTTATTATGCGCACAGCCAAGGAGTGGAATTCCCTGCCTGCCTGTTCACAATTTCATATAACCCGAATCTAAGGTTTGGTGTTGCCCATTCCATTGTTGACCTCATCTTTGTCCTTGGGACAAGATTGAGGTCAAGAGTAGGCGCAGTTAATATTTAATAAAAAGATATTTTGTACTCCTTTGCTTTGTATACAAACATATGTCTGTTTATACACACTAATTACGAGTACTGCTCATTACCATATGTCATTTTGTTCTAGTGTTTAAAGAAAGAGCTGGAACGCCGTATAGAAGCAGTGCCACGCATCATGCACGAGCCTCGGCTGCTGAGCACGGAGCCATCACACTACATCTTGGAGCCACAGCAGCCATACCACTACCGCTTCCGAGCTGTTGATGACGTGAAAACTCTTGGTAAGATTTCTCTAGATCACTGTATTAAGCATTTCATTTCATTTCATTTCATTTATTTATTCAGTAACAATTTATATTGTGTTGAACATTACATATTAAATATAAAAAAAATCACATGCAGAAACGACATTTAAAAGCCTAATATAATAGTAAAGTTGAGTGAAATTTCCAGTTCAAGAGTCAATTCATTTAAAATATGTCAACAAATAAATACAATGTCAAATTTATAGCAGGTATAATGTCAAATTCAATGTCAAAATATAATGTCAAATTAAAAGTCAAAATATTCAGAGAACAACTTCGGTCCTAGATGAGCATAGTGCTAAAGTCAAAAAAAATAATTCAATTTAAAGCTTGTTTACTGCTATTATTTTAAGTGACTATTTTAATCATTTGACATAAATTCTAATACTGAGTAAAAGCATTTTTCCAACAAGAAGGCTTTTAGTAGTTTTAAATGAGTGAGAGCTATAAATTAATAATTTTAAATCAGTCGGTAACCTATTAAATAACTCCACTGCTTGGTATCTGGAACAATGCTTAGCTATGTTAAATTTTGGTGTCATCTTGTGTTTAAATTCCTTCCGTCTGGTGCTTTCTCTTATCTCACGTTTCTCTTGTGATTCATACTCATGAATGTACTTAGCAAAGTGATTTAAGATTACTAATATATATAAACTCGGTACTGTTAAAAAGTCTAATTCTTTAAAGTGCTCTCTACATGAGTCTCTTTGTGAGATCCTTACTATAGTCCGTATGGCTCGTTTCTGCAATATAAACGCTTTCTGACAGTTATAATTATAGCTGTTACCCCAAAGCATTATGCTGTATCTTAATCTAGATTCAACCAGCGCGTAATATATAGCCTTGAGTTGCTTTAGATCCAACATATCTCTAAGGCTCCTGAGTGCATAGCATGCTGATGAAATTGAAGAGTCAATAGCAGCTAGCTCCTGTTTCCAATTTAAATATATATCTATGGTAATCCCTAAAAATTTAACTTTGTCCACTAATTTAATCTTGTCTCCTTTGATTTGTACATCTAAATTGTCATTAAGCTTTCACTTTATCACGGAAGATATCCCATAAGTGACAGTATAAGTTTATTTCTCTATATTTTTCATTAAGTGCTTCTGCAACAAGCTAACTGAACTAGAGAAAATAAATTATGACAGACATAAAACATCTGACAGCTTTCCCACCCAATGCAACTTCCAAACTTGCAGCTTGCCTTGGAAAGCATGTTAAGCATATTCCAGATGTTATTCACAGATCTTTAAAGCCGAAAGTTCAAGGTAGCAGATAAAACTATTTTAAAGTTCAATACATGGTACTCTTCACACTTGGGTTATGTATTACCATGATGCTAGTAACCGGATTGTGGTTCAGAAAAATAGATGCTCTATCTAAATACTAAAAGGTTTTCCACATGCACTGGATAGGCTGGAAGAATCTAACTAACCCTAATATGGTTGGGAATAAGTTAGGCACATGATAACATGTCATTATCTCCACTTTTCCAGAGGAAGAGATAGCCCGTCAAGACCCAGGCCTCCGCCGTCACCCTCGGGAATCCCTCCGAGCCTTCCTCCTGTCTTCCCTCGCAGCCCCTCTGGATGGGCGCGGTCAGAAGCTGGTGCATCAGTTCTGTGACACCTACGAGTTTGCCCGGCATCATCCTGGAGAATTTGGAGAAGACGAATATACGGCATACAGCCGGCTGCTGTTAAAATTGTTAGATGCGTAAGTGGATTATTTTTATTTTGTTTTGTGTGTGTCTGAATCAACGCAACATCTATGTCAAACATTGGATGGGTTTTAGGTTTTTCTTCATTAGTACCTCGCAAAACATGTAGTCAGATGTAGATCGTCTGTTGGTGCCTCATTTAATTAAAAGTGTCTAACGGGCCGCGGTCTTTCGTACGCCTCTCAAAGGTCCGAGAAAATAATAAAACATTTATTTCAGGCTATGATTGATTGGCCCAAAAACATACCTTACAAGCAATGAATGGAGCGGATAAGGTGCATTAAATACTGGATCAATATCATGGCATCTGACAAATGCTGGCTCTAACAGTTTGAATGTTACAACTGATCCAATGGTATCTTTTTTATATTTTCAGCTGCAAGTTCCAGAATACAGCATCGCCGTTGCACGATTGCAGCGCAACAATACCACAACAGTAGCACTACAATCGCGCAACTATCGCACAACATTACAGATCTTGTTATATGACTTACATGGCTAGTTTCTTGTCAGTTCGTCTCCATAGGACACAACCAATTCGTAAATATGTGTGCTTGTAGGCTTATGGGAAACTAGGTTTTGCCCGCGGCTTGGTTCGCGTTATTGTCGAAAATTATCCCTCGAGCACGTTTTGAACATAGCCTATGACACTCGGAGATAATGTAGCTTCCCATTAGTGAAAGAATTTTTGGAATCGGCTCAGTAGTTCCGAAGATTATCTCCATATAATATTTGTATAGAAGATATTTGAATTTGACTTCAGAGCCCGTCTTTTGAAGAGTGTGGGCACTTGCGTGGTGGTGTCGGGGCGCGGGTCGCCGGTGCGGCGCGCGCGCCTGCTGGACGCGGCGCGCTTGCGACCCGCCGCGCTCGCAGCGTTGCCGCGACACAATAAGTTGCCCGCAGCGTTGCATAAGCATTATACGGCCCTTGAGGTTTGTTTTGCGTTGTCGTAGTTCAGAGATGGTGGTCGCACTTTCCAGGCAGATTCTGGCACTTACTTTTAAATACTAACATGTTAGGGATTTTTCTTTACAGAAAAATTGCAGCAAGGCGTGTGTATTAGCTATTTTCCGTAACAATGTTTCTCTATTAACAAATTATATCTATGTATGTATTTTTATTTAAGTATACATTAATTTATGTATTTTATTATTGTACTGTCATATGTTATGTTTATTTGTACTTAGTTTTATATTTATTATTAAGTACTTAGTTACTTATTAAGTTTATTTTATGTTTAGTTTTAGAATTTTCATTTTAGTTTATTTATTTTTTATAGTTTTTTTTTGTTTTTATAACCTTAGTACTTTGTGTGTAATAAATAGATATAAATACAACAGGGGGTATAAGTTTTTAGTTAATTTCAAAAAGACAATCGGCAATATTTGTCTATTCCAAGCCTTCATGCATTACAATTCTGTCCATTCTCGTTCTATCATAAAATCATATAAAATGAAAATGCATATATTACCAGATTTAAATCGTTATATGTATGCACTTGGATCATGCGAAAACGCGTTACACTGAATAAAGTGGGCTTGCACATCCCACTCGGAAAGACTTTCATTAAGAGTGAGCGAGACAATGTAACGTAATTTTCAACTAAACAGAAATGTATAATTGCATACATGGATGTTTTGTACATCTTTTTTTTTTTTAACACATCAGCAAATGTGTACTAACAGCACCCTCTCTTTACTAAAGAATATTCTTTATTATGCACACCATACAAATAACATTTAGAAAAGAAGACATTTCACATAGGGTGACACAAGGGGCGGTCCTATCACTAAAAGCAATCTTTTCTAGACAACCTTTGGATGGAATAATGCTAAAAGAGATCTCTTTTTCCTCAATCTTTTGAACGCCAATAAATCCATGTAGTACTATAATATATTTTTTGAATGCAGTTGTTCGAATCTAACGATTAAAAATCCTTGTTTCTTGCCACCAAACTCATAATGGTTCTCATTCACAGAACATGCCAATAGACTCGAAGTTAGAAGACGAGGTCATCCGGATCCCAGTGAAGAGCCCTACGGAGCCCCTGGTGAAGGCGCCGGCGGATGAGACGGCCGTGTGAGCGCGGCTGCAGCGCCACCCCGCGCAGACTCTGTAGGGGTGACCGTTGCATATGAAGATGATGGTGGTGGAAGGTGATGATGGAAGAAAGTGGTGGTGACACTTGATAGTGGACGTGTGATGACACTTTTATTGTATAGTGCTACGTAGGGAGTAGAGGGGAACTGTAAGTGCTGAGTCGCGATAAAACTATGATAACATCATAATTATTTACAGTAAAATAGTGATACGAACTAAACAGATACTCCTCGAGCAGACTGTAGCGGTGACCGTTGCATATGAAGATGATGATGGCGGCATATGAATAATTTGGGAAGAAGTGATGTACTGGATAGAGAGTGTTAATGACACTGTAGAAGTCTATTGGTGTAAAGCAGAGGGTTAGTAAGAAATACTAACTTATAGTGAGGACTGTTTGGTACCCTGAGCTGACTGTAGGGTGACCATTGCAAATGAAGATGATTGTGGTATAGGAGGGACAGTGTCGTATAGTAAAGGTGAAAACTTTGTATAGTGATTGGTGATTACAGTTTTATGGTCTAGTGGTAGTCAGGGAGTAGAGGTGAACAGTAAGGTTAATAATGACTGACCTTCAAAAAAGTTGAGCAATTTTGTTAGCATTCTAGAAAGGTTGAGCAATTTTGTCTGAATTATAGAGAAAGTTGAACAGTGGTGATGACACATTCCAGACATATTGGTGAAAAGACAAGTGTGTCTTAAACATTAGTCATGATAAACACTATGTGGTATGATGATAATAGGTAATAGAAAAATATGATGAAGGGGGCTAGTGAGTGGTGATGACACTATCTTCTTTTTTGCGTGTCGGTGGACTCAAATAAAACCCGATCAGTATGTAGCCACTTCCACAGCTTTCTTGGGTTCGTTTAAATCCTGGAAGGTGGTTGTGGAGGATGGGCAATGAAGGAGGTGGAGCATATCCTGCAGAGATGGGATGGGTCGATGATAGCCCATTTGGCCAGATTATTTCGCAAATGATTAAAAGATTGGCCACTGCAAATGCCACTATGTGGCAGTATTATAAGCAAATTACACTGAATTAGACAGTGTGACTTTATGGATGCTAGACAGGAGATTTATAAAGAAAAAATAAAAGAATGACTAGGGATTAAGTTATAGAATCAGGCGTTACTTCAGAAATCCATGAAATTAAATGGTATGCAAAATATTTAGTTTTAATTCCGCAAAAAAGATCCAGTCAACATCTCCTGAAGATGGCCCCTTGGAGGGACGAGACACGTGTCGTGCACATGGAGGAAAAGCAATTGTTATTGCTTTTCCGAGGCCAGGAACATCCAGGCCTGGATGTTCGCGGAATTATAAATATTCTGCATAACAATTAATTCTTTGGATTAAGCTAAAATTCCAAAAGCACTATCAAACGGCAACAGGCGGCACCATCACCATAAACGTGAGCGTTTCCATAGAGTTACATTAAAACGTCAAATCGTGCGACTTAAATTCAGTTGCATTTGAGATTTCGGCTCTGTGGTATGTGAAATATTACGAAGTATATTCGCAATCGTTGTAGCAATTACTGATAAGAATGTATATTGAGTAGTGATCGCAATGGATCGATCATATTGTGGAACAGGTTAATTATAATTATAATACTATCATAATCTTAATGTACAGATATGATACTCACCAAAGTCAATCATTATAGTGTATATTATGATTATGTTGATGTAAATAGTTCGTAATTACCTAGAAGCAAGAATTTAAACTAAAACATTTGCAAGTAGCCTTGGTTTTCGATACTTAATCCTGTATTCTGTAAATCCTGTACTTTATATGCCAAATTGTATTCAAAGTTAATGTAAATAGATTATTTATATTAGGTTTTGTGATATTTTAATCAATTCAAGTAAATAAACTCGATAATATAAGCTTAAAGCATTTTATTTTACCCAAATCTTATACTACATACAATTGTTATAGAAATATGAACCATTTGAATACGACATACTTCATCTTATTTACTTCTTCTTAGCGTGTCTATGGCAAATTTTTATTAAATATTTTTGGCCCATAATTCAGCTATGCGAACTACGCTCGCTGATGCAGACAAAACATCGCCAAGTGCGCAGGTGTTAGGGCATGCAGCGCAAGATGGACCATTGTCTATGAAGACACATCTTCTTTACGTGTCGATGAACTCAAACTTATTTATTGTGTTAGACCATTATGTAGCTAACTGTATCGATTAAATCTTATTACAATATACTTATTTGACTAGATTATAATTATATTAAATTTCGTCAATAAATATTATTCAGTCAATCAATGCAGACCTATCGTTACATGTTAAGTAATTATTCGTCGATAATAATATCTCTACCAAAGTGGCTCTCCCTGAAACAAATAAAACAATAAAAGTTAATTTAAGCATTCAATTAGCTGACAAAATTTACATTTTGAAAGAAACCGAAGTTCATGTTTTCTTCCCCAAGGAACTAGTAGTAGATCGATGGAAAACTTGCTTGGAATCGTATTGAATGGCGTGATTGGAGAGGCCTATGTCCCGCAGTGCACTGATGAACTATTCAAATTGTTATATTATTTTTTGCTACTCCCTCGTTGGATTTACGATCCTAATTTGTTCGCCTGTATTAACATCATCATTAGCAGCCTTGTTCCACCCATGGGTAAGTAAAGGCCTTCTCCCCTTCACCTCCTCTTTTGTGCCATGCTTTCCTGGTCAATTCGAGTCTCATCCAGGTCTTCTCCGCGATCCTCTGTAGGGCGTGCACCCAACTGGTTGTTGGCCTGCCAACGCTCCCTCTACCTCCTAGCAGTGATAGATGTAAGCAACTCACAGTCTGGTCCATATGTTGTGCGTGGCGAACTGCTGCGCGTGCCTTGCGGCCAGCAGCGCGCGCTGGCAGCTGCCGGCCGTGGCGCTGTCGCCGGCCGCGGCGCGCGTGTGGCACAGCCACTCCAGCATCTGGGAAAGATTTTAGGCAGTGATAGCAAACGAGTTAACAGTCCCCCAGATGGTAAGTGGTGGCAGCTTCCTTTGGAGATGGAATATCAGTTTCTCTGGAATATCAGTTCCTGCAATATCAGTTGTATCGGAGATGCAACATAGTGGCATAATTGAAATCTCTCATAAACCAGGAATAAGAACAGAATAAGGCAAAGCTGCTTAGCAGTGGAAATAAGATGTAGTCTTATTAAATACGTACACTACATAACAGACTATATTCTTCACAAAGATCTCTACTACTCCAAAAAACCGTCCTACTGCAGAACAAAAAACTCTTTTAGTACAGAGAAGGAACAGACGTTGATCGCTACCATTGAGCGTACAAATTGACCATATTATCAAGTAATCCAGTGTTGTATTTATTAGTATCCCAATTGTTTAATTTAAAAACGATCTGCATATGGACCAAAATCTTGTTATAGTTTTGAATTCCTGGTACAGCATGAAAAATTACCTATAGAGTAAGGAACAGTCACATGGTACATACCTGCAGAGTACAGTTGCTCCAGCTCTCCCTGCCGACCAGCTCAGCAGCTGCAGCGGGCAGCAGAGCATGCCTGCCGCTGCGACTGCTAGCCAACTGCTCAACGTCCGGTTCCAAGGACCAAAGGCCGCTGAACACTATGACGCAGAGCATGAACACGTCGCACAGGTAGAGCTTGGCTGATTTGTCTTCCGTTCTGGGGATAAAGAATAAAAACATTAACACCCCGTTTGTGGAAAGAAAATCAAGTCAAGTTTTGCTATTGGGTGTTGAACCAGTTCAATGAAAGTTTAGACCGAATGGCGCATTGCGTTGATGATATCGTCAGCGTCGCGGGGAACAGTTGGGTGGGCACGCGCGGATCCGAGAAGTTTCGTAAGAGATAGGCAAGCCTGTACCCAGCTGTGGGTGACGCCGTGCTGACATGATGATGATGAATCAAATCAACTAATCACAGTATTTTACAAGCGGTTGCTTGCCTTAAGGGGCAAGCGCCAGGGAAGCCCGCGAAATTCAAATTATATTAGCTTTTTTTTGCAATTTCCAGGTCAATGTCAGGCTGATAAATATGATTCGCGACCGTACCACGTATGTAGTTACAGAATTCAAATAATTCAAATCATCAATACGACCCTCTAAGTTCATTTAATCCCATTCAATGACTATTTCATGATTAATGATTATAATTCTGTAAAGCCATATTTGTTACGGTTGCGAAACATATTTCAATCAACATACAACCTGTAGGCTAATTCACGTAACTAAAGAAGTGCAGTTGCAGTTAAGTTTCGATCAAAACAACAAACACAATTTGATGCCAACAAAAGTAATAATGAAGAACTTATGTTGTGCTTAACCGAAACTGCACGTTGATCGAATTTAAACTTCATTACTGTCATTTTGAGACGTCAAACGAATAGCAGAATACCGATCATGTTGCGTTCCAAAGCACGCGCCAAAGACGCGGAACTGTAGAATGCCGTTATTGCGCGCGCGTGACGCGAACTTGACGCGAGCGTGTCTGACAGCGGTAGAGAATACGAAAAGCGTTGTTTTGATCGAAACTTAACTGCAACTGCACTGCAATTGCACTTCTTTAGTTACGTGAATTAGCCTACTGATACTGATGTGCAAATTGCAAAAAAAACCTAAGAAAATTTACTGCTGCCCTGGCGCTAGGCACATGTATTGTGCCTAGTGCCAGGGCATCATCTATTCATTGTTACGAGACCCCGGGGGGGCCTAAGCTTATCGATAGCTATATCGGCATCGGTTTTTACTTACTCATTGAACGCCACTTGTGTGCGTCCCATAAGTTGCAGGAACCATTCTCTGGTGGATTCAGCGTCAGGTTGTGCAGCCTTCAGAGCTGGTAGCATACAACGTAAGGAGTACTCTTGTTCACTGCAATAATATTGAAATATTTTTTTTATATTTTGGATTTGATACAGAAAATATAACGTATTGGGGAAGACCGTTAAAAGTTAATTGTAGACGGCGCGATCATAGCTAGGTCTAAATCTCACCAATGAGGTCAAGCTATTTTGAAATAAAAAATTACATTACCAGATTTTCAACCAATGACGATCTTGGGAACCAGCTATGCTAGCGTCATTAGTTTCACAGTTCCCCATTCATAAAAAAAATACATTAATACAGTGTTTATGTCGTAATAAGCTAGCACTTATTAAGGTTTCCATAGTTGCCATGGACGTGCGGTTGCCAGGTACGACATCAGAGGAAAAAAAACATCATAACTCAAGATTACAACAATATCAGTTATTTTACGTTTAGCTATTAATTTGGCAAACCTGAGTTTTGTGTTGCCATGTCAGGTTTGAATGATTCTGCTGTCGAACATAATTGAATAGAAAAAAATCTCCTCTTACAATGGAAGATGAGGATCTTTTCACCCTATTCCTCATAATCCGTGAGAAAACGCCCTAGAAGACTAAAAAGACACTAACCTTACCTTTTTTAGAAAGGTGCGGCGTAGTACTCGCAACCAGACCACTGTGACCAGATGTAAGGACGTGGACGAAGCAAAATGAGTGTGTGGGATCGCAGCAGGTGCCGTTCTGTTGTCTCTGTCTATGTGTGTATGTAAACTCACGTGAGCTGCGTAGCCTGCGCGTCGATGATCTCGTTGAGCCACGTGAGCGCGGCGCCCGCGTCGGGCAGCGCGGCCACGGCGCAGCGCACGGCCGCACTGCGCCGCAGCAGCGGGCCCGACACCTCCCACCAGCTGGACGGCGACGTCATGCGCTCCAGGTACGAGCTGGACAGGCAGCGGCACGTCTGCACGTACGTGGGCCATGCCTGGCGGAAGCGGAAAGATTACTATAAAGCGATAATAAGTACAAGCAGACCAGCTGTTTAAAAAATAACTCTATTCTTAAGAAGTTAAACTTTACTTTGCAAAGATTAAGAAAGATCAACACATCTGGCGTGTTCTGTGATAAGACGAATTGCGAAACGATTCTTGTGTTGCAAAGTCAGTTTGACTACCAAATCAATCACTTTAAATAGCATTGAAATAAAGAGATAATACTTCAAATATCAACTGGTTTGGATCCTTACCCAGTGGCGCAACAGGGGAGCTATGTTATAGATATGTTTAAATCATTCAAAGTAACCGACACAACTCACCACATTATCATCCGGAATAATCGAGAAATACAAATCTACAATCTGCGACAGCAACGTCCTATTAGCATCATGTATCCTGTCACACTCCAGACACTGGCGGATCCTGTCCATCTGCTGCACGAACAGATGCTCCTTCTCCTCCCCCCGGAGCCTGAGCTTGGTGTGGCTGATGGCGGCGAAGGAGTCCGCCAGGCAGCGCTCCAGCGGCGCGCGGAGAGTGTTGGGCGGCATGCCGCGGCAGAGGATCGGGAGGATCTCGAAGATTAGGAGAGTGTCTGATTCCTGGTTGATAGAATTTGGTGTTGATTGGTGAAACCATACTCAAAATACTGTGTTTTTTTTTGTCCGCGATATTTATTTTTGTAAAGAAATTAATTAAAAAATTTCCTAAGGACAATAAAAATGATTCTGAGTTTTGGTTTTTCAAGAAATAGCCATAAAAATATCCAATCTTAATATCATTCAAATAAACGGTACCATTATGCGTGAAACAGAAGTGTCCAATTTGATAATTGAATTCTTTTGTTTTCTGTTGAAGGAACAATACAGGAAAAAAATAAATGAACACCTTTGAAATTCTACTAACTAAATATATCCGAAAATTATTTGTTGGTTTGTTCTTCTTGTAGGAAAGACGTAATGACGTAATTTATTGAGTAACGTATTTACAGTTTATATTATGGACTGCGTAGTTACATTATATGTACATATATTCCAGAAAAAAACTCAGTAACCAATAAAATTATTAAAAGTTTATCTCTTACCTCAGCAGTCCCCGCACTGACACCTTGCAGATAGTTCTCCAAGATCCTCCTAGCTGACTGCGACACCTGAGCCTGCCTGGCAGCCAAGGTCACACACCCGCGTCTCCACTCCGACCCTCGGTGGAACACCTCGGGGATGAAGCATAGGTCGAACGGAGGCAGAGGCTTCGGGTATTCCGATGTGAGGGTCTGCAGGATGTAGAGGAGAACCGAGTCGGGGAAGTCGTAGGAGGGGGTTGTGGCCTGAACATGTGTAAAGAAAACTTTAATAGCGAGCGAAACTTCACAGAGGAAAAGTAGCGACATCTACGACAAACTAAAATCCTGTACCGCGATTCGTAGGATGATGAATTTTAGTTCGTATGTTGTTTCATAGATGTCACTTACTACTGTCTTCAGTACTTACCTGTTTCCTGAAGCACTCGACGAGACCCCTGGCGACGCTAGTGACGTGTAGATGCGCCAGACTGCTGGGCTCCTGGCGCGGGTCGTATTGGTACACCCCACTGCGATACCCTCGCACTTCCTTCTCTATCAGCTTCGAACAGAGGCGCTGGACTCCTTGTAAAGCGCTTTGGTTCGTGAATTTGAATACTTCTGGCCAGATTTCGCCTGAGAAAAAAGGATTTATATACTTCTTGGTTAAGCAGAGTGTAATGTTGTGTGTGTAGGTTGAAACTACGTTGTGAATTCTTACTTACACGGAACATAATCAAGGACTTCTTCAGGTTTCCTGGCGGCATCTGCCGGAGTCTTGCAGAATGATGCGGGCAGTTTTACTGTTTTTCTGTAAATCTGCCGGAAAACAAATATAAACTCATACTAGGGTTTAGCACTATTGCCGAGATAGAAGTATGGAAGAAGTCGAGAGAGGCCTTTGCCAGGAAGTGGGAAAACGCAGTCTAAGAAAAAACAAAACCCACCTCAGGCACATCACTGAGCTTATAGTCATCGATCCGGTAGGTACCGAGCGCGTCACACGCCGCCTCCACCACGTCGGGTTGGTTGCACTCGGCCACCAGGCTCCACAGCTTGCGCACCGCGTCCGACACCAGCCTGTCGTACTCTGGGCTTTGGACGCGCAGGGATGGCACCTCGCTTAGGAGCTTGCAGATGCTGGAAATGAGGCCAGTGTTGTATTGCATTCTATAACGGGCTGGTGTCCGCAACTCCACGTCCAAAGCGACTATTTTGCGCAAGCAAGTACGTGAAGCAAGTGTTAAAGCCAGAAAGTATAAGATGTGTGACAGTGTGAAGACATAAATATACCGCCACATACGAACTACGCTGACGTATGCTACATTGGGTATTCAGAGTTATCCGCGTGATTAACCGACTCAGAAACCAGACAGCAGCCCAGCAGACACAACATCCGACAGGAAAACAGAGTCAACTTTTTTTAATATTAAATGGGCCTATTATATAACTCTATATTTATTTAACAATTTATGTACACACTAAAACAGAAAAAAAGAACGAAATAGAATAATAGGTATAAAGGTGATTCTATTTTTTTTTTAAATCTCTTCCAGCATACCTGCGAAAGGAGAATAAAAACACAGGACTCCTATGATGACGTACTTTCTTTTTCCTCCTAAAACATGAGGCGATTTCTTACCTGATCTGCACACTATGTCTATTATCCCTCGCCAGTTTGGGCTGCAAGGCTGTCCACGTGGTGTGCGGAGCTAAGGCTGCGCCACGCCACAGCAACGCGAGCGACTCCACGCACACGCTCGTCGCCACGCTGCCTGACCGGTCCCCACAGCGGTTCAGAATTGAAGATATTACGGAGACTAACTCTAGGCCATGACTTGATGGTCTAAGGATAAACAGAATTTAAAAAATGTTGGGTTGTGGTCAATCCACAGTTTAGATTTTCACGAAAATAGACATAAAGGACCGTTTGTTCCAAAACTCACTAAATTCATTTAACTCTAAACTTATTTAAAACCTCATTCTGTCACTGTCCTCTTCAATTGTTTGACAGAAACAGAACCATGTTACAAATGCGTTTAGCAAAAGCATTTACTAAAATCATCTAGTCAGTTTAACATTTAGTGATTTGTGGTAAAAGCAGCCGTAAAAAGTATTTATTCATATATTGTATCAATACCATAAATACATTATGAATTAATGATCGAATAGTCAATTATTAAAGACTTCACACACTATTTCCATAAAGTACACACAAATATAATCATTACATACCGTATCTCGCAGATCCTCTTGACTGCGACTGCCTTAGCGATGTCGAGTTCCCACTTCAAATCATCTTGCTTGCCTATGCCAGAGTCTACTAGAATTTCTTGTAGATACGGGAAACATCGCACCTGTATTTGTTAAATCATGTATTAGCTACAATAGTTCCAAATATGTTGGTATCTAACTAAGGCTTTTCGTACGGTAAATTATAATGAATTGTTCACACAAGTTTATGACATTGGAATACAATGTAATAGAGCTCTTTTTATCTCATTTATCTCAGACATGATGCGCAGAGGCTTTACCGCAGTGAAACTACTTAGCGGGCTGTTACTAAATTGGCCTATCGCAGGGTAGAATACTAAAATTCAAAATTCAAATTCAAATATTTTTATTTGTTGAGCATAGGTAGGTTAGTTACAGGTGTTATAGTCATTAATGAACTCTATGTCAAGCCGTTATCGGCGTACAAATATTTTCGAAGAAACATGCTGATTATAACAAATTGTCAAATAATTCTAATACTATTATCACAACGTTTAAATAATCGAATACAAATTGTCAAAACAGAAAAACATTCCAATAAGGTATAAAAATAATAAGTTCTAGTATAAACAAGCAGAAACAAAATGTAGTCAAAATATATCAGTTAAATATTCGTTCACCGTATAATATGGTTTGTCGTGTAATATTTTCAGGAGTGCCCTTTTGAAATCGTGAATGTTTTCAATATCTGTAGTTCCCCTAGGGATCTTATTATAGATTCTAGGTGCCATTCCTAAAAAGCTTTTTTTATAAAGAGCCGTGCTATGTGGTTTAGCGCATATCTCTCTGTGTCGTCGTTTAGATCTCAATGTTTCAAATAGATGGAAATTAGATTTGACAAATACTGCTGTCTCAAAGATGTATATACAAGGCAATGTTAAGAGTGTAAATTTTTTGAAGTATGGCTTACAGCTATCCGTAGGTTTCAGCTTAAAGACAGCACGCAAACATCTTTTTTGGGCCTTAAATGCAATTTCCTTGTCAGAGGAATTCCCCCAGTATATTATTCCAAAACGTAATGTAGATGTAATGTAAGCCTTGTAAGAGATAAGAACAATGGACTCATTTACAATTTTTGCCAAATTATGAAGTGCATATGAGTACTGATTTAGTTTTTTACAAACAGATTCCACATGACATTTCCAGTTTAGGTGCATGTCCAAGTGGAGTCCTAAGAATCTAGCACTGGGTGTTTCAGTTATTGTTTGATCTGCATAAGTTATGTTTAAGTTAAGTTTCTTCGTTCTTTGATAAAATGTCATAAGCTTTGTTTTATTTATATTAATTTTTAACTTATTTGTTTGGAGCCAATTTATAATGCAAAGAATAGAATTGTTTATGTCATTTTCGTAAGTTTCAATATTTTGACATGGAACAATAAGGGTACTGTCATCAGCAAACAAAACAGTTTGATGATCAGTGCATTTTGGCAGATCGTTAATATATACAGAGGTCCAAGCACACTTCCTTGGGGCACACCACATGTTGTTTCTGTAACTGATGACGTATAAGTAACTTCGGCCTTGGTTTTAGAACAGACTCTACTTAGAACAGTGACTTGATGTCGTCCAGTGAGATATGATTTCACAATGTTCCCTCGGACACCATATCGTTCTAACTTACCTAGCAATATTTCGTGATTTACGTGATCAAATGCTTTGGTCATGTCCATAAGTACTACTACAATTGGATTTTTTTTGTCAACATTACTTACAATTTCTGAAAATAGTTCATAGATAGCTTTATTTATGTTTTTGTTCTTCCGAAAACCATATTGTTCTTCAGCAAGTATACTGTTTACTTCTAAGAATGAGTTCATAGATTTGTAGATTACCTTTTCAAAAACTTTTGACAAGACCGGTATCAGGGCTATTGGACGGTAATTTGCAATTTCGGCTTTATCGCCTTTCTTATGCACTGGTTTAATTAATGTAATTTTTAACAAACTAGGAAAGTGGCCATGTTCTATGCACAAATTGATAATAAAACTCAAGACTGGTGCAATAATATGCGACACAGATTTTAAAATCTTTGTAGTTATTCCATCATAACCAGCACTATTTGTGTTCTTTAGTGAATTGATAATATTAACTATTTCCTATGCATCAGTCGGTGTCATAAATATGGATTTGGGATAATAATTTATAAAAGATAACGCATTACTATTATTATAATAATTAATGTCAGAATGAGTTAAGTCAATAAAGTAGTTATTAAATGCCGTAGCCATATCTTTAGGATTACTTATTAGTTTGTCATCATTGACTATTTTTGTCACGGATTCAGGGGGGAAATTAGTTTTGCATCTATTAATTATTTTCCAGGTAGCTTTAGTTTTATTTTCTGCGCTATTAATTATGTGACTATTTTGGGATTTTTGCGTCAAGTGTATAACTTTTTTTAGTCTTTTCGAATATTGCTTGAGTAGCTTTTTATTTTCAAGATTACGTGATCTGTACTGTCTGTACTGCCATAATATTTCTCTTTTCCGTTTGCTACATCTTCTGATACCCTTAGAAATCCAATTCGGAGATTTACTAGTAGACATTTTGTTTCTCACAGTGGGGAAACACAAATCGTAAAAAAGTTTGAAAAGGTCATAAAATGAATTGAAAGCTAGTTCTGGGTCGGTGTTATTATAAACTTCAGCAAAGCTTAGACTATTAATGGCTTCAATAAATTTAGTCGTGTTCTCAGAGCTAAAATCGCGGCTTTGTATGTACCAGTGATCACTCGAGCAGAAATTTTTTACAGGACACTTAAACAGTTGAGCTGTGTGGTCAGATAAAGCCAATTCTAAAACTTCGCCACAACCACCCCTAACATTATGGATAATGTTGTCAATACATGTGCCAGACGCAATACGTGTAGGTTCTTTTATACTGGGTTTCAAATTGAAATTTAGGAGCAGGTTTAGAAATTCTATAGATACTCTAGTGTTTTTCAAGGTACTACGTCCTTAACTAAACAGAAATCAATTAATAATATGTAAATACCTGTGTTTCTGCTAAACTGGTATACAACATGATGAGGAATGACGTTGGTGCTCCTTTGTTGGCCTTTATTTTGTTGAGCACGGATACTATTGTTGGCACATTTTCCTGAAAATTTACAAACATTAAAGATACAAAGAAGCCCAAAAGAAATTCGAAACGGTGGTTTACATCGGTATCATTTTGATTAAATTAGTGTACTATGCAGCCAAATGCCTTGACTGCTAGTTTCACAAATCGTTCCCAGAGTAATTTTCTTCGTAGAAAGCGAAAGAACAACGGTAGTTAAAATACTAATTCTCACCTTAGTCTTCGCCATCAGCGGCAGTGCCCTCAGACACTCCAGCCTCACCCCCGGACACTTATCACTAGCGATCTTAAACACCAACAGCGGCAATACTTGCACCGAGACCTCTTTCTTATACCCCACAATGCCAACCACTATCTTCAACACCTTCACCACTACTTCTTCATACCAAGTCTCTTTACGCTTCTCCAAAATCATCCCGAGGAGAAAAGGTAATAACTCTAATTTGACACTTTCGTTTACTAAAGCAATCGAGTCTAACCAGCTTTTTAATTTATCCGGGTTATCCCTCATTCGTTCCCAGTTTTGATTCAACTTAAATATTATAGACAAATGACTATCTGTGTAGAGTAATGCTTGGAGTGTTTTATTCGCTTTCAGGTTCGGTGTATGCAGACGTGTGTCGTCTTTATAATTGTCCTGGTAAGTGTCTAAGATTTTTGAGGCCACTTTAAGGGCTGACGCAGTGAGGTATGAGGGTAGGTTCAGCCATTGAAGTGAGAGGGCCACGAAAACGTTGAGGGAAATTGAGGAGTACTCGTATTTGCTGATTATGTTGAGACCTGTGGACAAGAGTTGTGCTTATTTTTTTGGAAAATAAAATAATCTAGTGTTTCTCTGGAACAGATGGTTACAGTATATTTAGAGACCTATGTTTGGCAGTATTTATTCAAAGTCTGTGCTTCAAGTACTTCGATATCGTCTCTTTATTCTGGTGTTGCAGTATAATAATACATCACGTCTGTTGTCTGTATTTACCGAGTCTAAGGTAATCTAAACTAATATCATAAAGAACGAAAACGTGACTGTAAAAAGTGATCTCTTGAAATGTTGATCCAATTACAAAAATTCTTGCACTAATAGGATGCTACATTATATAAGAAGTTTACCCCAAATAAGCTGGGATAAGGGCAGGAGAATGATGATTATATAAGAAGTTTGTTTTGCCACTTCTTCTTTCCTTAAACACTAGAAAGTGATGAAAGGCGGGGTTTTTGTGGGACTGTCTTATGTATTTTTTAACGTACAGAAAGACTTACTTGCTTAAATAAATTACTCTTGACAGGATAATATATACAGGATAAAATCGCAAGCAAGTCTTTCGACTTGCTTGCGATTTTATCTTGCTTCATAGTGTCAAATAAACTCACACAAGTTAAACAGCTCATGCAGGTACAAAGCAGATGTGTCAGCCAGGTTCTCAGCTAGCAGCATCACCGTGATCCCGGCGACTGTGCGTAGCTCCGGCGCGTCCAGCGCGAAGCAGCGCTCTATGAGGCTGTAGCACGAGCGGGGATCACGTCTGCGGAAACCAATCGTGTGGAATTAGTGATGAGTGAGTGATAAAAGAAAAGAAGTATTTATTGGGACTCCTGTGTCACTGCGTCTAGATAGACAATAGACACCAGACATGACCGTCTCTTGCTAAAGCAACTCAACTTATTGTCCTTAATTAACTCTTGAGCTCAATCTTGTCCTGAGGACAGAGATGAGGTCGACGATAAGAATAAGAAGAAGCTAACCCAAAAGAAGCCTATTAAGGCGACATTAAGTGCCAGCGACCTTGAGCGAGTATTCGAGCCATCGCCCGCAAGGGCTCCCGCTTCAACGCGCACCATGTTTTTTCGAAAAAGCAACCCTCCTTGATTTATCAAACACAATACAAATAAAAGTCGTATACTAAAATATGGCTCATTAATTGTCTTTTAGATGGTCAAATTTTCATGCAAATACGCCCGATAGTTTTTGCGTGATTGTCGTTTTTTTGCCCGCGTTAGACATTACTTTTACAAAATATAATTTCACATTTTTACATATCAAATTATGAAAAAAATTGTCTAGTATAACATATATTTTTTTCAAAGAAATAAGACTACAAGTTTAGACGTGATGTTCATTTTAAAAACGTTAAAAGTCGTATGGGTCATATTGTGACATCTCCGACGAACAATATAGAAGTGCTGATGTTTAATGTTTTTTTTAAATTCCAGTTGGCATTGGGTCGTATGTGTTGATGTCTGCTGTCGGCTGCCTCTGTCACAGTGGTGTATGCATCGCTGCAGCGTTATTTTATATACATACTGCAGCTTGATGAGTTGGCTGGACATTCTGGCGAGCATGGGCAGTAGCGCTATCACGTGGTCGCGCTGCGCCTGGTACACGGCTGCCTCTGTCACAGCGCTATATGCAGCATACGAGCGCTCTATTAAAGCTGGGTTGCAAATCTGTTGGAAAATAGTGCAAACAATGAATATTTTTTGTTCAAATTTGGCAGACCATGTCTGCAGAACACATCAGGGCAGATTAGCCAGTCCTCCTTGTGTGTTATCACACATTGAGTGCCAGAAAACGGACGTTAACGCCGAGCGAGGGCTTACAACGCACAGGGTTTTAAAATTGGAAACATTAGTGGCGAGGTAGGATTACATAGTACATGGAAGGTTAAGGGGGAGACCTGTACCCAGCAGTTGGACAATAAAAGGTTTCAATTTCCTAATAATATGAAAATAATGAAATTATCTTAGTACCTGTTGACAACTCAGGCAAGCCAGGAGTAGAGAGGACTGCGCAGTTGTCGGTGGCAGACTGAGCAGCAGTTGCCAGGGTCTGATGCTGCCGTCCCTCTGAGGATGACATGTTAACCAGAGGAACACTGGCCTTAACAGCTCCAAGCTGTTCGATGATACACTGGAACAGAGGGTTTTTTAGAAGTTAGTAAAATGCTTAGTGGACTTGCAAATAAAAAAGCTTTCATCTTTAAGACTGGGAAAAAGCTTGCTTATTGTTTTGCCTCATTTACTATGATTACAGTGGCAGTGTTTCTTGACACAATGTTGTCATCTTTGCCAGACTGCTTTGTTGGTAGGTTGGTAGGGTTCTGGGTTCGATTACCAGGTCAGGCAAACTGTTATTGATTTTTTCCATAAGGAATGTCTCATTTGCAGCCACGGAGTCTGGATTTCCCGGTTGATGGCAATAGGCTTGCCTGCTATTACATGGAATTTATACATAACTGGCAAAATGTAGGTGTACTATTAATAGGTACACCTGTGCTTAATAATTTGTGGTTTCCAGGCATGATGATATGTTTTGTACCATTAGCATTGCAGTTAATCTGTCAACTGTCTAGTGGCAGGTTTTCTCAAGTTATAATTGAACACTGAAGAATTGGTTGGGGATAAGGTTCTAAAATTAGTTGCAAGATTTGACCTATACATACTAACTAACAAGGCAAGTTAAATAAAAGTTTTTAATTAGCTCTACCTACAATGTCAACTTACATATAATCAGGATGTGTGCACAGCGCATGCATCTGTGCCAGTACATCATCTTCTGCGTCCTTGTTCTTCTCCAGCACCGTTATGAACGGATGCTGCGGAGACTTGAGAGTGAATTGGCACTTGTACTGGTGACCGGGTACTAGACGTGCTTTGAGGTCCAAGATTAGGAGACCAGCAATTGTGGATATTATTGCTGAGTAGTTGCTGAAAAAATAATGCATGTTATAAAATCACAGAAAAAATACCTATTTTCTATGTCTGTGTAAAAAGATAGAATTGTCAATAAATAAACATTATATGGCACCAGGGGGATGACAAAAAAAACTATTTAGTAATAGGATATTTTCGAATGAATGATATTTATATTGCAAATAGTTTGTAAAAAAACAGGTCAAAAGCAAGTCAGACTCACGCATAAAGGGTCCATACCATCGTAGTAGGGGACACCCCTTTAATTTTTAATTTATTTTTATTACTTGTTGTTATAGCACCAACAGAAATACACATTCTGTGAAAATTTCAACTGTCTACCCATTACGGATCATGAGATACAGCCTGCTGACAGACAGGCAGATGGACAGACAGCAGAGGCTTATTAATAGGGTCCCGTTGGTTACCCTTCTGGTACGGACCCCTAAAACCACCTTTACACATCAAACATAAATGAGGTTTTAAAACAAAATAGGGTCGGTGTTTCCTAACTGACTAAGTACTCCGAGAAGAAACATCTGAAGCACACTGAGAGGTCACGGTTTTTATGTTAATCTTGGTAAAGACATATGAGGGCCATGTAGAAATGTTTGGGATGGTCTTTTGATTAAAATGATACTTACTGTGTACTTGGCAATAAAGTAACTACTGTGGACATTGTGTGTGCAATTTCCAGGACCCCAAGTTCCACCAGCGCCAGAAGACCCTGACATGCCGTTAAGCTCACCCTAGCATCCTTAGAAGAACATTTCTCTCTAAGAAACTTCAATTCTTCATTCTCATTCACAAATCTTTGCCTTTCTGTCGGCTTGTACTTTGATTTGATAGTCGATATGAGCTTGTCGATTGCATTGACTATCAAAACGCTATTGTTAGTGTTTAATTTATATTCGATTTCATCCATTTTATAGGTATTTTTGTTGTGAATTCTCTATTTCTATGAATAATTGAATATTCGCCACCGGCACTGAAACAGCTGGCGTTGACACTTCAGCAGGGGCTGTCAGTCTGACATGCTGAGAAATATTTCTTGTTTTGTGTTCTAAAATCTTTTATTTTGTCTTTCTTATAAATAAATCTAGATAATTGTCTCGTTAGGTCGGTCTAGATTTAAAGTTTAGACAAAACTGATACTAAGCA
Source organism: Noctua fimbriata (assembly GCA_905163415.1). Lineage (NCBI taxonomy): Eukaryota > Metazoa > Arthropoda > Insecta > Lepidoptera > Noctuidae > Noctua > Noctua fimbriata. Next base: position 1,552,110 of record LR990939.1, on the reverse strand, counting down.
GAGTCAGAACGCAGAACCTCTGCTTTGGTCTGATATTGCCTTCTGGCAACTTTTCCTGTCATCTGGCCAATGTCAAATATTACGTTCCGTATCAGTATTTGGTATGTTCTTAGCATAATTTTGTTAAAACTCATTACAATTTTTAAATGTAGTGCTATAAGTACTATATATTCTGAATATCTGGAACTTGTAGACTGAAAGCGAAGCGTTTAATTTTGGGGCTTGGCGAGTTAGATTTATTGAAAATATCAAAACAATACTTGAAATACACAATAATATTTGTAAACATGTCGACGCCCCCAAGAGAGACCATTCAGAAACAAATACAGCAGGATTGGGCGAACAGGGAATACATAGAAGTAATAACAGGCAGCATAAAGAAGATCACAGATTTCCTCAATTCGTTTGGTTCGTTATTTTTCTAATTATTATATTATGAGCAATCCAGTTTGCTACGCTTGAATTTTAAGCAGTTACAATGCTGCGGTGACGATATTTTAAACTGTTCAGTGTAAGACAAAGGTAAAACTTGAAGTGTTAAAATAGATCTGGTAATGGTGATCCTGAGATGATTACCTATCATATCTGTGGTGAATCATTCATTTAGATATGAAATTTTAGTATATTTTGTTATGATCCACAATACAGTGAAGCAAGTTCCTGTTTCATATACTTAATGCATTCTTTGTTTTCTTTTCCTGCTAGCCATTTGAAGGACTTATTGCTTGAAGCAATAATTTGCTTACACAAATATGTTAAACTAGCGACTCCCCCCGGCTTCGCACGGGTGCAATATATAAATATATAAGCCTTCTTCTTGAATCACTATTAATGAAAACCCCATCAAAATCTGTTACATACTTTTAAAAGTATCACCATACATATCGACAGACAGACAGCGGGAAGTCACTTTGTTTTATACTATGTAGTGATGACGGCGTTTGTGAATATTATATTTATAGGAAATGTTTGTTTTCAGATATGTCCTGCCGGTCCCGCCTTGCCACGCTGAATGAAAAACTAACATCATTAGAAAGGAAGATTGACTACTTGGAAGCTTGTGTAAGTATTACATGTTATAAACCTCTAACAATATATTTTGTATGTCCTGACATGAAAAATAATCATCCATTACTAGAAACATCCCTTGAAATAGAATTCAATTACTAATCAATACAATACATTCCAAATAATGATAAATTTAGCAGCCCTTTTTCTGGATCCTTCTTTTTTAACTAAATAGCAAAATTATTGACCGTGCAGCACCTTCCAACAATCCCAATCATTTGGGTACAATTTCTAAATCAAATAATAATAGCACTCCTAACAATAAGATTGAACAAAACAAAATTTTTAACAGAAATGCCAACCTGGAATTCAAACCCAGGAGCTGAAACTAGTGGACGGAACAAAACCAGTAGAACTATAGAATTAGTGCAATTGTAAGCTAATCTAGTGAAATTTTATAGTTATTATGTAGTTTTTAACTTTTTTTTTCTTATTTTTAAGTGTGATCTCTTAAGTATGATTAAGACTAGTATTAAAAAAAAGATTTTTATCAATTAGGCATAGTTATTAATTCATATTTAATTAAAAGTGTTAATAAGTCAATAAAAATGCACTTATAAAATCTTTTGTTTCATGCAAACAAATCACCTGATACTCTCACATTTGTCTCACTCGATATTTTATGCTAAGTGCATAAAATATCAGCCTAATACTGTCCCAATCCAGGGCAAAGTCCTCTTCTTAGAAGGTAACAAGAGAAGGCACAAGCATCGATCACCACACTTTCTCAAGGCAATTTTGAACACTTAACATTCATAATGTAAAAAAAACAACCTTTCAGTTATTTTCACAGTTTTTATTTCTTTTCAGGTAACTAAAGGTGAAACACTGACATAATCTGAATATCATAAGTTATTTATAGTATTTAAGTTAATATTCCATGAGATTTGTATGATTCCCATTTTTTATGTCATTAATATGAATGCTTGTTTAAAGTGTAAATTAGATTAGGTATAAATAGATATCTTTAAGTATACAAAATTCTTATACCAATATAATATTGTAGCATATTAAACAGTTGCTGTAATGTAAAATGAGTTTTTCTATGTAAAGTTTATCAGCTAATGTAATCAATGTATGTATAATACAATGTTATAATCATGCGCAAAAACACTGCCCCAGTTAAGCAGTAAGTCAATACTATATGTTTATTATGTGACTGCTTTTACTGTCATTATATGTATTTAAAAAAATAAAGTTTTTTGTATCTTATCTTTATACACAATCAAGTCACAAAAATCTTCAATCAAAACAATGTATTTTTCTTTAGTTAAAATTATGAACTATTTTGAGGTACATAAATACAAAAATAATTTATACTTAGCATAAATAAACCCTCTTTTTCGTAAACATTTTATAACAAAATCTAATGCCTTCCAGCTACATTGACATGAAAAAAAAAGGACAGCATCAATTTTTAAAATACTATATTTTCTCCAGTAAAATTGCTACTCCTTGACCACCACCACAACTCGATGCTGCAATTCCTCGTTTTAAATTACGCCGACTGAAAGAAAACAGATACGAATTTTGATTAAATAATATATTATTTTATGACTGTTAGATTAAACAAATTTTAAACTATTGCTCTCTCACTCCATTGTTATTAGAGTGACAAGGACAGATGGTAACTATAAAGTGCTAAATATTTCTGTAATTTTAGAATTTACCTAAGTTCATGTACTAGGTGAGTAGCCATTCTGGCACCAGTTGCAGAGATGGGGTCCCCTAAAGCCAGTGCTCCGCCGCTAACGTTCAGTTTACTTAGATCCAACTTGAGTTCTTTGGTTGCGATGAGGGCTTGGGAAGCAAAGTTTTCGTTTATCTGCAACATTACAAAAGTCAGAAGATAACTTGACTAGCAGTGTCTCTAATCAGTTTAAAATTATTTCTAACTGCTGGAAAGAGGAATCCGAAGACTTAAAGAAAATAACCGTAAGTCGTGTTGGCTGAATCAGCAGAATGATTTTGTATAAGGGGATTGCGTAAATATTTCCGTCTTTGTTTCGAGAGGAAAGTCTTCTCTTAGTTGAAATCTTTATTTCTATCAGACAACATGTTATACAACATGTTAGACAACATGTTATGTTTGCTAGTGTCAATACTATCAAATCACAGTTGCATTCATACTTCTAAACAAGTAAGTAAGTTTTCTTTACCTCAAATAGGTCCACATCATCAACCCTCAACTTCTGTTCATCTAGCAGTTTTCTCACAGCGTAGACTCCTCCTATTCCTGCATCCTTGGGATCTACTCCCACACACGTCCACCCCACTACTCTGGCTAGGGGTCGCATGTCATGACTCCTTACTGCTTCTTCATGAGCTATGAGGAGAGCTGCTGCACCATCTGCTGGGGCCTGTAAGTGGAGGAAGATTGTTGGGGAAAACATTTTCTTTGTGAAAAGTGATTTGATTCTCATCAGATACAAAGTTTTAGAAGCGACAATATGAAAACTATCTGATCTGAAGTATCTGTTTATATATATAAGACCTAGTCGTAAGACATTGTGGCAGTTTGCCGGCGCACCACTGAGAATACGATGGTAGAAATTTGAAATTTTTACCGTGGGGAACGTTCAGCATGGTGTTGGCATGCTCCGATTTGTTATGTCGTAATTTCAAAATCCAACGATTTTCAACGTATGGCGACATTTCACCACGTCCGTCGTGTAGCAAGTGGTTGCTAATTTGATATCGACATTTGTCGCTTATGCAGAACCCAATCACACATACCGGATTACTATAGTTAATCAATGAAATCCTAATAACTTACGGAAGTATTACCAGAAGTCAAAATCTCTCCATTTTCTATTAAGGCTGGCAATTTTCTGAGAACTTCATTTTTTATTGGTGGTTGCGAAGGTTGATCTTTCTCCACAACTATTTGATTCTTCTTGAGAGTCACCGTTATGCTGGCTAACTCTTGTTCAAATGCTTTTGATTCTTCAGCTGAAATATAATTTTTTGTTTTATTATTTCTTAGACACAAACTTTCACCCTTCCTGTCGTGGATGCAGCCGGCACGGGTAGTTAAACAAGAGTATCCCCTTTATCTTCCCTTTTCAATCAAGTTGGTCGCTACCAGTGGCGAAGCTTCTATATAACTCGATTCCTACTGGCTTTCCTGTGAAAAATGGCACAGTCAGTATTCTATAGACAAATAATATAATCACATTAAAGATAATGTACTCCGGCTTACCTCTTACAAAAATTGACCCTTCGCTACTGGTCACTACACCTACTAGTCATAGGTCTCTCCCTAGTTGAGCTGTAATATCCTGTTTCCCGCCTTCCAACTTCAGTTTCTCTGCGCCGTTTTAGTTAGCCGCCACGGTGCTCACTCCCCTATAATATTGCTAACATTTGAGTTTTAAATTAAGCAAATGGTACCTGCTTTCCACTTCAATTGACTCTGCACAGTAAACTCATCAACATCTTCTCTGGTCACTCCATATTTCTTTGCCAAGTCCTCTATGGTAGAGGACTTCTGCATCGTCAGACCAGTAAAGCTGTCAGGAATCTGCTTCTGTATGTGGTCTTCCAACCGATATGATGCGCCCAATGCTGTTCCGAAGCGAACGTTTCTTACAAGCATGGGTAATGAAGACATTAGATCTGTGCCACCTGCTAGGGTGATCTTTGAAGTGCCTGTCATGATGTCCTGAAAAATGCAAGCTTTGATGAGTTTACAAACTGTTTATTTTATTCAAAAGCCCGGGGTTGTCTAAACTTTGAGCTCCTCCTGAGAAAGCTAATGCTCGAAGCCAATCACACTGCTAGACCTAAGTATCAAACCCGGGACCTCTATTCTTACGTCTGATCTATCATCTGTTCGTTACTGTCTGTTTGCCATCCCATGAGACTATGATAGTGCTAGAAGAGAGAGTGCACCTGTGTTTGCGCACATACTTTGTACAGTCGCCAGCGCATCAATTTACCACAAACTGTCAAATTTTCTCATTCGATTTTGAACTTAAAATCAACTTTTTATGATTTAAGATTTTAAACTATCATGGTCACTAACATTATCATTAACACTAGAAACAGACAGCGCCGAAATATCGGGAACTCAAAGAAATCAGTAAGCATGGTAAATATCCCGTTTCTAGTGTTAATAATGTTTTATATCATTTAGAGAAATTCGACAGTTTGTGTTAACTTGATGTGCTGGCGACTGTACACTGCACACTGTATTTTCCGCATCGATGGCTAATCGCTGAGACTTGCAGCCATGGCCGGTTATCGGTCAGGATGACAGATATCTATTAAGATTACTTAGTTCCATTTGAGTAGTTTAGTTATTGTTCGGTTCTGCATTAAGTACACTCTTACCACAGCACTGTTGATGATAGTCTGTAGTCCAGTCCCGCAGGCCTTACTGATGCCCAGCGCTGGACTACTGATGGGAACTCCGGAGTAAATGCCGCAGTACCGCGGCGTTTTCCCACCATCACATTGGCTTAACTGAAAACAACGGTCTTGGAATGTTCACTGGTTTCTCTGTTCAAATGAGTAAGATATTGTATTTCATTTGGGCTCTAAATATAATGGAATCAAAGTCGATAAAAAAAATCTCCTGATTTACGGACAAAGGCATCATCACTATCGTCAACAGCCCGTCTTTAGCCACCGCTGGGTATATGCCTTGCTCTCTTAATTGTACCAATTTAGGTACTCGTTCCTGTGCCAGCCTCTTCCTCATCCATGGCTTATCCGCGATGGCAACAATGTTTACCGATCTCTAACATTAGAATGGTTACATTCATAGCCTACTGCACAAGCGGCCTGCAGCGTCAGAAATTTTAATAAAATATTGGGTATAATTTTCTACCTATCCTTTCAAAGATACAGGTGTAATGTTTTGCAAAAGTACGTACAAAATTGACATTTCCAACGATGGTATTGTCAATGAGAGAAGGATCTACGTTGGCTGAACTGATAGCTTCCTTCGCCGCGGCCGCAAACACATGCGATGCTGGCAACTCTCGTAGAGGTCCGCCATAGTGACAAAATGGCGTCCTTTTCGCGCCAATTATGAAAATTGCTGAAAAATTATGAATATTTTTGAACAAAGTTAAACACAAGTGTGAATTAAATATCTCAATGACAATCTTCATGAGAAAATTCCTCTATGAGAAGGTATAGTTAGGTAAACCCATAGATGTCACATTGCTACACATTTGAAGATAACAAGCGTTATGTTATAATATGTGTGTCTATGTAAATAGAGACAATCTCAAAACAATAAATAATTTTGAAGTAAATGGCTTCATGAGACTGAACGCAAACGTATCAACAATTCAAAATACCTAAGTATTTATAACCTAGGTGTGACCTAGGTAACAAACGGAATCCCAATAAACACATTTGCATTACTAAACAAACAACTGATAAAATAAATAACACTTTAATCTAATCTCGACTTTAAATCTTACGTTTCGAAGTCCATAATCGTAGCGCAACTTCAGTTCTTAAGCTCTATTATAAATTAGCAAGTTATCGATGAAAATATTGATAGATAATTCGAAACAAAAATCGATTACATAAAACGTACCTTTAGTTCCCGTCGCCATCTTGAACTAAGTTCAAAAGAAACAAATATAATACGAATGAAACGAAACGTGTTTTGAATGAAACTTGTATTCGTACACTAAAATGTTGATAGGTGTGTTATCAACGCAAGTACATACATAATGTTGATATAAAGATATTATGTATTGCGTGGATCAACATCCATTTGAAATGCCAAGATAGTAGATGTTTTTTAACACTTTTAATAAAATATTCTGGCCTTTTTTGCGATAGATAATCATCACTAAAATGGAAAGATTTAAATAGCATCATACTAACAGATGGGCAGACGATCTCGACATTGTTGCTATCGCGACTGTACCCTGGATGAGGCCGACACCAGAACGTGGAGCTTGGCGCAAGCAAAGAGAGGCCAATACCCAGCAGAGGCTGAAGTTGGGCTATGGATGATGATGATAATTCCATAAACATGTACATACATAGACTCACGCCTTTTTTCATGGGGATCGTCAGAAAACACATAACGCTATCTGCTACGATCCATGAGCAGCATTATCTACATTATTATTATTTTTTAATTTAATGATATTATAAACAAACAGTTACCATCAGAGAAACTAGCTCGCACATTGTTCCCGATGCTATTTAACCGGGATTCGAACAGGGAACCTAGCCTGCTCTATTCTAGATGTGTCTACCATGACTGGCGGCATACGTTTCGGGGATACATCCTGGGGAATTGACGAATAGACCGCCAGTTAATAAATAAAACACCAACATAAACAAAAATAATTACGTATATATATTTTCATTATTTACAAATTGGGTCGGAGATCGATAAAATGCATACATTAAAATGGAAATGGTAAATATAATGTGTTCTTCGTATTAAATTAAACAGTCTCCAGAAGGAGGGCGATTCCTTGTCCGCCGCCTATGCATGCTGAACCAATGCCCCTCTTCAAGCCACGACGTCTGAAAAGTAAAACAAGCGCTGTTAATTACATTTAGTCACAGTTATGTGATTTGATCTGCTGGCTACTGACCCTGGAGAAAGACTTCAATTAACCCACATACATCACTCAAACTTCCCATCAGAGTAGGCTAAAACTATAGAACGCCAAGATTTTTGAAATGGCGTCAAAAAGATTGGGGGTGGTAGCAGAATATCAACTTTTATTCAAGATGACAGCTTACCTAAGCTCATGTGCAAGATGTGCGGTAATCCTAGCTCCTGAAGCACCGACGGGGTGTCCCATGGCGATGGCTCCTCCGTTGATGTTCAGCTTGCTCTGGTCCAGACCCAGCTCCTTAGCGCACGCCAAAGTCTGAGCTGAGAATGCCTCGTTGATCTGTTGGAGAAAAAGAGAGATCAGTGGTCATTGAAGAACTCAACTTATTCAAATAGTAATTTGAAAATGAGACTAAGGAGATAGGTGCAAAATTTCAGATGGTCTTGCTCGAGAGAACCATTTTGCTGTGAACTGTTGTTAGGGCACATCACTAGTTACCATTTGTCGTTGACAGGATCCTTATGCCGTAGCAGTTAGGGGCTCTCCTAGCGCAAGTGTTACCATTGATATGAAGTAAACTGCATAATTCAGCCAAAGCACTTTGGACTATGTCTAGAATAATTTTGACTATTGAGTAATTGGTCTGATGACGGTCTTTGCTGTCCTATTCACTATTATTTATCCAAAAACTTTCAGTATGCTTACCTCAACCATGTCAATGTCATCAAGCGTCAGTCCCGTAACCTTCAGAAGGTTCCGAATGGCAGGTACAGGTCCGATGCCCATGACGGAAGGATCCACTCCAACTACGGACCAGGCCAGGAGTCGCACTAGGGGCTTGAAGCCATTCTGCTTGACAGACTCCTCGCTTGCAACAACTATCGCTCCAGCACCATCGTTAACACCCTGTTAAAAATATCATAAAGGAGCGAGAACATAAGAATGAGATTTTCTTTGTTGTTGGGTCAACCAATTAATAGCATATTCTGCCTTTTCTGTCTTCTACAATACAATCCATAAGAACATATAGTGCTGTATTCAAATCAATGGGCCATTGCAATCATTCAAGGTAGCATCGAGATTCTTGAAATCAAAGGGGCTTGCTTCAATAGAAGAGGTCATAATATTTTTTTGCTGCAGCAAGTTATTGTTTTGAGATTGTACATAGAAGGGAAGTTATGTTTATCAGGATATAAATGAGGTCGTAACTTACAGAAGAGTTGCCAGCAGTAACAACGCCACCCTTTCTGAACAGCACGGGCAGTCTGCTGAGCATTTCAGTGGTGGTTTCAGGACGAGGGTGCTCGTCTACTTCGATCACCTTCTCTTGCCTCTTGACCTTCACAGTCACTGGGGTCATCTCCGCTTTGAACACACCTTGATCTAGCGCTATAAGTCGAATAATGGAGTTAGGTATATTCAGTTATTCAAAATACGGAGGTTCTTCTATTTTTCGAATACACGATATGGATTACTATGTAAGACTTCGGGGCGTTTTGTCTTTGATATCTTAATTAAAAGGTTTTGTCTAAAGTTTATGGACGATTCACAGATTTTACTTCACCTTATAAACTTTTGATTCCATATCAAAGAATTAAGCCGAAGGCTGATTATTATAAGAGGTTTTGGAGAACATCATGACTATTTACCTGCTTTCCACCTCTGCTGCGACTGCAAAGCATACTGATCAACCTCCATCCTCTGCAAGCCATACTTCTCAGCCAGATTCTCAGCGGTCTCCGGCATGCTGAAGTTACAGGATGTGTCCAAAGATGATGCAGTCAGCACATCTTCGAAGGGTATCTTTACTCCTAAACCGACTCCGAAGCGGGTATTCCTGACGACGAAAGGTACTGTTGACATGTTCTCTGTGCCTCCTGCTAAAGAGGTTTGGGCAGCTCCTGTGATGATGTCCTGAGAAGAAAATGTTAAACTGATTGATTCTGTGTCGCAGGTCTAGTGGTTGTAAGCGTTACTGTTGGACTTGGTTTTGATTAACAGCTCTAGCAAGTTTTATTGAGGTTTTCTATCAGAATTTTTTTAGTAGTAGCTCGGAGTCAGGATTTGTACCCGGTTTATAGCAATAGGGTCCTTATTACTTGGAACTAAAACATAAGTGGTGAAATGTGGGTGTACAATAGGTACACTTCTGCCTAACCCTTCGGGCATTAAAGGCATAATGTTATTTTGTTCTGAATGATTTCGTCTTTGACTTGTACAAATTATCCAAGGTTCTAAAAGGTGTCCCTTACCTGAGCACTGTTGACGACAGCTTGGAAACCAGACCCACAGAGTCGGCTAATTCCAAGAGCTGGCTTGGTCTCAGGGATGCCTGCCTTTAGTGCTGCGTGACGTGGAGATAACCCTCCATCTGATGAGCCACTGATCTGCAGATATAAAATGTCCATTAGAATAATAAAATAACTGGCACTTTTATGGCTTTGACTGGGCTTTTAAAGGTTGCCTTGATTCCCAAGAATTACTCTTGGGGCTTTTTTAATGGAAGAACCAATGCGACTACGAAGTTCGACTATTAAAGTCGAACTAGTCGAAGTCGATTCATTGCATGGATCCTTTCCTTACACGAAAGGTCCATCAATCAATGGAAAATGGAAATGGATCCAAAAATAGAAGTTTCCTAACAAGAGGCCTCGCAACATTTAGGAGTGTCATTTGATATCTAGCCTTTTGGCCATCTGGCCACTGCCGTTAGGTACCTACTTCTTATGTCTCCAGCAAAATACTGACCCCATAAACCTGTCCAATATTGACAGTGTCGATGACCTCGGGGGCGACGCTGCCGGCTTTAAGGGCATCCTTAGCTGCAGCAGCCAGCAAGTCGGAAGGATACACGTCCTTGAAGGCTCCTCCGAACCTGCCGAACGGCGTCCGCTTGGCTGCTACTATGAAGATACCTGGATGTGGGAAAAAGAGGGGTGAGTAGGTAAATGTGTTTCTTATTATGTTGTGTTAGGATTAGTTTTAGCTCAAGATGGTTTTGTTTAGTAGTTGTAGGTATTCGTTCGTAGTTTTCAAGTTAACTAAGTACTTACCTAGGTAGGTCCCTAATTACCTATTGTGTTTATACATGTTGTGATTTATGCAATAGTGTGATATCAGTGGGTTTTTTATCATCTATAATTGATATAATACTGCTACACTTAGATAAAAAAGGAGTGTCTTCTAAACAGTTCTAAAAATATTTTTCTAAAGAATATTAGTTTAGGTTAATTAAAAATCTTTGATTACGACTTCAGTATAAATAATTATATTGTGTTTTACATATAAACATAGTCATTCAACAGAGAACGTTTGAAATAACCTTGCCCCTCAATTTATGTACCTATGTGGACATTGAACCCTGTGTGAAAGTCCGTACAATGGCATTTGAAACTTGTGTTGTAACTGATAAGGATCATAATCGCTTCATTACAATTCATGTCTGGCTAATTTGTAAACAATGATGGGATTTTAAGACGCTGATGTTTCATTGAATGTTTTTCTACATTTTTATAAGATGTTAAAAATAAAACCACTTTTCTGAATCTTGTTTGTGAGACGTAAGTAAGACACAATTGTATCTAAATCATATTTAAAGATTAAAAAATAGAAGAATACCATAACGAATTACCATTTTGCCGGGTTTTAACAGACACTAATTGTGGTTCAAAGAATTACTATACAACACGTTCGTGTACCTACAGTTCATTGCACTACTTCATCATCACTATAAATAACTACATAATATTAAACATAGGTACCACATAAAATAATATCCAAACCAACCTTTATTGATAACGACGGCCATTTTTATTTTGATTTACTCACACGCACGTCGGCACAGCACTAAACCACACCGGTTCTGTTATATCACATTCCCTATCTTTAAACTCGCTATATTGAAGGCTTACGTTTTTATTTATCACGTATTTTTCAAGCAGATAGGTACATAAGTGAATCGTGCGCCCCCAGTAAATGTTGATATCGGACTGAGTCTAAAGTCCGCTGCGAAATCCAGTTGTTTGTATGTATTTACCGGTTATGTGATGTTGGAAGAAAGCGATGAAATAATGTTGTTAGGTGTTATATCGGCTACTAAATTTACAATCTTATTATTAGTAGAAATAGAAGCTAAACTACGCTATCTAGTCTAGATCGAAAATCAGGACTTCAGAATAGACTGGCTAGAAATAAATCAAAGACTAGAAAATAAAAATATAGATGGCTGTGTAATGAAGAACTTGGTGTACATCAATAAAAAGGTCGAAATTGAATTATTCATTTATTTATTAACTTTAATAACAACAAACATAGCATCACGCCTGTAATACCTATCCCTTGATAGGCAGAAGTGAACCTGTAGAACACCCACATTTCGCTAGTAATAAGTTCCATGATATTAGGGGGCGATATCCAATACTAGTTGGCATATTTATCTGTATGCTATTTAGACAGTCTCAAGTAACACAGCAATGCCTTGGCCTCCACCAATACACGTTGCACCGATACCTCGTTTCAAGCCTCGACGTCTGAAAAATAAAGGAAACCATAACAGTGTCCACGATGAGAATTAATCCCAAGCAGTTCTGACTCTGTCACTTTCACTTAAAAAAGTAGAGGATACGAAAGTTTCGTCCTAGGTTCATTGCTGCGCTAAAAATGCAAACTGCCCGTTTAGTCTTGTTGTCGCAAACACAGTTGCTGAGCTCTCAGTGCTACTGAAAAAAATCCTTATTTTTCCATTAGGAACTTCTCATTAGTCCGGAGGCTGGCAGTCAGCGGTGTGACACGTAAAGCCGTTGGTTCCGCGTGTGATCTCTCTCCGGTCCCATCACTCCCATCGAACGATGAGACTAAAGGAACAGAGAGTGAGTGCACCTGCGTTTGCGCACATTGTTCTGCATTATAATACCTGCATACTTGGCAAATCTCTTTTGAAATCGGGAGAATATTATTAACCGTTGAAAGAAGATTTTCTTTTAAGTAAAGGAATAGAAGATGATGGTAAAATAACCCCAAACAACCTGAGCTCATGCGTTAGATGGGCAGCTATCCTAGCCCCAGAGGCGGCAGCCGGGTGACCAATGGCGATGGCACCGCCGTTTATGTTCAGCTTGTCTTGATCAACGCCTATCTCTAGCACGCTGGCCAAAGCTTGTGCTGCGAACTGCTCGTTAATCTGGAAAAGAACTGTAGCTTTGAAAACTAGGCTGTCCATTTGCCCAATAAACTTTTAATATCTGACTGTAAATGTCTAAGACAGTACTGGCTATAAGAGTAGAGGAAGACCAAAGAAAAGATGGATGGACTGTGTGAAGGATGATATGACTAGAAAGGAGGTAACTACTGAGATGACGAGTAATAGTGTGGAAGAAGAAGACATGCTGCGCCGACCCCAAAATTGGGATAAGGGTAGGAGAATGATGATCATGAGTAATGATGACTGTCAATGCATGAAATATTCGGTCAGTCAGTTATACTCAGGAACTGCAAAAACCGAGAGTGCAAATGGCATTCTATCAGCAATGACAATGATGGAAAAGTCAAAAATGTTTGGAACTGGCATAAGCTACCGAATAAAATACCTTCGAATAATGCTGTTGTAAGTGAGACGAAAGGGCATTTGTCTAAGCCCTCGCTCTACGGCTCTAAAGATATGAAAAAACAAGCAAGTAAAACAATCAATCGACTTTATCCACTTGCATGCATGTATGTATCGCACCAAAACATTGACCTTTGGTTTCACCGCTAAAAATTGTATTATGTAAGTCATGTTTACCAAAATATTACTTTTATCTGCCTCGCTATCTTATCAAGGATTTCGCCGAGTGTTCAGTATGCTGCATTTCTTATTCAAACGACTGGATGTACAAAGAAATTTTTTTTTATATCCCGTTTCCTGTCTAAGTAATAATGTTAGTGACCATGATAGTTTAAAATCTTATATAACTCAAAATGTTGTAATTGGGACGTTTCTCATCCTAATCCTTCACGATTTTCGCCTCATTTGATTTAAATACGATAGATCTCTCCGAGGTATTCGTAAGAGGGGACCATTATCTTGCTTCTTCAGGCAGCAGCGTCTCACTGACTGCTAAGCACTCTGTTGGCCAAGCGCGTTACGGTGATCATATTTTTTTATGACACCTGAAAGCCTAGACAAACTGACATTCTATCAGGGATCACGATTATGGAGAAGTAAAAAATATTTGGAGTTAACATAGGCTAGCGAAAAGTCGCCGTAGAAATACGCTTTGTAAGCGATTAACATTGTCTTGTCTAGGCCTACAGCTGTGTTTACGGACAACAACGATTTATCGAAGACAGTCTTACCTCAATCATGTCCATATCATCAAGCGTATACCCAGTAGCGACCATCAACTGTCTGATAGCAGGCACAGGTCCTAACCCCATGATCCTGGGCTCCACACCAGCAACGGACCAGCCCGTCAGACGGACCAGCGGAGTTAGGTTGTGTTGTTTAACGGCCTCTTCACTTGCAAGGATTAGAACTCCTGCACCGTCGTTTACACCCTTGAAAACAGACGATGATATAAGTCAATGCTGCCAGCCAAAAATGCATTGGCATAAGCCACACATCAAATTCACCAGCTCGAAATCATCTATCGAGGTATTTGGTTAAAGCCAAACAAATATAGAGCAGCAAGCTGCCGAAGCAATAAAAACCTGCATGAGTGGAGATTCGTAATTGACTCCGAGTGTATCATATGTGAGGCTTTTAATATCGTGCCCTACGTTTCGTTTTGTTTGCTCGTTACAGGAACTGATAGAAAAACCAAATTATGAACCGTCTCAATTTATATTGATTTATGTACTAAGAAGTTAGAGAATAAATACTTACGGTAGAATTACCGACGGTCCCTACTCCACCTTCTCTAAATAACACAGGCAGTTTGCTAAGGGACTCCATGGTAGTGTTAGCACGAGGATGATCATCTTTGTCCACTACCACTGGTTTACCATCCTTCATCACTGTCACTGGGGCCATCTCTGCTTCAAAGGCACCATTCTCGAAACCTGAAAACGTAACGAAGGACTTAAATTATGGTCGCATAAGTCCTCATAGGAATTCTTTCGTTGACCCATAAAAGCAAAAGGAACGAAAGAATACCTCACAAAAAAAAACAATCGCGAAGGAATTTCTGGCTGGATAATTAAAATCTACAGGGAATTGCTCCAGAAACGACCTGAATATGCTTTGTTAGGTCTTGCATTCTTTAAAACGAGATGTAGGCTAAAGCCCCTACGTTCATCCTAATGTAAAAGACTATTCGAAGATAAAGATAATGTATTTTAATAATAGAATTTATTTGTGCAATAATTCAATATGATGGACAGCATAATTACTAGACCTATGATGTTATTAATTTGCATACAATTATTATTACTTATAATTTACTAATTCAAATGTAATTATGTGTAATGAAATTGACCATCTGTATCCTGAATGACGTTGTAATTTAATAACTACTGAATATGAATAATTTTAATCTCATAATGTTCCTAATATATTTGCACACCCCGCATGGTTATAATACAGCGAACCATGAACTTTTTGTAACATCCTCTGAACCTGTGTTATGCAAATAAATTATTAGTATATGTATTCCATCTCCAACGGTGTAATGTGTCAGTGAAACATTTCCCGTTAATTCCATAAAAAATAATTTCAGCAGTAAGCGTAAAGCATAACGTACCAGCTTTCCACTTCATCTGCGACTTCAAAGCGAACTCATCCAGCTGTTCCCTCTTCAGATCATACATCTCGGCCAGGTTCTCAGCAGTCTGTGCCATAGTGAACTGACAATAAGAGTCCAATGTGCCAGCTTTAAGGAAATCCTCAAAGGCTCTCACTTGGCCCAGATGTAAGCCGAAACGAAGGTTCCTGACCAAGAACGGGATTGCTGACATGTTTTCTGTTCCTCCTGCTAGGGAGATATGGGCTGATCCTAGAAGAATGTCCTGGAAGAAATTGACAAATCAATGAACCAAATCAGATTAATGAAATCTTTAAATCCTAATATTAAGAATCAGTGACTGGATACATGACACTAAAATAAGTAATTACAAACAGAAGGACGAGCATACTTAGTCGGATAGCCAGCAATTGTAACCAAAATCAGCCGATTGGGGACTAATTGGCGAATAAAAACGATTGAAATCTTTATTTCTTTCTCTCTCTTCTCGTAGTTGAAATCTTTTGATCAGACAATTTTTGAAGATTTCGCCTGTAGGAATCGTGAGGATATCATTTACATTGCAGCTTTAGAAGGCCGTGACCGAACCTCTAACCAACTCCGTATTTCACACTGTAGGTAAAGTGGCTTACAAAATAAAAAGGAAGTAACTTACTTGTGCACTATTGACCATAGCTTGAAACCCGGAACCACATAGCCTGTTAACACCAAGAGCTGGCTTGTCGTAAGGAACTCCTGCTTTTAGAGCTGAATGTCGAGGAGTCAAGATTCCATCTGATGAACCGCTTATCTGAAATTATACCAAGGCGAAGACTAGTGTCTGCAGTCATAGAGATAGGCATTGCTGTCTTCCATAAAAGTATGCTCGTCGTCATTATTTTACTCCAGTTAAAATAAGAAAACAGTTTTTTATGTCTCTTAAAAACGATCTCGCCTTATTGATAGCTATGGACTAGGTCTAGAACAAAACGATCTTTCTCTATGATGTAGGTTTGGTGAAATTCTCCTAATATTTTTGTTCAGTCTGTCAGTCTACTTTAGCAAAAAGATCGTTTTAATTCTTCGTCTGTTTTGGTTATATTTTCTTTTGAGTGTTATTTATTATTGACCCTGTCGGACTGGCGTTCATGGGCAAGCGTGCTGGCCCTCTTACAGAGAGTTGGCTTGTGTTGTGTCTCAGTAGTGCGATCTTTGTAGGCTGTTGATGTATGTAGTTCTATATACATTAAAAATAAAAACAATAAAATAAAGTAATCGTAAAAAACTGGTCTTACCGTATAGACTTGCCCCACATTAACCGTGTCCACTACTTCAGGCGCCAGATGACTCGCCCTGAAGGCTTCCCCCGCCGCGGCCGCGAACAGCTCCGCAGGGTGGACATCTTTGAATGCTCTTCCCATTTTAGCGAACGGAGTGCGTTTTGCTGCTACTATGTATATGCCTACACGAACATGAATAATTCTTTGACAAATTTGAAATTAAAATTATCGATGCCATGGCTGCATGTGCATCCTAATTGCGAAATAACACTTTCTGTCACAATCAGAAAGATTTTAAAGGAAATTCCTAATATTATTTGATATCCACTGCTTCATATTATTTTTGAAAGATTCGTCTGTTCGACAATGTTAACAACATAATGAATAATGTGGAATTGTAAAAATGAATGGCATTGAGTTTGTGAGTGGATTATGCAATTACCCCACTGGTCAGTGAGTTCTTGACTATTTGAAAGCCCAGCATAAAATTCATTACACTACTTGAATGATCGGTTTACAGAGTTTGACCTACCTAAAATCTTATTTCATTAAAACCGATCTTGGTTAACTAATTGAGTCACACAGAATAAACAACACGTGTTATATGTATACCTGTAGACACATACACCAATTAAAGTTACCAGGGACCAGGGATATCCATTTACAGAAAATTAAACACTGTTTTAAGCTTTCACGGTTTACAACAAATTAAAAAAAAAAAAATAAAGATAGAGAAAAAGAGATAGATAGAGATATAGTTTTAATATCTGGAGCTCAAAACAATGAACAATCACGGAAGATATCCCGTAAGTGACAGTACAAGTTTACAGAAAATTGTCTATAATTCTATCTTCACCATCATCATCATCATAATTTGCTGGACAAGCCTCCTGTAATGGTCGCCAAGTCGGTCCTGTGATTCATTCATTGGTCATCTCACAGTCATCGTACTGATCGTAGACAGTTCACAAAAAACTTACCCGTCTTCAAAGCTACAGCCATTTCTAATAATATTTGAATTATTCTCCAACTGCGAATGACCCGACCATAGTCTTCGAGATCTCAAGAAAGAATTAGATATTTATCCTTACAATTTGCCTAAGACTTAATCTTATCTGATCCCTAGTAACACCTAATTATCATAGGAATTTAGTATTTGTGAACAATCTTTGCTAATCCTTGCGCGGTTGGCTTAACCGCGCAAGGATTAGCGGTGCATGTGCATAGGAACTACAGGGCCATTCATTGTTTATGGTCGTTTGTTTTCTCAAAGTACTTAAGTAGTAGTTTAGTAGTGGTTGGTAGGCTTATACCGAGATGACATGATGAGCTGTGCTACTTCAATAAGACCTGGTCCTTAGAAGCTTCTTAAAGAGAAAACTGGAATGAGACAAGGGAGGCCTTTGCCCTGCAAGACACCACAGGCTTATTTGCAGGAATAATAAATATTAAGTTTTTAATTTGATTTTGGCTGAGCGTCGATCTCAGTGGTGTGCAATCAAAGAACTTTTCTGCGAATTCGGTTCGTTTGCATGTTTGCACTGCAAGCCGAATTTAGAAGTAAAATACAAGTGTTAAATACTGGGTAGATCAATGTTTGTTTTGGGATATGTACTTATAATCCCAACCTAATACTTACCGACTAGTTATCAGCTTATAAGATTGTAAGGTCACTTGTAAGGTTAACATTATTAACTCGCGACGTGGACGTGAAAGGCGGAGAACCAGGTGTCAACACCTGGTTCTCAGCCTCCAGTCTCCAGCCTCCAGTCAGTTGCTTTTTTAAGGCCATCGCTTCATCTAGCTGGGCGAATGTCCCGCTACATCATTTGATCCCTCAGACAGAGTCTGCCTCGATACTGTTCCTTTAGTTTGCTAACTACGTCGGTGTTCCCAAGTTCATATGACCCAATCTATTTAAGTCGCAAGCTAATAGGCTTCTTTTGAGTAAGCTCGTTCCATCGTCGACCTCATCTCTGTCCTCAGGACAAGATTGAGATCAAGAGTAGGTCCATTTAATATTAAAAAAACTCTCTATGGTATATCAGGGACTAGTTCTTTTCCTAATAATCTAATAAACTAAGAGTTCCGATCAAATAAAAATGATTAGCTAGTGCTGACGGAAACGAGAAACTGGCCAAAATATACTTTTATTACAAGCAAAACGCATATAAAACAATATAGGTTCCATCTTCTTTCCTAATGAAGTAATAATGAAAGTCCTCTATCAACATGAGCTCACAAAGATGAATTTTCTTATTAAGAATTATCTCCATTAATTTCTATAAGTCTGCCGGATCAAACAGTTTCGATTATCATGGCTACACCTTGTCCACCGGCGATGTTAGCTGATGCGATGCCTCTTTTAAGGCCACGTCGCCTGAAAAAAAAACAACGGTTATCCAATGAGAGGAACTCCTTTGATCTCCCTTATTCATAGTGATTGCATAAAGACGGGGGCTTAAGGACACGTTGGTTTCCTCTCGATGTTTTTCTCCACCGTTTTGAGAGCGGTGTTGATGCACGTGACACAAAAAGTGCCTGCCCGGATTTGACCCGACGACTATTCGTAAGTCACGGCCGTTACCACTGAGCCACTAATGCTTTTCACAATTTTATGGACTTTTCCTGATTTTTTTTGACCTTTTTTCAAGTTTTTTCCTATCTTACCTTTTTTTTTTTTTTTTTAGGATGGGAAATCATCAAATGACCCCCCCCGCTCTGGGCGGAGCGGAAGGGAGTGTCAGACTTGTACTGACTAAAACCCATCCATGTTCCTTCTTTGGCCTTTGTGTTCCAGGGCCGCGGTATCTCTTTCGAACAGTCCCGCAGCCCTGGCAGGCATCGGCCCATGCGGACCCCTACGTGGTGGCTGACATCTCTTTGAGGCGCGCGTGGAACACGAACGCGCCGTCGACACGGCCTGTCGTCATAAGACGGCCGGACGGCGAGCTAGCCCATAACTCGCCGTCCACAGGCCCGCGCCTACGGTAGCCGGGGGCCACCACGTGACCCCCGACGCCCAGGGCGTCTCCCGCGGCGGCTGGGACGTGAGGCTCTTTCCCTCTCACGTTCCGCCACCTCCTTCACTAGCATGACTGCTTCGCAGAAGGAGGTGACGGCTTCCCATTCCCTCTCGCTCCGGACCATGGCTTGAACCAGGGCCGGGTGCGAGAGGTCGCCGCCGCCAATCGCCTCTACGAGGACACAGCGCTGCTCCGCCCAAGCGGGGCAGGCCTCCACAGTGTGCGGCACCGTGTCCTCCGGACGATCCTCACAATGGAAACACCCGGGCGGCGTTTCCTCCCGCCCGATTCGGTGCAGGAACCTCCCGAAACAATTCCTATCTTACCTGAGCTCATACATTAGATGTGACATGATCCTGGCCCCGGACGCGCCGGTCGGGTGTCCCATAGCAATGGCTCCTCCGTTAACGTTCAGTTTGTCCTCATTTACTGACAGCTTTCTGGCACAGACTAGCGTTGTTGCTGCGTAGGTCTCATGAATCTGTAATTGCATATCATACTGAATAAATGGTGTAAAAAGACCCTTAACGAAGCCGAGACACTGGTTCTTCCCGACATTGCGATAATTTTTTTGTTGGTACGGAGATATTGGGGATCAAAGTTCCAATTTTTTTTTTTAAATACATTTTTTTAATGCAAGATTTTTACTTTAAACACCTCCACGGACCACGACCCCCGTACTATTCAATGCACAATGCACAGCACAATGTTTTGAGTGCGTTACGTTGAGTCCTACCGTAATACGTAATTTTTCACCCCAAAACAAAAAAAAGAGTCGTTTCCCAGCAATATTTTTTGCGTCAAGTTACTTAGTTTGGTGTACATAATGCTTGGTTGACGGCTTCGTGAATTGTCCGTTTACACCCCCCTATACAATACATATGTGCTTTTGGAATTTCAACTTCAACTTCGGTATTAGTTTTTAAACTGACATGGTCACTAACAATACGGGTGCTTGCAACAGCGCCGAAATATCGGGAACTCAAAACAAATAGTAAATGTGGTAAATATCTCGTTTTCAGGTTTCAACTTCGGTGTTTTCTAAAAGAGATTTCTGCCTGGTTGATCTAGTGGTCGCAAGCGCTATAATTGAGCAAGAGGTTCTGGGTTCGATTTACAGGTCAAGCAAAGTGTTATCGGGATTTTCCAACAGGATTTCTTCAGTAGCCGCCCGGAGTCTGGATCTGTGCGGTTAATGGCAATAGGCCTCTTATTAACTACTTGGAACCTTCGGGGAAAACAGGCGTGACATTATGTTTAATATAGAAACTCAAGGGTCTGCCAACATGCAATGGAGCGCAGCATACTATGCGTCAAAGTAACCGACCGTGTACGCAACACTATACTGGGCTTCAAAAGACAAATTACTGACGTTGCTCAAAAAGCCGCTAAGCTGAAGTGGGACTGGACTGGCCACATCTTGGGCATGCCCAATAAGCTGTGGGCCAAAATAGCCAGCTTTCTGGAGCCCTGACACAACCAGAAGGCGTGGCGGCAGACCTCGTAGAAGATGGTGGGACGAGCGAGCAGTGGTCCACATTGGCCCTGGATCGAAACAAGTGGAAGACATGGGAGAGGCCTTTGCCAAGCAGTGGGATGACGCAGGTTAATAGTATCAGTCAGTATGTAAAAACAATATTCCTTATTTCCATGAAAAGTCAGAACTGATAGTTGAATACTTGTTGGTCTACTGCAAGGGTCCTTATCTACCTCAACTAGATCCATGTCATCCATTGTTAGTCCGGTTGTCCTCAGTAGTGTCTGAACAGCGGGGACTGCCGCAATACCCATCATCATTGGGTCCACTCCTACACATGACCAGCCTACAAGTCGTGCTAATGGCTTCAAGTTATAGTCTTTTAGAGCTTGATCGTTGGCTAAGACTATTGCTGCGCCACCGTCATTGAAACTCTGAAAGAAGACCCAAGCATCTTAAATACTGCCCATAGGTATTCTGGCCAATATCGATACATGACCTTGATTAATCTCGGAAAGCCACCACCATGCCTAAGGATATCAAATAGATGGAATATATAAGATTTTAAACTATTATGGTCACTAACATTATTACTTAGACAGGAAACGGGATATTTACCATGTTTACTGTTTTTGTCGAGTTCCCGATATTTCGGCGCTGTTGCAAGCACCATGATCACGGATAAACTGAAGTCCCGTTAGTCCCGTTTCCTGTCTAAGTAATAGATGGAATATGTTTACTGTAACCAACTTTTTACACAGTTCTTTAATATTATTGTTAATTCTGGCAATCTTATCGCTGACAATATCAATATGTTCCAGACAATCTTTCGATGGACTGAACGAACTTAAAAAAGGGGCCGTGCTTTTCTATCTTAATATATTTTCTCTTATTAGGTTTTTTTATGTGTACATACGAATAAATACTTACAGTAGAATTACCTCGAGTGACGGTTCCACCAGGGAACACTGGTGGCACTCTGCTGAGTTTCTCTACTGTGGTATCAGGGTGTGGGTGTTCATCCTTCGTCATCAGCACCTCACCGGTATTTAGCTTCACTGGTACTGGGACTAACTCCTCTTTGAAAAATCCGCTTGCATTCGCTTGAAATAATTTCTGGTTATTGATGGCAGCTGTTCTTCAATACATAGTTTGAAGATGTAGTTCTGGTATTGGCGTTTTCAAACTATATACAAAATTCACATTTTACTTACCATGTTTCCACTTCTGCTGTGATCTCAAAGCATACTCATCGGCTTCTCTTCTAGTTATACTATACATGGCAGCAAGCATATCAGCAGTTTGCAACAGGAACATATTGCAGTAAGAATCAAAGAAACCCATTTGGAGGAAGTCTTCTACTTCGATAGTCTTCCTCAACTCAGTTCCAAAACGCACGTCACGGACGAGGAAAGGGATTGAAGACATGACTTCCATGCCACCAGCAAGGGAGATTTGAGATGCACCTACAATAATTTCCTGCAAAAAACAAACCGAGTCTTTAAATATGATACATCGAATAAAAAGGCCGCGAGTCTTGAGGACGTGAAAGCCTAGCCAAGTGGCATTTACTTTCAACGCATTTTGTATTTCGACACTGACTTTCTTCGGGGTTGATAGAAAGTCACTTGGTGTAGGCTCTCGGATATCCTCAGATCAGGCCCCTCGTCATTGTACTCCTACCTGTGCACCGCAAATGATAGCGTTGAATGCAGACCCCGACAATCTGTTCAACCCGAGAGCTGGCCGACCTGCAGGGATTCCAGCTTTCAGCGATGCTTGGCGGGGAGACAGGGCAGTAGGTGATATGGAACTTGCCTGCGGAGCGGTAATATACTGAATTAGGTAATGAAACGATCCTACGGCTTTAGTGGTCTAAGGAACTTCATAATATGTAACTAGAGGAATATTTCTCAACAATGCCACATACGAACTAAAACATCACACTTGAAGTCTTGCATCGCACAATTAACGAATATACAGAAACTCAACAACGAATTTTTTTGTCGGGCAATTTTAAAAGTACATACTAAATTTACTATTTCAAAAGAATAAGGGCTAATAACCTGGCCAATATTGACGGTGTCTACAAGATCAGCAGCTACTCCACCTGCCCTCAGGGCACCTGTAGCTGCAATGGCAAATAGATCCTCGGGCAAGATCTCTCGGAGCAGGCCTCCGTACTTCCCGAAAGGAGTACGCTTACCGGCCACTATGTAAACTCCTTAAAACAACAGAAGACTAATCAAGATAATGATGACAAATGCCGAACTGCCAATATATTCACAATGCCAATAAATGATGATAGATCGAGAAGTAGAAGACTAAGAAAAAGATGGTTGGGTAGTGTGAGCGTAATGTCCGCAACATCACTCATGGTTGCTGCTATAAAAAGTAACAGATGGGAAGCCTTTCATTACATATTTGGTGCCGTCCCTACAACACAAGCAAATTAAAACTGACTTACCTTTTTTCACTGCGACTGCCATACTTAAATGCGCTTAGCCGCGGAACAAATGTTGCACTGCATGTGCACTATATTGCTTTTGATTTCGTGTGTTATCTTTTAAATATTAATGATGTAGTTCACTCTGTAATAAAACCTAATGAACATTACCTATTTATTTTACGAGTTTCAGGAATATCGATAAAGCAAACTTTGCTTTATCGATATTCCTGAAACTCATAAAATAAATAGGTAGAGTCTATTAGAATCAAAGACAGCAATATCCGTTTTCGTGTTTTAGTCCTAATACATATTTTTTGTATTATGAATTATTCGCACATTCAATGGTAATTGTAGTATTAGAAAATAAAAGTGGATATTTTGTCTAATGATGCGATATTAAACAAATTACTTGAATACGTTAGAATAATATCAAAATTAAATAAATAGTTTGGACTTTGCGGTTTCTAAAACAGATGGTTGGACTTTGCTGTTTTTGTTGCATGCATTTGATGGACATTGTTTGTTTTGAAACATACCTATTTCTACGTACTACGCTTGATCAGTTTTGATACTTTGAGTAGCTTGCATAGAAAAGAGTATACAAAAAAATTGTAAGTATCAACAAAGTGTTAATGAATGGACGCAAAATCTTTTTCATAGAAATCTATAAAAACATTTTCATACAAATTTCAAAACTCGTTTTGTTTTGAGGGGCAATTCTACTAATTTTAAGAACGTTCACAGTCTGATCTCAGTCTCAATTTATCAAAAATACCTCTTATTTCCCTACATTTTGTCAATTTTTTGACGTTTGTTTGTCGCCAAGATGAGATTGCAACTAGATTTTGAACGTTTTTTAAATTACGAAAATTGGCCTTCAGGTTTTGCATTAATTCGATAACATATTGTGTAAACAATTTCGGTTACGTTAATGCATAGTTTTTATTAATAAAATAACGTTAAAAAGTAAAAAAAATATATTAAACAAGTGTTTACATAAAAAAAAAAACCAACACTAAATTATTAATGATGGTAGCTCCTCTTGCTCTTCACACATCAGCTCGTCAGTGTTATCATCATTATTTTCTATCGTAGTGTCTTGGGGCACCACTCGAGCAAAATATCCCAAGATATCTAGATTACGCCTATTGTGACCGTAATGAGCTTTTAGCAATTTGTTGACGTCTCTTAGTTTCAACTGTTTTACTGTCACTCCCTGTGATATTACAGTTGGAGCAATCATTGCGGAAGTTTTGTCCTTTTTACAAATATTTTTATATGTCCCTAAATCTTGTTTGTAATGCAGTTCTCCTCTAAGGCCAATCATTTGATTAGATCTACTAATTTTGAGATAAAATCTTTTACATTTGGCGAAAGGAATATGCCATTTACCGACATTTAAAAATGTATCCCTTGCAGCGGATTTCCAGTCCAATACTTGACACGTTGATGCTACGTTTATGGTGGTTGAATGTTCGCTCACTACTTTCATGTATTCACGCGGACTTATTATGTTTTCCATTTCTCGCAACTGTTTTTCAATGCGAGCGAAGACTCTATCTGCCGGTAGAAAGGAATACCCCACTACAGGGAACACTATTTCAACAAGTTTGATATGAGCTGGTGCGTCTTGGATCAACCACTTTGAGAGCATTGCTATTAGCATTGTGTTATTATTTTGTCCGGAACAACCGTCGACCATAATCCGAAGTTTATTACATTCTGATAAGTATACCGTATTATGAAGTCGATGATAAACAGCAGAAACTATTAGGTTAGCATCCTTTGCATATTCGTCCTCAGTCCAACAATAACTAAA
The DNA here is from genome assembly GCA_905163415.1 of Noctua fimbriata. Lineage (NCBI taxonomy): Eukaryota > Metazoa > Arthropoda > Insecta > Lepidoptera > Noctuidae > Noctua > Noctua fimbriata. Next base: position 1,526,746 of record LR990939.1, on the reverse strand, counting down.
TACATTTTCCTTCGTCAATGGTGATTTAGAATGGCCTTCAACTACCGTAAAGTTATAAAAATACAGCTGCCTGGAGTAATATGTACTTTGGTCTGGAATCTTTGGTAAGGCCATGTTCTTCTGACAGTCGAAAGATAATATTTTCAATGAAGGATCTTCTGCTTTTAACATCGTAAAAAATGCTTGTGCACGTCTTTTGTGCACAGTTTTTTCAGCCATCAGCCGAGTTTTATCAGTTTCACTCGCTGATTTTAATTTTTCAGTCAACTGCAAACACGTTCAGCATACGTCCACCCGCGGACTACCAAATCCCAAATTAAAAGATTCAAAATTTGTCGGAAATATAGGGGTTTTACTTTGAGGTGTTCAACTGCCTGATTATTATACATTTTTGCCATTTTATTTATACTAAGTTCTGCTGGTAGATACATACGTTTAGTACTACCTCTGCGATAGTGAGGTTCAGAGCATTTAAAAGTTTTTATAAATGAAATTATATTTTGTTTTTTGTCTTTGTATTTATGAGATCTGTGGTCTCCACCACGATTTTCTTTTGGGAAATTCCCTGATAAGTAATAATTCTTTACCACGTTTTCTATTCGGTACCTTTTTATGTGCAATATTTGCAGAAAACTTTTTTGGCAAACGAAAATCATCTTTTTTTGGGATCTACTGTAACCTCTGTATATCATTTGCATAGCTCTGGGTTTGTAGTGGTTAGAATTATTCCTAGGACGTCGTCGTTTTGTTTTTACAGCTATCACATGTTTTAGTATATATGCATCTTGTTTTACTTTGTCGTTTATGGCATAAAATGATTTATGAAAAATTTTAAATCAATCATTGTTATTGCAGAGCATTGCAGCTTTTTATCTTTATGCGTACATGTCGGCTTAATAGGTAATTCTTTAGAAGCATATCTGGAACAAACAGTTAATATTTTTATGGGTTGTAAACAAACATCCACTATTCCACTTTAAATATGATAGGCTCGCGATTTACGTAATAAATTTAATATCTTGGTAATTATGTACAACTTTTAATAAGAAACCAAACCCGAAATCGCAAAAAAGGTTTGGTCCTATAGTAAAAGTTCACACAAATCGTTTACAGAGAAAGTATAAAAAAATATTTCAATTAGATATGTATAGGTTTGTAATATGTGATGCCCAACCAAAATAAATAAGACCTAGACAGACAGAAAAAAAATTGTTTTCAAATAAATTATTGGTTCAACTCAATACAAACTAAATTTTTTTAATAAATCGAGTAGAGTATATAACCGTAGACCGAGGATACTCAAACCCAGGTCCATTCATGAAATAAGATTTAAAACAAAATAACGTACTAAAATAATTTTGTACCTATCAGGAAATATAAACAAAAGTATCACGACATGGTCGTTAGACTATACTCACCGGTCTTGTTTGGCCTTATTCCTTTTCCAGTTTACACTATCAACTCGACGTTTTCGTGCATGTTTATTATCCGCCACTTGGGGATAACATTCCATTGTTGATATTTAAATAGTTTAAATCCTTTCAATCAATATTTAAACACCTCAAAATTCAAAAAAAATGAGCGCACTCTCACAAGAAAACGACATAATCCGCCATATTGCTTGATGCGACGTGATTGGCTGTAAAGGACAATGCTGATTCGGATACATACACGAGTGGACAATGCTGTATTTGTAGCATACTTTGATTTTTAATGCCAAATTTCTATAGGACATTGCGGCTTTAGTTGCAATAAGAATACATCAAAATATTTCTTTTAATTTGTAGATTCTCACGCCATAGATAACAAATTTTTCCATTTTCAAGGACATTGCGGTTTTTGATTCTAATAGACTTAACGATCATAAAATCAATAGACGAATTTCAAGAAGACGGCCCGTTTGTGGTTTTTTTTGTATGATTTGTAGTATAGTTCTTGACGATGTCTATACTAACACTAAACGGGAATTTAACCCGTATAATAAGGCAGTTAAGCGCTATTGAGCGTGCAAAGCGAAGCGGGAAGAATGAAGGTGAAACGCGTAGGAATGAACGATATTATTTACAGTTAGATGAAATGATTATATTATTCGTTAAGACAGTACAAACACTTAGATAGATAACAGAATAAATGATTTTGAGCAAGACAATATTATAAGCGCGGCGCGACCGGTAAGCTAGCTAGTTGGAAGACCACTGGTGTCCGTGGCTCATCACGCCGTCGCCCCGCCGCTCGAGGTCGTTGCCGGCCAACGCAGTACAATAATCACCGCAGCAGCCCGTTGTGTGCTTGCTCCACGTATAAGCGGCAGTGCGTTCGCACTCACACAAACAAGACTTCACCTGATCTGTATGCGTGGTACAAAATCATAAGCGGTAGCGGTTTTCTTGATGTCGTTTAGTGGTGGTCTAGATATGTTCCGCCACATATTCCCCCTGGCCAGACCGTAACTACGGTCGATAATAATCGGGGAATCTCACTCGCCGCCCGCTTCTCGTCCTCTTTTCCTCTTCTGTAGATGGAGTTGTAGTGTCAGCAGGTGGGATTGGTTTTTGCCTTTCTTCTTCTCGTAGCAAGTAGGCTGGTTTGAGTCGATCAACGGACATATTATTTGGCTTCCCTTGTATTTCGACGGTGAAGTATTTTTCGTGCCTCTGCAAAACCTTATAGGGTCCAGCATACGGTGGTTCTAGTGATCGTCGCACGTAGTCTGTACGTAGGAACACATGAGAGGAAGAGTGCAGATCTCGTGGCACGTAGAACGGTGATGTGTTATGCCACGTAGTAGGTTTTGGAGTCAGCTTGGCCATGTGACATCGTAGACGGTTTGCATACTCGGTGACGTCAGTTGTAGTGTAGTCGTCTCTTGCTGTTAGGAACTGGCCTGGAAGCTGAAGTGCTTCTCCGTAGACGAGTTCGGCCGGCGTAGTTTGGATGTCTTCCTTCCAAGAGTTACGCATGCCGAGAAGTACCAGTGGAAGAGCTTCAGTCCACTGTGAGGTGGTGTGGCACATGATGGCAGCCTTCAGCTGCCGGTGCAGCCGTTCCACGATGCCGTTCGCTGCGGGGTGGTAAGCAGTGGTGAGGAAGTGGTCTGCCCCCAACAACGCAGTGAGAGCCTTGAGCAGGTGGCTCTCGAAATGGCGACCACGGTCGGTGGTAACCCAGGCAGGACAGCCAAACCTGGCCACCCAACCAGTCACCAGCGCGGTTGCGCAGGTCTCCGCCGTGATGTCTTTCATGGGGTACACCTCAGGCCATCGAGTGAATCTATCGATGACGGTAAGGCAATACCTGTAATCAGATGAAGGGGTTAATGGCCCTACGATGTCGAGGTGAATGTGGGAGAAACGTGAGGATGGGGTCTGGTATGAGGAAAGTGGGGATTTAGTGTGACGTGTGATTTTACACGTCTGGCATGGTACACATTGCCTTGCCCACTCTCTACAGTCTCTGCGGATCCCTGGCCACACAAAGTGTTGTGAGACCAGTCGCACTGTAGCGAACTTCCCTGGATGGTGTAGGTTATGCAGTGAGTTGAAAACCTCTCTTCGTAGAGTTGGCGTAATATAAGGACGGGGTTCCTGAGTTGAGGTATCACAGTAAACGGGTAAGTTTCCACTATGGGTAGTTGCTACCTTTTTCAATTTTAGTGATGTGCCATGATGTAGGAGGTCTTGTAGCTCTGGATCATCGTCCTGAAGTTTTGCAAGGTTCTCGAAGTTGATAGCAGCTGATACTTCTTCCACGCGTGACAAGGCGCCGGCGACGATGTTTTCACTACCTGGTAGATACCTTATGTCTGTTGTGAATTGGCCGATATAGTCCAAGTATCGGAACTGCCTTGGCGGAAGACTCTCTTTGTTTGCCTTAAAGGCAAAGATTAGTGGCTTGTGGTCTGTGAAAATCGTGAATGTTCTAGCTTCTACTATATGACGGAAATATCTGATGGCCTCGTACACTGCTAGTAGCTCTCGGTCGTACGGGCTGTACTTCTTTTGCGCGTTGCTTAACTTGTGTGAGAAAAAGGCTAGTGGCTGCCCGTTCTCACCTTTGCGTTGCTGAAGAACTGCGCCTATAGCTGTATTCGATGCGTCTGTTACGATTGCTAATTCTGCTGTAGCGTCTGATCCGCGGATGAGCCAAGAGTGTCGCTTTGGACAGCGAGGACTTACTGTCGTCGAATGCCTTCAGCAGCTCTGGAGTCATTTTCACGGGATGCGAACCTTTTACCTTTGGACCAGCAAGGACTGAGTTTAAAGGTGCTTGAATTTGAGCTGCGTTTGGGACAAATCGACGATAGAAATTTATCATACCCAAGAATCTTCGCAGCTCCTTCACAGTTTTGGGTATTGGGAATTCCTGGATCGCCTGCACCTTGGATCGAGGTGGTTGTATGCCTTCGGCTGTGACACTGTACCCTAGAAAAGTACACACACAGTACAACAGGCGTAGATGTGCCTTGTGTTCTTCTGCAGTTGCTGAAAACACTAAAATGTCATCAACGTACCCGTAGCAGAAGTCTAGGCTCAGTAGGACTTCGTCAATGAACCGTTGAAAGGTTTGTGCAGCGTTCCTTAAACCAAAGGTCATGAAAGGAAATTCGTACAGTCCGAATGGTGTGGTTATCGCGGTTTTAGGGATGTCCTCTGGGTTTATCGCCAGTTGATTATAGGCTTTTACGAGATCTATGGTTGAGAAAACGGTGCAGCCTGATAGTTGGTGTGAGAAATCTTGTATATGACGGATGGGGTACCTGTCAGGTATTGTTCTCGAATTAAGTGCCCTGTAGTCACCACATGGTCTCCATTCGTCGTCTTTCTTCTTCACCAGATGCAGTGGCGCTGACCAAGGGCTCTCCGAGCGCCTTGCTGCACCACTTGCAAGCATTTTCTCGAACTCCTTCTTAGCAGCTTGCAGTCGAGAAGGGTCCAGGCGTCTAGGCTTGCATGCTACCGAAGGGCCAGGTGTCGTCCTGATGTGGTGCAGCGTGTTGTGTTTGCCTGGTAGCTGTTTACCTGGAGGTCGCGTGATATCCGGATACTCACGAAGAATCTGATGGTAGACTGAGTCTCCTACCACTGCCTTCACGGAAGCGATGTCCACAGAATTGCAGTGTGCAGCAGGAACTGATAAGGACGTAAGGTTGTCGATCAGGCGTTGATTCCTACAATCTACCAACAGATTGTAAAAACTGAGAAAGTCTACTCCTATTATAGACTTAAAAACATCCGCGATTGTGAAGTTCCAGCTGTAGTTCCTTCTCAGTCCTAAGTTTAAATGCAGTTGTATAGGGCCGTAAGTGTTAATTACCGTGTTGTTTGCGGCTACTAGGTCGTACTTAGACTGTCTGCAGGGCATCTTAACAGCAGACCGGGGAAAAACACATAAGTCTGAGCCAGTGTCCACTAAAAACTGCATTTTAGACGTTCGGTCGGTAATAAATAAACGGCCTGATGAAGATGGGTAGTCGTTAGCCGCTACTTGCGACAACCCCTCGAGTTTTCCGATTTGAATGAGCATGGTTGTTTACATTTTTGTGCTTTGTCTCCATACGTATCATGGTAAAAACAGTGTGGGTGATTCGGAGGTGGCTGCTGTGGTCTGGATTTCGAACGAACATACCTTCTGTGGTTGTCACGAGGTCTTGAGCGTGAGCGTTGTCTTCCTCTGTTGTTTAGGAGTGACGCTACCTGCTTCTGAAGCTCGCTCACCTGCCTCGCCAGGTCCGAGGAATCAGCGGTTGTGGTAGCGGAAGTGCTCGCTATCTGTGGTGGCATCGGGGCGATTTCGTGTACTCTGTCCGCTATCCCCGCTAAAGTTTCAACCTGTAAATCTGCAATTTGGGAGGCTATTACTGTTTGGATGTTTTGGGGCAACCGGTTAGTCCATATGCTTTTGACGAATTCTGCTGCACCTGATGGCCCTGCTAGATTTTGCAAGTGCCTTAGGAATTGCGATGGCTTGCGATCCCCTAACTCCTCGTGCAGTAAAAGCTGTTGTATTCGCTTTTCTTGCGACGCTGTCAACCGTCTTATGAGTTCGGCTTTTAGCTTCTCATACTTGTTCGACTCGGGTGGGTTGATGATAACATCCTTGATCTGGATGGCGTATTTAGCATCGAGTTGAGTCGACGCGTAATAAAATTTTGTCGTGTCACTGCTTATTCGTGACAGAATAAATTGGCCTTCAAGCTTCGCGAACCACAATTCCGGTTCATCCGGGTAAAATGGTGGACAGCGCAAGGGCATTCCAGCTGCTGCTACCTCACCTGAGATAACAGCAGCGTCCTTACAATCAACATAAGAGTCTGACTCAGCCATAGCAAAATTAAATTAAAAACGCTCACCGCTAATATCTTGTACCAACCACGACCAGTTTTTTGTTAGTACCAGATGTAAACGAACGGCACACTCGCTCTTCGAGTCCAATGATGTCTTGCAGGCTTGCAACGTTACCACGTTCACGTACACGATCACGTCGGGGTCACCAATGTAGTATAGTTCTTGACGATGTCTATACTAACACTACACGGGAATTTAACCCGTATAATAAGGCAGTTAAGCGCTATTGAGCGTACAAAGCGAAGCGGGAAGAATGAAGGTGAAACGCGCAGGAATGAACGATATTATTTACAGTTAGATGAAATGATTTTATTATTCGTTAAGACAGTACAAACACTTAGATAACAGAATAAATGATTTTGAGCAAGACAATATTATAAGAGCGGCGCGACCGGTAAGCTAGCTAGTTGGAAGACAACTGGTGTCCGTGGCTCATCACGCCGTCGCCCCGGCGCTCGAGGTCGTTGCCGGCCGCCGCAGTACAATAATCACTCGCCCGTTGTGTGCTTGCTCTAGGTATAAGCGCAGTGCGTTCGCACTCACACAAACAAGACTTCACCTGATCTGTATGCGTGGTACAGAATCATAAGCGGTAGCGGTTTTATTGATGTCGTTTAGTGGTGGTCTAGATATGTTCCGCCACAGATTAATATATTGTAGTTGTAGGTAATAAAATTGCAATTTACAATACTTAATAAAGCCCCTAAAGTTTTTTTAACAAATCCGACAAACTACTAGTCGAAACTAAAAAGATACTTAAAGTTATTTTTACCTTTCCAATTACATAAACGACAACTTGTACCAGTAGCGGAGACGGAGCCCATACAAAATTGCACATTCTTATGGTGTGGCACTCCGAATATGTAATGTTTTGTCTCCTCTATTGACTTCGATGTCACTGAAGATTTAGACACATTGATAAAATTGAGTTTAATTCAAATATTAAGTGGGTCAGAATATCAATATTTATTTATTTACTCCAAACATACAAATATCCTTACAGGCTAGACCCAATGCGATATTGTAGCACACTTACAATTTAAACAGTTATTTATTAGCATAGCAAATTATATATGTAGCTGTTCTTGTGAATTCACCCAAAGTGCAACAGAATAAGTCCAAGTCCTCAGCAATGAGGTTGAGAGTGCGGAGCGCGCTCGTGAGCGGCGCCTCGCGCAGCAAGTTAGAATATCAACCTAAGTTATTCACATCGTACATAATGACCAGCGTGTTACCAGCAGGTTTTTGTCAACAATACTCAAAGGACTAAATAACATATGCACCATTAGGCACCACAAAAGACCTTACATTTATAAAATCATTATCTTTCTGCCCATGTCCCTTGTTGCTTGGGGTCGGCGCAACACGTCTTAAATGAAAAAAAAACGTAAGACTAAGAATAAGCACCATTTTTTATTCATATTAAACACTTAATCATTCTTTTTTTTTTCGGCCTGCTGACGTCTTCGACATCAGCTATTGATGATGCACTAGAATGAAAATTTTCCTTTGGATTCCATCAGTCGGATCAAACAGTTTCAATAATCAGAGCTATGCCTTGTCCACCGGCGATACTAGCTGATGCTATGGCTCTTTTGAGAACTCTTCGCCTGAAACAATAACAAGATTTAGAGATATCAGAGAAGCCTCTTTGTTCGAATGAGAGACAGGACAACACAGGCACCTGTTCCACTGCCGTCGACGAAGCGACTTGCTATCGACTACTTTCACGCCTGAGAAACATAGGTCCAATAGATGTAGGTTCTTGATCACTGTTCAAATGCCGGTGCAAACACTGTTTCCGTCAGTTAGTGCAACACATAGACTAGCACCTGTTTCTTGTTTTGGCTCTATCCGCTTTACGCTGGTCGTCGGCGTTGGGACCCCAAAGCCTGGGAGAATTTTGAAAGTTTCCGCCCGAAGACAAAAAAGGTATTTATCATCAGTTGATCTTCATATTGTATCCTACCTGAGCTCATATGTGAGATGTGACATTATCCTGGCCCCAGACGCGCCAGAGGGATGGCCGATAGCGATGGCTCCTCCGTTGACGTTCAGTTTATTTTCATCTACGGCTAGCTCTCTGGCACAGACTACAGTTGTTGCTGCGTATATTTCATGAATCTGTAATGTGAAAGTCGATAATAAACTTTATATCGAATCCCTTGCAAAATTTTCTGCAAAGTCATGTCTGATTTCTACCAAAACCAAATATTGACACCCTAATATAAATATTGACATCTTGCGTGGATCCTTACATTTCGTGAATCGATAATGTGTCGGAAATGGTAACATGTAGTTTAGAGATCATTAACAGAGCAGTTCCTAGACCAGTATGTGTCGCGACGACGCCCGAACGATAACTGTCGATCCATGGGACTATGGTCCGTATCGGACACCATACCTCTAGAGTCAGCACAACGCCTAACAAAGATGCTTGTGTTCAATGTTAAGTACATACTCATCAGGATCCGACACCGTTAAACTACACACAACAAAGTTAAACGTTATCTTCCTTTCCATTTAATTACAGAAAACATTTCCTGCAAAATCATATTGGATTTCTACCATAACTTAATATTGACACCCCGAACCTTCCAAGGCTTGAATTTTGCGTGGATTCCCTACCTCAACTAAGTCCATATCATCGATGGTCAGTCCTGTAGCCTTAAGAAGAGTCTCCGCAGCGGGTATTGCCGCGGTACTCATCATCAATGGATCCACTGCAACCCGTGACCATCCTACAAGCCGAGCCAGTGGTTTTAAGTTATAGTCTTTCAAAGCTTGATCGTTGGCTAGGATCATTGCTGAAGCACCGTCGTTCAGACCCTGCAAGAAAAAGAGGAAATTATTCTAAAGCTATTGCCTGTATTTTTAGGAATGTTACTTAAATGAATAAATTTTCGTCATCGTTGTTCGGTAATGTCATCTTTAATCTTCCCGGAAATCCGAAGATATAGATCATGCGATGTGAATCTCCCATTTTTAGGGTTTCGTACCCAAATGGCAAAAAACGATTCGTCATGTCTGTCTGTCTGTCCGTGCGTATGTCACAGCCACTTTATTCCGAAATTATTAGGACTACACAGTTGAAACTTGCTAGGTAGGTGTATTTTGTAAACCGCTTTATTATTTTTATACAAAAATAAAAATAAAGAGTAAGTGGGGGGGGCGTTGGCACGTCACAAACCCAAGTGACGAGCGCGCGTTTCACTCGACGAAGTTCTTGTCTCAAGTCGCATCGTTCCAAACCATTATAAAACTAAATCTCAAATACTCTAGAATTCAAACTCACAGTAGCGTTGCCTGCTGTGGTGACTCCACCTTGGGCCACAGGTGGCAGTCTGCTGAGCTTCTCCAATGTGATGTCAGGTTGAGGGTGTTCATCCTTCGTCATCAGCATCTCACGGTTCTTGATCTTCACTGGCACTGGGGCCAGCTCCTTATTGAACAAACCTCTAGCATCCGCTGGAAGTATAATCACTAGCATTTGGTCTACTGTAACATAATTCTCTAGACTGATACCTTGAATCAAATCAGTGCCATTCAGGTTCATGTGTTTCGTGTACTCCTTTACTTACTTAAAATTAGTAATAATAACGATGGATACACTAGATGTCTTTCAAATCGTCTTGGCACTGTCATTATAATTGACAATGTTTTAACTATTAAATCTTAAAAAAGGCTTCCACATCTTCTAGTCAAATCTCACCTTGTTTCCACCTCTGCTGCGATCTGAGAGCATACTCATCAGCCTCTTTCCTAGTCACACCATACTTGGCAGCAACAATATCAGCAGTTTGTGGCAGAAACATGTTACAGTAGGTATCAATGTATCCGTGGCGAAGAAAATCTTCCAGTTCGGTAGTCTTCTCCAACTTAGTTCTAAAACGCACATCGCGGACGAGGAATGGAACTGAAGATAAGGTTTCCATACCACCAGCAAGAGAGATGTGTGCTGCTCCCATAAGGATTTCCTGAAAAAACCGTTGTCTGTTAAACCGATCACTGTTTCATGGAAGGAGCTAGAGAGAGATGGAGCTATAAAGGACGAATAGCACGATCCCTTTTTCGCAACGGATCAATTATGGTTTTTTAACAGCTGGTTTTGGTTAGGTTACTTAGAAATGAGGAACATACGTGTGTACATACCTGAGCACTGCAAATGATGGCGTCGAATGCGGAGCCTGACAGTCTATTCATGCTGAGAACTGGTCGGTCAGCAGGGATGCCTGCCTTCAAAGCCGCGTGACGAGGAGACAGGCCAGTCTGTGACAGCGAACTAATCTGGGAAACAGTATCATTCGACGGAATAAGATGTTTTAAAATACATATGGATTCACTCTGGCCTTTTCGGCTCCTTAAGTGGAGCTTCCGGAACTAACGATCACCAAAAAAATGAAGATTTTTACCTGCCCAATATTGACGGTGTCGATAAGATCAGCAGGAACATCACCTAACTTCAGGGCAGCTGTAGCCGCTGTGGCGAACAGATCCTCAGCCAAGACATCTCGGAGTAGGCCCCCATACTTCCCGAAAGGAGTCCGCTTACCGGCCACTATATACACCCCTGGAAATAACTAGTCGTTAAAAACAAGCTTTACTTTTCTTATATTTAGTGCTGGCTTCACCACCGATGTTAAAATGTAGTTGCAGCGTTTTTTAAGTAGGCTGTGACTTATGGAGAAGCAGTTTGTGTCGATACATCATACATCTCCTTGGGACACTTAATAGACCGTTGTACCTTCTGGTAGATAGATGATAAGCTGCTAAGTTACTATCGCTAATAAACTTTTCAAAATTCTTGGACGGATTATTTTGCAACATTCATGAAAAACATAAATGTATCTTCGCAAGAAAACGTACTGTTGTAGTATACTCTCGGATACTTCAATGGCCTTTCACAAGTTCAAGAGAAAATTTCAAGTGTCTTCCACACAAACAAAACTGTAGCAAATACGAATAGTTATTGTTTCTTACCTTTTTTCACTGCTACAGCCATATTGCGTCGAGTCAATGTTATACTGCTATTGCATTATAAAACCTTTGAATACTTTAGATTGGTGTGCCACAGGGTAGCGTTTTGTGTTCTCTAGACTAGACTTCGCCTTTTTGAGGAAGTATTGAATATCAATTATTTAAATTATAATTTGTTTTTGCAAATATCCTAGTTCGAGTCACTTTCTTTTTTATATGCACGTATTTCTGTCAATAAAAATAAAAATAAACTTATTTTAAACTAAGTATTTTTTAAATTCACCACAGGTTACACGTCTACTGTGATTGCATCCAAATGAAGAATCAGTTTGAGCCTAGAACCAATCCAACTAGTAAAATAAGACAAATTACGCTCATTTATATAAAAATAATCCTTACGACCTTGTTTCATGTATAAATCTTGACGTCATAACGATGTACCGGAAAATTAAAAAAAAAACGTTGTTTTCATATGAATTCATTAAGGCGAGGTTGCAGTACAGTGTGTAGCTATGAACGCACGACCTCACCCCCCGCAAAAACGCGGCGAGTGTCGGCAGCGAGACGAGCGCAGCCCCGCGCGGTTTAGACATGCCACAGCGTAGGTAATGCAGTTAGTAAATCGTGTTCGAGTGTATCTGGATTACATTTGCATGAAATGGTAGTTAATGGGTATGTCGGCGACGAGACCACATCCAGAGTCCAAGGTGCAAGTAGTGACGGTACGTAGGAACGTGTACCTACAGCAGGTCGCGAGTTATGAATGTAAGAATTATAATTAGATTTAATTAATTTTCATTGTGATATGTTCGCTAATTAGCTTTTAAAAGGTTACTTACTATTAGTTTTCTTATTAGAATCAATACAAGACTAATTAATGATAATTTAAAGAGAAAAATTGAGTTAGTAAATCAATCTTAGAATGTATTTTATATGTCCGCAAAAATCGAGGGCTTTTCAAAATTAGAAGCGACTTTCATAATATAAATACACGCAGTAAACACGAAATTGTAATACCTAAATTCAGATTAACAAAAACTAGCAAGTCTTTTCTTATAAACATATAGATACCTACGCTTTTATAACAAGTCAGTTATAGAACTGACCGATGAAAAATTTAAAAACTACATCAAACGTGTCCTTATTAAAAAAGCATATTACAAAATCAAGGACTACATTGAAGATAAAGAAGTTTCCTTCTGAAACACGTTTTATAACAACAAGACAGATACGCCAATTTGATTTCTTTCTATAAAATAGGCATTGTTTCTTTTAGCTGAAGCCCTCTTCTGTTTATATTCGAATAAAAACTTACATAATAATTGTTTGGAACCATCTGTCAAATCATCTTCAACATCTAAAAAACTTTTTACTTTATAGTATACAAGATTTTCAAATTTTTCATTATTATCTGATGCATTACAATTTCTATAATAATCAACTAATTGTTGACGACATTCTCAGAAGATGAAGCTAAGAATAAAGAAAAAAAAATGAAAAAAAATATTTTTGTGTTTCGTAATTCAAATTAGTAATTGTCTAATAAAAATCAGAGTAGTACATATTAGCATTAGCAGCCATAATTAACATATATATTCGGCTAAGATGTATATCTTAACCACCATCTTTATAAGGTAGTCTGATTCTAATGAATTCATAACTTTATAGCTTAATAAAAGCAATCATAACGTGAATTTTAAATTGTAAAATTTTTCTTTTTCTTTTTTGTGTTTAAAAAACATTAAAAAAAAACAATTTATTCTTCTTCAATACACAGAAACATACCCCCAGCTTCACAATCCATGCTAAAAGTCACACTTTTAAAACACTGATATATATTTTTTAAGTAACTAACATTTTTGGTAACAATCGATTGTAATTTAGAAATTGATATTTTGTAACAGTGGAACAATGAAAATGTTCGTTTAAAATATTACGCGAGCTGTCATTTGATGCAAGGAACCAATAAGATTCAATAAATAAAGTCATGTGACTTATTAGGCTGACTTTGTACATTCGAGTTTTGGCCAAATTTTAAGAAAATCCACCTGTGTGCGGCGGCGCCGCTGCGACATAACAACGTTGCGGCGCGGCACTGCTCGTGTGCCCGCCGATACGGTGAAATCTTTGCGGTGCGACACCGCAACTAAATTGTAAACGCGGGGGGAATTTTTGCGGAGCAAACGACGTATGTACGTTCACTGTCCAGCCTCAATCGCGTCTCCCGAACGGCAGCAACTGTCCTGCGAGCGATATAATGCCTAAATTTTGATTGTTTTTTCTTCTAGGAGAAAATTATTAAAGAAATTATAAAATATGTTTTCGACATTTACTTACTTCATAATAAAAAGCTCTATCTATATATAAAAAGCTATATCTATACAGACTGCAAGGCAAACACAATGTAAATGTGAGCGTGACATATGCACAGAGGACAGTTACTGCGCGCTAGTCCACTCGGAAGGTTCTCCCTGGGTTTAACCTAAATAAAACTCCTTCAATAGTAAATAGTCGTTTATTAACAGAACCCAGCAGTACTCATATCAACAGGGATTTTTATAGTCATCCAGTTACAGTATAATCCCTAAAGATATAACTTTCGTATAAATTCATGATGGAATCTCTTGGCAGTACTCTTTAAAAATTGTGATTTAGTATCATGTTTAATTTAAAAAAAAATTCTAAATCGCGTTTCTATCTTCGCGATTTACTTGTACATGTTCAATTTTTATATAATGATTTTTATTTATTAAAAAACTCATATTTCATAAGATTTTCAGATGTTCAAAAATCTTAAAAAGTATTGCAACCTCGCCTTAATCATGAATTTAAAACCAGACACTCAACATAAGTTTTTTTTTTGTTTTGTATTCAAATGATATTTACTCCAGTCACTTAAGCAAAAGAAAGGGGTCAAACTCGGAATGAGAGATAATAATCTGGAAGCTCGTATACACCTTCATTTTGGTGTTCTAAAAGTTGTCTCAAAAGTCTCATAAAATCTCGTGTCTGCGTCGTAAGTTATTATAATATACTCTGACGGCTTTTCTTGTCTTCTTGTCAGACAGTTTGTGAAGTGGAATATGGAAAAGGGTGAACTTGTTTCTCGTAATTACTTAGACAGGAAACGGGATATTTACCATGTTTACTATTTTTGTCGAGTTCCCGATATTTCGGCACAAATCGGTCTACCCTCTTTCTTGTTCGTTTGTCTGCTCATAAACACCCACCCGCAATAACTTCAGTTTATCCGTGATCATGGTGCTTGCAACAGCGCCCAAATATCGGGAACTCGACAAAAATAGTAAACATGATAAATATCCCGTTTCCTGTCTAAGTAATAATGTTAGTGACCATGATAGTTTAAAATCTTATATTGTTCCTCGTAGGTAGATACTCGGTTGCCTTCGATTCAGTCATTTAGTTTCGACCTATGTTAACGACCTTTAGTTATAAAGTGTGTAAATAGCCCCTAACGAAGCCGAAAGTCACTTGTTCTCACCGTCTTTGAGATCACTTTTTTGTTCTAGACCATACATGGGAACCTTCTAGTTACGGAGATATTAGGGGTCAAAGTTCCAACTTTTTCACAAGTTTTTTTTAAAATACCTAATTTGAATGTAAGATTTTTACTTTACATACCTCCACGACCCCCGTACAGGCCCGTACTATTGAATCCATCCACCAGCACAATGCTTTGAGTGCTTTCCATTGAGTCCTACCTTAAACGGGATTTTTCACCCCAAAAAAAAAGTCAATTCCCAGCAATGATTTTTGCGTAAAGTTACTTAGTTTGATGTACAGCACTTGCGAAGCTTCCATACATCTCGGTAACGACCGGATTCCCTTTGAAAAATGGCGCAGTCAGTAATCTATAGACAAATAATATAATCACGTTAAAGGTATCTACTCCGACTTACCTCTTACAAAAATAGACCCTTCGCTACTGATGTACAGGATTCTAGAGTTAACTATCACTCAGATCCTAACTCATGCAGTGTGTACCATGTAGTTGCCTTCCACGACGTGTGGTTAAGCGTGAGCCCCAGTATGTGTGTTTTGCATTCCAATCATCCACATATAAATCTGGAGTCAACTGAAGAGAAATACGTGTTGTAGTCATTTTTTTTTATCATGTGAATTCGTGTGTCTGGGTGGACAATACACTGCAGAATAGGTTGTCTCAACATTATCATTAAATACTACTTTTATTGACGTAGCTTGTATTTTATCCGTTTGGTATTTTTTACAGTTCATATTATTTTTAATAATTACTGTGGTTCGCCATGATTTTGGATAACGAAGTGAGATCTTGCAGTGAACCTTGTTCCAGAAACTAAAGCTATGTAATTTTTTTCAATTTGAAGGAATTGTTGAAACTCCTGACGACGACGGTCAGTCAAGCCGTTGGCGTTCCAAGTGACTACTCGGAGTGTGTTAATCATTTTGTTATCAGCCTTGAGATAAGTTGGATCATTCTGTCCATCATTTTGTCCATCATGGTGATCATGATTTGTTGAAATTTGGCGAACATTAGTTTTAATCTATCTGGACCGTTCTCTGGGTCCGGTATTGACCGGAATGCCTCCACTTAATGGACGGTCTTTTGTTGCACCCGAATAGCTTGCAACAAAAGACCTACCACTAACTGGCTAGCTAGCTCACGTGACTCGCATGTTAATAATGGGCATTACCTGTCTTATTTTTTTCGCTAAAGCAAAAGTCAGCAAAAGTTTGCAGTTAAATAATCAAAATACGTTGACACCTATTTAGGTATATTCAAATTCAAACCTTTGTTGTAACCTTGCATTACAGTGACTATGGCTGAGCGCTGCGGGCTCTCTGCCCTCTATCTCAAAAACGGTTGGGGGGTGTATGAAACATTTTTCAATACAAAAGTCGCAATATGCTCCACATTTTTTATAATTAATGCTAATATCATTGGAGCTATAGAAACCGAGATAATCGCGAAAAACTGATTTTTGTGACGTTTACCCTTGAATAACTTACGACGCAGACACGAGATTTTATGAGACTTTTGAGACAACTTTTAGAACACCAAAATGAAGGTGTATACGAGTTTACAGCTTATCTCTCATTCTCATTCCGATGTGAAACCCCTAACATGACTCTACTACTTGCCTATTTGCCTTACAATACAACGCCACATCAGCATCGTTCCAAAAATCACAAATTCTTTGTTTAATTTGCTACTTATTTTAAATTAATTATTCCAAGGATCAGTTGTAAATCTTACTATAGATTTGAAATCTAATGAGTTTATCATTGCGCCGCTTGTAATTCACGATACCTCGCCAACGTACATTTTGTATGAAAACGTTTTGAAGCGGCATCACGCCTGCGCTGCGCCTGCGCCGCGCCTTCACCTTACACCGTTTCTGTATAAATCGGGCCTTACATTTGCACGGTAAGCGCAGTAGCTAAGCGATTGGCAGCTACGCCGCGTGGCGCGGGTTCGATCCCCGCACGGAACAAAAATTTGTATGACCTACAGGTAGTGTTTCCAGATATTTTTTCCGGCTGGCTCTTTGTGTATGTGAGTTTAAATGTTTGTAAATTCACCCACGATACAGGACAAATTGCTAGTGTGGTGTGGGGCAAAGTTTTTTTAAACAACAAAATATAAAGAATTTATTTTCTTCCGTGATAATAATTAAACAAGAACTTGTTACTACGATTTTCATTTTGATACAAAAAACAACTTTATGTGATTAAACAGGACGTGACGCAAACTGAGACCATTAATACTGAGCTGTAATTAGGTACCTACTTCACAGAAAAGAATACTTTGCAAAAACTGCTTGTTATCGTGGCTCGACAATGGAAGGTTTTTTTATCTGTAGTTTATTAATACAAAACCGAACATACAATAACAGCCAGACCCGGGGTAACCGGAAGGTCGTAGGTAGGGAGAGTACTTTTTCTTTTCTGTACGAGATTCGAACCCGTCAAGCGTAGCAGCTAGCTGCACAGCCACTGCGCAAACAATACCATCGTTTTCTCCCAGTCTTGAATATACGTTCAAAACACCTGTGTGGTCATACAAGAACCAGCTTTGGGTGCATCAAGATCTGAAGATTGCTTATTGATCCGAGTTAGCGATTGAGAGAATGTCAGAATCATGAAAATGATTGGCTAATTTGGAGCATACCTAATATCTGTTTAATAATTCTAATCTAATCTTTAGAATATTTTATTAGGGTTGCCGCCTTGATGTTTTTTGGTACATTTATTTAATCTTTATTAAATGTATAACGACCAAGGAGATAGTTTGTCTTGCGGTGGGTAGGTAACTAGATATGATATGCTGTCATGTCATGCCTGTCAAATCTTTATAAGCCGTAAGTATTTACGATATTATTTGCTGTATCATAGAAATGACACGGCATAGAGTTATCGTGTTTTTGTTTAGTTTCATGAGCGATGCTGTTTTCGTAAAGGCACAAACCCACCGCGGCGCACGGATAACCCACGCACGTGTGTTAAGCTTCGCTTTGCAAGAAAATGTATGTGATTGTGTCCACTGCAAACCACGGACAAGCTATGCATCAAATGACGTCATTAGTACGTGCTTGGTTGCTCGTAAAAGGCGCTCATGTCTTTTAGCTCAACGCTGTCAACGCCATGCACGCTGTGCATGCGGTACACGCTATACACGAATATTAACCTACGCATATGCCGCGGTGGCCCACGCACGCTATAATTAAACATAGTTGTGGGTGTGTAGTGTGTACTGAAGTGGAAATGTAATGTGACTCAGGTTGGCTGGACAAATCTTCAAAATAGCTTGCATTTAACTAGGTCAATAGGTCACTTTATGTGACGGCTAAACACCCTTATTTCAGAATTTGTGACGCTACAGAATCTTAGATAATCGATCGAAAACGTGTCCAGCCATCTTGAAAAACCACTTTTCGCTGGTCTCTCAATCTCGGTAACGGAAGTGATTTTGACGACTTTTTGCATATCAACGGGCGTCACATAAATTTGTGACGGGCACCGAGCTAAAAGTTTTGTGATAAGTACAGTGGTTTAGTAGAAAAATGCAAAAATCTGTGTCCAGCCATCTTGAATTTACGTATAAAACTTATGGCTGGCACTTCCGAATCTCAATAACGGGGGCGTTTTCGAATATGGTTCCTTTACTAATACTTGGTGACGCAATGTGTGACAGTAATAACGTTTGATTTATGGCGTCACATGTAAGGGTTTACGAGAAATCAATAAAAACTTAATGTCCAGCCAACCTGAGTTCAAGATGGCTGGACACATGTATCTCCACTGCCTGATGATCTACGACCTTCGAAATGTGTTCAAAATGTTGTGACGGGGACGATAATGATAACCTGAAATTGTGACGGAGAAACTTTGCGTAGTTTCAAAGATATTGATCATTTAAATTTTCCCATACAAACATCCATTAATATTGTGAGGTGACCATAATTTTACATAAATAAAGGTTTTCTTTTTTAATGATTAATTGGCCGGTAGCATCCACGCCTGCTTTGTATTTGATTTCCCCGTGGGAATAAAAGGTTTTCCTGCAGTGAAAAGAGTAAGTATGTGTTAATTCAAAATAATAATTGACCACCAGCGCTGCAAGAGAGAGCCCACTTGTATTTCGCGTTTAGTTCATTATCTTATGTAACTGAAAATGAGAACTAAACTCGACAGCCGGCAGTGTATGTACTTTTCGAAGTGTTATCACTAATCAGAGTACTAGTAACTATTAATTAGTCTGCGGTAAGACAACCTAAATAAGAGTTAAGATTCGACCAGTTGTCCTAGTAGTACCAACTTTAAGCAATAGATGGCGACACCAACATCAGCTATCATGACAGTATAGTTTGTCCTCCGACGTTTTCGTGGTAGCCCGCGAAATTCAATTTTTCTTGAGTTTTTTGCAGTTATTTTTTTCGTCCGCGGAAACAAATAACTTATAGATATGTATGATGATTCTTATGGTTATAATTATGTAAATACATACTTGTTGTTGTCGCGAATCATATTTTGATTTCTTTTAACGAACGAACGCAAGAAAAATTGAAATTAACGGGCTACCACGAAGGAATCACATTAAATATTTTTTTTACGCAATTTGTAGATTTCAAATTTTGAAATCGATATTGTTTATTTAATTATTATTCTGATAATTAAATAAACAATACCTAGCTGCAACTTCATAACATTCAATCTACTGACTCATTTCTATGAATTAGCAGCATGAGCGATTTTAGTGCTCATGAGTGCGATTCGGAACGCGGCCATGATGATGAGATTTGCTTTGTGTGTAATCTGTGTGTGACTTGTTTGTAACTGATCGTTACAAACTTTCAGTTATTTACTTCGTACAACTATTGTACTTTGTTGTGTTTTCATACAACTATTGTTTTGTGTTTTGTTTAAAAACCAATGTGTCCTTGGTAAGTAACGTGAATTACAATGTTTTTTTTGCGAAAGTTGTTAGTTTTTACGATTTGTGTCGTCAGTCGGATGTATGCGCCCTGTTTTATTTATTTAAGTATTAGGTACACGGGTTTTGTCTTCTATTGATTTAAATATGTATAGTTGTTCGTATTAGAATCACCAATACACGGATTTTCATCCATTAAAGAAAACACCTTAAAATATACTTGTCCTACATAAAACCTACAATATTGGTTACCCTACTGCAGTGTTTGTATGGGAAAATTTAAATTATCAATATCTTTGAAACTACGCAAAGTTTCTCCGTCACAATTTCAGGTTATCATTATCGTCCCCGTCACAACATTTTGAACACATTTCGAAGGTCGTAGATCATCAGGCAGTGGAGATACATGTGTCCAGCCATCTTGAACTCAGGTTGGCTGGACATTAAGTTTTTATTGATTTCTCGTAAACCCTGACATGTGACGCCATAAATCAAACGTTATTACTGTCACACATTGCGTCACCAAGTATTAGTAAAGGAACCATATTCGAAAACGCCCCCGTTATTGAGATTCGGAAGTGCCAGCCATAAGTTTTATACGTAAATTCAAGATGGCTGGACACAGATTTTTGCATTTTTCTACTAAACCACTGTACTTATCATAAAACTTTTAGCTCGGTGCCCGTCACAAATTTATGTGACGCCCGTTGATATGCAAAAAGTCGTCAAAATCACTTCCGTTACCGAGATTGAGAGACCAGCGAAAAGTGGTTTTTCAAGATGGCTGGACACGTTTTCGATCGATTATCTAAGATTCTGTAGCGTCACAAATTCTGAAATAAGGGTGTTTAGCCGTCACATAAAGTGACCTATTGACCTAGTTAAATGCAAGCTATTTTGAAGATTTGTCCAGCCAACCTGAGTCACATGAAATGTAGCCCCACGTTGTCAAACAAATGAATCCACGCAGCTAAAATGCACCGCGAGCCCGTTGGTGGGAACAAATGCAAATCAAACGCTACGTTTCGGAACTAACCGCGTGCAGACCTCAGGAGCCGGCAGATATTGCCAATGGTTTGGCATTTTTGGCTCCCCACTGCTGCAGGATTCCTACTAAGTACATACAGGCACGAGCACTGATATGTATACACGTAGTAACTTTCAAAAGTGATTTTCTCCTACTGTATAGATTGTAATTTTATGTTGTTTCAAATCTAGGTAGTATTTTGGAACCCATACTATTACGAAACAAGTTTGATCTTGAAAGTTTCAATCGACAAGAGAAAATAGCGTTTTGAATCTTGCTACGTGTATACTACATCTTCATACTTACTTTTTACCACTCTATTTTGCAATGCCTCAGCATGAAAATAAAATGTAAGTACAGTAACGTGACTCTTCATCAGATTGACGTGTTAATCCGGCTACGTCATCTTTATAGCCATTTCATGCGACTGACAAAGAACGGCGTGAATGGTTGGGATACGACCAAATGAAACAATAGACAATTTTTTATAACATATAATTAAATAACCTCCAAAAGTTAATACTTCTTAATATAAACGCTATCAAAATATTGTTGACTTAGCATACAGTAACAGTGCCTCTTTTAATCATGATTATTTATATTTATTTACATTCTCGCCAGTAAATGTACAATTTTATATAAATCGGACGAGAAAACAAGCACAGGTCTTTTTGCCATTTAAATATTCAAATAGATAATAAAAGGATAATATATTTACATGATCAAGTACAATTTTCAAGTAATTTCAATTGGTACAAAAATATCATGTTTCAAGAAAGTTTTCTATTTGAAAATTACTGATATAATTTATATGCTCTTTAAACTCATTCTTCACGTTCACGTCTCATTCATTCACTCGTTCAGTCATTCACTTAAGTTATAGTGGTTTAGACGGTCTCAATCATCAGAGCGATACCCTGGCCACCTCCGATGCACGCTGATCCAATACCGCGCTTCAGGCCGCGGCGTCTGGGGACAGAAAATTCTTTATTATCATACCCATAACATTACACTCGTAATCCCTGAAGGGTTAGGCAGAGGTAACCTGGTAATTAGTGACCGATACTTAAACACGTGATTGTACAATGTACTCATGATAACAAACAACTTTCCCAAAGAAACATTTTTTTTTATACTCATTCACTTTTATCACAATAAAACTTAAGGAGCGGGTTAGCGAGCCGCGCGGGTGCTCTGCCTACCCACTGTTGCACGGGTCGATAGTAATGAGACAGAACAGCGTCACGCGGCTAACAGCTGATAGGCCAAACGCGCGCGCGCGAGTTTTTCATACGGCTGTTGTGTTATTGTGATAAAAGTGAATGAGTATAAAAATAAATCTTTGAGAAAGTTGTTTCATATCATGAGTACAATCACGTGTTTAAGTCATCATCATCATCATCATTTCAGCCGAAAGACGTCCACTGCTGGACATAGGCCTCCGCCAAAGGGGGAGTTTGGGGGGGTTTAAGTATCCGTCACTAATTACCAGTCTCCCTATATTTAAATTTCATGTAATAGTTCGGGCTGCTAACCAGAAATTCCAGATGAAAAACCCACACTTTACCCGACCCGGAAATCGAACCCAGGATCTGATGCTCAGCAGTAGCGCTTGCGACCACTAGACCAAGAGGCAGTTCATATCGTGATTGTATGCGAGAACTACATCATTTTATTAGCATGTCATCACGATCAACGGCACAGTGTACTTATGCAGCCAATGCAGCTTCACTTTAATTCAAACAATTGAGTGCAATATCTTCAATCGATTGTCTCTTTATTGCGAGATGATTGATGACAATTGATTGTTCCTTTATGTGGACACATACAGTGAACATTATTACCGACTAGCTTTTGTCCGCGGCTTCGCTGAAATTAGGTGTGTGAACATGAAACTTCCTTCGTTCCTCATATGGACTTGACTGAAACTATGCCTGGACTTTAAAGGAGACTGTGACCTCTGAGTTTTTCCGGTGTTTCTTCTCAAAGTGCCACAATAGGAAACACCAAATTTTTATTTTAAAAAAGTTTTGCAAAAATATCACCATTTGCCTAGCCTTTTCCCAACTATGTTGGGGTCGGTTTCCAGTCTATTCGGAAGCAGCTGAATACCGGTATTTTACACAGAGCGATTACCTATCTGACCTCCACAATCCAATTAGTACTGGCTAATTCAATTCCCCTAGTTAAGACTGGCTGTCTGTCTTTTAGACCACTGACTACAGTGTAACGACTGTCAAAGATCTACAAATGAAAAACACAAAAATAAATATCATTTATCGTGTCCTTACTTGAGCTCATGCACCAAATGCGCGGTGATGCGGGAACCTGAGGCTCCGAGGGGATGTCCGAGGGCGGTGGCGCCTCCGTTCACGTTCAGCTTCTCTACGTCAAGCTTCAGGGCCTTGGCGCAGGAGAGGGTCTGTGCGCAGAAGGCCTCGTTGATCTGTAGGAGATAATGTTTGAGATTAATAATGGGTTTTGACCTTTTTTGTGTTTAAAGGTTGTCTGGAAGTTATCGCTATCAGCGATAAGACCGCTGCTGAACCAATAGGTTTAATAATTTTGTACACAGAGCTGTTACAATTTTGCTGTACAAACATCTATACTCGACAACAAAGTATATCTATTGTGGTACTAGATCTTGAGTATAACTCTTAAACACATTCTACATAGTGAAATGGTCACCCATCATTTTCTATGAACATGCTCAAGAAGTCAAACCAAAGTAACGATTATTATCTAAAACACTGGCGTCAAGACAGTTCACATTTAAAAAATATTTAGATTACGACTAAGTGAAAAAATCATCTCAAGATTAGTTACTATTGAACTTTTGATGAAATCGCGGACTCTATATTATGTATTTGATTATGTAGAATACTTGGAATCTAAAAAGAACTTGGACTCGGGAACGGGATATTAAATCAAGATTTTAATAAATACCTGAAACATGTTACACTCACCTCAATCAGGTCTATGTCATTCAAGGTCATCTTGGTGACCTTCAGTAGGTTCTCGATGGCGGGCACAGGGCCGACACCCATGATGCTGGGGTCTACGCCCACGTACGACCAACCCACCAGCCGGGCGAGGGGCTTCAGACCCTTGGCGGCTTCCTCGCTGGCCAGGACGATGGCGCCCGCGCCGTCGCTGATACCCTGGGTGAGGAAGGGAAGTTGAAGTTGAAGTTGCAAAAAGAAACGACTGGACAGTCAATTCTTTTGTCTTTTCTTTTTGGTGTCGGAAAAATACGACAAAGTATATTACAATGTCTATGGACAATAGCTAATTAAAAAGAAAGATTACTACTAGAAAGATTACTTAGGTTGTAATAGGAAGGCAAGCCCGTTATAATGTTTGAGCTGTATTTACATACATCTTTTGTTCCTTTGTCGACCGCACCATGCGAAAGAGAGGTGACTTCTTCAATATTAAGAATGGATAATAATGATAGCCTACTTAATCTTTATTACTTTTTAAAAACTTCATTATTGTAGCTACATTAAATGACTGAATACTGTTTTCTTCGTTAGATATTTTTTCGAGCTAGTTCTTGATCTAAATCTTCGAACATAAACTAATCGTTAAATAAAACAGTGACTTACAGAAGCAGTACCAGCGGTGACAATACCCTCCTTCTTGAACACGGGGGGCAGCTTCTTCAGGCCCTCGATGGTGGTCTGGGGACGGGGGTGCTCGTCCATCTCAACCTTGACCTCTTTCCTCTTCACGGTCAAGGTCACCGGGGCAATCTCAGCCTTGAATACTCCTGCGTCTTGTGCTGTTTGAGAATTTAAAGTGGGTATGTAGAAATTACGTGATTTTCCCCTTTTAACACGAACAGGATCTCTTACTTACGACACGAATAAAGTCAGATGTCTTATTTGAAGTCTTAAATCTAGAACAGCTCACCTTTGTACATGAGCTATGTAATATTTTACGTCTATGTAATGTAAATAATAAAGAATAAGTACCTAGACTATTTAACAATTTTAATGAGTGTAAAAGATACACATGTGTAAAAATTATTATGTTTCTCTTAATGGTCCGTTTCTTTTAATACAAACC
Source organism: Noctua fimbriata (assembly GCA_905163415.1). Taxonomy (NCBI): domain Eukaryota; kingdom Metazoa; phylum Arthropoda; class Insecta; order Lepidoptera; family Noctuidae; genus Noctua; species Noctua fimbriata. The sequence goes on along the minus strand of LR990939.1, from coordinate 1,501,893 downwards.
TTAATTTTCTTATTAAAGAAGTTATTAAGGGTCTTGTTTACTTACCGGCCTTCCACCTCTGCTGTGACCTAAGCGCGAAGTTGTCAACCTCATCCCTGGTGATGCCGTATTTGGCTCCAAGCTTCTCAGCAGTCATGCCCATGGGCAGGCCGCAGTAGGAATCAGTGAGACCAGCCCACAGTGTGTCTTCGAAGGCGTAGTTCAGGCCCAATGATGTGCCGAACCTGACGTTTCTGACTGCGAAGGGAGCTTGGGACATGTTCTCTACGCCACCGGCGAGGGAGATCTTGGCAGCACCAGTTATGATGTCCTAGGTGGATATAAGAATATGTTGAAACTGAATTTGTTGTGAAGTTGAGGGAAGAAAGAGTGCACCTGTGTTTCCCCTCACAATTTTACTCCGCAGTCCGCACTATAATATCTCCCGCATTTTTTTCTTTTCTATCGGAACATTAAGCGTAAAAATAAATAATTATTTTATGTCATCGCCTCTCCTAAAAACAGCCTATTGCTAATTTTAAGGCGAGGATATACGAGTTGAAGATAGTTCAATGAGTTGAATTCGAAAAACTTTATTGTTGGCATCGGTTGATCGCATCTAGTCAGTGACCTACGACAACATTGAATGTATTTGGCAAGTCTCCGAATACAAGGCTATCACCATATCTTGTTATTAATTCTGTGCTCTCTGCAATAAATGAAGTTAAGAATTGCAGATATGTATTGTGAGTTTAGCAGACATACGTGGCAGTAATTCTGCAGAACAGAATACATGACCAATTAGCATAAAGCGATCTGTAATCAGCAGAGACTGGAATAGGCAAAGAAGTATAACCAATTCACCATGTGGATAATACCTGCCATGTAAAATCACAGAATATCCATAATAAAACTGCTAAATTAGAGATAGGTTTTATCCACATGTTACTATGCTACCTTGAAGATTAATTTCCGATTTCTAGTAATGAGCAAATCTAGATCAAAAGTAACGTAGTCGATAGCACAGCAATAGTTACTTGACTCGCTTACCTGTGCACTGTTGACGACTGATTGGAATCCTGATCCGCAGAGCCTGTTTACTCCGAGTGCAGGCTTGTCCTGGGGGATGCCAGCCTTCAGCATAACATGACGGGGCAAGTAGATACCGTCCGTTTGAGAGGCCTGCATGAAACAACACGACGAGTTAACACAATATTCCTGCATTTGCAATTTAATTCTCCAAAAATGTAAACAGAGTTTTTGGAAAAAAATAACTTGGCATTCTGAAATCAAATTAAGTATTCGGATTGGAATTACATTCAATTGGAAATGTTATGGAATGTAGGTGATTCGCAATTCACCAGGGATGTGCCTTAACAGGCGTTGCACAGAGAGGGCTCCGGACAGGTCTTTTAAGAGGATACGGTACCTCCTCTCATGTGCGGATGGAGACCACCGGGGTGGTTTTAGTGCGGTAAAAATCTCCCCGGTCTTATCCCCAAGACTGGTCGCGGTAAGCGATGTAACGCATACAGTACCTTCTATACGACAGTGCTTCCACACCGCATGACTTGCATTAGTATTCTTGAATATTTAGCCCTTAACAAATATTTAACAACACTGAGCATCTGCTGCATTTTTAACCTTCGGCGCTGAGCCGAGCACTTAAAATCCGCTCCCTAACCAGCTCGCTTTTATTGAAGCAATATTTCTCTTGGAAAACGGACATAATTTCTTTAAAGATCACCGAGCACAACATGAATATCGCCTTAACCCGATTCCTAAGAGCCAACTAAAGTAGTTCAGAACTATCTGACACTCACCGTCATGACCTGTCCCACGATGACAGAGTCGACCTTCTCGGGGGCGACTCCTGCCTCCTTGAGCGCCGCTACAGCTGCTACGGTCTGCAGCTCAGTGGCCGAAGTGTTGCGGAAGGCACCGCCGAAGGTACCGAACGCCGTGCGTTTGGCACCCACGATGAAGATACCTGGGTAATGGAAAGGTAGAGCTTAGTATACTTGCTTAGATTAGAACGTAGAGTTTGATGAAAGGAATCTACGCTTGCAAATGTGGAACCAGATTCAAGGAGCTCTTTCGAAGGCGAACACGACTGAGACTCTATGAAAACCCTTAAGATGATGACAATTCCGCAAAACCAGTTGCGTTCACTTTTTTGCGTCTTTGTTTTCAGATCGGGCGACTTTTCCGTTGCAGTTACCTTCGGCAAAAGAACTTTTTTTTAAATTAATTAGCTGAGCAAGGGTTATGAACTGTTTTATACATGCTTTGTCTTTAACTTTACTTGCACTACACTTCATATCAAACAGACTCCTCGGTCTACTGTAGACTATATCGGAAGAGGTACTGGTGGAAAACACAAGGAACCAACCTTGCACGGGAGGACAATTTGCAGGGCGTTGTTTTTCAATAGAATGTTAATGTGTACCTTAACAACACACTTTATTTATAAACTTCGTATTAGTATTTGCCCTTGTTATCATAGCTTGTTTAGCTTCACTATTTATACTCGTGGATAATCCCTTAGCTTAGATAGACCAATGTGGGTCATCATGGTATATGCACCTTAAGAGCAATCCCATTGCAAACATTAATTGCCAAGAAAAGGAGTTTGCATTCAAGAATGTTCGTTGTTTTTACAAGGGAGCAAAATTCAGCTACTGATAATGATATCAACCTATTGATATAAACATACTTTTGGAGATAAGTAATCCCTGTAAATAAGCCGCCTGGCGACTGCCTCGTTACTGCTAGCTAGTGCTGGGCATGAGATCCTGGGTTCGATTCCCAGGTAAGGCAAAGGGTAATTGTGATCTCCACCAGGAATTTCTCATTAGCCGCCCGGAGTTTGGATTTGTGCCCGGTTGATGTTGACCTTGACCCTTATTGCATGGGACTTACACTGGCGAAATGTGGGTGTACTGTTTCGGAAACATCTGTCTAGCTCTTCGGAGGATTACAGGTGTTTTTTTTATTATGTAAGTAAGCCTGTGGTGACAGTGAATTGTATCAATCGTATTCGTAATCTAAAATTAACACTCGCCGACTTTGGCCTTGACTGTAAACAGTTTTATACTTGGCATACAGATGACTGCTGGACTTTGACCCTGATATGATGATATAACAGCTTTATCGTACCTACATAGGCATAGCGAATTAGCGGTACGCAGTTTGAGTTTTGTCTGAAGTCCTTTTCGTGGTTAGACATCTAGATCTAGGACTTACATTGGGAGGCTCAAATGGCAATTTGGTCACCTATATTAGGGATGCTATTAAAAGCTTTTTGAAAGTAGGTATGTTTGAGACAGTTTGGATATATTTATTATGTCATATGACAACAGATTCTTTTAATAGGTACTATCAGCCCGCGACTGGACTGGGCTGTATGGAGAAGCTGTCTTTTAGTGTTTAGAAGGCTGCTTATTTTTTTTCTCGCTGAGGAGTGTATTGAAGCCTTGGCTTATTGCTTGACTGGTTATGTTTAGGTTGAGGGGATTCAAAGAGTTAAGGCATTAGAATTTCTTATATGCCATTCATATCGATATGAATACCTACATTAGAACCAGCTTTGAATTTATGAATAAGCATGTTTGCAGTGCAGGTTCCTTTATCAGACAGAGTTAGTAGGAGTAGACTGGACGCTACGATCGATACGTGTATCGTGGAGTCTACTAGTCACACATGTAAAGCGTGGTTACAGAGATACCTCTCTGCAAAAGCGCTTTTCACGTGACTTGCATTTTCTTTCATTGTTTGCAAAAAACGTAAGATTCGTTGGTCATGGTAATGATAAGACAAAACGCTATCGTAAAGCATAATCTTTGCGTAAGACTGACATGGCCAAAGGTGTCACAGGTAGATATCTGTTAATAAAATTATACTCAAAGGTGACTAAATAAAAACGTATTATCAAACAGCTAAGCCAGGTCCCAATCTACTTCTTAGCCCGCGGCTCCGCAGGCGTGGTTTGCGTTATCGCGTCATGTCTGGTCTAAAAGTTCGTAGTATCGCGAAGTATTAGTGAACACGAATGCCTGTCGCGGTTTTGTTGGTAAATTGACGCGCTTCAAAGGGATTTGTCGCGACAAACTTCGCTTACGTGGCTACACTTATAATACAACGCAACCGCTTCCTCCATTTTACTATGCTCGAATATCGCCCGAACACCACATGCAAGCGCGAATTGCCGATTTGGTTGGACGCTAAGGGTTGCGCGACATCTGTCAGCATGGAAAGCAGAACTGCCAACGGCAACTGCTGCCGCGTGCGATAGCACTTCCGCTCTGTTTCTCGCTCTAACTAATGACGGTTCTGAGCGACGGAGGAGCATGGAAAAATGCGATTCCTGGCTGATAGATGAGGCGGAATCTTAATGTAGAGATAACCCGACACGAATATTCATCCGATGTGGCCCTAGCATTAGCGATAAAAATCTGTTTTTTTCTGTTTTTTGACGGCAGGCTAGCGGGTACGCCTGCCGATTTTGCTGTCAAAAGTTGGCCAACTTGTAGGTATAACGAATCGTGCAGGACGTCTTCGTCGGGATTTTGTTCAACTGTATTCAATTATAATAGGTAGGTGAACAGGCTGTTTAACTCTGAGTGAGGGACTATCCAAAAACTTACGTAGAGCCAGGTTAAAGCCTCCAGCTGAGATTCAACAGGTGGCTTTAACCTGCCTTTGCGAAGGCATAGCTTCCACTGGTGTCGAGTTTGCCACTCTCCAATAGGTATCGCCAGATGGGGGACCGCCTAAGACGATTGTTCAACAGCTGCTTCCATGCAGGCGTGTTCCCCTCCAGCTGGAAGGAAGCTAGATTGGTTTTGTTAAGGAAAGAAGGCAGGGACTCAGAGTCTCCCTCTGCATACCGACCAATCTGCCTGCTTGACGACGTCTCCAAACTATTCGAAAGAATAATTGCCGAAAGACTCGAGCATCTGGCACGTGTTGGTCCAGACCTCGCCGATTGCCAGTATGGCTTCCAACAGAAGCGTTCTACAGTGGATGCGATAAAACGTGTCCGATCGCTGTCGGAACAGGTGGTATCCCGGGGTGGGGTGACGTTGGCGGTAAGTTTGGATATCGTCAACGCCTTTAACTCTCTGCCCTGGCATGCGATCAGGGCGGCACTAGTACATCACAGAGTGCCACCTTACCTGCAGTGCATCATCGGGGCTTATCTTCGTGACTGACACATTTGTTATGTTGGTCGGGACGGTAGCGTTCATCGCAGGGAGATTACTTGTGGGGTTCCGCAGGGATCTGTCTTAGGGCCTCTCTTATGGAATCTTGCTTACGATGTTGTCCTGCGTGTTGACCTTCCCGTTGGCGTTAATGTCGTTTGCTATGCAGACGACACCCTGGTGTTAGCCGGCGGACACACCACCGAAGAAACCATTCAACTTGCAGAACTCGGATTGGAAAAAGTCGTGGCGTCGATCCGCGGGCTGGGTTTAGAGATAGCGCCTCATAAAACTGAAGCACTATGGTACCATAAGCTGCCGAGGACTAGAGAGCCACCCAGCTCGTTAGTCAGAGTGGGAGATGCGCAAGTCCAGGTGGGACGATACATTAAGTATCTCGGCCTAACTTTGGACGGTCGGTGGGGCTTCGAAGAGCACTTTGAGCGCCTGGTTGCCCGAGTCGGGAAGACAGTGGGTGCGTTGCACAGACTGTTACCCAATCTCGAAGGGCCATGAGAAGAAGTTCGCCGCCTCTACGCGGGGGTTGTGCGATCGATGGTCCTCTATGGGGCGCCTGTTTGGTCAAATAGGTTGTCAGGCGTCCGGCGCTGCAGGACTAAAATCAACAGAATGCAGCGAAAAATGGCTATTCGTATTGCATGAGGATACCGCACTGTGTCCTTTGAGGCGGCAACACTCCTGGCTCGTTTTCCACCGCTGGATATCCTGGCAGATATGGACACGAGGGTTTATAGCCGAATCCGTGCCATCCGCCAAAGTGGTAATAGTGTACCAGGAATCGCTATTGCAAGGATGAGGCGGCAGGAACGGCGACACGCGCTCGAGCAGTGGCGTGAGCGGCTGCAACAGCCGCAATATTCGCGTAAGCGCGTTGTCGAAGCCGTCCTGCCGCACTTCGAAGCCTGGCTGAAAAGAGAGGAGCGTATCTCCTATAGACTTACTCAGGTACTTACCGGGCACGGTTGCTTCGGCGAGTACCTGAGTAAGATTGGGCGAGAGGCAACAGCCAATTGCCATCATTGTGGAGGCAACCTGGACTCAGCACAGCACACGCTCGAGGAGTGCCCTGCATGGGACTCTGAACGACGGGTCCTGGTAGCCAAGATCGGGCAAGACTTGTCTCTGCCAGCCATAGTTGGGGCTATGCTGGCGGATTCTGACAACTGGAGGGAGGTGACCTCGTTCTGTGAGACCGTGATGGTCCAAAAGGAGGCTGCCGAGCGGGATCGTGAGAGAGCCGATCCCAGTAGGAGAAGAAGGCATCGGGGAGGCAACCGCCTCGCCGCTTAACACGCCGAAACCCCGCCTGAATTACCTAAAGCAGGTGGGACACTGAGGTCACGGGCGTTCAGAGTGGGGACTCTGTGCGCTCACCGAGTGATCTCGGAGATGACCGGCAGCACAGTGGTCACGTGCTGCCGTGCACACTTGCACAGCGAGGCTCAGGGGAGATCTCTGTATAGTCGCCCCAGGGATGTGCCTTAACAGGCGTTGCACAGAGGGGGCTCCGGACAGGTCTTTTAAGAGGAAACGGTGCCTCCTCTCATGTGCGGATGGTGACCACCGGGGTGGTTTTATTGCGGTAAAAATCCCACACTCCCCGGTCTTATCCCCAAAGACCGGTCGCCTTTTGAAGGTTTCCCCCAAAAACAAAAAAAAAAAAAAAAAAAAAAGGTATCGCCAGATACCTACCTAAATTATGCAAAATTAATTCGTTCTACTTTATTTTACCGCTTCACTGCAAATTCTACCAGGTTACAGGGCATAAGCATCTGTCATATATACGAAAACTCGAAGGTGCTTATAGAGGTAACCTTGAACAATTTCTTGAACCCCTGGTTTAATTAATTTGTATCCTGAAGACTCTTAGCCCGGATATCCGGTCTGGCTTACACCGAAACCTTACCCTGACCCAGTTTATTATGGCAGTCGTATTTAAAGCTAGGAATCTACTACTTTTAAGAGACGACTTCAGACAACGTTGGCCCTGGACTTTAGCCACGGTTTCTAGCAGGTCAATCACCTCACATATTTACAAAATAATTTCTAAACATAATGAATGGTTACATTCTTAAATAATTAGTAGGTACGTTATCTACAATACAAATTCAATCGATAATAATGCAGTAAAAAAAGATTACTATTCGATTGGCACAAAGTTGTTTGTTAAAACTTTGGAGTTTGACCCCGCGGTAATAAAGTTGTTATTGCAACGAATTAACACGGTATTTAACTATGACAGGCTATTATAAAATATACAAGATGGCATACCTTTAGCTGCTACTGACATTTTTGTGTTTTATGAAGATTTTATAATAAAAAAATAATTAACTCTCCGTAACACACACGCACACACTTCACAGCTTAATGAATGAACATTGAACAAATTATTTCGTTTGCAAGTAGAACGATTGAACTGGCTGATAAGCCATTGAAAATTGAATGATCTGCTGATAAATGAACGAATGGAACCAGGGTTACAAGATAGGTAAATTCAATTAAACATGGTAACATCTTTGTCTAGATTTTGTTCTATTTCACTGTACTACTATTTATTTATTTGCAAGCATGTATTATTACTAAAATAAAGAAATATTTAAAACGGTTTTTAATCTGATGTAAAACACTACGAAACTCGTTGTAACTCATCAAAAAAAGTTGAATGAGATATTTTATTTTCATTTTAACCATTATTAACTGGCAACATTGAAATTGACGGCTGATCTGGTTTCACGGCGACATAGCATCAAAAACTAAAATTTCTTTATTTATCGCAAGGAGTGCTTATGCAATGACCGATGGTAGGTCTGTAAGTGGTCAATTGAAAAAGTTCGTGTTTCGTGGCAAGTCATCGACCAACGGCGACACTCGAGGTGAATATTTGGAGATAGTTATTCCGGAGCTTCTGACGGCTGGCTACTCGTTCTACACGTGGCCGTCGGCGCCCCTGTTAGCCTGGTATTTGTGGACACAAAGGCGCCATTTACGCGGTCTCCGCGTCCTAGAGCTCGGCTGCGGAACTGGCCTGCCGGGCATCTTAGCCGCGAAGTGCGGCGCCCGTGTTACGCTCACTGACAGCGTCGCGTTGCCCAGGTCCCTGCGGCACCTGGCTGCTTGCTGTGAGGCGAACGGACTCGTTCCCAATCGCGACGTAAAGATCCTAGGACTAGCCTGGGGCTTATTCCTATCAGAAGTTCACGCACTTAGACCAGTAGATCTGTTGTTAGCTTCAGATTGTTTTTACGAACCCTCCCAGTTTGAGGAAGTGTTATCGACTGTCGCTTACTTGCTAGACGGCACTGACGCGCGATTTTTATGTTCTTACCAGGAACGCAGCGCGGACTGGTCAATTGAGGCTCTGCTGAAGAAGTGGGGACTGAAAGGAGCTCTGCTGGACTTGGACTCACTGAGTGACAGTTCCGGAGTTGACTACCGAGCGTTGGTTGGAGACCGATCTTTGCATTTACTTGAAATTGTCGCAGTTTAAGGTTATGGCCAGCACAGCAAGAGCAGCTCGCCTGTACGTAGGCAACCTGCCTTGGACTGTAGGTCATAGACAACTCAAAGAATACTTTGCTCAATTTGGACCAATACAGAGTGCTAGAGTAGTGTTCGACCGCTCTACCGGTCTCAGCAAAGGATACGGTTTCATAGAGTTTGCAAGTGCCACCTCTGCCGCAGATGCCACCAACAAGCAAGTGCACACTTTAGAAGGACTGAACTTAACTGTTCAAGTTCAGAATAGTTAAACAGACCGCCATAGATAGCATATACAATGGCTGAAGCACTTCCAGAATACCCTGATTCAGACTTTTCCGATGATGACCAGTCTCCTTTAGACATATCTTTTAATAAGGCAGCTGATCATGTCAAGAAACTAACAAGCACACTAAATAACAACCAACTGTTAGAGCTGTATGGTCTCTACAAACAAGGACTTGAAGGCAAATGTGATACTCCCAAGCCTGGGTGGCTGGATGGTAGAGGCCGTAGAAAATGGGAGGCCTGGAGGTCTCTCGGCGACTTGCCAAGTGAAGAGGCTAAACAAAAGTACATTGCCTTAGTGCACAAATATGCCCCGGAATTGGAAGATGCCAATGAGGCAGGAATCAAAGAAGGCTGGGCAGCAGTGTCTTCTATGCGCAAATCACCTGAACCTGAGCTGGTACACAACGAGCTGACTATATTGGATGCGGCACGAGAGAACTGTGCTGAGCGTGTCACTGAACTCCTCGCCAAGTTCCCGGAACTCCGTCATGAGACTGATGAAGATGGTCTCACTGCTTTACACTGGGCTGCTGACCGCAATGCTACTAAATCTTTACAAGCTGCTTTGGATGCAGGATGTCCAGTAGATGTGGCAGATGAGAGTGGTCAAACCGCCTTACATTATGCTGCATCCTGTGGCCACATAGAGTCAACTAAGATATTGCTAAAATCTGGAGCATCTCTGCTAAAAGACGAGGATGACTGTACTCCATTGGACTTGGCCGCTGATGACGAAATAAGGAAAGTTCTGGAAGGTGCTAAGTAGACTAAGATAGTCTATTGGATGCATGAATGCTGTGACTGTTGCAAACTTTTCTATTTAGCCGAAAATGTAAGTTTGAAGCATTCATGCATCCATCAGGCTACCCATAGCAGTTTTAGTTAGAATTAATTTGGGTTACTGTAGTTATTCATAATAATAAACTCTGAATGTATTATTTTGTATGTTTTATTGCCAACTTACACAACACACTTTAACAGTTAAATAGGAGATATTAAACGATATATAAAGAAGATGGGTCCAGGAGGCAACAAGATAATCCTGCCAAAGTGCCTTATCAGAATTTCTTAGGGACATCGCCCACCGCGGCTTTTTGCAGCGATGTAAACGCAAAAAGGCCGCGATGCTGGCGCTAGTTCTGTATACCTTCGCCCACAACGTAACCATGATGTACCGCTACTATCTCGTTGAAAAGGCGATTCGGCATGGACACAAATGTCTGCAAGGTGAACTGAGTCGAGATAACAGTCGCATTTGCATCAATACGGTAGCGATGCTGATGTCTAGTTTACGTGACATCGCGGCGTGCGATGTCATACTTGTTTCACCGTGGGCGAAGGCCCTAACGAAATAAATTTAAATTTCCTTTGTGTTCCCAAATAATCATTTTTGCCACACACACGTCATTCTTTTTTCATAGTAATCGGTACAAGTTTTGTTCACACTTGAATAACTTTTGAATTAATGTTATTTTACATTACAGCCAAACATTAGGCATTACATTACACTCATGCAGATATTTTCACTAAACGCCATCCAAATTCATCGTTATGTACAAAATATGAAAACTCAAGCAATACCTAAATTATCTTAGAAAACTTAATAGTAATATAGTTATAATCAGTCGTAACTGCAAGTTACTATACTTTAATTTCTATTTAATATTGACAGTATTAGGCAAATAACGCACTTGACTAAAACAGTATGGAACATGAAAACAGAGTAATAATTAGCTATACATAGTTTAAGGCGTCTACAACTAATAGCGAGGTGCTACACTCATTTTCCTGGCGGCCTGGTTCGGTATGGCTTGGTACACACGGCGACACACCAAGCTACATACCCAGTATAACCTGACCTCGCTTTGTATGAGCTTCTCGTACAATGTGAGATCAGCTTTATTTGGTTTTGCATAGCTTGACTGGTCGTCGTGGCTACATGCCGGGCGGCAAAATCTTATATTTAAGGTGAAATCACCTTTACACGCAAAGATCAGCATTTTCTTGTAGGTATGCTTTTCGCGGATGCTTACGACCGGACTTCTCACTCCACCAAATTACACTTTGCATGACAGAATGAGATAGAATAGAGATACTCGAAAACACTGATCCGTGCGTGCGATTGTGATTCTAACCTCATTTTGTCGCTCGGCTGCGCCGAATTAGAGCAACCTGCTCAAGTGTGTAGCATATAATCAATCAATTTCGGCCTATTGGAAATCCAATGACAGACTAGACATCTTTTTCAAGCTACGCTACAACCAACTAGTTGAGGTGGGGTGGACGGGACATGCCCATACCATAATAAGTACAGTCGAGAAATCTATTTGGTATACAATCAGTGGCTTGGCTAGTCTTAGTAGGGCCCTGTATCAACTTTTTTGGGGCCCTTTGAACCCGAGTGCGGCAAAGCGCAAAAAGAGGAGAAAATCAGTATGGAACAAATGATTTTTGCAAAACAAATAGCATCCTGACTTGCATCGCTTCATTTTACTAGGAATGTGTGAGCGAGCAAAGTGAGACAAAAAATTGTGAGCTAGAAAATTAGAGCACCCTGAAAGGGTTTAAGTTTTGCATCGAAATACCGAGTCGAGCGAAGTGACCTTGACAAATTGGAACTTTCCGGACAGTGATAACTGATAAGGTATATTTTCATTTTATCTTTTATCAAGAAGAATGTTTGATTGTATTCTACTATATTTTTTAGACTACAAACCAATATCGTTGACTGTACTTATCCAGTGCATCACGGGCACAAATATGTACACACTAACTTGGCAAAATTCAACAGCGATTTTCTCGTGGAATATCGAATGTAACTTTGAGATATTACACCTATTTCACATTAGTTATCATCTTCCCGCCCTTATTCACACATTCTTTTCTTCCATTCTCCCCTGTCAACCGTAACGCTATCATTTTCCACTTTTTCCTTCATATCATTCCTCACACAATTTATCCATCTTTTCTTTGGTCTTCCATCCATCAATATTTATAGGTTCCAAAATGCTATGTTCGTAACAACATCAAATTGCAATCCAAACCGTAGAAAATCACATTTAATAGTTGCTAATTGGATACATATTAATGCTCGTGAGTACATAACATGTTTAATCTAGTTAATATGTACTTACAAAAACTAGTAGGTGTAGTAGTATGTGATATACTACATAGTAACTACAGGCTGTAAACAGACCCTTCACGAAGCCGTCAACCAAGCATTCTGTACATCAAACTAAGTACACGCAAAAAATATTGCTGGGAAACGACTTCTTATTTGGGGTGAAAAATCACGCTTTACGGTGGGACTCAAAACATTGTGAACGGCGATGAATGCAAGTGAATAGTACGGGGGGTCGTGGAGGTGTTTAAAAGTATAAATCTAACATTAAAAACATGTATTTAAAAAAAACTTGTGGAAAAGTTGGAATGTTGACCCCCAATATATCCGTAACTAGAAGGTTCCCAGGTATGGTCTAGAACAAAAAAATGATCGCAATGACGGGGAGAATAAGTGCCTTTCGGCTTCGTTAAAGGTCTTGTGACACCCTTTATTTTAGTGTAATCACTTATTAGTAATAACAATTTAACACCAAGTGAATCAATTACTTCGTGCATTATTTAAGTTCATATAAAGGAGCTTCCTCTTAATCGTGGAAAAATATAGGTATTTACTAATTTATTAGGTGATAATTTATGTATTAGCTAGTAACTTACGGTATAAAAAGTAATAAATTGTTTTAATATTGAAGTCTTGACAAGAAACTATTATTAATTTAACGTTATTTGAAAAAGAACGGAGAAATATTATTTACATAATAATAATCTTTATCCTTTAATCCCCGAAGGGTTCTGCAGAGGGTGGGTGGGTGTACCCATCAGTAGCGAAGGGTCAATTTTTGTAAGAGGTAAGTCGGAGTACATATCTTTAATGCGATTATATTATTTGTCTATAGAATACTGACTGTGCCATTTTTCAAAGGGAAGCCAGTAGGAATCGAGTTCTATGGAACCTTCGCCACTGGTACCCACAACTGCACACTCCGTGGCTGCTACTTAGAAATTCCTGGAGGAAAAGCTCAAACGCCCAATAACACTACCCGACCTGGGAATCGAACTCTTGCTTATTATGTATAGCTGTTACCCGCGACTTCGTCCGCGTGTAATTTAATACAAATTAATTGTTTGATTACTCGATTGATTTTTTCTAAAATAAAAGTAGCCTAATCATGTTACTCCTTATAACATTAGCTATCAGTCAGTAAAAGCCCCGCCAAAATCGGTTCAGCCGTTTCAGAGATTAGCCGGAAAAAACAGGCAGAGAGACAAAAATATAAATAGCGCTTTTCTCTTCTTCTACTTTCATTCATTGCATTCAGCAAAGCAAGCTGTTATTTTGAAATTACAAACAGACACTTCAATTTTATTTACTTGTGTAGATTTTAAAAACGACTTAGCGTCAAAAATACCAAGGAAGGTTATTGAACTTACGACGACTGGAAGATGATTTTAACTAACGTTTAACATTTTGCTACTACAGGTGCGCCAAATTTTATTATTAAGAGTTAACGACTTACGGCATTTCATATAAACTTTCAAGTACTTTTTTTTCGAAATGACCGATTACCGATTTTAATGAAACTTTATACGTATAGTGGACAGAGAACATTTTCAAAAAAAAGTGTTATAGCTAAATTAGACCGATTTTAGATTTTCCATAGAAACAGAAATTTCCATTTTTTTTTAAAGACTTTTCTTAAAGTTCTCTGTCAACTTTTTAGACTTATGTATCCTACGTATGTATATTAAGTTTCATTAAAATCGGTTCGCACATTTAGAAAAAAAAAGAACTTCACAGTTTGTATGAAATGTCGTAAGTCGTGGACGCTCTTAAAACGTTTTAAGTCGGTAAAATTTTTCATTAACATACTATGAAAAACAAATTTAGTTTTGCTGTTGAATGTAATACAATACAACATATGAATGAGCCTTCAAAATATTTTTATTATATTGTTTCGTGCTACGGAACCCTGTGTGCGTGTGAGTACGAATCGCACTTGGCCGGTTTTATCCTTTCATATTCATATTGTTTTATTCATTTTTTCTTCAGATTCAACTATGCTGCGTATTGTATTCCGTAGCACACAAGGGCCGTATAACGATAGAGTGTAGGCAGTGATCAAATCCGCATTTACATGATACTGAAAACACCAAAATATAGGAATAATTCACAGACTGCACTTTGACTTTACTTCGTCAAATAAAGTAAGTGTATAACACAACTATAAAATACATAACAGAACATCACGGCTGTTATCCACGAAGGGTTAGGCAGAGGTGTACTTAATGGTACACCCACATTTCGCCAGTTATGTTTAAGTCCCAAGCAATTGGGGGCGAGCTTATTGCCCTCAACCGGGCTCAAAATTTCTTATGGAAAAACCCAATAACACTGCCCAACCCGGGAATCGAACCCAGGACCTCAACAATCACGCTTGCGACTACTAGACCAACGGGGCTGTCATTATAAAAAAATATTCGTTCATAATAAGGTTCGTACATGAAATGAAACACATATTTAGTAAAGTGAATTGGTGCCGTCTATGAATCTCGCCCGTACCACAGATATTTGCACGTGTATATCATAACTTAATATAAATCATTTAAGACTGGCTATTAATCTTTTGAACGCCATTGTCACATATACGTGACAAGCATGCGCATGCCCTGTACGCCAAATGACACAAATATGTGACAAAATGGTAGGTGAAATTGTGGCTTGGCGTGGAGGAAACGCGCGTGCATTTATGCTCTGGCCTTCAAAAGGTTCATGTATTTATACATATTTTTAACGAATTGTACCTACTATATTATACTCTGTCAAATAAATTACATAAGGTCTGTAAACATTAATTCTATGTAAGACCGCAACAGTATTTCCTAAAACTACTATAATAAATATTCAAGATAATGCAGAAAAAATCGTATTTAACCGAATTCATAAGATGGAGGAGGTTCTTAATTCGTCAGAATCTCCTTTCTGAATGCTGTCAAATGTAACCAATGAAAAAGGAACATGTGATTTGATAGCATAGACAATTATGTACACTTTTGAGGCACACACGACTTCCTCCCTTTTTGCAACATAAAAATTCTTTAAAAAAATAATAATATCGGCTCGATTAGATTTTGAGATAGTACAAGCGCCTGCGCATCAAGTTACCCCAAACTGTAAAATTTTCTTATTTGATATTGAATTTTTTTTTTTTTTTACGGTGGGAATCATCAAATGAGCCCCCGCCCCCCGCTCTGGGTAAAACCCATTCATTTTCCTTCTTTGCCCTTTGTGTTCCAGGGCCGCGGTATCTCTTTCGAACAGTCCCGCAGCCCAGGCAGGTGTATTTGATATTGAACTTAACCCTAAACATTTTATGATTTAAAATCATTTGGAGAAATTTGACAGTTTGTAGTAACTTGGATGTGCCCGGCGACTGTACCTTCAATAGATCACGTCGTGCGCAATTTTGTAAGACCAATTTGACTACAATTTTTATATTTTATCTCAAACTTTCACAACAAAATGATGAGTCAGTATGAGAAAAATATACACTTTTTCATATCGTTATTTTTAAGAATGTAAACAAGATCATTCGTAATTCGTGTAGTTCCGGCTACACTATTAGTATTGCTATCTCTAAGGTACAAAATTTACAAAATAAAAAAGTTGTTCTACGCGTTTGCGATAGAACTTACAACTTTGCAAGATCCTGTTCTGTACTATGCAAGGATGATTAGCCGCTCAGAGTACCTTTAACTATATAGGGTGACTATTAATTAGTGACCGATACTCATGATAACAAACAACTTTGCCAAAGAAACATTTTTTTTTAATGCATCCATCTTATATCACAATAACACGGCACACGGCGCGTGGCGGCCGGCCTGTGGCGCCGCGCCTGCCCACGGTAGCGCGGTGCCATAGTTATGAGACAGAACAGCGGCACGCGGCTATAACAGCTGATAGGTCACAGGCGCGCGCGCGCGAATTTCATACGGCTATTGTGTTATTGTGATTAAAGTGAATGAGTATAAAAAAAAAATGTTTCTTTGGGAAAGTTGTTTGTTAAAACCACGTGTTTAAGTAACGGTCACTAAATACCAGTCACCCTATATTTTTCAATCAATAAAAAAATATTTTCGTTTAGGTCGGATATAGTGTTAATCGAAAATCGATTGCCGTCGCTTGACTGATGCGTTATGCAAATAAATAATCGCGCTCTGTGCTGCATCGACCGATGAACCGACAGACCATTGTGTAAATGGCTATACCAGTTTGTCCGTCAGATAAGCACTAAATGTTACGTACGGACGGCCGATCCGTAACGTCAGGACCGACGATCAATGAAGGACTGCAACTGGCCTTAATTTTCCGTACAAAAAAACATTCCACAATGTCTCTAAAATATAACAATTAATACCTGTTTACATTCTCAAAAACTCGAAAATTAGCGCAAAACACTAAAACTGTCTTGAGAATTGTCCATGTTTCACAACTATCACAAAACACTGTCCTCACGTAAACAAGCCTTGTCCCAATTGGCCCACTGCTAGTTCTCCTTTGTGTCCTTGTGTGCTAGTCCGTCGCCAGAGTCCAGTTGCTTGAGCAGCCTGAACAGGGCAGCTGCCTCTCTGATGCGAGAGAACTCCACGCAAAAGGCTTCCACTTCGATGAATAGTTCCTGGAATTATAAATCATGAATTATCACTTAGGGTAAGTTAAGAGGGAACAATTCTTGACGATTCTAGACACTCTTAAAATTGTTTACACTAGCCAATCCTAAGCTCTTGTATATTGCCAGATAGTCCCAGATTCTACACAAAACAATGAATGGTAAATCTGCCTGGGGGTATTAAATAATTTACAACTTTTAGAAATTGCTATCTTATACACGTACTAGCTGACCCGCGCAACTTCGTCTGCGCCACATAAGAGAGAGAGAGTCAACCTTACAAAATAGACATATGCTATTGCGGAGTTTTTTTTAGAATTTTTTAAGAGGAACGATTCTTTCATACATGGATTGCTGCTAACTTTAACCGTTTACGCAGTGCACACAACGGAAGCTCTCAAAAGGAATACATTTTCTCTGTTTTAGCAACATTTTTCATTGATGCTCCGCTCCTATTAGTTATAGAGTGATGTTATTCCTTCCTCGATAAATGGGCTATCCAAAAGAATTTTTCAATTCGAACCAGTAGTTCTTGAAACTAGAGCGTTCAACCAAACAAACTATTCAGTTTTATAATATTATAAAGCTGAATAGTTTGTTTGGTTGAACGCTCTAATTTATAAATAGTACAGATTCAAATAGGTAACAATTTCAATTCTCGGAAATATTTGCATTAAACGCTAAAATATTGTACGTATGTTTTTCCAAATTAGGGCTATAATCAACTTTGAGATTATAAGTTTTTCACAAAAAAAAAAAGAAGCATGCATATAGTATTTATATTACATATAGTACTTCAATGTAAAAAGTTATTCATGGTCATATATAATACATAAAATAAGAACGCGTCGAGTAATAATTAAGACTACGATACCTATTTAACCAACTTTTGTTTCTACCGGCGAAGTAATTAAATTTTAGAACACAAAAGCGGCTATTGTGACTAAACTATGATAGTTAGATATATTCGCTCGCGGACTTTTTTGTAGGTAATAATGAGTACTTTAATTACGTACTACATAATTTTTAAGTATCATCAATAGTTTTCCCAGCGCACGTCAAAATATGAATTTTATAGGCAAAATGTTGCTACTTTGGGTTACATTATTGCAATTTTCTTAAGGATCTCTAATTTTTTTGAAAATATTTTAGCCTATGTTACTTCCTGATAATTTAGCGTTCTATTGGTGAAAAAGTGGTTCAAATCGGTCCAGTAGTTTCGGAGCCTCTTCGGTACAAACAAACAAACAAACAAAAAAATCTTTCCTCTTAATAATATTAGTATAGATAAGTGTAATGGTAGCAGCGCCGACTAACGACTTTTAGATCGTGGGTTCGAATTCAAACAGGTGTTTTACTCTATTTATATCATCACGGAGGATTACGTTACGACCTACTCCCTCTTACAGAGAGGAGAGGACTGTGTCTCAGTGGTGGTAACATTATATGTCTTACCTTAACATTAATAATCTTGTTCCTGATGAGCGACTGCAGGAACACACAGACGAGCCGCACCAGCCGGTTCTGCATGTACCTGTCCCGGATGGTCTCGCACGTGGATATGCAGTTACTGATGTATAGGTGCACGAACTCTACGGGCAGGTCTACTGATGTTGTAAGTCTGTGGACAGAGAGTGTAAGGCAATCAGATTTGAAGGATAATTTATTTGGAAATTGAAAGTTTGACTGCTGACTTGAATTCAAGGGTGGACAATGTATTTACATTCTGCAGCCCGAGGTCTGGATTTGTGTCCGGTTACTCTCAATAGGCACACCTCTTTATAACTACAGGGTGTAAACAGACCCTTCACAGAGCCGTCGACCAAGCATTCTGTACATTAAACTAAGTAACTTTACGCAAAAAATATTGCTGGGAATCGACTTTTTTTTTTGGTGTGAAAAATCACGTTTTACGGTAGGACTCGATGGAAAGGACTCAAAGCATTGTGCTGATGGATGGATTGAATAGTACGGGGGTCGTGGTGTGTAAAGTAAAAATCTTACATTAAAAACATGTATTTAAAAAAATACTTGTGATAAAGTTGGAACTTTGACCCCCAATATCTCCGTAACTAGAAGGTTCCCAGGTATGGTAAGGTCTAGAACAAAAAATGCGATCATTTTTTTGTTCTAGAGAACAAGAAAATGATCGCAAAGACGGGGAGAACACGTGCCTTTCGGTTATGTTAAGGGTCTCTTTACACCCTTTATATGAGACTTTTAACACGCATGATCAGGTGATTTGAAAAAGCCGGGTGGCTTTAATTGTGTAGATATAGCTCGAATTGCGTACAACTGATCCAAACATGATGCAGTCTGGATGCCGATCGGCGTTTGCCGGTCGGCACGAGCCAAAAATGACATATATTGTTTCGAGTCAACCAATACTAACGAACGATAACACGACCTCTGCCTCGCGGAGCACACAAGCGTGAAGTTACCTGTTGACAACCTCCATAGAATGCAGCGACATCTCCATGTTAACGAGCACACTGAAGTACTCTGTGATGTGCTGCGAGTGGATCAGCTTCAATAGCACTGATATGGCGACCATTGGGTTGTTCTCTACTAGCTCTGGTAACTGTAAGAAATACAAACAAATTAGGTTAACGACAAAAATATTTAACCATATACATATCAGAATGAATACAAAAGGGTACAATGTTTTTACAATTTCGTTTTCGATATGTACACAAATTAATGTGTTTGAAAAAAATATCCGTAACACTCCTCCTCCTCGTTGGTCTAGTAGTCGTAAGCGCGACTGCTGAGCATGAGGTCCTGGGTTCGATTCCCACGTCGGGCAAAGTGTTATTAGGTTTTTCTATCAGGAATTTCTAAGTAGCAGGATTTGTGGTCGGTTTATGGCAATAGGCTCGCCCCCTATTACAATTGGGACTTTAAAAAAAACAACTGGCGAAATGTACGTGTACTATTAGGAACAAATCTGCCTAACCCTTCGGGGATTACAGGCGTGATGTTATGTATGAGTACCACCACCATTATAAAAATATTAGTTCACGCCACGACTTCAACATTTATGGCTTTTCCAATAGTAGTAGTCATTCTGTAATCAACTTAATTTACACCTTGGTAAAGTCGACATTTCGTTAAGCGGTAATAATATGAAATGAAAAGCAGGATTTAAAATTTGATACAGTTAGACTATACCTGGTTAGGCGTGACTCCTATCTCATACACGACGTGTGGCTCCTGGTCCAGCAGCGCTAACAGCCGCTGTTGGTGCTGCACGCTCAGCGCTCCCTTCAGCGCTAAAGCGCTTAGCTCCTTCGCTTCAGCCACTGCGTTCACTGGGTCTGAAGGCTTGTCTTCTGGTGGGGGTTTCTTTTCCTCGGATTTTTCTTTTTTTTCTTCTTGCTGGTGCTAGAGAAAGGTAGGATTTTATTGTTGATTAGCTGTTGCTCGCTACCTTCGTAAAACAATTACTTGTTTCTATTCGAATCGAATTTTGTTAACAGTTTCAAGAGTTTTAATTTTTTTTTATTAATGCAATGAAAAAAACATTCATAAAAAATATTCTATTTGGGGTCGCCCAAATAGAATGGGACAAGGGCAAGAAGATGATGAATTCTTTTCCTGAAACAAGAGTAGCCTAGGTTACTCCTTATAACATCTCATCATCATCATCATCATTTCAGTCGAAAGACGTCCACTGCTCGGCATTGTAACATGTATGTATTTACAGAATTATAATCATCAAAACCATCCGTTCATTTAATCCCATTAAATGACTATTTCATGCAAAAGTCTGCAAATTGCAAAATAATCCCATTTAATGACTATTTCATGCAAAAGTCTGCAAATTGCAAAATAATTCCATTTAATGACTATTTCATGAAAAAGTCTGCAAATTGCAAAATAATGCCATTTAATGACTATTTCATGCAAAAGTCTGCAAATTGCATAATAATCCCATTAAGTGACTATTTCATGAAAAAGTCTGCAAATTGCAAAATACTCCCATTTAATGACTATTTCATGCAAAAGTCTTAAATTGCAAAATAATCCCATTTAATGACTATTTCATGCAAAAGTCTGCAAATTGCAAAATAATCCCATTAAATGACTATTTCATAAAAAGTCTGCAAATTGCAAAATAATGCCATTTAATGACTATTTCATGCAAAAGTCTGCAAATTGCATAATAATCCCATTAAGTGACTATTTTATGAAAAAGTCTGCAAATTGCAAAAAACGTAAAAATATTTGAATTTCGCGGGCTACCGTGGCGCTTCCTCCTCAATTCAATCAATCAATCAATCAATAGTCTTTATTTGTAAACATAGGTTACAACAGTGTGCAAGATGTTACAATAATTGTTTTACATAATATAGTTTCTCTATGTTTTGCCATTTGGCGTACAAATATACATTTAAAGGAGGCTTTTGCCAGTTAGGTAAATTAATCTACAGGTACTAGTATTATAAAGAGGTAAAATTTAATTCGTAATATCAATATCAATTTTAATAAAAAGCATTAGGTAATGTCAGGTAATGTCAATCTTTAATGAAATACGATAATGTCAATAATAAATGGTTATGATGTCAATAAGATACTGCTAAGAAAAATGTCTAAATTGATATTGTCCACATAACTGTGATAGTCGTCATGCTTTTATCGTCATGTTACGAGCATACAAATATTTTATGTCAAAGAGATGTCATCAAAGTAGTCGTTGAGAGAGTAGTAACATTTCTGTATTAAAATAGTACATAATTTACGCTTAAAATTTACTAAATTTAGATTTTTTATTGAGCAAGGTAACTTATTAAATATTCTTTGGGCCATACAAAAAAAGCTTTTCCTCATTAAAGCCGTGCCTGCATTTGGTACTTTAAGCTCTAACTTATTTTTGTCTCGTAGTTTCCTATATTGACTTTTAAAAGCTATTTCATACAGGTGCATGTTTGTCTTAACAAATATATTTACCTCATAAATATACAGAGAAGGCAAGGTTAAGATTTTGAGACTTTTAAATAGAGGTTGACAACTGTCGGTACTTTGTAAGCCGCACATAGCTCTGATGCATCTTTTTTGGGCTTTGAAGACATAGTCCTTATTTACTGAATTACCCCAATATATTATGCCAAATCTTAGTGTGGATGCAACATAGCCATGGTAAGCCATTAAAAGAGATTCTAGGCTAACAATTTTAGACAGTTTATAGAGGGCATATGCAAATTTATTGATTTTTTTACAAATATCTTCCGTTTGAGGTTTCCAGGTCAAGTTATTATCTATAACAACACCAAGGAATCTTGTCATAGTTACCGACTCTATTTTAGTGCCCAAGTAGTTAATGTCAAGATATATATTAGGAATCCTTTGATAAAAGTGCATTATTTTAGTTTTTTCTAGATTTATGACAAGATTATTATTATTTAGCCAAGTAATTATCTTATTCAATGTCAAATTTATCTCTGCTTCGTATGTATTAGGATCGTCACATTTTACTACTACCGTGCTGTCGTCAGCAAATAATACCATCGGATGCTTTATTTCTCTAGGCAGATCATTTATATAAGTTAAGAATAGTGGAGGTCCTAACACACTACCTTGTGGGACTCCGTATTTAATAATCCTACTATTAGATCTGTATCTTCTTTCGTAACCAGTGCGTGGGCATATACGTGTTATTTCTAAAATCTGCTTTCTGTTGTGTAAGTAAGATTCAATAAGATTCAGTATGTTGCCTCTTATACCATATTTCTCTAATTTATTTAATAGTATTTTAGAATCTACGTAGTCAAAAGCCCTTGTAAGGTCCATATATATAGCACATACGGCATTTCTTTCGTCTACATTTGATAAGATAGGGCGTATCAGATCATGGATAGCCATGTTAATTGTCCTGTTCTTGCGAAATCCTTTCTGTTCATCAAGTAGAATGTTTGATTTCTCTAGGTAAGTATAAAGTGCTTTATATATGACCTTTTCAAATACTTTTGCAAATATGGTTATCAAAGCAATAGGTCTGTAATTTTTCATTAGACATTTGTCTTGCTTTTTATATAGTGGGGTAACTATGGAGGTTTTGAGATTCTCCGGGAAGATACCACTCTCAATACTTAAATTAATTATGTAACTTAGATGTGGGGCTATGTATTGAGAGACTGTTTTTATGACTTTTGTGCATATTCCATCACTGCCTACACTGTTTGTATCTCTAAGAGACCTGATATGATTCATGATGTCATGCGGCAAAGTTGGTTCCATAAATAAAGAGTTCAAAGTATTTGAATGAATGGGGATTTCTTGTGTTATGCTATGATTTGAGTTAGAGACTTGGTTAATAAAATATTCGTTGAAGGAGTTTGCTATTTCAGTGGGATTCGTGACGATCTTTGTGTCAGTTTTTATTTCAGTTATAGGTTCTTTAGGAAAGTAGGCTTTATTCTTGTTAATTACGGTCCATGTCGCTTTGGATTTATTTTGTGACGTTTTGATAAAATAATTATTTTGAGATTTTTGGGTTAAAGATATAATTTTTTTAAGTCTACGTGAATATGTTTTGAATGCATTTTTATTCTTGATAGTGGGATTAGCTCTATATTGCCACAGAAGCATACGTTTCCTTTTACTGCATTTTTTTATTCCCTTTGAGATCCATTTAGATTTTTTTGTTAATGACTTGGTAGATTTTTTTGTTAATGACTTGGTAATAGTTTCGTAAGGAAAACAGAGGTCATAAAAGCATTGAAATAGATCCAAAAAATAGATATAAGCCTCATTAGGGTCCGAAGTACTGTAGATGTCTGAGAATGAGAGACTTTTTACACAATTTTTAAATTTATCTAAATATTCTAGGCAATAGTTCCTTCGTCTAACACGCCATGACTTAATAGCAAATTGTACCTTAGGTTTATGTGGCTGCGTGTGGTGTCGCCTGTCCAGCTTCTCTGGCCGCAGTCCTATGAGCCCCTCGTAGTCCGTGTCGTACAGCGGGTTGTATGCGCCGCGGTTCACTAGGCACTTCCATACTGCCTGGAAACGTTGTTAGGTACAATGGTTTAGACGTGACGTCTACTTGATTATTACCATGTTGATTGATAGTTTCAAGTTTTTGGACCATCTAGGATGCAGGACTGTCGGACGCGTTAGTGTTGGTATTACAAAACCCTTTAATATAACATAACATCACACCCACAGGTGTGATGTTATGTATATCCCCGAAGGGTTTCAAAATCAAAATCAAAATATTTTATTTCACATAGGCTTAGATGGGCACTTATAAAACTTCGTAAAAAAAGGTGCACGGTTCGGGTTGGTCGTTTCCTATGGAGAAGATCCGGCAAGAAACTCCACTCGTTGCTTACTACACAAAAAATGTAGAACAAAATAAAAAGTTAACAAGCAGCTGGGAATCTACAAAGCCTACAATGCTCACACATTCACAAACAATCGATAAAAAAGAATCTATACAAAGGTAAAAAAAAAGAATTGTAAAGTACTAAATTAAACAAGTGACACAAATATTGTTATCAGTGCTGTAACTATTCTGAGCAAAAGATGTATAAATGATTTAAAAACTATTGTAAAAATCTGATTCGTTAAAGCATTCGGTTAAGCAGAGGTGTACCTAATAGTACACCCACTTTCGCCAGTTATGTCAAGTCTCATGTATTAGTGGGTGAGCCTGTTGCCATCACATGGCTGCTACTGAGAAATTTCTAATAACAATTTGCCCGATCCGGGAAACGAACCTCGTGCTCAGCAGTCGCGATTGCGACCACTAGACCAACGAGGAACAAACAACGAAGTCTTTAATAATGAATTTGTCAAATGTATCGTGACGCCCTCGGCAAGATCATGACCTGACCTGGATGTACTGGATGAGGAAGGCGTAGAAATGGCGACTTGTGAGTTGATAAATAATAATAATCAATCAACTGAGCCTTTCCAGATAAACATGGTGAACATTTTTGCATCTCTCTCTGGGGACACAGCTACCAACCAGTGTATTAATATGGGTCCAGATTTATTAAGCAAAATCCCAGCTAGGGGTGCCACTGACACTATGCAAATTGAAATGTACATGATAATAACTTGTGGCACTCGTGGCTAAATAATAACAGCCGCTCGGGTCGACCTTCAGGATAAGCCGCACTTGCCTACGTTGGTCTGTAGATGGGTGACAACCCATTATATACAGAGTTTCCTCCGTGCCTCGGAAAGCACGTTAAGCCGTTGATCCCGGCTGTCATTTGTAGATCTTTGACAGTCGTTACAGGTAGTCCAGTGACCAGAAGATCTGAGAACCAGTCTTACCAAGCGATATCGTAGTACCCAATACTAACTGGGTTGTGGCGGTCAGATAGGCAGTGGCTCCATAAAATATTGGTATTCAACTGCATCCGGTAAGACTGGAAACCGACCCTAACATGGTAGGGAAAAGGCTTGGCAGATGATAATAAGAATACCTTATCAGCAGTAATTTCCGTAGTATCCATCAGGAAGGTGGGCAGTGGTATAGGACCGGAGGCCTTCAGCGTGCGATGTAGAGGCATGTAGTCGTTTGATATTAGAGATTCTAGCAGTTCCTTCATTGCCATGCGGTTGGGTGGACTCCTGGAAATTAAGGATATGCTTTTTGAGATCTTATTCAATTATATTAAGAAAAGCAAAAAGCTTTCGCAGTACCACCTCAGCAACAATCAATGGAAGAAACAAAGGTACTTTTGACAGATTAAGACAGATACAAACGTTCTTAGAAATTCAGGAATTGCCCCACAGGCTGCTGGTCTTGGAAAATGAGTTCTAGCTGCATTATAAAGCGGTGACGAAGTGTACGCGCATAACGGCGGCGGTGGTGCCGTCACACAATCGGCCCACATTCTCACAGATTCAAAAATAGGTTAATAGCTTAAGAGGGATAGCCCGCAAGATTATTTTTTTTGCCATTAGCAGGCGCTATTTCTAGTTATAACTATTTCTGAAAAAGTCTTTCAATGGGATTAAATTAAGTGTGAGGGTTGTATTGACGATTTTAGTAATATAATTTTTTAAGCCGTATTTGATATCATATTTGAATCAACATACAGCCTGGCACTGATCTGCAAATTGCAAAAAAAGAAAGAAAATTTTAAATTTTGTGAGGTACCCTGGCGTTTCCACCTTAAAGGATTGTGAAAGAAATTCAGTAGTGCACATGACAGGCACTTACTAACAATAGTCTTTTTAAATTTCCCTAGCAAAGGCAGGTCTCAAAATCACAACCCAATATTAAAAAGGCACAATAAAAGAATCAAACCCGTCACTAAGTGGTATGAGAGCAGGTGCCGCAGCACGTGCCATAGAGCTCATGTCCGCAACTCTCTCCGCTACGATTGTCTGCAGGGTGGAGTAATCAAATTCTAAGTCTTTTGCTGATACTTCAGTCAGCATCACTTGTTTGGCAGATTTCTTCATTATCTAAAAATTAATAAGAAATTGGATTTTAAGATATTTTTGTCTTTTGCTATCTAAAATTGCCAATATGTCTTGTAAAAATGGTACTTTACGTTAAAATTTGGAAAACTTACAAAGTGCCATGAAATAATAATAACAAAACATATCATGACGCCTGTAATCCCCCAAGGATTATGCAGAGGTGTACCTAAAGGTACAACCACATTTTGCCACTTATGTTTAAGTCCCATGCAAATGAAATAATGTTGCAAGTACTAATTCATGTTGCTGGCTGGCAAAGCAAAAGTAAAATATTTCTAACTCCTGGTAACTAGAACTGCAGAATATTTACAAAGGTTTGGATACTTTAATGTGTATGTGTGCTTTAAATATATTCTGATAAAACTGATCATCATATTTTGAAAGATTTTGACACTTGATAGCTCCCAACACACTCATCACTACATGTTCTTAGTATTTATCTTATTATTTCTTTAAAATATTGATAAGTAATACTTACATCTTTAATATTAATAGGCAGGAACCCATGCAGCTGTCCAATCAGCAGCCTCTCCTGTGGTGACAGTGGCAGCAGACCAGCCTTGCCTTCTAGCAAGTGGAGGAATAAAGAGGCAAACGGATTGTCCAGCTTATACACATCAAATAGGATTGCTATGGCCACCACGCGCTGTCCAGGCAGGGAGAGGTCCCCGCCTGTTATTAGTGAGGATAGGAGTAGACATACTGGAAAAAAGTATTTTTTTAAGGTCATCATTAATTTATTAAATTTCATTTATTTGTTTGTTCAGATTTCATCACTTGTACAGCAAAATAATAGGCAGTTGGTTAATCTAGTAATATTCTTATAGGATGAATAAGCAGTATGAGAATTGCCATAAATAGTCCTCTATGTCAGTAAAGAAACTTATTGGATTCATGAAAGTGTACCTTATGGTGATACAAATAAAAAACTTTATTTAAAACAAGCCTGCTAAACTTACAGTTAAAATGGTCGGATTTAGGAAACTTCTTCTGCACTTGAGTGCATATAGAATCTAATGTTTGTTGGTCTACTGTCTGCTCTGAAAATAAGCTGCAAATAATAACAAACAATTAAAAATGTGTCACTTGCACTTAAAAATAAAGAGGTTAGGTTATGACATGAACTTTAACTTACTCTAGTATGTATTTACTATTTTCATTGACTAAATGTTGCGACATTTTGGCTAAATATTTAATAAATAACACCTATTTTATTGATGTTTATCCTGAAAAATTATTTATTTTCAAAACATACAAACGTCAAACATACGTCAAAGTTTGACATTAAGATTTAGAGTTTGCCAGGATCAGAAATTCAGGGTGGGTTGGCAATACAGAATACAGATATTTGGCGAAAGTTTTTTTTTATCAAAAAGAATACTAGCTCATTAAAATTAAAATACCAATTAAATTACAATCTAGTGCAATGCAAATGATTATAGATTCTGAAAACTAAATAATATTTTTTCACTAATTATAAATCGAAGAGGAGTGAAGAAGAGAGCAATAAAGAAAATAAGCGTTGTCGATTGGGCATCAGGCCCAAACAAGTTACCTGGCTTTATCCAATTTAAAGTCACAGTACACCTGATAATCTTACTTGCTAAACATTATAGAACCAAGTCTACTACTTACCTCAATTTAATTGACAATGCTTACATGTTAGCCTTTTCAGGATGCAGCTTTACATTATTTGTATAATTTGAGAAATGGTTCAAAATATTTTTTTTTACTTTGATGAGTGGTAGGCAGTCAACGACTTGATTATTTACGAAATGACAAGACTGTCTGGTGGCATTAAAATACGATTATTTGTTATTTGAATAAATATCGATGAACAAACATAATAATATTAGCTTGAAATTATCAAGGAGTGCCTATGATTTGTTTTGATCATTATCTTATCTTGAAGGAAATAAATATGCATCAACAAAGAATAATTTATCATGTCTACGAATATGTCATAAATATTTGAAAAGGACTTAATTTTTCTGTCTGGTCGGTCTGGTCATAAAGAAATAATTGTTCTACCTAACACCTACTTACCTACCTATTACTGTGAAGATTGCAGAAGAGTGCCTTGTTCTCTGCGATTTCGGTAAACTTTTCATTACAAGGAAGCAATCTATCCCGTTGTCCTTTATTCAACTCAAATGTGGCTTGTGCTCGTTTTACGACTACTAAAAATAGACAAAGATTGACTATTGATAGCCACATAATATGATGCCTCAGGCCTATGCACTTAGCCTACTTTTTGCCCGTTTGCTTAAGTCTGATCTAAATACTTTGATGATGTTATCTTTACCATTTTACGTAGATTGCGATAGTGATTTTAAAAACCGAATCGCTTCTGCGGCCGAATTCAGTATCAAAAGATAGGAAAAAAAATCACAGTGATTGTTTTGTTTTTCATTATTTCATAATATTTTCTTGGAAAATTTTATCAAAGCTAGAATAGCTTTGTTGGCTTATTTAAAATCCCAAGTCTCACAAAACTTCGAAAATTGTACCAAAGTGAAAGTGAAGAAATTCAAAAAGGTACACCTTTTGGTATTTAGTATGGTAAGTGCCTTGCAATGTATGACTTAAGACGGATCAAATAATGCAAGGTACAAAAAGAAGAAAAGGGACATAGGGTCCTAGTAGGTAATGCTTGGCACTGACTATACTGTACGTACCCGGTACCTACTGTACCTACGTATTTACATATCTATACAGGTCCACTGATACGAATTAAGACTTAATTATTGAACTTAATCACAATAATCACTTAATGGCTGTTTATAATTATTATTATCCCTCAATAAAATTAAAACAGATCTACAAAACATTGTTAGATAATTAATTACTTACTTATTAATGACTTTAAAGAATGTATCCACGTACCAAATTATATGTAGATAAACGCATAATGTTTGGTCACAGGAATAACCGGCAGAGCTCTTAAAGCTCTGTCTTTTCCGCGACCTACCTTCAGGTTACCCCGTACAGGGCCGATTTACTCACGTTGCAGCGTCCGGTTATTACGTGGTAGCTTCGCTTTCTCAGCAACATTGGTCATCTGATTTGCGAGCAAAGTTTTTACTGCCTATTAAATTTAGAATTTTTTTTGGTCCTACCGGTCCGAATCCATACCGAATACCGTTCACGGTTGTTTATAAGTAACAATGTAGCTATGTCGCACTTAGTTGAAGGACAGCCGCTGAATTATTTGACCCTTAAAAAGGAATCTGCAAGAGTAACTGGTTATACATCTGTAACTTCAAGGTTGCCTGAATTGCAAAATTGGTGAATTTAATGATATAGATGGCATGAGAAGACCTATTACCACTCGAGTGCCAAGATAAGTCAGCCAAATAACACCTAAATACACGTAGATACCAAAAAAAGTACCCAGTTTATCCTACTAAATCATTTATTACAAGTATTTTCAAGTTCTCAACTACAATTTGTACGAAGCGTAGCATGTCTCTTTTGACCTACTTTGAGCTATTTAACATGTAGTGGTAGCATACATTTTTAAAGCAAATACGAAACAAACACACGTTGTCAACAGTTCGTCATTACTGAAACAATAGCCCAGCTGCCGGGGCTGAGAACAAAACCGTTCATTTAGAATAAATGACCGATACCGTTATCAAACAAACAAATGAAAAAACGTCCATTAATCGGCTGCGTTTCACATGACTTGGCCGAATATAGTTATCATCGGAACGCTAATTGTAAACGCACACTTTTTTATCACACAAGTTTCTTGTCCCGATAAGATTACAGTGTCATATGGCTCACAACAGCGCCACCTCTACAGCTTTAAGTGAGCGTACCTTGTAAATACTAAACGTTTTATTGTGAGAATGTAAAGAAATAAACGCTAGGAAGTGATGGTGCAGTGTATTGTTGTTTTTAGTGCAAAATGATACAAAATCCTTCAGTTTCCGTCATGTCAATTCAAACCACAATGCAAAACGCAAGGTCCTTGGAATATAACAGCGGTGGAGAACATCCTCAGAGGAGCAGATCTTCGTCTTGGTCATTGCGGCGCATGCAAAATGGATTATCAAGACATGAACCCAGATATTCGTTACAGTGCCAGGTATAGTCTTGCTATTTATGTTGGATTAGGGATTGCAATATTTAGAAAAGATTAAATGCTTTGACACCATTACAACGAAAGTGATAAGGAAGTGTGTCTGAAGATGGCTTAGCTCCTGACATTACAATGATAATGAGACATAAAAACACTGTTAGAACACATTGCCCTTGATATTGTGTGCATATTATTATAGCTGTGCCTGTGGTAACATTTTTAGGCCACTCTTGAACAAAAGAACTATAGTGACCAGTGCAGCACAATTATAGAGAAAGAATGCATGCATATTACCCTTAATAATATTAGACCTCTTAAATATATGGATATTTTGATAAATATTCATTTTCTAAAATAAAAATGAAACTAGAATTTGAAAAAACATGTTGCGAATTTTGTTCTACTGCGTAAAATGAAGCGTAATGCGCAAATGAATCACTTGGAAATTACATGAGCTTCTGAGCTACTGATTTGGATTTATAAGCATTAGTACTTAGTACCTTACCGATAATTCGGTGCGAGCAAAGAAGATGACCAATATTTGATGCTCTAAAATAATGCGTGGACTGGAATGTGCGACTAACTGTCATGCACAGCCTGTCACAGAAAATAATTATTATCCCCCGTGATATTTTAGTTTTTTTATTTGTGTATCACGTATTTCTAGATAATTGTTGCAGTTTTGGTGTTTAGATTTTTATATTGTCTCCATAATAAGTGTTACTGATGTTGATAAACTGTAGAAGACTCTGTAACATAGTGACGAACAACAATTAGAAGAACGTGTCACTATTATTTTACAAACAGTTGTTTTCAACCGATACGTCGCTATAGGAATGTGAATCGTGTCTAATTTTATTTAATTATTAGTATATTTTCACATGGGTGATGGCTTGGCAGTCGGACACTCGTGTAAGTTGCTAAAACTGTAATTTCCTTATTGGTTGTAACTTGTAATTCTTGTGAGTTCTTATTATTTGTCGATAATACATACATGTCCTTGTGAACGATTAACATCTTAATGCGTTTTATTTCGCGGAACGAGGTGATTTAATTTATTCATTTGCGTTTTTGTATGACAATATTGTGTTATGAAGTTTATTCATAGTGTTCAGTAAAGTTTGTTGGTGGTGCAAGTCAGGTCCACAAAGAGGTTCGCCCTTCAACTTAGTGTTACGTGCATAACGAAGTTAATATTAGTACTATTGATACTACAGGTTTTTTGAGAAATGTTGATTTTGGGCTGTCAATGTTGTGTAACTTTGTCAGAAAATTAGTCATGTTAGTACATGGTATATGGGGAAAAAACCTTACAATTTCCATGTAATTTAAGTCCTTATAAATCAAGTTATATTACCCACATCTGTTTCCAGTTAATTGGTCAAAAAATTGCATATTTTTTTATTTGAATCTTGAATTTTCTTATCATACTGTAAACTTGAATATCTAGTCATATAGTGTCAAAGTTTTTAATGAATGTGCAAAGATGTTTAATAAGATAATTGGAATCATTCAGACAGTTCAATGATCTCTTGGTATCATGAACTAAAATACATATCAAAATATTATACACAATTCTTATTGGATTCTAGTTGAGATCTAAACTCAAAAACAAAATAAACAAGGTTTGAAATTGCCTATAAACAGAGTTGGACACCATGACAAAACAATTTCATAATACGGTCTAAAGTTTTGCCTTTTTAAATTCCATTGTATGGCTCAAATGTCAATTTGCATGAATGTGAATGAAGCAAATGAGTATGTAAAGGTTGTAACAGGACGTTCTATAATTCCAGACTGCCCTCTTGGCAAAAAGGTATAAGTCTATTATTCATTTATTAATAAATTTATCAACAATCAAACCCAAACTTATTTAATGCCATTTACATTTTCCCTATTTGATTGTTGATTGAGAGGGCTAGGTTTCAGCTGTGGAAGTTTGTTGGCTGATATGATAATAAGTATTAAGAAGCTTGAGAGAGAAGGACAAAAGATGCAGGAGGCAATGAAACAAAATCATGCACTCACAACCTCACAAATACGCATTCAGGCCCAAAATGTGTGCTATTTTGCATCGCTGCAGGTTTTATTTCTTTCAATTCAGACTCTTATAAATGTACTTTATTCATACAATTACAGTTACTTCACTGAGTTCCAATTTTTTATAAAGTATTTTCCTTGTGCAAAGTTCATTGTTTTGCACAGGAACATTTTCATAAGTTAAAAATAGTATTTAAAAAAATTTACTGGCTAGTACTTCCCAGATAATATTTGTGTCAATTAGTTAATATAACAACAACTGAATAGGTTAGAATTAAGGCTAAGCTTTCCATGATTTGCATTTTTTGAACCTGTATAAAGGTAGCATAGTAACCTAGTGACTGCAAGAATTATAATTCTATTTTTAAAATTAACATAACAAGGAAGGATAAACTTTAATAAATAAAACTTCAAACGCTAAAACCTGTGTCAGTATGGGAAGTAATAAAGAAGCTAAAGGATAAAAAAGCGCCCGGATTTTGATCTGATAACCAAAGAAATTATTAGGCAACTGCCCCAAAAAGTTGTAACCTACATCACAATAGTATGTAATGGGATATTAAGAGTCCAACATTTCCCTACAATATGGAAAGTATCTCAAATAATTATGGTCTACAAAGATGCAAAACCATCAAGTGATGTCACATCCTATAGACCTATAAGTTTGCTTCCAATACTATCCAAAATGTTTTGAAAAACTAACGGATAATGGTATCATACCAAGCCATCAATTTGACTTTTTATTTTTATTCAAAACAGCAACACTCCACTGTGGATGAGGAAGACATTGGAAGAAACAGAATACCGCTCTGCAGTTTTCTTGGATATACAACAGGCTTTTGATAGAGTGTACTATGCACAAGGGTGTGCTATGTAAATTTAAAAGTTGTCTTCCACACCGCTATTTTAATTTTAATATTTAGTTCTTACCTCTCACGAAGACTGTTC
Organism: Noctua fimbriata; assembly: GCA_905163415.1. NCBI lineage: Eukaryota > Metazoa > Arthropoda > Insecta > Lepidoptera > Noctuidae > Noctua > Noctua fimbriata. The sequence goes on along the minus strand of LR990939.1, from coordinate 1,468,666 downwards.
CAGGTCAAAGATGGTGAAACAACATCAAATTTTTTGAAATACAAGCTGGTGTACACCAGGGGTCAGAGTTGGGCCCTATACCCTACTCTATTTTCACAGCTGACCTCCCATGCTCGAATACCATAACTACAGCTACATTCGCCGATGATACCGCTATCCTGGCGAGTTACAAGAACCCAGTAATAGCCTCAAAAATCCTACAGAAAGGCCTAGACGAGACAACGAAATGGGTTCGAAACTGGCGGATTTAAGAGCTAACAATTGCCCCTCAGTTAAAGTAGAAAATGCCACCCTTCCTCACCAGAACTGTGTCAAGACTTTGGTCTTCATCTTGATATACGTATCACATGGAATGAGCACGTCAAGAAGAAGCCAGATGAACTGAATATTAAATACAAAAGCTTCCTGTGGTTGCTAGGTCGAAACAGCAAACTGTCAGTAGACAATAAATTGCTAGTGTACAAGTCCTGAAACCTGTATAAATGTATGGCCCTCAGCTGTGGGGTAGTGCTCGTAACTCCTCCATCTAAACCTTCGAACAATCAGTAATGTGCCCTGGTATGTGACAAATGCTGAGATCCAGAATCATCTGGAAATGCTCAAAGTGAGAGAAGAAATTACCAACGGCAAGACTAGATACAGGGAATGGCTAGAAGCCCACCCCATCACCAATACCCTTACACGACAGCTTACAATTCTCAGCTATGCTAAACGCCTTAAAAGAAAAGACTTCCTAAAGGGTCGAGAATTACGAGTAGATGTTCTCGCTGGAGGGTACGCTCTGAATGAGAGAAGCATGCAGTGAATGCACTGATTGCAGATGCACTAAGGAAAAAAAAAAAACTTCAAACTGTACCTACAAACTACTGATTAGTGATATTGAAACATCCTTATTCATTTGTATTCAATTTTATGAATAGATTTGCAGCTGCTGTTTTAGTTCCAGAGTTCATTCAAATAAAAACATAAGGTGTCTGTTAAACAGATGTGGCCTTCGATAAACAGAACACATTTAAATTAAAAAAAAAAATTGCCAGACACTACTTGACCATCTTTGCCTAGAGTGTTACTAAACGTAGGTCACGAAAAATTGTACACACTGGAAGAAGTGAGCTCAGCATCGCATAGAAGGATAGATACGATTTCTGGAATGAGTGACTGAGACAATACTATTCAGATATTGTTGTTAACAAAGTAGAAACATGATCATTTTTAAATGCAACAGAGCAAATCATTGATAAAAAAAAACTGCCAATACACCTGTCGCCTCATGGGAAAACAAGGGTGGCCTGTAATAACAAATGACCTTGTGTAAGACTTATATTTGCAGTAATTTCAGCTAGCTAGTTTTAATTCCCGTAGGTGTAACTTATGTGATGACTCAGGAGTTAGGGGAAAAGCAAGTTGCTAATTTAATTACTTAAGAACTATTTATTTATGTCTAGCAGTAGACCAATAACTTTAATGAGTAGCTAAGGTCAAGCTAAAAATAGTCTATTAGATACTTAGATATTTTAATACTTTATAAATGGCTAATAAAAATTAAAAACACAGTTATCTAACCATCAGAGATAGTTGCAAGCAAAATGTGGGTATACGGTGTACCTGAGGTGTACCATACACCTCTACTTAACACTTCGAGAATTACAGAGTTATGTTATATTTTAACATTGTTTTTTTGTCCTTCTTTTTCTCTGTTGTGTCATTGTCACGAGAGTATTCTATATTTTGTTAGCCTAAAACTTCGCCGTACTCACAGCACCGTCGCGCGTCGGTATCAGGGCTTTGGTAGCATTTTTAGTCTTTGAAAAGTTATTTTGCATATCCAGAATTCTACAAATCAAATAAATAAATTTAAATAAATGACTATATCCACATATTTCAACCAGTCTATATCATCAAGGACCTGACATTTAACTTGTTTTCAAATCGTTATCTCATATCGTTTACTAACCTACTAATGTTAGTCATGCAAACAGTTCACTCATTAAATAAATTTATTAAAATGTCCTTAAATTGACTGAAAACTTGTGTGGTGTTTGGATATGGTGCAGAGGAATGAAGAAAAAGTCGTGACGTAAATTTTGAGTATGAATGTGCATGTGGATGAACTGTGTGAAGAATGATAGGGCTAGAAAAGAGGTGTCAGGGTGACTGCTGGGATGGCGAATGAGCGACGAATAAAGTGGTATAGATGAAGAAGACAAACATGCTGTCATCATCCAAATCTTCCTGTCCTTGTCCCATTCTACTTGGGGTCGGCGCAACACGTTTTCTTCTTCCATTCTCCCCTCTGTCGTCAGGCCATCATTAAAGACAAAGGAGTACCTTTGTCTTTCATATCAGTCTTCACACAATTCATTCATCTTTTCTTTGGCCTTCCTCTCCCTCTCTATCCATCAACATTTCATGGCCATCACTATTTTAGTCACATGCGTTTCATCCCTTCTCATTACATGTCCATACCATGGAAAAGAAAAACCGACCCCAAATACTCGTAAATTGGAATAAGACAGGAGAAAATGTTAATTTTGTTGTAGGGTGTGCTCTAGAGTACCACTGCTAAGCCCTTCGGGGATTACAGGCGTGATGTTATATGCCATTTTATGTTATGTGTTAAAATGTTAATCGTTTTCCTTTTCAGACTGATGAGAATAGCTTCCTACTTCGGCTGCGGATTGTAGGGGCTTACTCATTGGCTAAAAAGGATATATTTGGTGCTAGGTGAGTTTCATTCATTATTTTACCTATTCTATATAAGACAGCTACTTCTTAAGGCTAGTTGTAAAGTGCGACTGTTGACCGTGGGGTTCTGGGATCAACCCCCGGGAAGTCGCAGAGTGTTATCGTGTGTTTCAATTAGGTAACCATCAAAATTAGCCCAGGGGTCCACAAAGTGTTTACTTCGTGGGCTCGTCCCCTGTAACATGGGATTGGTAACATCACTGACGAAAAGTGGATGTACCATTTATTATACAACTCAACCCACCTCTTCGGGAAAAACAGAAATGATTTCATGTTATACATATAAAAGTTCTTTCCATTTTGCGTCTATCAACATTGAATATGCGATAAAAGAAGACATCGTGATTATGTTATCAAAAATAATAAAATATAGCTATACATTCAGTCTAGATGCATTTGTATTCAATCAGCAGTCAGATCATGACACAGCAAAATTTTCGCGGTTAAAGATGATTAAAATTTTGTTTCAGTCAGTGTTGTAAATGTCAAAAAATGTCAAGTTGTTTAAATGTAATGTCACCGTCCAAGTGTCCATCCTCCTCCCGTCTGTCTTAGCATAATAAGCTTAAAGACCTGGGACATAGGATATTTTGTATCCCGTTCCCGTAGGATAAGTTACCTCTACGTGGGGAAGCCACCGGCATAAGCAGGTTCCCTCCTAATTCTATGGCCGCCATCTTAGAGTTCACTTTCTATTCTTTATCATCAATCCATCCATCTTTTCTGTTATCTGCACATCCATATCTCTGGTTATCTGCATATTTTCTTACACTGACACTTCACAGTTACGCGCGAAAATTAGACCGAAGTAGGTTCTCAGAAAATCTGAAATCTAATTTCAAGATATTATTATGATTAGATCTAATCAGAGGCTTGTAACTAAGTAAATAAGTAAATAATCAGTACATAAAGCGTACCGGAAAAGGATCTTACGACTTATTAGTCATTGTAAAAGCATTTACAGTTGTGATGATTAATCGTGGTTCCTACTATTTATCATTAAATTCTTTCAAGCCTTTTGCGTGAGTGAACTACTTTCGATTGGTGTTAGAATAAGTGTTCTCAATTTTGAATTTTAATGAATGAATTTATAATTTTTCAATTATAATTTGATTGGTAAATAGACGCAACTCAAGAACGAGTGTGAATAACGTGTGCCTTTCGGCTTCGTTAAGGGTCTTGTTACACCCTTTAGGTACCTATACATCTCTGCTTTAATCTTCTTGTTCTTCTTCTTCCTGGGGAATACAGATGTTGTGTTCTAATAAATAGAACTTGCCCTGAATTTGATGGGATATAAATCTCCACATCATGATCACAATCAGGGCCATATCAATGTCCTATGATACCGAGATTCGGTTCACTGGCAATCAGTACAAATGTACCCGTCTACCACCTCGCCTTGATCGTCAATTGTCACCAAATTGATGGACGCCTCATCATGGTGACGCATCATTTTATTAATAATAACGCCGTCAGTTGGATGTGTTATTATTAGACGTGATTTTAAATGTTTTTGGAGCAGGAATGAAAGCAAAAATGTTGGTTATATGTTGATTGCCAAATTCAGGAGTTTGTAAATATGGTACTGTTGCTGAATTTCTTCCTTCTGCCTGACACCCTCTATTGGTTTCGAACTCCATCTAAAAACGTACAGTGTGATAATAGGGTTTATTTTAAGCTTGTCATTAATTAAGTTTACTAGGTGCCCCCTCATGCAAACATTTCGCACCCAAAGTGCTGATTCCACAAGGACCAATAAAACACGTCTGTTGGTTTAGGCTTAATCCAAAAGGTTTGTTTCGCCTAAGGATGTGTCTAAGGGAAATTCCCGTATGTTTCTACGCAATCTTTCAAAAATACCACTAATTTACATACATCTTTGACAACTTTTTGCAATTAATTGTTATTTACCACTAAGATGAGGTACCTACTAGATTTTGAAGGTTTTAAATTACGAACATTATTGGCCGTCTGTTGCCACAGACGGTAGTAAAACAGACCTCTTTGTTAAGAAACAAAACAATACATGTTTCGCCTACATAATTAGCAAAAGGGTAGGTAATGAGTCAAATCGCTGATATCGGTCAGACTGGCTAACGAGGTGGCGCCGGCTTCACTGACAACCGGTCAAATCCGCCGAATAAATGACGTCACGCGTATAATAGGTATCATACAGACGTATTATGTAGGTTTATGGGCGGGCACCTATACCTAATTACGTACTTGCTATAGATTGGTCGACGTGATTGTCGTTCAACGACAACTCACTATCACATCGACCTTTGGAGAAATATTGACACTAATTGGTCTTCTGTCCGTTGTACACATACATAATGAAGGAACCCTAAAGAGCAACGTGGGGTATCTGGTGAAAAGTGTGAAGAAGAATAAGCTTTGTTAAAGGCGTATCTAGTGGAGGATTTCGTCCGTGTCTCGCAACGCACGTGGCACCTTTGGTCCCGCCTGTCAATTGTAGATCTTTGACCGTCGTTAAGTAGTCAGTGCGCCAAAAGTTTGACAACCAGTCTTATCCAGGGGTATCGTATTACCCAGTACTAACTGGGTTGTGGAGGTAAGATAGGCAGTCGCTCCATGTAAAATACTGGTATTCAGCTGCATCCGGTTAGACTGGAAGCCGACCCCAACATGGTTGGGAAGAGGTTAAGCAGACGATGATGAATGGCGTATCTAATAAGGCTCATTTTTCCCCATTCCATTTCCTCAGATCCAACCATTTTACGTGCGGTGCCAGTACTTTTCAACATAAGAGGTGGTCTTATATACCTATCTTATAAGGTTGATATGTTTTGGTCGGACAACTAGAACATTAAAGCACACGAGCTTTAAATGTACTTTGACCACACCCAAATTAAAATGCTGCCAATTCATCGCACCTAGCTGATTATTATCAAACAATAAACAACTTGATAAAATCGGTCCACTAGTTTCACCGGTCCTATAATCGATAAAGGTTTCCTTTTGGAAACCGCCCCCTAACATAATGTAACGGTTTAAGTCCCATTTATTATTGTTGTTGCTATCAACCGAGCACAAATACGGACTGCGGGCTGCTTCTAAGAAATTGTCTGAATTTCTACGACTTTCTTCTAATAGCTTCTCCATTGTACTTATCTTATATCTCTTAGAAGCTGATGTACGGTCTACTGTTTGTCCAGCCTTATATTTAGGTCCTCGATTAACATGTGTTTAGGAGGACGAGCTTGTGGCTAAAGAATAACACCCGTACGGCTCGGTCTTCGGAATAATCCACGCTTGCCAAGGCCGGTAAGTGGATGGGTCACCATCCGTTATATACCGAGTTTCCTCCTTGCCTCGGAAAGCACGTTAAGCCGTTGATCTCGGCTGCCATTTTTAGATCTTTGACAATCGTTACAGGTAGTCAGTGGCCCGAAAGTCTGATAACTAGTCTTGCCAAGGCGTATCGTCTTGCCCGGCACTAAATGGGTTGTGGACGTCATGTGCATCCGGTTTGACTGGAAACCGACCCCAGCATAGTTGGGAAAAGGCTAGGCAGTGACAGACAGAGGTTACGGGCACCACATGTCTCAGCAATTCATCACGGAATCACATTTTTCCATGCTCTTTGTCCTTTTCCGTCGCAGCGTGCTGCCGAGCGCATCGTCGATGCTACCTCGTGCGATAGCACAACCGTAAAATGCCTGTGTAGCTGGCCAATAAATAATTTTCGTCCAATATACATTCATTCTAATAAATAAACAGGTACTTGTACTAGCTAAGGCCACTCGTTGAAAACAATCGACTGATATGCTGGGGTTTTTTCAATGTAATTGCCCCCTTTCAGTAGGTCTTACAACTCTCTTAATCTCAACGCTATAATTGTTCAGAGATTTAATAACGTAAACACTGAATGGTATAATTGTTAGATTTAGTTCGTTAAGGCAATGCTAATCGGAATACTATACTTTATTTCACGTAGTATATTTATTAGATGTGTCGGTCTATTCTTTACTGTACTTATGCATACAGGTAGACTCATTCGTTCCAAGTTTAAAATGTGTGTCATTGATTTACTGTTACTCTAAACCTAAAAAAACACTAATCGATGAACTTGAACCACCTCAGCATGCATGCATAATCAGCCTATATCTCTCAGCCTCCTCTGTACGTGGAGAAAGAATGGGCTATAATCCCCCACGCGGGCCCAGTGCGGGTTGGTAGATATCACATGTCTTCGAATTTTTGGTTCTGAGACATGCCGGTTTCCTCACGATCTTTTCCTTCACCGTTTTGAGAGCAGTGGTGATGAAATGAATTACACAGAGTAATGCGGCTGCCTGGGTTCGAAACTACGACTTACTGCCCGTAAGTCGGGGCCGCCACCACTGGGCCACCGCTGCTCCGCTATATTTGAGACCCACGTTACATTACCAGACATCTTACAGTGAAGCTTCTTCAAGGCCAGTATGCCAACGATTCCCTGTTCCGCACACTACACAATATTCTGTGCACTTGATAATAATTACGCACGAACAATTTTATAAGTGAACCGATCGCCGACTGTGCGTTACAGCGTTACGGTAGGATGAAAAAGAACAATGTATTAAATAATCTAAACAGCTTCGTCGGTCCAGTGCTCGTAAGCGCTACTGTTTAGCATGACGTCCTGGTTTCGTTGCCCACGTGGGTTACAGTATTATTGTTTTTTTTTTTCCATTAGGAATTTCTCAGTTGGGTTTTCAGGTAATTTTTTTAAGTTGGAAGTTGACTGTATGATACCCCCGTGCCTCTGAAAGCACGTTAAGTCGTCCCCAGACATAGGGTCGGATATGGGGATAGCGTCGGATTGCCGTCCCATCGGACTATCAGAGTGAGCAAAGATAGAGCCACTTCTGTTTGCGCACACTCCTGTGGAATCATCATTCTCTTGCCCTTATCCCAATTCATTTGGGGTCCGCACAGCGTATCTTCTTCTTCCATACTGCTCTATTACTCGTCATCTCATCAGACACCTCCTTTTTTGCCATATCATTCTTACACAGTCCATCCATCGTTTCTTTGGTCTTCCTCTACTCATGTACCCATCCACATCATACTCAAAACTTTCCTCACAACATTTTCCTCATTCCTCGGCATCACATGCCCACTCCTGTGGAATGTGGACTGCAAAATGTCCTCTATCGATGGCTAGTCCTCTCCGAGGTTGGCCGCCTTAGCCGAAAACGTTCAGGAGAATTTTTATTATCCTGATTAAATTTAGAACTGCTTGAATCTAGTATTGCTTGCTTGGAGAATAATTTAAATTCAAGACACGCGCGACCATTTGCTTCCGCGACTAATTGAGACTGTTCTTCTGCATCGTCGAGACTGTCGAAACGATGTTACTTATGTTAAGATTCCTTCCACATGAATCTTGGTGCACTTGCACTTAAAATGATCATAGGTCGAATGGCTGATTCTTATGGTCCAGGTTTGGTAAACTAAAGTAAAACCAACGTACGTCGTACGTTTCCATTAAGTGACGACTAAATGAATGCTAAAATAAAAGCGCACTGCTGGAATTTGAACTAACCGTGGTGAACCGACTGTCGAAATTTCGATAACGAGTTTTTATTTAGTTTCGTCGCTTGGTTTTTGTATATCGTTTTAGTCGGTGGAAGTCCGATATTATGCATTTACGCCTGCCCTGAACGGAGAGTATCCTTGAGGTTCTACACATGGCCTGCTGCCGTTTTCAAATGTATTATTTTTATTAGGTAATCAATTAAATCTGATATATCATCATATCATATTCGAATCCTTGTATTTTACATAACATTATATCATACCTATAATCCCCAAAAGGTAAGGCAAAAGTGTACCTATAGTACACCCACGTTTTGCCTGTTACGTATACGTCTCGATGTAGTAGGGGGCGAGCCCAATAAATATTAGATCTATCATATAGGATCACCTGGGGAATCGTAAGACCGGAATCTCATCTCATAAGCGCTTGCGACCACTAGACCATCGAGCCATGTCGATGTTCCGAAGATCGTACTATTCGGTAATGAAATAATGAAACCTAATAATAAGAATTATCTCTAATTTCAGCGACCCTTATGTGCGCGTGGAGTTGCAGAAGGTCGATGGTGACGTCACCATTGATACGTTTCTCACCAAAACCAAGAAAAAGGTACGTCATCCGAACCTGCTATCTCTTCATACGCGGAATTTCCTGCTGCTCTGCTGTCTCGTTTGTGTCACGTCTATATTTGCATCCAATGAGTAAAACACATAAAGGTCAATGTTATCAAATAATTATCATATTTTTTTGTTTTAACGAATAGTTTTGTTTTTTTCAGACACTGAACCCGACATGGAATCAGGAGTTTGTATTCAGGGTGAGTATTCATTTGTTATCGTGACATACTACCTACTTTCTAGCTTATTTATTGATTGATTTATTATGGTTAAGAAACTGAAATAATAGTGTAGTACACTACTTGCCAAAGTAGTAGTTTCTAGTTGCAAAGTTTTTTGGTTGCGAAAAGTAAAAACTAGCATCAATGCTGTGCTTCCGGGCATATAACTTGATATATAGGGTGACTGGTAATTAGTGACCGATACTTGAACACGTGATTATACTCATGATGACAAACAACCTTCCCAAAGAAACATATTATTTTGACGCCGTTCTGTCTAATTACTATTGTACCGTGCAACAGCGAAACAACATTATGGAACGCAAATAAAGAAAATTATGATATCGGTTTGCAGAGGTTTGGTTTAATAAATACCCACTTTCTACATGTCTTGTGGTCAACGATCCAGATTCATAAGACCGAGTTCTAATGGCACCAACCATAACCCCAAATAATAATAATCAAATTCCTATAATATAATTCCTTCCTCCCCCCAGGTGAAACCCACGGAGCACAAGCTCCTCATCCAGGTGTTCGACGAGAACCGCCTTACCCGCGACGACTTCCTGGGCATGGTGGAGGTCCCCCTGTCCACCGTTCCCACGGAGACGGCCGCGTCAGCCCGCCCCAACGTCGTTAAGTACCCGTTGCGCCCGCGCAGGTCTGTGTAAGTAACGCTCTAAGCATGCCGTGGGCTTTTTAATAATTTTTTTTTTGAATGAGGATGATTTGTGCTGGGATTTTAGATCCTTTTGAGACTTGTAACAGAGGTATTTTTACTAAAATGAGCCTGAGTTTGAGATTTTCTTATGGATATGACAAGTTTGAAATATTTTATAGAATTAGATTTAGAAGGCGTGCTATCGCACTTGTTCAGATGGGACTGATTCCATTGGCGGCAAAATATACAATCATTTTTGCCGCCCCTCCTGTGCCTAATCACGCCGAACCAGACCGATCCAAACGTGTGTGCAGCACTCCCGAGTTGTCTTAAAGAAACTGTGAGTGTAGTGTCAATAACTTTATTACACTGATACCATTTTATGTCTTACGATTGTTATAAAATTTATAGGAGCAAAAAACATCGACAAACTAGTAATATTGCAGTTCATTGATAATTCGTAATCAGAAAATGCATAATTAATCGTAAAAAGCATGTCAATGTCAATTTGATACAAATTCTTATTAATCAGAATGGATTAAAATTAAAATTTTCTTACATAAAAGATTGCTGTTCTCAGAATATGGAACCAAAAGATAAGATATTAACCACATTCTTGAAGAGTATGAATCATCCTTATTACTTTTAGCTACCATCCTAACACTGAAGGTATATTATTTTTCTATTTATTATTATTTATTTGTGTGGTGTCTACTAACAAAAGTTTGTGTGTGGTGTTGAGTGTCTTGCTAATAACATGGTCTTATATTGTACTAAAACTGACCTAACTAATGTTATACGTCTGTGAGACTTCATACAATGACCTCGCGGCTCATGTGGTGTCTATTAGACGTAACTACACCAGTAAAGGTTTGGTTAAACGGGGATGGACGAATTAAGGACGCGGGTCTGGACTCTGAATGCTTCTCCTAAAACATGCTTGTTTGCCTAAAATGAGACTACGTGAGTAATGAATAAGAATAAATTTATTAAGCCATTGTTACAAACATTTTCTTAATCTAACTTAGAGCTACTATGATATAATCGTAACAAATTGAAATTTAACATGGTCATAGTAAACAGAGGGCCCCACCTGCGCCTGCGCCTGTGCTGAGGGCTGCGCCTGTATATTGGGGGCCAGAGTTGCGTTAACTTAAAATTAAAACACATGTTGTTGATGCGATAGTTCTGTTAACAAGGCGTTTTGGTAAGTAGGTAATTGTGGACTACCTTTTACAAAAAAAAAAAAAAACATGATTATGCTAATTGTGACAGTACACTATTTTGTATTGGTACCTGTTAGTGTCCGGAGTGCGCTCGTGGCTAAATAATAACAGCCGCTCGGATCCATCTTCAGGTTGGTCTGTGGATGGCTGACCACCCATTACATATCGAGCTTCCTCCGTGTCTCGGAAAGCACGTTAAGTCGTTGACCCCGGCTGTCATTTGTAGACCTTTGGCAGTCGTTACAGGTCAGTGGCCCGAAAATCTGACAACCAGTCTTACCAAAGGGTATCGTATTATCCAGTACTAACTGGGTTGTGGAGGTCAGATAGGCAGTCGCTCCATGTAAAATACTGGTATTCAACTGCATCCGGTTAGACTGGAAGCCGAACTCAACACAGTTGCGAAAAGACTAGACCGATGAGTGTCTGGTGTCCGCAGCCGGCCAGAAATTCGTCCGCACCGGCTTGATCGAATACAAATCTTGTCATATTTCATGATGAGGTGTCTATGGGACTCTCAAGTGGTATAAACCAGAGACATCATTACATAGTCTGTATCTTCTTTTCTTTACTGTTTGATGAATATTGATAACGTCTTCACTAGGATTCAGTGAATTTCTTCAGAAATATTAGTTTCAAATTGGAATTATTCAAGTCCCTGGCGTGTCGTAAGTAAATATTAAATGGGATATTATTATTTGAGCCTATTCTTAATTAACTGGGTGTTTTAATTGGCTAAGTAAATTAAATTTTGCTTTTTTAACATACACAAATAACTATAATTTAAATGTTGTGTAGGTAATCCCAATATGAACTGTTTAGAGCTTGCGACTACCTCTGCTAACCCCTGATTGTATAAGTATTGTGTGCTTGAAGTGTTGTGTTACTTGAGTATTTTGTCAATATTTAGTAGTTTAATTCTTATCAAGTTGTGCTGCAATGTCTTTAAAGACAAGAGCCACAAGAACTATTATGTGTTTAATCAGACTGATATAAATGGAACCATGTATGGTTAAATATCTATGTCCAACTCTAGCTATGATGTCTAAGAAATATAGTGATGTATGGTTCTTTTGGCGGAATTCAGTGGTTGGTTAGCGTGGCTGCATGAGGTCCTGGGTTCGATTCCCAGGTCGGGCAAGTGTTATTGGGTTTTTACAACACGAATTACTCAGTTTCAGTCTGAATTTGTGCCCGGTGGATAGCAATAGGCTCGTCGCCTGTTACATGGGACTTAAATACAACTATTGAAATGTGGGTGTACTATTACGTGCACCTCTGCCTAACCCTTCGAGGATTAGAGGCGTGATATTATGATTGGTCACCAACGACGACCTCCAGCAAAAGAGCCATGCAGCATTGTAATTATCAACGAGAGTTTGAACTAAACCCTTATCACCTTTAGATAAGGGTCAAAATTTAGATCTGCTGTTTGATGCTATTTTCTGAAGCACTCAACGAGAATCGCAAATAGCCTTCTGCAATTGTTCCTTGCCTTCAGCCATTCGCTTCATACATCATTCCGACCTTGATTCCCTTGGCGCCAACTGACCTGTGCCCCCCCGCAGCGCGCGCTCCCGCGTGCGCGGCTACATCGAGGTGTACCACGCGCTGGTGGGCCGCGTGGGCGAGCCGGGCACGGAGCAGCCGGCGCCCGACCCCGACTGGGAGCTGGTGGAGCCGCAGCCGCAGCAGGGCGTGGTGCAGCCGGTGAGTGCCACCTTACTTGTGTTACAGGACCGAGGTGGGTGCCTATTGGGTCACTTTTGCTGATGTTATTCAGGGCTCATTTCACAGGGCGCATCGACCTCGCCAAGTCTGAGAAATTATTTGTTCAGCAATTTGACATCGTACGTCCATTTGCCGTGCAGCCATTTCATAAAATTTTCTAACAGTGGCAGTTTGTGCTTTGAATGTACGGACAAATTATGCTGATTTGCTGAATAATTAATTTCCTTGGCTTTACATACTCTCAAGAGAAAATTAACCTCAAAATGTTGTCTAGACTGACAGTCCATACTGTAATGAAAAATCTGCCACGGCTGATTTTCGTTAGGCGTTTGAGCGCCTAGAAATATTAAGTAAATAACTGTAAGACTACTTCATCACCCCCTCATACTTGCTTTATATTGCTTTTGTCAAGTATATTTCGGCGGTGGAAATTCCGCAAGCGACATTGAGCGTGTTGTTCAAAGGAGATGTTCGCTTTTTGTATGGACGTTGGTTTTTTATTCCGAGAAAAATCTAACCAGCATCAAAGTTCACTCAAATAAATACGACAAAAATATGGAACTTGAACTACTGAAATAATATTTTTAAACCTGGAGGGGTTTAAAAATATTATTTCAGTAGTTCTAAGTTCCTTTATGCGAAAAATCATAAAATAATAATTGATGTTATTACTATTTTATTAGTTGTAGGCAACCTTTAAAAAAGCTCCGCCTCTCTATGATAATGTAATTTTTGACGGATGATTATACATCTGACACTGGCGTTAGAGATGTGCCAACTTAGGTTAAGACATGCTTCAAGTTAACTCGAATTGAAATTCATGTGATTCGGGAGTTCGATAATGCAATTATTTTATTACCATATCAAAATATCTAATAAATAATAATATGGTTCTGTATGGTCATCATCATCATCATCATTTCAGCCGAAAGACGTCCACTGCTGGACATAGGCCTCCCCCAAGTGTCGCCACATTGACCGGTCCCGTGCGACTCGCATCCAGCGGATCCCTGCAACCTTCACCAGGTCATCGGTCCACCTAGTGGGAGGCCTTCCAACGCAGCGTCTTCCGGTTCGCGGTCGCCACTCCAGAACTTTTCGGCCCCATCGGCCATCCGTTCTGCGAGCAATGTGCCCTGCCCACTGCCACTTAAGTTTGGCTATTCTTCGGGCTACGTCGGTTACCTTGGTTCTCTTGCGGATGTCCTCATTTCTGATTTGATCACGCAAGGAAACTCCGAGCATAGCCCTCTCCATTGCCCTTTGGGTGACTTTAAGCCTTCTGATAAGGCCCATTGTGAGCGACCACGTTTCGGTCCCGTATGTAATCACTGGCAACACACACTGGTCATAGACTTTCGTCTTGAGACACTGCGGTAAGTTGGACGAGAAGATACCACGCAACTTCCCGAACGCTGCCCAGCCGAGTCGGATTCGACGATTGACCTCTTTCTCGAAGTTAGACCTACCTAACTGGATCGTTTGTCCCAGGTAGACATAATCGTCTACAACTTCGAGTGTAGAGTCTCCGATCTTGATAGGAGTGGGTATTACATGGGCATTCAACATGATTTTGGTTTTGTCCATGTTCATTTTAAGACCCACTCTTTCGGAAGCTCTACTAAGGTCATCGAGCATTGTACTGAGGTCCTCCATGGTCTCAGCCATGACCACTATATCGTCGGCAAATCGAAGGTGAGAGATGTACTCGCCATTGACGTTGATGCCTAGCCCTCTCCAGTCCAGAACCTTGAAGATATCCTCCAGTGCAGCGGTGAATAGTTTCGGAGATATGACGTCTCCCTGTCTCACACCTCGCTGTAGAAGAATAGGTTCCGAGGTCTGGTCCTGAAGTCGGACTGACATGGTGGCGTTTTTGTACAAACACTTTAGCACCTCGATGTACCGATAGTCGATTTGGCACCGTTGGAGAGACTGCAGTACAGCCCAAGTCACGATCGAATCGAAGGCTTTCTCGTAGTCCACAAACGCTAAGCAGAGAGGCAGGTTATACTCTTCGGTCTTCTGTATAACCTGCCGCAGCGTATGTATGTGGTCTACGGTGCTAAAGCCTTTTCGGAATCCGGCTTGTTCGGGAGGCTGAAAATCGTCAAACCTGCGCGCGAGACGATTCGTGATGACTCTTGAGAACAACTTGTAGACATGGCTTAGAAGTGAGATGGGCCTATAGTTCTTCAGCCGGGCATTGTCGCCCTTTTTGAAGAAGAGTACCACCACACCCCTGCACCATGCCTGCGGCGTTTTCCCCTCGAGTATGACGGAATTAAACAGCTTCTGAAGGGCCTTAAGTACCGGTTTTCCACCCGCCTTCAGGAGTTCGGCCGTAATTCCGTCATCACCCGGTGCCTTGTTGTTTTTAAGCTGTTTAAGAGCCATCCTAATCTCGTACAGGCTGACATCCGGAATGTCTTCGGTATAGTGTCGGGTCAGTCTAGCTCTTGGGTCGTTAGCTAGAGTTGCAACGGGCTTTCTAGTTGAAGTGTACAACTGCCCATAAAAACTCTCGATCTCCCTCAGCAGCTCCGGTTTGGCGGATACGATCCTGCCATCGTCGGTCTTCAGTTTCGTGAGCTGGCTCTGCCCAATAGCCAGATCTCTTGAA
This sequence comes from Noctua fimbriata, assembly GCA_905163415.1. Lineage (NCBI taxonomy): Eukaryota > Metazoa > Arthropoda > Insecta > Lepidoptera > Noctuidae > Noctua > Noctua fimbriata. Next base: position 1,453,294 of record LR990939.1, on the reverse strand, counting down.
AATACCTTGGAGCCTTTATTCCGCTCAATAGCGTCTTTAATACGCTCGGTATTAAAGCGGCGGACTTCGCTCTTCAAGGATTTAGAGATCCGTCTATTGAGCTGCCGGTATTTCCACGCCTCGTCTGAAGACTGCAGGATCATCTCACGCCGCTCCTTCATGAGCTCGAGAGTATGATCAGAGAGCTTTTTGTTGTGTGCACGACGTGTCTTGAAGAACTTAGACCCAGTCGTATGGACAGTTGCCACGAACCCATCGTTGCATTCGTCCACTGAGCTTCCTAGGCACTCGAAACGATTCTGGAGTTCAAGCTGAAAACTCTCGGGGTTTTGGATCCGGATCTGTGCTGGACGGAGCGTAGACTTCATCAGTCGAGACCTTTCAAGCTTTATATTGATGTTCAATGTGCCTCTTACCATGCGGTGATCGCTCCCGGTTTTCACCGAATTGATAACAGAGACATCATTGAACATTTGCTTCTTGGTTGACATGATGAAGTCAATCTCATTTTTAGTTGCACCATCGGGACTCTGCCAGGTCCACTTCCTGTGCTCGCGCTTTTTGAAGAAGGAGTTCATCATATAGAGGCCCTCCTTCTCCATAAAACTAGCCAGTTGGTGACCCCGGTGGTTCCGACGTCCAAACCCAAATTGCCCCACCTGCAGCTCATCCCCGTCTCGTTTGCCCAGTTTTGCGTTGAAGTCCCCCATGACAACGGTGAAGTGAGTTTTGAAACCATGCAGGGCTTTAGAAATATCCTCATACATGGTCTCCACTTCGTCGTCAGGATGTGCCGAGGTTGGGGCGTAGACCTGTATGACCTTCAGAAAATATCTTGAGGATATTCTGAGTATAAGGTACGCCACCCTGGTCGACACACTCTCGATCTTCACCACGTTATTCACGAGGGACTTGTGGACGATAAACCCAACACCACCCTGGGACTGCCGGTCACCCTCTCGGAAATAGAGCAGGCTGCCGGATTTCAGGATTATCGTGTCCTCACCCTCTCTTCGGACTTCAGATAATCCCACAATACTCCATCGCAGCCTGCTCAATTCCTCTTCGAGTTCCGTTATCTTCTCGTCGGTCCGGAGTGTACGCGTGTTGTATGTTGCCAGGTCAAGTCGTCGGTATAGGTAGCCTGATCCCGTCCGGGGATTCTTCGCACCCCTTGCCACGCCGTAACCTCGACCGCTACCATAGCCGAGGGTAGACGGGCTGCCGGGTACTAGGGGCCGTTTTTTTGTTGTGCTCGTCATTCGGGGGGTTTTGCCATAATCGCCACGCTTGGCAAGCGGGTTGGCGATCGCAGTATGGTTGTAAAAAATCGCAGAGAACGCTGCTGCCCATTCTCTGGTAAGTCCCTTAGTCGCCTCTTACGACACCCACGGGAAGATACATGTGCTGTACTGTATGGTGTCCGGACGTAAAGAATAGCACCATCCCATATCTTCCCGTGGGTGTCGTAAGAGGCGACTAAGGGACTTACCAGAGAATGGGCAGCAGCGTTCTCTGTGTTTTTATAACAACCATTCTGCGATCGCCAACCCGCCTGCCAAGCGTGGCGATTATGGCAAAACCCCCCTTCTTGGGGGAGGCCTATGTCCAGCAGTGGACGTCTTTCGGCTGAGATGATGATGATGATGATCAAAATATCAGGTATAAAAGAAGACATTTATTTTCTAAATGTATTTTAAATTAGAAAATAGATAATATAGCATAAAAGTTCTCTAGTTTCTCGGATAAATTGATTTTTTTGAGCCGAAACATCGATTTTTCGATTAATTGATTTTAGATCGCACCCCTATCGGCTCAACGCGTGATTCGTCTGATCTGTTCGATTAATTGATTTTAGATCGCACCCCTATCGGCTCAACGCGTGATTCGTCTGATCTGTCAGACCGTCACCGTACATTTGCGTTCAATTATAGCTTGGTATTAATCAATTTTTAAAAAGCATAATTTTCGAAGGGCTTTTTCATCAACACCGATCTCGATTTCCAGTCAATAAAAGGAATTCTCCTAGGTATTTGAACAAAGGTTTCAATCAGTAGATAACATTATCATTCATTATATTCTGCTGATTATAAGCTCTTGTGTAATATGCTGAAATATGCACGTTTTGTTAACCGGGGTCTTACTTAAATAATGTAATTTACACGTGAACATTCAGTGAAGTCACCATAATTATAAAATGCGGTCTCAGATCTTGATGGATAATGCTACACATTTTTGACTAAAAATAATGTAATAGCGATTGTATTATTGTTTTATTTACATTGATGACATACTAAATGAAATATTCATTGACACTGACAGTAATGACAGTTCCCCTGTGTCAATTTTGACAAGTTAACTTTTTTTTTATGTGTGTTCACTTTATTAACCTAGAAAATTAGAAAGGTTTGTTCGTTTTAGAAGTAAATTCTCACTAAAATAAAAAACGATTTTTCAAAAAATTGGAAGGCTTTAAAAATGTATTATATAGTTACAAGCACTAGGTTTTGAGATGTTATTCCAAATATATTTAACTTACCCTGGTTAGAATTATTAAATAATAAAAAACCATTTCCGGACACGTCCTTTTAACTTTCGGCCCTGCGTTGAAAGTTTGTATTCCAAGAGCACGCTCAATGTCTCTTACGTTATTTCTCCACCGTCGATGTGTTGAGTGGTTCCCTCGTGGTAGGTCGTGTCCTGCTCCGTACCATCGTTCACCGGCGATGATTGGCAGCTGGTCGAGACCACGCGAGTAGCTAGTGTATGTGTTCATTTTTATTTTTACAAGCTTTTTAGTATGAGCAATGTGATCACAGAAAGGTCCCTCTTTTGAGACTTCTTTTTTGGTCCCTTTTGCTTTTGTTTACACTTTGCAAACCACAGAAAATGAGTAACTTAATTGACTCAAATACCGTTATAAGGGTTTGAAAGTTTGTGATTTTTCTTTGGAAACTGGCGTAGTCAGCCCATAGCCATTTTGATTCTTCAGCGCACGGTGAAACTGATATGTATACTGATACATATCCACTTAATCAAGCAAAAATTTGTTTCGGGATAAAGTATCGTCGTAGTGTTGCGTTGCCGAGATATCGGGACAAAGTTCGCTACAAGATTACACAATACATTAAAAAACCCTGTCCGATCCGAAAGCAGCAAATAAGTAACCCAATCATATTACCAAATAAAATAAGAAAAATATAATATTCATGAAAGTACACATAAATTAATTTTAAAATGCACGATTTTTGCCCAAATAACCACCATTTCCCTAATTCTGGCAATTTCTAAAATGAGACACCAAGTCCGGCGTTAATATGTTGGAACGTCGATCGGCAAGAAAGGAGGTGTCGGATGAGATGACGAGTAATAGAGAAGTATGGAAGAAGAAGACATGCTGCGCCGACCCCAAATGAATTGGGACAAGGGCAAGAGAATGATGATGATGATGTTGGAACGTCGATTGTTTGTTTAATCACGTCACTAGAGAGGCGACCAGAGTGCAGACACCTGCGCCCTGGTAACGCCATGTCATTTTCCACATTTTATACTTTTTTTATTTGTTACCTAAAAAAGGTTACATAAATAGAATTTCCATACCTAATAATGCCTTCATGGATGGGACAGGGTTTTTTTTACGTAATGTTTATCCAAAAACACCAGTTTCATGGTGTGCTGCAAAGTATGCAGAAAAATCAATATGGCTATAGGGTAACTTTGTCACTGTGGTTCTTTGCCCTTTTGACTGTGTTAATGGCCCTTTATGTGTTTGATATTTTTTTAATAAAACCTGGTTTTACTGGTCTGGGAATTGGTTCTATAAGTAAATGGGCTCGGAATGACTATAGTCATGTCATTATTGCCAGTCGGGATTTGGCGTTTAAGCCGATTACTAAATGCGTTTACCGTTCAACGTGTGAAAAAATCCGTTCTGTTAGCGTCAGAGATGACAGTGACAGAATTATGTTTAAAAACATGTTTGGCGCTAAACACATTGTGTGATTAGTGGTGCAAGCGGGCCTTAGAAACCTGTTGTCTTTTTCAGTTGCTTGCTTTAACCCCGGTCATACCTTCATTCAAACTATTTGAATGCCCATCAAATCCTAGGGTTGAACCAGACCTATGCATCTGAATTGTATGTTTCTCTAAGTCTACCCCTTACTGTGCTGAAGAATTTTGTAGAGGGTAGAGTAATTGGAAATTGCAAATCCGGGCGAGCTCGTTCAACCATGAAACCGATCGAAAAGCTTCGTCTCATTCAAATTAATCGTTATTCATTAATTAGTCACACTATCCCGATCCGAATATCTGCTGCTCACTTCATTTTGAATAGGTAATCCAGATCTGAGGCGATATCGCTACCATGCCTAGTGTGCATTGCAGTATTGAGTTGTAATGGTGAACGGCTTGATTTGAGGCGATGCGGAACATACAACGTACCGCATGCTTACACAGTAACATAATCGTCAATGTGTTTGTTCCAGGCCATCGGCGGAGACCCCCTGCCCCCGGGCTGGGAGGAGCGGCAGGATGCTAACGGCCGCACCTACTACGTCAACCATATTGAGCGGTCAACGCAGTGGGAGCGACCTACCTTTATGTTAGTATAAAATTGTTGTTATTTATGTAATTATATGTTGAAATACGGAAATGTAACCGCGTATCCGCAACTTCACTTCCAAAACGCGTACTTTGCTTGATTTATAAGCTTTTGATTTAGTTATATGAATGTATTGAACATCTCTAAAAACAATTCCAGATATGAAAATCACAAGTAGAAATGAATAAAAATGATAATAAGTTCCATATCGCTTGTCAGGCGCAACATGAGCACGGAGTCGCAGGCGGAGCGCATGGAGACAGCGGCCACGGAGTTCCAGCGCCGCTTCCACATCTCCGCGGACGACGAGCGCGCCGCCAGCCCCGCGCCGCACGCGCCGCCCCCGCCGCCCGCGCCGCACGCGCCCCCCGCGCCCCCCGCGCCCGAGCACCAGGTAACGCAGCGCACTGCCGCCCACTGCGCAAGGGCACTGTGCTTACCGCCACGTCTTATAGTAGTACTAGGAACACCGGGGTGGGAAAGAGATCTGTCTGATCTGTGGGTCTGTTCCATCAGACTGAACCACTTTCTCAATTGGACTAACGGTTACAGAATCGCAAAAAAAAATATCAACTGGACCATACATTTGGGTCCAGTAGGTATTGAAGTTCTGTATGGGAGATCTGATTATTTTTTCGCGATAATGTGACCACACTTTTCTGATACTCATTGTCAAGACGTATAGTTAATATGTTTATTTATCACTGAAGTAATATCAATATAATAATACTATAAGACGTGTTGGTCGGTCCCCTAGGTGCCGTTTGTAACCGGGTCGTTTGAGGAGAGAATGTTAGTGTGAATGGGACGTTTTGGGGTAGATTGGAACGATGGATGTTTGCTGTATTATTGCCGAAATGAGCTGATTTATTTTAAGGTCCACTTGTGAAACAAACCACTAAACAAACACCATTCTATTTCTGTCTATCGTTAGAAGTTGACAGAGACAGAATTATGTGTAAGGTTACATAATTTCGTAATTTGTGATGCAAGCGAAACGATTACGTAATATTTGTTTTGCGGTATTTTCGTCTAAATAAAAAAAATCATAGAGGTCGAAAAAGGACGAATGAGGTGGTCAGCTAGCCGAAATGCGTTGCTTATTTTTTCCGAGATCTTTTTGTCTTAGGTAATAAAAAAAAAACAAATGATATGACAGGAAATATCTCATCATGAGACTGATATTTATTTATGTAAAAATATCAAAATATATAATTTAAGTACCAAACCGATAGTATATTTTAATATAGGCAATTGATCTGTCCATTACGGCAATATACGGGAATATCTATCTTATTTTCAAAGCATTAAGGTTCAACTTCTATTTATATCACCAATATCGCTTCTATTTTTACGTTTTGATCTATGTACTGATTTGTGTACTTTAAGGCTAAACCGGGCGTATCTTACGCCCTTCAACTTAAAATTAGCAGCGGTATCGGCAATACACTATAAAATAAATTGATGCATGCGTATATTAGAGACGTATTCATTAAGATAAATGATTATAATTTGTTTAATTACGAGGATCTATGTTAGTTACTGAATCTGTTAGTGAATATTTTGTTTCGCAGCATGGGCTTCCGCGATAGACATTATTTACTAACAATACATAGATACATTATACTTTTCTATGTACTGGGAGTCTGAATTAGCAAAGAAAACCTATGTCACTAAGAAACGTAGAACAGTTTTCAAAAATAGACCTTATCACAACCTCGATACGGTTTACTTTTTAAACTCGAGTCATTCTACACTTATGATTATATTCTACGTTTTTTAGTAAGGAGGTTAGGTTATTTTTCACCTGCGTATCAAATAGATTAAATAATAAAAAAACAAAATACATTAAAAAAGTTGTCGTATTCAGACTGCCAGTAACAATAATTATTCTTTAGCCGTGTACTCATTTTTTATTCATTTTTATTTGCACTCAGCAGCTAAAACATTTTAAACTCTATTTCGACTCAAACAAAGCATGTTCCTATTTACCAACTCCAACTTAAAACTAAATACACGTTTCGCTTTGAATATTATAATACTGTTATTTACAAATATGTTGCATGATCGGTTAAGATTGCATGTTCGCTTGCCGCAGTACAACTAAGCGAGTCATTGACCTCTCAATAAAGCATTAAAAAAATGTGACATTCTGTATGAGGAGTTGCCAGATATGTAAAAAGGTTCTGTCGAACCAGTACGGACAATTGTGAACCGGAATTTAATTGAATTTCTGCGGATACCGGACATTATCTGTCGGTATCCTGAGCCACGTCGGCAATTTTGTCAGTACGGTTTCACCGAACTTTTTAAGGCTGGTGTCAGACATTAATTATGCGCTAATTGTTGAGCAAACGCTAGCTTAATCTACCTTTGGTTTCCTAATATAGATAAGATAGATAAAATTCTCTATATTCTGGACACCATAATAAAGCTCCTAATTTAAATTTGAGGCTTTGCGCATTTCGCGAATATCTTGCTTCTTATTATATGGCTTTGGTTGCCTTTGTCGAATGTCTGGCACTGGCCTTATGTCTTTGACAAATATTAGTATTAAAGGTTACGTAAACATGTCAAGGTATTACACTGTATTAAAACAATGTATAAAAATGAGTACATGGTTTCACATAAGGACATTTTTCTGAAAGGTTTTTTCTTAATGTTTTATCTGAAATTGAAATTGTTAGTTCAAAAATTTATGTGATATAAGAAAAAAAGTTATATATACAAAGATGTGTTTTTATGTAAGATCTTTCAGGAAATTTCAGACAGCCATTCATACATACAAACACTAATAATAGTCTGTGCTCATCGGTCCGGGTGTTCCATAGACATCCACTGTGTTGTCCTCACGTTCATAGACAATTCTACAGCACATTGATGCTTCACGCTTACAAGCCCAATATTTATCTGGGAAATTATATAAATGGGCCACAAACTTAAGCGTGCAGTTAGGAAAACAAATCAACCGTCAAATTGTACAGAATAAATATTGTCGAACTGCACGAATAAGTTTATGCGTCAAGTATTATCCAATGTAAATGTCTAACAGGAGGATATAAGCAATAGAAGTGTGGACACTAACTCGACGGACCCCACGCCGTTTTCGACACCGATCAGATCGCCGGAACCCGTCGCCGTTCCGGACACGGCGGTGCCGAACACACCAACCAATAGTATAAGTGATGAAACTGACTGTGATAATAATTTAAGAAGCAAAACGATACAGGAGGAGGATGACGTTGTATGCGCTAACGAACACGTTACCGACGCTCAAAGTGACGCCAGTGCTAGTCAAAACACAGTTACTGAAGAAGCAGAACAAAACGAGATTACGACTACAAATACAAGTCATGTTAATGAGAACAGTACTGACGAAGTAGACGATGTAGTCACGGCTAGTGATGACCGAGAGAATGATAGTCGGGAAACGACGGAGAATGTTACAGACACAAATGCAACAGAGACGCTTAATGAGACAGAAATCAATGAGACAGAAACACGAAATGAGACAGAAACGCAAAATGAGACAGAAGTCACGGAAAATGCGACAGGAACGCAAAGCGAGACAGAAGTCACTGAAAATGCGATAGAAGCGCAAAACGAGACAGAAGTCTCTGAAAATGCGACAATATTAACAGAAAATGCGACAATAGGGATAGAAAGTGCGACAGTAGCAACAGAAAGTTCGACAGTAGCAGCAGAAAGTTCGACAGTAGCAACAGAAAATGCGACAATAGTAACAGGAAGTGCGACCATAGCAACAGAAAATGCGACTGAAGTAACAGAAAATGAGACTGAACCTCAAACAGCGCTACCTCAAACTGAAGTCGTATTAGAAGACGCGTTGACATTCGATGAGAATCACTTCAGTACACCGACGGGGGCCTCTCCCGTGACGTCACCAGGGGCCCGGCGACGGAGGACTGCGACCGCCAGCTCGATGGAGGACTCAGAGGTAAGACCCGGGGGTCGGTGCGGGCCGCGACGCGATGTATCCGGTATAGGCATATTTGGTACGCAAAAGCAGTGTAGGTGGATTATTGTATACGTAAAAATGGTATTTGGTGACATCTTTTTAGATGCAAAATTTATTCTTTCTAAGGACGATATTCGCCAATGGAATTGAACACGATGAGCATATCTATAGTGCAGCATGATTCTTTCTCGATTTCAGCGCTCGAATGATATTGCCAGGAGGCAACATTCCCATTTCCGACCATCCGCCACCACCATGCCGCACTTTAAAGGCCTGCACATACCAGGGACGGCATGGCAGGCTATTTTATCTTTACCCAACGTCAAGTCATACGTAGCTTGTCGTAAAAATATTCAGATTTCAATGTTTAATGCCGCGAAGGGAATCCCCTTTGATGCCTTGGGGTTGATTTCTAAACATTGTAATTTGTATCTTGTTACCACTAGCTACTTATGAATTTACTTTGGGTAAAGATGAAATGCCCTGCCGTACCCGGTGACGGCTGACCTTAAACTGCTTTCAAGAGCAGTCATGTCATAATTGCTACAGACTACACTGACAGCTTGTAAACGCTGTTTTAGATACGTTGATCGTATTCAGTTTCGTTGGTAAAAATCTCCCTTATATTTGAAAATACGAAGTTATTGGCCTTCAAAGTGGCGCATAGAGTTTTAGAAAAAGTTCGGCTTTATACAAGGTGTACGCACCGAATTCTTCACGAAGTCGGCAACCATGCATTCTGCCCATCAAACTTAGTAACTCTACCGCAAAAAAAATTCCTGGGTTTTTTTTTTGGGTGAAATGTCACGGTTTATGGTAGGCCTCAATGTATCGCACTCAAAACATTGTGCTGATGGATGCATTGAATAGTATAGGGGTCGTGGAGGTATTTAATGTAATGTCATTGTATTAAAAATTTGTATTAAAATAAAAATTGCGAAATAGTTGGAAGTATCCTTAACTAGAAGGTTCCCAGGTATGATCCAGACCAAAAGAATGATCGCAATGATGAAGAGAACAAGTGCCTATCGGCTTCGTGAAAGATCTTCTTACACCAATTATATCGTTCTCTCTGTCACTCATACCATTGTGACCATCTCTTTCTAAAGTTCTATGTGTCATATTAAAGGCCAATTTGTTATCTATTGAGACAGCGTCAACTATTTAGGGCTTTAATTTGAAATATTTGAACACTGCGAAGTAAATGTTTGTGTATGTTTACTTTGTCCGTTTTTGGTTGTTACGAGTTCCAAAACATGATGTTGCATTCAATTTAAGACCTTCTCAGAATAGATTACGGTGTATAATTGCGTCGCAACCCGCACTAGGCCTATGGCAGAGTGCTTTGGGAAATTGTCTATGAGTAAGTGTGAGGCACAACATGCTACTGTGATGTCTGCTTACGTCACTAACACTCAGGCAGCGACGCGCCTATGACTCACTGACAAGGATACTTAGTACTTAGGTACCCGGTTTCCCTAATACTAAGCTACACTTAAATCAATGCCCTAATAAAAGCGCCCTGTTGGTTATCCAACTTGAAATTTCAATAAATTATAGTTAGGCATTTATTTAGGTAGCACTTAGTGAAAACAAGCAATAGGCTGTTTGTAGCACAAGTCTTGCTAGTTATGCAACTTGGCAATATATATGTATATGCAAATTGAAAGCACGGCAGTGCGAAAGCACTGCCGTGCTTTCAATTCGAATGAAAATTTGAGACGCTTGAAGTTATAATGCGCAATTTAATTGGCCAAAATTCTTTTCCACTTCAAAGGGTCTACCACCACCTTCTATGCCAGTATTAATTTAATCTTCAATGTGGGAAAGGGATGGACGTTGAGATATACGTTCTTTATAACGTCATCTCTTTCCAGCACAAGCAAGATTAAAGTAATAGTGCTGTAAGCGGTGGTGGTTGGTACACACCAGGGGCACGCTTTTCAATTTTCAGCTGAAGAGCTTTGGAAAGCACCTAAACCTATATCTTTTGCTAAATTATGAAATAGAAATATCTAGTGCTTGTGCTACAAACTTTTAAACTGTTGTGAACTGCTTGTCTATGAATTCTTTTTTCAAATAAAAAATACGTCAGAAACTTGTTAAAAAAAAAACGGTTTTTTTTTTCGCAATTGGTTCATAGATTCCAGTTCAAAGCAAATAAAAATATGAACAAAAAAAGAAACTTGTCCATAATAACACAATTTAACAAATAACTAAGCTAATTTGACAACGCTTTTGACATCCCGTTCTAATTTGACATCCTATCTATCTGACATCGCATCTATTTGACATCGTATCGACATCTATAATATAATACATGTTTGCTTGTGCTGTTTCGCTTGATTAACTTGTAGTTTTTTGTAATGTTATTTAGTATTTATTATGTAGTTTGAGAGTTTGTGTATTTTTGCTTCATGATGTAGATTTTTTGGCGGTTTTGAAACTTTTTAATGGTATGGTAAGGCTTGATTTGTTTTAGTTTTGTCTATAAAGCAAGTTTTGTTTGAATTTTAGGTGACATGGGATTTTAATTATTTGTTTTCCTGTACATAATTATATTGTCAGATTACCAGCAGAGCCAGTCTGATTTGTATTTTCTCAAAACTATGCACTTATACTTTTATGGTTCAGATGTCATTGCCAGATATTAAAGAAATGTGCTGTACACATAGCTTGTTAAAATGTGCTGTACACATAGCTTGTTAAGCAGATTGTAAAAACTCGTCCAAGCTAAGGGGCTACATATTGTGTAAATTTTGCACACATTTGTAAATTAAAGTGTACTGACAATCGTTTAAGTCCCGCCTCCTTTTGTAAGAAAGTAGGTAGGTCAAAGAAGGTTGAATTGTTGCAAGCAATTCTATCTTTAAACCAAAATATAGTGCAGCATGATAATTTTGACTCTAGAAAGGGATTGCCAGGAGGGCGCTGGTGGTAAGTATTTGTGATATTGTCCGTGGAAACAAGCACCGTTTAGTAAGTTTCTAAGTCGAAACTGACTATACTTAGAAACTTACTAAAGAGCCATGCCGCACTATAAATAAAAAAAAAAACTACCCTTAAACGTTTGTCAGTGCACGCGTCACAACGCTCGAAGCAAACACGGCCGTATCGCCATGTGCATAAGGTATACAATCCAGTGCTGTTGTTATAAGACTATATGTTTATAGGACGAGACTGACGGCTCCACAGAGAGTACCAGGAGTAGCAGCGCCAGCAGCACGCAGAGTCAGAACCTGCCGAATAGTGACGGTGAATATATAACGCACAACGGGGTGAATAGTAACGTAGGAGTGAATCGAGACAATGTTCTGAAAGGGATTTCAATGTTGAATTAATATGATGTTACCAAGAAGTACTTACTCTATTTCATTGACTTAATTATTTAAAGACCTGTGGTCTAGGGGTGGAATCATGACAAAACGTCTCGATTCACCCATCCGTCTCTACTCGCCACGTTTTACCCGGTGATACTAACTAGCTCACCAAACATACGTTGCCCTGTCCTCTGAGTGTCAACAACAGCGCCACCTACCGGGCTAACAATACGTAAGAAGCAAAAACCATCCAGGTAACCCATAAGTGGTAATAAAAACAACACCATTTATCGCGGGTATTATTTCTAAAAGAGACAGTAGATAACAGGAATGCCAATGGAAGTACCAGATGGACTTTAGAGAGACTGCGATACGGTGAAGGCCGTGAGCGTAAAACTGAATGCGGGACGGCTATAAACTGGGTTATGTGACACAACTAGGGAGCTGTGAGCAACTATGAACTGTCGTGGAATGCGAAAGACTAAGTAGATTGATTGTGAATTAGTATTATTATTAAACTTTTGGTACGTTGTGTGACTGCTGCAGGTCTTCCGCCCGGCTGGAGTATGCAGAGAGCACCGAATGGTAGGATATTCTTCATCGACCACAACCAGAAGACTACCACATGGATAGACCCCAGAACTGGTAAGAGTTCAGGACATTCAATCCTTGATTGTGCTATTTTCACTCGGAACCGTATGTCAGGTATATTTCTCCCAGTTACGAGTGGAAGTAAGTGGAATTGTGCCCATCGTTAATAGTAAACGTTTCCGTGCGCTGCAGGCTGCGCCTCCAGCCTGCCCACGTCGGCCGCGCCCGCGCCGGCCGAGGCGGACGAGCTGGGCGCGCTGCCCGAGGGCTGGGAGGAGCGCGTGCACACGGACGGGCGGATCTTCTTCATTGACCATAGTGAGTATGACTTTGTTTTACAGTCTACACCTAGCATACCAAGGGCAAAGCGAAGTCTGAGTACCAATCCTCTTATTCTCCTCTGTTGAACTTATTTTGTCCGACCAATACGTAGTGACTTGGACAGCTCTGTTTTTTGCTTCATTTAAATCATGGAGGGTGTAGGTAGTTGTGGACGACGGGCAGGACAGAAGAGGCGTCATAATATCTTGTGACGATGCTCCAGGTTTCACTATGTTTGGTAGTATGGGTCGATGCTACCCCTTTTGGCTAGATTGAATCCGCAGCGGCCAACCCAAGTCCGCAGTCGAATAGATTTCCAAATATTGGATCTGTAGTATAGTCTTTTCTATGTGTTTTACCTGCTTAAGTCCAAACCATAAGGACCAGACTAATCGGAATAAATGAAGTTCTGATTACTGCTACAATAAGTGCCTGTGTACTTCCAGACACGCGCACGACGCAGTGGGAGGACCCTCGCCTGTCCAACCCGCAGATCGCGGGCCCGGCCGTGCCCTACTCGCGCGACTACAAGCGCAAGTATGAGTACCTCAAGAGTCAGCTGCGCAAACCGGTAAGATAGACTTATGCTCATCATCATTATTCTCCTACCCTTATCCTGGGGTCGGCGTAGTATGACTTCTTCTTCCACACTTCTCTATTACTCGTCATATCTAGTCACCGGGAAGTAAAGAGAGAACTATGAGGTGTAATGCCACATCTGTGGTTGAAACTGAAGACATTTTCGGCTAATTCGCGAACAGTGTCATTTAAATGTAGTTTGAAACAGACGCACATCGAATTTACAAGCATATATGTTCATATTTGTCTTTCATTCAGGATTTTCCACTCGAAGTGGAACATAAGAAATCAAAAGTGGAAATTGAGTTCATTTGTCAACCAACGTTGATTGATTTCCACACCTGACATCTTTCACTCGCCTAATAAATGAAGTGAAATGAGGAGGAATTAACGTTCAACTAACATTCATTACCAAGTAATATTGTCAGTGTCCTGTGAATGTCGAATGAAACAAAAATAAAAAGTCACTCGAGTGAACTGTTCACTCATCAGTTTTATGATAAGTTTAAGATAAAACTACGATTAAACTTTTTCGAACTATTCCATAGTTTGCACTCTTCACTCAATATATTTTTTAGTTCTTCAAAAAGTCTTTTTAGCAATGATACAATTGGCTGTTGTTTTTTATGTATTTAAGTCCTAAAAATGTTTTCATGTTATGGACATCAATCACGCGTTTTCAACATATCTTGAATATTTTTTCTATAACAAAATACATATTTATATTTCAGAGCAACGTGCCAAACAAGTTCGAGATCAAAGTGCGACGTAACTCGATCCTGGAGGACTCGTACCGCATCATCAGCTCGGTCAGTCGACTGGACCTGCTCAAGACCAAGCTGTGGGTCGAGTTCGAATCCGAAGTCGGACTTGGTAAGCTATAACGGTCTTGATCATTCTGCCCTTATCGACATACTCGGCCAGTAAAGTTCCCACTGCTGGGACACAGGCCTCCTATCTGTTTAAGGCCGTGGGCATTTATATGGCATATCCACCACGTGCACCCGGGTTGGGTTTGCCGCATGTCTTCGAATTTACCCCCCGGCCCTTCTCCAGATGTATTAGTGGTTGGCGCAGAATGTCTTCTTCTACTTCTGTAAAAGCCTCCATTTCAGCAGTTACCAGTTCTAGCTATATATTTTTTTGCACACAAGCATTCGCGTCACTATCTCAGGTCCAGTTGAAAACAAGCGTCGGGCACTAGTTACTCGGCAGTTTGCTGAACTGGGCCTATTTGGCGCAGCCGTGAGACACACAATATTATCGTTTTTTTTTTGTTTAAATTTATTTTTATTTTTATACTATTTGTTTAATGTAATTCAAATTGTGTTTTGTTGGCATATGCCAAATAAACATGTTTTCATAAGATCTATATTTGTGTTGATCATCCTTCATTCTCTTCCAGACTACGGCGGCCTGGCCCGCGAATGGTTCTTCCTACTCTCCAAGGAGATGTTCAACCCCTACTACGGGCTGTTCGAGTACTCCGCCATGGACAACTACACGCTACAGATCAACCCCAACAGTGGGGTGTGCAACGAGGAACATCTGAGCTACTTCAAGTTTATCGGGAGAGTCGCCGGCATGGCCGTGTACCATGGGAAACTGTTAGATGGTGAGTGATATCCTATCGTGTAGATGAGAGAGAGAGAGAGAGAGAGAGAATGTGTACAGTCTTTGTTAGCGTATTCTTTTATGAGATAGCAATAGTCTTGGGTAGTTAATCTGGTTTAATTTAGTCGGATAATATTATCCATAGAAGTTTTACGGTGAGAGCCGTTTTATGGGGCGTCAGTTGTTCGCTATAACAAATGAAACAATAAGGTTTGGGCGCGGCTGCTGCGCGAGAGTGAGGTCGCTCAGCTCTGAGTGGGAGGTACTCCGCATTAACAATAACAGTTTATCCAATGAACGCTTCAAGAGAAGTCATAAATGGGTCTAATGAGTAACTTTTAATGTTTCAGCGTTCTTCATCCGTCCGTTCTACAAGATGATGCTGGGCAAGACGATAGAGCTGCTCGACATGGAATCGGTAGACCTAGAATACTACAACTCACTCATGTGGATCAAGGTTAGTCGTAAAATGAAATAATTTCGGCATAAATTAAAGAAGACTTGGCGTTGACTTGATGTGTCCCGTTTCACAATGTCCGTTAGATAACAACCCGTCAGCAAAACAATCCAATGGTCATGTAAATAATTTGAATTTGGGGTGAAATCACATTTATACGCACTGCGTGTTTATCAGAGTTTTCAATTACTTCTATCCCATTCTGTCATGTAAAGGCTTCATTTATTGGAGCGAGAAGTCCGGTCGCAAGCATCCGCATTCATTCGCATCGCAAACACTTCAACGTGCGATTGGACCTGTCACTTTAGTGAGCTGCAATTGTGACAGAAGTGGACTGCCATAGCAGCCGTAGAACCGTTGACCGTTGGATAGACGGGCTCTTGAGTGGAGACCGCGAGCCGGCTGGCGTGGAGAGGCGGTACGAGCTGGGGGCTGGTAGCTACTGGGTCACAGTTGCGAGAATCGAGTTCAGTGGCGTGCGATTGAAGAGGCCTATGTCGAGCAGTGGTCTGCTGTAGGTAAAAAGATACAAGAGAATTCTGATCTGCGCGTGTAAATATGATTTCGCCCATAAAGAAAGTGAGCAGTAAAGCTTTCAACTATGTATATAAATGACTGATACAAAATTTCAAGGGTTATTATAAAATAGATTTCAAATTCTCAACAGACTAAACTACTAGAGATTGGTTGCTGTGTAGGTTAACTTCTCTCTGTTTATAATCTTATTTAAACCGTATTTCTGATGATATTTGCAGGAAAACGACCCCTCAGAGCTGTACCTAACATTTTCAGTAGACGAGGAGCAGTTCGGTAAGACGATACAGCGCGACCTCAAGCCGGGCGGCGCCAACATCTCCGTGGACAACGATAACAAGGATGAGTACATCAAGTATGTGCTAGCAACGGGGACTTTATAGCCAGATTGATATGATGTCCAGCTTATAGCTAACCGAGTTACAGTATTACGATAACTATAGACCGACCGCTTTAATGAGTCCTCGCGAAGATATCAATTTAAATGAAATATTTTGAAGGTTGATCACGTATTGGTTCAATTAGTATCGTAATACTTACGTGGATTACGGTTATTTTAAAGCAAATAGCCTGTGGGATATTGCTTGGAATTTGTGGACGTTTAATGTGCTTTTGATGGGGCAAGGCGGAGGACTCATTAAAGCGGTCGGTCTATAGTAGGTAACTCAATTGGGCCCTTTAAGTGAAATCAAGAGCGGGTGTTAGACATAACATAACATCACGCCTGTGATCCCCGAAGGGCTAAGACACCCACATTTCGCCAGTTATGTTTTAAGTGCCATGTAATAGGGGGCGAGCCTATTGCCATCAACCGGGCACATATCCGGACGCCGTGGCTGCTACTTAGCAATTCCTGTTGTAAAAACTTTCCTTTCATAGTTGGGAATAGAACCCAGAACCCCGCGCTTAGCAGTCGCGCTTGCGACCACTCGACCAACGAGGCTGTTCAATCAGGTGTTAGAGTTGTCAACAAAACTCATTTGCTCCACACATCTAAACGTAACCACTTAAACAGCATACCCAAACCTAACCTACCTGAAGAATGCGCCGATTCCGATAATTTCTTCCCAGCACGCGTAGCATGACCACCGTAGAAACGGCTTTTGTCGACGGAAGAATCGACAAAATGACAGTAAACAAAAGAAATCTGTAGTTTTGTCGATTCTTCCGTCGACAAAAGCCGTTTCTATGGTGGTCATGCTACGCGTGCTAGGAAGAAATTAACGGAATCGGCGCATTCTTCAGGTCATGCTACGCGTGCTGTTGAAACACTATGTCGTTACATTACTAATGTTATGTCTACTATGACGGAATTATCATCCATCGTACGAGATCACAAGACGGGAAAGTCCACCAGTTGAATTGAAAAATCATACATTGTTTTTGAGAATGAAAAGTATAACGTTGTATTTTCCACCCCAGGCTAGTAATCCAATGGCGATTCGTCAGTCGAGTCCAAGAGCAGATGTTCGCGTTCCTCGAAGGTCTAGGGGGCTTGGTTCCTCTCCCACTACTGAAGATCTTCGACGAGAACGAGCTGGAGCTGCTGCTGTGCGGCATCCAGCACATCGACGTCAGGGACTGGAGAGCTAACACGCTGTACAAGGGAGATTATCATGCGAACCATATCGTGGTGCAGTGGTTCTGGCGGGTGAGTGCACAGTGGGCCCTGATGGTCATGCCTTGCTTTATCTGACCCCTATTCACATTTGCTTCTTTGCTTTACTGTTAGTAGTAGGTGTGCTGTATTATAGACCGACCGCTTTAATGAGTCCTCGCGAAGGTATCAATTTAAATGGAATCTTCTGAAGATTGATCACGTACTGGTTTAATTAGTATTAATACCTACGTGGATTATGGTTATTTTAAAGCAAATAACTTTGTGGACGTTTAATGTGCCTTTGATGGGTCAAGGCGGAGGACTCATTAAAGCGGTTGGTCTTTAGTAGGTGTGTGCCACTTGTTTATCAAACTCACTAGCTCGTTGCACACGTGGAATGGGTAGCTTACAGGTTACTTGCGCAGGCATAGCGGTTGTCAGCATAGCGCTCGTATCTACACCACTTTTCAACCTCATTACTCAGGGCCTAAGGGTGAAAATTAGTTGACCGTAGTCAGTGCGGTAGTACGTAACAGTAATGCGGGTTAGGTAATGCAAGGAATTGACTACTAGGCACTATTCTATACTTTTAAATAGGTTTAATATTTGAAAAATAAATCTTAAAGAGGCTTTCCGCATAACGGGGCTGCGCTCGCTTTCAAGCGCTGTTAATATAACACAGCAATGATGGCACCGACAGCTCTTGAACGCAGTTTAAATGTGCTGATCGAATTAAATAACATTTGGGTCATTCGCCTTTGGGCCTCATTCACGAAGACGCGAGAAGCGACTACTCGCAATGTGGACATGTGGCGCGGGCTCCCGCCAGCTCGCGGGTACGCCGGAGAGCTTCAATGATTCAAGTTTTGATTGCAAAACACCATACATTGCCATAATTATGTTAGTGTTATGGCTTATGATAACACACGTCGCCTCTTTGTGATTGGAACACAACATACAACGAGTCGCGCGACGCGCCGCGTCTCCGTGAATGAGCCCTTCCTTAGTGATGTGGAGTGCAAGACTGCAAGCAAAGCTTTTATTTAGTCTCAAATGAATTAAAACATTTTTACAACCATTCTGTAAATAGAATATCAGAATAACTTTTTCACAATATTATGTTGAAATATTACTACTATTGTAAATGTGAAAGTTTATTTTTTTGGTTGGGTTTTTAAAACGAAAAATACATCATGTAAATGTTCGATTTAAAAAAAAAAATCATATGTATTGATTAAAATACATTCGAAGATAGCAATTTAACCATTTTTTACAACTTAGTCAACTAGCATATTACCTACGCGGGCAAAGCGTTGTTCTGTATGGTGTCCGGACGTAAAGAATAGCACCATCCCATATCTTCCCGTGGGTGTCGTAAGAGGCGACTAAGGGACTTACCAGAGAATGGGCAGCAGCGTTCTCTGATTCTACAACAACCATACTGCGATCGCCAACCCGCCTGCCAAGCGTGGCGATTATGGCAAAACCCTCCTTCTTGGGGGAGGCCTATGTCCAGCAGTGGACTTCTTTCGGCTGAAATGATGATGATGATGATGGGCAAAGTCGCGGGCATAAGCTAGTGATTCTAATCCCTCCGTCCCTCCCACAGGTAGTCCTCTCGTTCTCCAACGAGATGCGCTCGCGCCTGCTGCAGTTCGTGACGGGCACCTCGCGCGTGCCCATGAACGGGTTCAAGGAGCTGTACGGCAGCAACGGGCCGCAGCTGTTCACCATCGAGAAGTGGGGCTCGCCCGACAACTACCCCAGGGCGCACACGTGGTGAGTACCTGCTGACAACATTTGTTTGAATAGGATAAAACACCGTACCATCTTGATAAGTAACGTGTAGACGGATTTGTATTTTTAAATATGTAGTAAGTAGTATGTCAAAGTAAGAAGTATGTCGAACCGCTTACCGAAGAGAAATCCTGATTCGGGCTTTGCTATTGACCACTTCTAATGGTAGAAACTTATAACTCTGCCCGATCGGGGAATCCAGGAAATATCAACACTCGTTTTTAACCACTAGATGTCGCACGTAATGGCACGGGCGTTTCTTTAACGTGACGTTTGTTTAGCACTGGTTTTGCCTTTTTCGGGGCCTAGAAAAATTTTAGAATCCAGTGCGCGGTACAATATCGTCACCTTTAAAAGAAGCCCCCTACTTACATGATTTAACGAGGCAGTTGAAGCAGCTTTCAATTTGATCAATCTATTAAAATTTTAACTCGATACTCAAATAATATTATTATGTGTTTAAAAAACCCTGTCCGATCCGAAAGGGACATATAGGTATACCAATGACATTGCTAAATAAAATCAGAAACATAAAATATTCATGAAAGTAAAAATATGAATGAATTTCATACCCAAATTGCGTTGCATAAGAAATCGTAACAAGTTACAGAAACAATCCAGGCTCAATCCACATAACGAAACTCTAAAAATAACCTACACTAGATATAGGAACTATTGTAACGCGCTTATAAAAAAATTAAAACGTAAGTATGAAAGGGATATACTAGTAAAATCAGTTGGTAATAATAAGCTTCTCTGGAAAAATATAAAGAACCTAACTTACTCTAATACAATTAAAGATCGTAACACCGAATTGCTAAATATTAGGACAACGCCTCTAAAATCAGTAAATTTTGTCAATAACCACTTCGCCAACGTTGGTAAACAGTTAGCTCAGCAAATAGTGCCAAGTACTAATTACAAACAACCCATCAACCAACCTACACAGAGCAATACTTTTGTACTCTTAGACACTGATCCTTACGAAGTAGATCAAATATTGATGGGCTTAAAATCTGACAGTGCCCCGGGATGGGACAAGATCTCGACTAAATATTTAAAATATGCTCGATATGATATCGTTCCCATAATAACCCATCTTGCGAACCTTTGCTTTCAAAAAGGCATATTCCCTGAGCTGCTTAAGCAATCAATTATTGTTCCAGTACACAAGGGGGGAGACAGAGACGATGTTAATAACTACAGACCTATCTCTATCCTTCCGTCAATATCCAAAATAATAGAAAAACTTCTTAATGTTAGATTAACTCAATACTTAAATAAATACAGTTTACTATCGAACCAACAGTTTGGCTTCAGGCAAGGATTATGTACGGAGGATGCGGTTTCAGCTCTGAGTTCCCTGGTAACTGAACACCTTGATGCTGGGAATAAATGCTTAGCGGTCTTTCTAGACCTTAAAAAAGCTTTTGACACCGTCTCTGTCCCAAACCTTGTGAATAAACTCGAAAATGCTGGAGTGAGAGATATTCCTCTGAAATTATTCAAGGACTACCTCTCAAGAAGGAGGCAGAGAGTCAAGATGGAAGAATATGTCAGTGAAGACGCGGAGGTGACATATGGTGTCCCACAGGGAAGCATACTGGGACCTACACTTTTTCTTTTGTATATTAATGACCTATGCAACATGAACATCGAAAATGCAAAAGTCTTCTCGTACGCCGATGACACCTCTGTCGTTTTTACTGGGATCTCATGGCACGACGTAAAACTAAAAACAGAGAGGGGCATGGCCAAAGTTGCCAACTGGCTCAATAATAACCTGCTCACGTTAAACACATCCAAGACGAATTACGTATGCTTTAGCGTGAGCAACAGGACACAACCAAGTGACGATTTTACTATAAAAATTCATGTTTGCGGAAATCCAATTAATAAATGTTGTGCATGTTTATTTATCTCTAAAATTTCGCAGACCAAGTACCTGGGCGTACTAATTGAACAACGTCTATCATGGTACCAGCATCTAGAGCAGGTTACAAATAGAGTTAGGAGATTGAGCTGGATATTTAAATTATTGCGTCACATTGCTCCAAAAGATATAAACAGTAAACGTAAATCTCCTAGAAACATCCTGAATGAGGTATACTTAGCTCTGGTGCAATCGG
This sequence comes from Noctua fimbriata, assembly GCA_905163415.1. Taxonomy (NCBI): domain Eukaryota; kingdom Metazoa; phylum Arthropoda; class Insecta; order Lepidoptera; family Noctuidae; genus Noctua; species Noctua fimbriata. Next base: position 1,431,773 of record LR990939.1, on the reverse strand, counting down.
TTTTACTGTATTGTATCACGGTTTGGGGAGGTGCAACTAAGACCAAACTTATATACCTAGAGCGAGCCCAGCGTGCTCTTATTAAGATTATGTACTTCAAAAACATATTATATCCTACAAATAGCCTCTATACTATCAGCAATATAATCTCAATAAGAAAGTTGTACATAATCCAAACCGTCCTAAAAAAACATAAAACCCTACCATATGAATCAGAAAGATTAAACAAAAGAAGGAAAGACTTAGTAGCACCAGTTTCCCAGACTAAAACCGTGTTTGCATGCAGACAATTCAATAAACGCTCAGCCGAACTATACAATAAGGTAAACAAACTAATATACATATACACCAAAAGCACATATGATTGTAGGAAAACCGTAACAAATTGGATAAAAAAACTCACATATGAAGAGACAGAGGCACTTCTACAATACATTAAATAGCAAGATACAAAACATTATGTTACTCAATTGTCACAAACACACATCCAATCTCGCAAAACTGCAATCTAAAAATCAAATACAAACATACACACGCATACACGCACGCACACACTCACACACACACACACACACACACGCACACACTCACACACACACACACATTTACACTCGCAATCGTCACTCACACACTTTTACATTATTTTCTTGTTTTTGCTGTTACTATGTTTTTTTTTTTTTTTATTTACCTCTTGTTTTTCCTTTTTAAAATAAAAATAAATAATAATAATAGAAATAATGTTATGCCAAGAGGCGCACAAATATATGGTTGCATCCAAAAAAATAAAAATTTATGAATCCTGCGAGAGAATAAACACAAATTATTTGGTAGGTATGTCAAAATTAATAGAATAAAAACAAAAATTATAAATGTCAGAATATGGAGTAATTTCTACAGTCAATGGTAAAATAAATAATCAAAAATTCCAATTAGTCTCATTATTAAATTAAAAATTGTGTGTATTCTCAAGTCGAATAAATATATAAGTCTACATTAATTTATCATTCAGGAATTCATCAGTCGTATAATAACATTTTTCAATTAATAACAGTTTTAATTTTTTTTTGAATTTGTGTAACATTCAAATTTTTTGTGGTTTTTGGCAATTTATTGTAAATGCGCGGTGTCAAAAACGTGACAACATCATCTTCAGCATAAGTATGTTAGATCGTCAATTTCTTTTAGGGGTATTTTTTTTACCTTTTCTCCAAAAAGGATTACATAAATAGAATCTAATCTCGATACCTAATAAATAATATCCTCACGGTTCGGACAGGTTTTTTTTAACTTATTGTATTTATTGCATTCCACACAATGTTCAATATAACCTTCTCCTCCCTCAGTTTCAACCGCATTGACCTCCCTCCCTACGAGAGCTACCAGCAGCTCCGCGAGAAGCTCATCAAGGCCATCGAAGGCTCGCAGGGCTTCGCCGGCGTCGACTGAGACTTCGCCCTCACTGCCGCTTCGCTGCTGCACTACCTGCTTACAGGTACTGGACTGGACTGATGGACTGAGGATAGGCAACATTGTCTTACTTATAAACTGGCTAAAAATAAAAACGTCAAAGTCAAGGTCAAAGTCAAGGTCAAAGTCAAGGTCAAAGTCAAGGTCAAAGTCAAAACGGTTATTTGCACACTTAGTTTGCAACAAAAGTTTTGAGTTTGATTTTAGACTAACGGGTGGAATATATTACTTATAAACCAACTAAGACATAAAAGTCAAAGTCGAAACTGTAATTTGTACACTTAGTTGGCAATAATCGTTTTGATTTTGACTTTGGTTTTGATTATTATTAGACAACTGGGCGGGATGGCCATCTTACGGTCTTTGCTCCGGCATTACGACTGACGATTATTCAAATAAACTTGTTCATACTACGTGATCATTTTGAACAGTCTCTTTTTGACTCAGGCACTTATGATCTCTTAAAGGTACCGTTTTGACTAACTAAACCTTAATACTAGCGCCATCTAACGGATTATTCAAAAACCTGCTCAAACATGGAACAGTTACATACCATCACGCGATATGCTTATTATGACAGACTGGGCAGAACTCTGCAAACGAAATTATATTATACTTATGGTAACTTTGTATTTCTTACAACTTTTCTTGGTGATTGTGGATGATATGTTTTGGTGGCGTGGGATTCGCAATACTTACTAAAATTCTAAGTTCTGTAATCTTCCAACGTTAATATAATGTTAATTAAAGAAATAATGTAAATGATAAAATCAGAAATATCTGTTAAAACTGTTTAGATTTATCGAGGATTCTTGTAAACAAATTGTCGTTGATCATTTAATGTCATAACATAATCATTTCATGGCGATCATTTAATGGCGTAGCATAAGAACGTATGTTGAAAGATACTGACAACCTATTCAAATAAATCTGATAATATGACTCTTATCAAAGATCCATTGTTGTTATCACAAACTTTAGCTTAAGAAAATCTCCGGGCCGATATTTTGTACAAGGTCTAACCGCAATTTCAAAAATATTTGTCAACCTTAGCCAATCCTTTTACAAATAAGAATCAAAACCAACATAATATACATACATACCAACCAATGCAAATATGATTTAGAAAAAATACGTAAAACTACATACAGTTCTACCAGCAAAAGTATGCGCTTCAGCAATCATCTTTTTTTTAAAAGAACGCGTCGTTATGCGATCTTATCTAGAGCTGTGACAATCAAGGAAGTTCTTACTAAATAAACATGTTTTCTTTCTTCTTTCTTTCATACTTATTTTGTAATTACCATGGTTGAAACATTGAGAAACAACTCTATGCAACTTCTAAAAAAGATTTTTCTAACTTTTTAGTGGAATATGACAAGGTGTAATGTGCAAATGTGTATGAAGTTTTCATTCTGTTGTAATGGTAATCCAATAGATATAAATCATACAAATGCGCGATGATAGATGCTTTATGACAAAACGTGACAGTGTAAAACATATAAACTTTGCCTCTGTGGTCTGATGTTCGTTCTCATTCGCTATTACCGAAGATTAACGAAGCGCGTACCTTCTCTGGTTTACCTAAATTCTTTATTTGACGGTGCGATGTAAACAACCGGAGTGATCAAATAATTATGTAATAATACTTAACTAATAAATTAAAAATGAATCAAGTTATTCGTACGTGTGATTAGTATTCTAAATGAGTGCCTATTCTATATTTAATTGGTGTCTAATCTGCATTCTTATACTTTATTCTTCACAAAGACAATAATTTTTATGTGATTGTCTTCATCTTTAAATACTAATTTAATGCTTATACAAAAGGGAGATGACACTTAGTAACATGTATAAATAAGCGTTTTGTCGAATACTAATCGGCACCGAATATAATGCCTAATTATTAAAGCACTGTTGATATTTCAACTCTCTGAGCCGAGTTGAAAATCTAACAGTCCGCTTTATTTAGGCATTAATTTTATTATTACCTTATATTATATTATAAACACTGCCTTTTCTAAATTGTTTTTAGATTTAATACACTCAAGTATTCTTAGCAAACTAGACATGCACAGAATAAAAATGCGTGTGTGAATAGTACAGCATAGCTGGTAGTGCGAATTTCTAAACAAAACTAGGTAAATAGTTCATCAAGACTTCATAGATGTTACTAAGTGTCATCCTTTGCAAATGTGTAACCTCTATATGTCTATACAAAGTCTTTTTCTCCTCTTCGAGTTATGTGAATCAAATCCAATATGGCGTAAGTAATCAATGAGGCCGATTAAAAATAAACTTTATTGTAACAATCACAGTGTTTTTCATCTGTAGGTACAGTCTAAACTTAATGCTTGAAAACAATCTTGCTTTCTTGCCGCATAAGACTACATCACAAGTGATTCCACCAATAGCATCGCAGTTTCAAAGCCTCGTGTCTAATTAGTGGCCGGCCGATGGCAATAGGCTCGCCCACAATTACATAGGACTTAAAAGTAACTCGTGAAATGTGGGTGTACTATTGGATAGACATCTGCCCTACCCTTCGGGGATTGCAGGTGTGATGGTTTGTTATGTTAAGACCTCATTGGTTCATCTGTGTATGACCTAGCCTTGGGCCAATTACGTGTCTTGTCACAGCAATATTATTGTATCATGAGTCTAATCCACCTTTGACATAATTAGTTTTACGACTCAGCCATAATAATGTAATGTTGATATAAAGCTTTTACTATTAAAATACCTAAAATGCGCCATTTTAAGGGGCCTGTTGACCACAGGGCTAATTGAAACAAAAACAATTTACGGATACATTTGCAATAAATTCTTAGTGTTAGTTAGTCCTGTGGTAAAGACCTATTTTACTTTATGAGTAAAATATTATTAAAAGGTAAAGTTGAAAAAATGTATACTATAAATTTATAATGTACATGGTGTTTCGTTTTCTGCCTGTCAAATCTGATAGCTGTCAGTGTCGACCTGCGGCAACCAAGGTAGCCTTTGATAAGTGAGTAACAAAGCCTATGTGAATTGTTGATAATTTATTCCACGCATTGTTTACGATTTTAAATTCTAAATAACGTGATATACCCGGGCAAGGTGGAAGGAAATATAAAGTTTTACGAGAGGTTTCAATTATTAGAGATTGGGTAAAGTAGATCACCTTGTCCGGACTTGTTTAGTAATTAATAATTATTCATTTTGCGTCCTATACGTTAGATAAATATTGCTTTTCGCTTGGATATATAAAAAGATATTTTCATATATAGCACACTTGTACATAATTTTAGTATAAGGTGTAAAAAATTGCTATTTGAAATATGTATAAATATAAAATAATTAGATAACCAAACGGTCTCCATGAAATGGACAGTTGAAATTTATAACTATTAATTGATTAAAGATATAATGTAATATTTATTGATGGAGCAATTGTTTACACCCTGTATTTATTTAGTTTTAGTCAAGTTGCGTTTTCGTCTATGATCGTTTACTTAATTTAGATAGTTTTATCAATATATTATTTGTATGTCTTTATAATTTTAGGCTTTATAGAAAGGTGATTACTTTGGCCAATTCGACGCAACTTCGGTCGTCTCATTGTGTTGGATTGGCCAACGTTTCCTTTACTTAACTATATTAATGCCTTATGCATTTCCTTTCAAAGTCAAATATAAAACAATAAAAAAAAAGATTTTTTTTAATGTACGTTTTTCTCAAAATTAAAGCAAAGTACATAAATAAATGTCGTTAGTGTTTTTTTTTTAATTATTTTATTATTTGCCTAAAATTATAAAGATGATTATCGAAACTAAAATTTGTATAATTCCATATTATTAACGTTTTTGATTGTAACATGTTGACGGGACATCGTGATATTTTATATAGTTTAAGAGACAGCATAGTTAAAACGCGCGCCATTTTTAAGTGGAAAATCTCCTGAACACTTTTTCTGGAAAAAAACAGCTTCATAGGGTCGGCCTCATAACTTTTAATAACAAATAAAGTAAGTCAAATATGTAAAAATCTAGCTTTTAAATAGAATAAGATAACGTAATCAAAAAGTACTAAGGTGAATAAATAATTGATTTACTAACCTAGCTCCTAGACTCGTCCCATTTTTAAACATGACGCGCCAGTTGACGATGCTATCTCTTGTACTACAAAGATCTATTCTCGCGCTATGTGCAAGCGCATAATACTTAGTGTCACATTAAAACTGGAAAAAAAACCACCATAATTTTGACAGAAGAAATACTGTTGAAATAGCTTCCATAGATTAATGCTATAATTATAAAAAAAAAAACTGCTTACAATAATAGGTTTTGTCTGACACTTTCAACCAATCCTGTGGCTAACCACATACGGTCGCCAAATCGAATGTGTGTATCACGCCTTGCTTGAGAAGGTCAGACTGGTATGGAGGAGGTACTGAGGGCTTATATCGCAAATATACATTATTAAGTAGATAGTTTAATAATCAAGGAATTAGATAGCTTCTAAATAATTTTATTTTTAGTGAACAGGCAACGGTTGCCACTTCCACTAACTTTCTATAGAGTATTTCTAGGTAACGTGATTTTTTACCCAGTTTTGATGTGTTGCTAGTAAAAAAATAGGGTTGTCAAACAATGAACAATACGCGGTGTAGTCTAACGTAATCAACGATATTTTTATTTTATGTTTACGATAAGATTATTCATGTAAATATTAATACATATTTGAAATTGAAAAAAAAAAACATTAAAAGTCATTATTTTGATTTGGGCCTTTTATTTTTTTGTTAATCCTTTGATGAACTTTCTATACTTAGTGTGTCTGTTTCACACACCTATCATGAGGGTTCCTAATATACGACAAACATAACGTTGGACGTGTACACTCGAGATAATTGGCGGTTGACCACTTTTAACCCTTATGCCTTTAGCATTAACGCTGAGAAATGGTCCACCGCCAACTTAACTCAAACTCCCGTTTCTCCAGGGGGGTACACAAACAACGCCACCGGCTACGATTTTTACGTACTCCTTCGCCTAGTTACACAAGCACGCTGATGGTGAGAGCACTGGTCGCCTGCCCTTTCTGAAGAACATCACCACTAAGGTCAGTGTATGTCCTTCTAGGACGTCCCCTCCAGATTTTAATAACAAAACGAATAAAATAGCGCAAAAGGCATGACAGCGTGACGGTTGAGAGGGGAGAATGGAAGAAAAAAACGTGTTGCGCCGACCCCCAAGTAACATGGGACAAGGGCAGGAAGATGATGATGAGCTTACCAGGCAGAGGTGTACCTAATAGTACACCCACATTTCGCCAGTTATGTTTAAGTCCCATGTTATGGGGGGCGAGCCTATTGCTGTCAACCGGGCAAAAATCAAGACTCCAGGGAAGCTACTGGGAAATACGTAATGCAAAAAATCCAATAACACTACCTGACCTGGGAATTGACTCCAGCGACCTTATTAGCTCAGCAGTGGCGCTTGCGACCACTAGAAAGAAGTAGTCATCTTTCAAAATGAGTCATACATCTCTGCCTACCCTAGAGGAAAATATGCGTGATATTATGATATCACGTTTCTTCCAAAGCGATTGATTACAAAAAGCAGTAGGTTACGTTGCACAGATTAGTAGGCGCTGGTGTTGCAACAGACTTCAGACCTTGACCGGAGGAAGTGGCCGTTCACCTCACGCATGTGGCAATACCATCCAACTGGTTATTGTACGGAGGAGGGCAGGGATGTACCGGCCATTAGATTGAATGCCGGAAATACCAGTTTGATGATATGGGTTATTTAATTATTATGGTGGTATGGTATTTAGGTCAAGTTCGATAGTATTTTCGTGCGTAGTTAAGCAAGTATGAACATAACAATTTTTTTTTTTCTTCTGAATTCTAAATTCTTCAAATTATAAGTAGACTAGCTTATGCCTGCGGCTTCGTTCGCGTGGAGTTCGGTAACTGTCCCAAGGGATCGTATTACCGGGATGGAAATTATCCTACGTGTTAATCCAGGTTATAAACTATCTGTGTGCCAAATCCCATCTAAATTCGATCAGTAGTTTTTGCGTGAAAGAGTAACAAACTTCCAGACATCCTCACAAACTTTCGCATTTATAATATTATATCATAGTAGGATGACTAAAGAAAGGACTAGGTATGAATGGTACAGAGGACTTTAGGTAGAATCACTTATCACCACTTTTAAGACTGATTGGTGATAATAGTTTTGTCATAAACAGATTCAGGAAAAAGCTGCTGTCTATTTTCTTAATTTACGAGGAGGATACCATCTCAGAGAGAGGATACGGGATCCCAGCAGTGGGAGCATTATAGGCTGAATAAGCTATTATGCTATAAGGAGGATGACCTATACACGGTGTAAACGGACCTTTCACGAAGCCGTCCACCAAGCATTCTGTATATGTAATTAAGTAACTTTACGCAAAAATATTGCTGGGAAGCCACTTTTTTTTGGGTCGAAAAATCACGTTTTACTGTAGGACTCAATGTAACGCACTCAAAATATTATGCTGATGGATAAATTGAATGGTATGAGGGTTATGGAGCTATTTAAAATAAAGTTATAACATTAAAAACCCGCATAAAAAAAACGTTTGAAAAAGTTAAAAGTTTGACCTCTAATATCTTCGTTACTAGAGAGTTCCCAGCTCCAGATAGTCCAGAACAAAACAAAAATGGCTGTGTTAAAGGTCACTTACACCCATTATAAACTAGCAGTCAAGCTGGAACTGTACCAGCCTGTACATTTCACTGGGTAAGCCTGGATCTTCGTGTAAGTGATTTCAGCCATCATTGTTAAAAAAAAGGAAGAAACAAGTCCGCCACACTATTCCCAACAACTACAACTCCCGAAAGCCGAAATCAACAGTGCTGACCACCAGAAAATCCGCCGTGCAATGGAAGTTGACATGTCCCGGAGAAGCGATTCAACCGTCTTGGATCCTGTAACGCAGTTAATTAAAAAAGAACAGCCAGAAAGATCAAAATAGCTAGAATAGAATGGTGTAACAAACTAGGCGCTCACATCTGAATTAGCTAGAATAGCATGGTGTAACAAAAACTAAGCGCCAGCTATGCTGCAAGCAACTTTAATGTCCCATTCCTTCGCAACGATTATCTAGGTGGGTATATGTTTAAATACATGCAATATCCCAAAATATTCCAAAATCAATGACATGTTATTGCGCATTCTATAACCAGTCACGTTAACACATCTCGTACTGTTTAGCAACTCACACTTGACCAGATTGAAAATCCTCGGCGATGTCACATAACAGAGAAATGCAAAAGGTCGACTTAATGTGTTCATGGTATTTGGCTACCCCTTAGGTACATTGTCATCCTCTTCTTAACAATTCAAAGATTTAGAAAATTATTGGTTGAAAGTGTATTCCGCCTTGAGACTTGTCCGAAGCCTGTCGAAGTGTCCGAGATCTGGCTAAGCCCATTAAGCTTGAATATGGAAATCAATCACCCGACAAGGAAGAAAAGATCCTGTTTGATAATCAGCTCACATGTGGAATTAGACCTGTCTGGTCAGGAATATGCTAGATGACTTTTTTCTTTCTTTTCGTATTATATTGGAGATACCTACCTATACATGAGCATTCCTTCAGCCTTAGAAAGGCAAAGATCGACGTCTGATAAACCCTAAACGAACGTACTACTTACAACTGCCCTGTTACAATATCGCTTCCTGTTCTACGCTTGCCCACTTCTAGAGGATAAAGTCGTATTCGTTTAGCTGTGCGTAGAACTGACGATTTGTTTTACTACGTAGCATAATCTTTAAGCTGGTTCTTCTGCAACTCCTCACACTACGGCACAATGTAACCGAGATGATCTGTCGTAACGCAGAGAAGGGCGGCGCGCGCGCGTTACCCAAGTGCTCGCGAGTTGACTCGAGTCTGCGCGAGCGCACGGTGTGTGTCGATATGTTGCGCCTGTGGTTTCTCGCGTGTTTTTGTTCCGTGCTCGCCAGTGTTGTTGATATCAATGGTAAGTTTTGTGAATGGAGTTAGTACGATAAATTAATTTAGAAAAAAAACAAAACCTATACGAAATTTTTAGTTTGTAATTGAATAATGAAAAAATAAATGCACTGCTTTGGTGAAATGTGTGTACCTACTCTACACCCCTGCTTAGACCTATGGGCATAACACGCATGATGTTATCTCAGCAAAAGAATATCCTTAATTAGGATAATGCGATCCAAACTTTATATTTTTTAAATATGGAATGGTAGATTTTTTTTATTATTTTTTATATTAAATGGCCCTAACTAATCTTGACGTCAATCAAGTCTTGATGTGTGGGAAAGAGTATTACACAGTAGTGGGACAGTACAGGAAAAGAGTCATAGGAAAATCACTTTCCTGTGAATATTTATTTTGAAAGTAATTAGATCCCAGACTAATCATCTCAATAATGAGACGAGTGCTGTGAGGGCTGCTTAGTGTAAAGTTTTAAGTTAAATTTTCAGTGGTCCATCAGAATGCATTTTGGTTGTTGTAATGGTGGCTGCCTAAAGCCTGGTGTAAAGTTCCAAGTGCAATTCTTAGAGTAGATGCATAGCCATCACATACTTAACAGACTATTAGTGAGACTGAAGAAGAAAAGTCGTCATCTAACCTCCATGGATTGAAAAAGGGCCTTTTCTTGAAGGGAACTCAAAAGGGACTTTCTGTTGCAGCATTTATTACAAGTATGTAGGTAGGTGAGGTGGGGTGGGTACCCAAGTACCCACCTCACCTTATACCTATTTACAGAATATAGTACCGTACCTAAAGAAAGGAATACGACAAGCAGAACAAACAAACAATATTCTATTTTATTCAGAACAGCAGCAGGTCGTTAAAAACTAAGATAGTCCATATTGAAAAACCTTTGCAACAACATACCTTTAGACTAGCAAATGACTAAATTGACTACTTGTGCTCTAATCAATAAAAACATAGCCATGGGCTATCTGACCATCAAGTAGTCCGTTTTAGCGGTCAAGGTGGCCACAACAATTAAAGCTATCGGCCTACAAGTAATTGTTCTCAGTAAGGGTGTGAGGGCACGTGAGCTGAGTATGTGATAGCACTTATACCATACAATCAACTCTTGGCTATGATAACATTGGTATATGTACAGATAGATATGCACGTGGGTTCATTACTATTGGATACTCCTATCAAGCGAGATAACTAGGGCCTCTTTGAAACGAACTCGGACTTGATTAGACAGAAGTGTACCTATTCTACGACTATGTTCTTATTTCGTCTGTTATGTTTAAGCGACTTATAATAGGGGTCGCGCCTATTGCCAACAACAGGGTCCCTACAAATCCCGACCATTGGCTACTACTGAGAAATTCCTGATGGAAACTCAATAACAGTTCCCTCGCCCTGAAAAAGGAACCCAAGACTTATCGCTCAGTAGTTTAAACTGGGTACCACGGGACGTCATTGCGTCAACCCCTTCTCTTCTAGGGAGTGCCTGTTTGGCACAGGCATCTGATAGGTTAACATGGGAGGTTGTCCTCTGCTTAACCAGCAAGCAGTGCTGTGGATGCCTTAATAGTAAGGCTTCCGGCCAGGGCTAAAAATAATGACTACTCGCTAAGAGCACTTCCTGTGGAGTACGGATATCGGTTCAGGGGCATCCTTGGGGAAGGATAAAAATGTGACAGGCTGGATCGGACCAGATAGGGAGTGCCTGGGCCTTACAGCGACTTTTAGATCATCAGAATCCATCTCATCATCTTCTATCTGATTCTAGACACGGTGTTCGCGACCCTCCCTCCCTTGTACGGGCTGGACGACTGGGGTCAATGCCGGCGAGCGGGCGATGTTTATTGCGTCGTGGACGCGGCGCTGTACTCCCGCGAGCCCTCGCCCGCTATGAAGCTGTTACAGGTATGTTGTGTGTCACTCCCGCCTCTGTACGTCTGGACGACTGGTGGCACGGTGAGCTACACGCACAAGTGACAAGCGTGCTGTGACATTGTGTGAAGAGAAAACAAATGAACGAACTTGCTTAGAGCTTGCGACGTGATGATTCTCAGGCGAAAGAAACAAGTGTCAATCGCGCGGTTTGCTCGCCTAAAGTCGTGAACGGACGGTAATGAGCGGGAGCCTTGAAGGCTGCTCGCAATGAAGGTGTTATAGGTACGCAGCTGTGGAAGTAGTCAGGGATATCCTCGGTAGTTCTGGCTTCTGGTAAAGGACGTCGGACGTCCTGTCGCAAACATGAGTGTTACGTGAAACGTGACGAGTCTCAAAACAGACTCGTGAACACGTGTTTCTGTATAATGTAGATCAAGTACCTTAGGACTTAGAGAAGTGACTTTAAAAGCGCTTCGTATTTCTAAAACGACTTGTAAGTGGAGTGCCATAAGCTTTTGTCAATCCTATACTCTTCTATTATCGTTATCATTAATAGAACATCACTTTGCCTTGCCATATCCCTCGTAATCGAAATTGTGAGATGAAAAACAATGGTAAAAGCAGTTGGAAAAAGTATTAAAAATACAAAAATGCAGCGTGTTAGATGTAGATTCATCACCTCACTGCACACGTTGCATCGAAATTAACTAAATAAAGGACTGCTCTACAAAAGCTTATTTTACACAAGATCTACGGAAACTTTTTCATAACGTAAATGCTAGTAAGGTAAAGGCGGTTTCATAAATATTGTGCTCCTAAACATAGCAGGTACAAGCAGGGACCGAATTACCGTTACTTTTTTCTTAACGTTACCGATTACCGTTATGTTAACGTTAAAAAAGTAACGATATTTATAACGTTACCCGTAAGTCCGTTAACGTTATCTAATAACTAATATTAGTATCGGTAAAAGTAACAATACTTATACCGGTAATTTATTTGCCTATCTCTTTCTAACGATGTCGGTGGGGAGTCTAGCGTCTTACGATGTTAGTACACACGGCCGCTCATCAAGGTCGACTGTTTGGACCTTGAACTATTAGAAGTTGTACGCTGCAAATCGTGCGAGAGGGTCCGATATGTTGTTTTTATTTCGTCTCTCTCACGCGCAGACCGTATGGTATGGAAGCGCCGCGCCGCATTCTAACCGTACCTATACGTAGATATCATGTAGGCATTTCAAAAATATTATTTTGTAAGTGAGTTAAGTTTGTCGCATAATGATTGTTATGGGTAGATTATTTTTGCTATTTGCGCTACACCTGTGCACTAATAGGTCTATTATTAAAAGTTATTATTTTATTACCTTTTTTAACAACGATAACTATTGAAGAAAATGTTTGTTTAAGAGTATAAAAGTATTTATGTCTTAGATTTTATTCATAAAATAAAATAAAAAGTTGAAGCTAGGTAATTATGAAAAAAAAAATTAAACCATAAATGTTTTTTTTTCCATTCGCACTGGCATATAAGTGTCTACTATGAAATTTAATCATATTACTATTAGGTATGCTTTTTGACAAAATAGCAAAAGGCATTTCAGTTTTACAATTTCGTGAGGCACATTGATTGGTGCCAAGCAGCTTAGACGAAATAGATAGCTAGAGCTACCTATAAACTGGATAGCTACCTATTAACTGGATGAAAAGACGGCAAGGTTGATGGCGCAGTGGCTAAGCGATAGGTTGCTGCGCTATGTGTCGCGGGTTCGTTCCTGTAGGAACAAATATTTGACCAACTCCGGGTCTTGGCCTACAATCGCACTAAACCGCGAAATGTGGAATAATATATTATATAATGTTCCGGGTCTGGCTGCTTGTATGTGTAAGATTTAAGTTAGTAAACGCACGCATCATCCAGGAGAATTCCTAATTGTCCTTTTCGTCACAACAATCGACGTGATTATTCGTAATGACCGTGAATCCCGTGTGCGTCAGAATGACTGACTGGCTGTCTGTATCAGTTCACGTCTGGCTGGTGACCAAAAATTGCTACTATTTGCTATTTTTTAGTAACTACATCAATTAATTGCTACATAACTTGGAAAATAAAGGGACTTCAAAATGACCAGCCATTCTGATATTAGGATGGCTGGACAACTCTCCGTTTGTGTAGACTATTTAAATTCGTGTTATTATTTTTACTTGAGTGATTGCTACCCTCACATCCTTCAATGCCCACCTTGTAGCTTTAACAAGTAAAAAGTTATGAACATTTGAAATTTTTACAGGGAATGGATTAAGGTTATTGAATAAAGCAATTTAAAACGATTACAACAATGTTTCTTTTTATTCGTCATTTTGAAGTCCCTTCATTTTGTTTCCAAGTTAGATAGCAATTAATTGACTATAGGTAGCAGTGGCGAAGGTTCCATACAACCCGATTCCTGCCGGGAGAAGGGAAGCCCTTTGAAAAAAGGCACATTCAGTATTCTCCAGCCAATCATATTCTATACAGTCAAGATATGTACTCCGGCTTACGTTTTACAAAAATTGGCTCTTCGCTACTGATAAGTAGTAAAAAGTAGCAAATAGATAGCAATTTTTGGTCTCAACAACCAGCCATTCTGACGCACACTGAATTTCAGTCGCGCGATATTTGGGAAGTGTTGGCTTGAAATGGTTGACGGACGACACGACACGATGCAAAAAAGTGCAACTGTGTGTCTAAGTGCAAAGCATTAAACGCTACCGCACTGTGATTGGCCGATGCCTCGATGCTTAGTTCCTTTCCGACGATTCTCTATATTGAATGTAGTGTAGTTATAGTTGAGTTCCTGAGAACCGTGGGTCTTGACTTTCGGAATTTTGATTTTGACCTCAAGGTCAATGCCCAAGAGGTGTCCCATGGTGTTCCCCCACCTTACTACTCCCACATCCCACCGGGTCCCGAAGGCTCTTATTTTCATAGTGCCCCGTTTCGTATTATCCACATTAATTTTTCTTAAAAATGTTTAAAATACTAATATAATTATCAGTATTTTAAATAAAAAAACAAACAAATTTTAAAATGTTTAAAATACTGATAATTATATCAGTATTTTAAACATTATATACTTTGTTGCACTTCTTTCGACCCATAATTATATTTTTTACAAAAAAAAAGTAATAATTAGAACAACAAAACAAATAGTTGTATCTTGTCCTATAAAATGAAAAACGTGCGAGTCATCGCGTTTTCGTAGGTATCTGTCCGATCGTCGTAAAATGCTATGTGTCGTAGTTGCCGCTCCGATTTGAAGAGCCGAACGCGGCGCGCGTTCGGTTTGGCAACGTCGCGCCAGATATTGTTAGTTTTTAGCGAAGTAACGTTACTGGTAACGCTATTTAAATACCGGTAAATCCTATGATTTAACGATATTTTTAACGTTAATAGTTAACGTAGCATAACGTTAAGGTTTTGGTAATTTTACCGGTATTTTTGTGGTAACGGTAACCGTCCCTGGGTACAAGGAAATTTCATCATTTGAGATATAGTAAGTATGTAGCATGTCCGTGGTTTCATTGATATTAAAACAGTAATTCCACAATACGTATTTCGACCAGCAATCAGCATAGTTTGAAAGGCAGTGCTGGCTCTGCGCCGGTGAAATTACAAACACATGAGATAGTTTCCAATCTCTAAGGTCAGTAACATTAGTGTTGCAAGTTGTGTGTAGATTATTGATCAGCCTAACTTCACCTTGGGCTAGACTAGTATCCTCAAATAAATATGTCCTGTGTGAATACCTCAAGGAGAACTGCATTTTGTTGCCATTCTAAATTAACGCTTAGCACACATTATTTTAAATAGAATAAATGTTTACACAATAATCGTTAAAGTTGCAAGCTCGAGACGAACGTGAACAATGATACTAACTATTCTTAGAACATAAAGCTTTAAGTGTTCTTGACTCCTGTCTGTGTATAATAATTAATAGCTAGCGAGTATCATTATCATTTGTTGTGTGTCAAAGTCTGGCTCTCCACCGAACTCGTCGACATCATCAGTGTTGTCGTCCAAAATGTATAACCGCATAAGAACTAATTAGTATCGAGTATCATTTGCCTAGAACAGAACTTAGGTCCATGAAATAGGATTTCAAAATCCTACATGTAGGTAACTATGCATTCTGCATTTAGTACTTACACAAAGTACCAATTGACTTGGCCAGTTTCGAGCGTGGGAATTTGGTGAACTTCTGTTTTAGTATTTATTGATAAATTCATCCTGATCCTATCTAATATAGTACCTAGATGCTTAGAGTTAGCGTACCTACAGGTACAAGACATGAGATGTGGAACAAGGATACTAAGCGTTGCATTAAAGATTCCGGATGCTTATTATTTTCAGAGCACACTTTTGTGTTATCAATAAGGAGTGTCTGGGGAGACCACATACAATCAGGCTCATACAATTTGAATCTATTGTATTACAACCTACGTACAATTATATGATGTGATGTTTATTTTTATGCAGCAAAACCAAAGATTACCACATACGGGAAAATCGGCTTTTAAACACGCCTATTGCGCCATACGATGCCCTACACAGTACATAAGTACCTACCTACCTCTATGTAGATACATGTCCCAGTTACTGTTGCTAACGACTTCATTATTTTATAATATAATTGCAAACAATACGCTTTTGATTGGACACCTTGGCCTCAACACTACAATCTGTGGTTCATTATAATATTGTTATTACGTGTATCATTTGTTCAAATAAAACGATTATCTTTGCATTAGGAACTTTATTTTTATCAATTGACTTTAGAATTGATTATTAAAATAATATACTTTGTGGGTACAAGAACCTTGAGGGAATTTTTCTTCAGCAGTTTAAGAGATATAGTACAGATATCAAAAGCAACAAACAAAAATACTTTTTAACTAAGCTCAATACTTAATCCCACTTAAAACTATGCAATGTGGCGAAAATAAAGCACCCTTTTTTCGGAGTCGAGTCGCGTCAGAAGACATTAGTCGAGAAAAGAATCGAGGAGCGCGTTGATGTCTTTTGTTCTTCATTGCCAAATTGAGTTTCTGAAACTAAACGTCAAAGCTTATTTTGACTTGGTATACAAGTAGAGAAGTCACTGAAAACACTATTAATGTGAAAAGTCCAATTAATGAAGCCGAAAGGCACTAGTTCTTTCCGTCATTGCGATAATTTGTTTGTTCTAGAGTCTAGACCATACCTGGGAACCTTCTCATTACGGAGATATTGTGTGCCAAAGTTCCAACCTTTTCACAAGTTTTTTTTTAGATACAAGTTTTTAATGTTGTAACCTCTTGGTTGTAACTTTAAATACTGGGGTCGTGGAGGCACGAGCCCTGTACTTGTAAATGCATCAGCTCAATGTTTTGAGTGCGTTACCATTGAGTCCTCCCGTAAAAAGTGATTTTTCACCCCAAAAAGTTCTAAAGTCAAGAAAGAAGAAGAAGAAGGAGGAGAAGTCAGTCAAGTTATATATTAAAGTCGTTTCCCAGCAATTTTGTGTAGTTACTTAATTTGATGTACAGAATGCTTTGTTGACGGCTTCGTGAAGGGTCCGTTGGCGCCTTGTTTAAACTGTTATTGGCCTAGTTCTGCATGAAATTAACAATTGTTTACGGAAACACAATTTACAAGTCCATATTATAAATAGCACAAAAAATGCATTATGCCACACGCATCGTCTGATCTGTTGGCTCTTTACAAGTCTAAATCAGTCACTACACGTTTTTATGTATGGACTGCAGTACTCAATGTAGGCTTATAGCCAAGAAGTATTTCCTTGATACATTGCAATATAAATGATATAACGTATTCCCTGCACGCCGACACACGAGCCCCGCAAGAATTATACAATTTATGTAACAGTAACCTATCTTTACTCGCCAACTCTTTTGTGATATAACCTGCTAAGGTTCTTGGCTCCAAACAGCGGCTAAACACCTATTAAGTATGGGTAGCAGCGTCCTTCTTGTACTAGTAACCGATGTTATAACATGCGGTCACCAAACTCGTGATGTTTTGACGTGAGAGTATTTTTTCGAGACTTGAGCGAAAAGTGATGTGATATAATCTAGTTCAGATTTCACTTTATGTGTGAAAAGATTTAAATTCGTGATTTTATTATGTTTGTCCTGAACCCCATTGTAATCATTGTGCCAGGGTGGAATTCTAGCTGTCTGTGGATATATTTTTACCTACAAAAGTATGTTGAAGGAAATTCCCATCCATAGACATCATCATCATTTGCTTAGCCTTTTCCCAACTATAGTGGGTTCGACTTCCAGTATAACCGGATGCAACTGAATACCAGTATTTTACATGGAGCGACTGCCTATCTGACCTCCACAACCCACTTAGTACTGGGTAATACGATACTCCTTGGTAAGACTGGTTGTCAAACTTTCGGGTAACTGACTACTTGTAACGACTGTCAAAGATCTCGGGAGCAACGACTTAACTTGGTCGTGGCCGTGGTGGTGATGCTTAATGGATGGTCACCACGACCAACCTAGGCGAGCGCAGCTTAACCTGAACATTGATCCGAGCGGCTGTTATCATTTAGCCACGAGCTGCTCTCCTTCCATAGACAACAATGACCTTAAATACCGTCTAGGCAATCCACCCTTTGACTGGCTATTTTTTTATCTTTAAAATACGGACGACGGAATTGTTCTACTCGTGCTAAGGACTTGCTACAATATCTCATTCTTCTAGAAAAAAATGACAATTGTTTTCTATCGATTTTTTATTACTTAGACATGTATGTTATTGTTGTAAAGCTCACGGCAAGCCGAACACAAGCGAAGTTCATAGCCCTGACAGACATACGCACCTGCAAACTCACGCACATTGCAACCGCGACGAAGTTATGTTAGAATCTTAATTGACGAAACATTTCGCGGCTCGTTTCAACAAATGTAAATGCGTTGCAAAGGTCATGATTGTGTACATAGCGAGCCGGCTTGCCGACTATTTCGTTCACTGACGACAGCGTGTGGAAATTAAACCTGATCTATCACAACAAATGCCTTTTGCCATTTAAATAAGTTCACAACTCCACAACATTCTCCGAGTAGGGCTGGCAAGTCAAAAAGATTACGGTTTTCGCTACGGTCTAACTTACTTTTACTGTAAAAAACACACACACATACACACACAAGTATAGCTTAGTATAGTTTTGGGTGCATGGCCAATGCCATGCCAATTATTATTTGCTTTTCCTGCATGTGCAGATTCTGGATCTTTTTCGCGGAATTAATAATAAAATATTTTGCGTAACATTTAATGTCATGGATACCCGCAAAGGAACGTCTGATTCTAAACCTAAAGGGTGTAAATAGACCCTTAACGAAGCCGAAAGGCACTTGTTCTCCCCATCTATAAGATATTTTTTAGTTCTAGACCATACCTGGGACCCTTCGAGTTACGGAGGTATTGGGGGTCAAAGTTACAACTTTTTCACAAGTTTTTTTTAAAATAAATGTTTTTAATGTAAGATTTTTACTTTAAACACCTCCACGACCCCCGTACTATTCCACAATCTATCAACACTATGCTTTGATTGCATTCCATCGAGTCCTACCGTAAAACATGATTTTTCACCCCGAAAAAAGTCGTTTCCCAGCAATAATTGTTGCGTAAAGTTATTTAGTTTGATGTACAGAATGCTTGGTTGACGGCTTCGTGAAGAGTCTGTTTACACAGTGTATAACTTACTTTTACTGTAATTTATAACCAGTATTTTGATACGGTGATAAAAGCTAGGTCGATTTTTTAAACTCTTGAGTATGTGTCTATAAATCGCTGCACATAACATTATCTAATTACAGACTTAATTAATTAAAAGCAGTTGCGTGCAAAATTTCCAGCCTGCTTACCTATGAATTGAAGTTTATCAGTAAAAGCTGCGTAATGGTGGTAGAGCATGGCTTGCTAGATCGGGTTTCAAATATGAATAATTCGATGCTATATGACCCTAATTTATGTATACAATCTAAACAAATAATTAAAAATTGAAGTGTCTGTGTGTAAAATAACAGCTCTTTACTGAATGTATTTGTAAGTTCGAGTATATACAGTACTTAAATTATAACAAAAAAAAAACATTCTTAAAATTTTTGTCTGTATCTGCACCTGTGGACCGTTTTGACGGGACTTTAACTGGCAGATAGCTGACGCTAATATAAGGAGTAACTGAGGAATATAGATTCAAATTGGGAAGTAATATTTTTATAATAATTTCTTGCGGACGAAGATCGCGGGCAACAGGTAGTCCAAAGTAAAACCACTTGCGCGCGAGTGCACGTGCAAGTGGGTAATTAGTATACTTAGTATGGCTTAGAAGGTTATCTTTTGTCCGTTCTTTCATTTCCAAGACAATTACCAACGAATTATTATTATTATTAAAATAAAGTTTATCTCATATATTTCGTCAACATGTCCTTCTTCTAGAGAAAGTAATAAGCTTGAGTTGTTTGGGTTCACCGGGCTGAGTGGCGAAACATCTCAGTTGTGACCCAAGGTTACTGCGGCTGGTGTTGGTTTAGCGTTAGCGCTTTTGAATGTTACTGTGAATTATTTAATTAGTTATTTAGCTTGATTGCCTCGTTGGTCTAGTGGTCGCAAGCGCGACTGCTGAGCATGAGGTCCTGGGTTCGATTCCCGGGTCGGGCAAAGTGGTATTGAGTTTTTCCATCTAGAATTTCTCAGTAGCAGCCACGGAGTCTGGATTTGTGCCCAGTTGATGGTAATAGGCTCGCCCCCTATTACATGGGACTTAAACATAACTGACGAAATGTGGGTGTACTATTTAGGAACACCTCTGCATAACCCATCCGGGATTACAGGCGTGATGTTATGTCATGTTATTTTGGTTTGAACTGTGGATCTTGGGTAACTGGAATAAGTGGTGTAGTGATGATTAATTAGCACGGATGCAATTTAACACGGATCACTTTCTTGGCGTGTCTTCTCTAAAGAAAATTACCAATTGAAACTGTGCACCAATCTTCTGTGGTTTCATAAGTGCCCATGTAGGTTTTCGTCAAAGAAAATTTGTTGATAAAAAGAAAAATGTAGGAGCTTGTTTTTTCAGAGAAATAAAGATATATGTATTTTGTAAAACACACGAGTATGTATGCATTATAATACAGGTCTTAAAAATAAACGAAAGTAACTACATGTTTTACCATTTAAGATTTCATTTTCATTTTTTTTTTTCTCTTTTTTTTTGTTTTAGTTTTTGTACTTTTTTAATTGTAAGTATATAGTTTAGTATATTAATTTAAGTTCTTAACTGTCGTATTAGGGTAACCCTGTAATGATAGTCTAAGCTGTTATAAATACATAAATAATAAATATCAATAATTCTGTTTCTGTAACCAGAACATGTTCAATAAGATTTCCGAACGACTACAGTATTTTTGCAAGGGAATGTTAATTACCACGTTAGTCGATCAATTGCGTGATCATCGGTGTTATTAGAACATAGAAATAATAAATTACAATATTTATGAGTCGAAAGCAACTCATAAAACAGCCGACGGATAAAAGGGTGGCTTGCCCAACAAGCCAGTTGCCAAATAACTGGTTGACGAGATCTATGCCGATAACTATCTAGATGTTGTTGTCAAATTTTTTCGTAAACTGTTTGTGTAAACCTTACCTAATTAATATATTATCATTTCATTCCAGGATTACTCCAAGCAGTCGTTGAAGCACTACAACAGAACCCTGATACATCGCGGTGTGTGCGTCTCGCGCTGTGGCCGACAGAACCAGACAGCGGGTTGGCATGATGCTGCGCAGGGATGCATCTCCAACAGCGTAGCGCAATATGGACTGGAGGTGAGATACGTCACTACAACAGTGCGGTGCTGTGGTCATCATTATAAATTGTTGCACTCGATGTGGTACAGACGCAACCACATCAAGCTACCCGTAACTGTCAAATTTTCCCAATCAACCTTTAATATAATGCTTTAGCTGTAAGGTTGAAAATCTATTATAGAAATTTGACAGATTTTTCTGTACACACTCGACCTAAAAAGAAAGAAAAAATATAGACGTTCGTGTGTTATTAAATAAAATAGTCATTATTACCTTCTTCTTAGCGTATCGATGGCAATTTTTTTTATTAAATAAAGGGTGTAAATAGACCCTTAACATATCCGAAAGGCACTTGTTCTCCCCGTCTTTGCGATATTTTTTTTGTTCTAGACCATACCTCAATTCCTCTGTTCTGTATGGTGTCCGGACGTAAAGAATAGCATCATCCCATATCTTCCCGTGGGTGTCGTAAGAGGCGACTAAGGGACTTACCAGAGAATGGGCAGCAGCGTTCTCTGTGTTTTATAACAACCATACTGCGATCGCCAACCCGCCTGCCAAGCGTGGCGATTATGGCAAAACCCCCCTTTTTGGGGGAGGCCTATGTCCAGCAGTGGACGTCTTTCGGCTGAAATGATGATGATGATGATACCTCAAAGTCAAAGTTCCAACTTTTCCACTAGTTTTTTTTAATATATGTTTTTAATGTAAGATGACTTTACACACCTCCACGAACACCGTACTATTTAATACATCTATCAGCACAATGCTTTGAGTGCTTTCCATCGAATCCTATCGTAAAACGTGATTTTTCACCCCAAAAAAAAAATAGATTCCCAGCAATAACTTTTGCGTAAAGTTACTTAGTTTGATGTACAGAATGCTTGGTTGACGGCTATGTGAAGGGTCTGTTTACATCCTGTATGTTTGGCCCAAAATTCAGCTATGCGAACTCCGCTCGCTGTAGCAGTCATAAGATCGTCAAGTGCGCAGGTGTTAGGGCATGCAGCGCAAGATGGAAGATGGGCCATTGTCTGTGGAGACACGCCATTACTACCTAAATCTTACTACTAAATATACAAAATTATTTTTAGTATATGCGAAACCTGAATATAGTTTGTTTAGAATAAGTAACTGAATCGATTCCAATATTTTTTAAACGATGTTATATTTTTTCCGAAAAATATTTAAAAAAGTTAAAAGTTGGATACCGAGCGACTTTGAGTACCTATCGCAATAATTTAGGGTAAGACGACGCTGGAGGCGTGCGCTGCGTGGTGACCGCGTTTTTGTGCGGACAACTAGGTAACAGAACAAGCTTATAACTTTCTGATTTTTCATGAAACAGTTTTGAAATTTTGTACATAGATTCTTTACTTAAAAATACTAGACACGTGTATCAGGTTTCGAATATACTAAAACTAATGCTGTATAATAAATGCGAAAGCTTGTGAGGATGGATGGATGGATGCATGTTTGTTACTCTTTCACGCAAAAACTACTGAACGGATCTGTTTGACACACAAATAGTTTATAACCTGCATTAATTCATAGGATACTTTTTATCCCAGTAGTAGGATCCCGTGGGACAATCATCGAACTACATGCAGTCAGTTGCGGTCACAAGCTTGTAAAATAATAACAGAAGCCTCAAGAATGTCTCTCTGACCGAGTTGAATTCAGCAATACTTCGTGCTCACGTTATGATAATTATACTTATAAATCGTCCCTACATGTCCTTTCAGGCCGAGGTCCTCTCCGTGGACTGGTGCATGTCGGTGGACTCGCCGCCTTCCAGTTCGGGGCCGGCGCGGTCGCTGGCGGTGATCTGCACGATGCTGGTGGCGCTGGCGTGTCTGGCCACGGGTGTGCACGTGCTCGGAGACCGATGCGCTAAGGCTGAGTGTAAACATACTGTTTTTCTACATTGGTTTTAGTGCTGTCTTGTATCAAGCTCTGCTCAATCACAAGACTAGTGACGCGGTGTGCATTTTTAACCAATATGATAAGTCGTGATTGCCGATTCCTGCACGTCTCTGTTTTGGTGGTAACCGATTCTTGGCGTGAACATCTAACACATTTAGGCATTCTTTTTTCTTTTACGAATCGGCACAAAGTACATTATGTCTAAGAAAACCAATGCAATATTGACACATGAAACTTTTGGAAAGGTGTTTGAATTTTTTTCTATGGAAGCTGACGTTTCCACCGACGTTTTCCCTTCGTCATTTTGGTTTTCCTGAAAAGTTGCGGCGCTTTATCAAACTGGTATATATATGGGTGCTGGATATTTTTCGTCGTGCACCGCAATGACGAAAAATCAAAATGCCGCTTTGGTTCGATGCCCTTTCTTAAATTACTCGTTTTTCTCATGAGCCTATCGTAATAATGATGTGTCATCATGACGTTGAGGATACAGTACAGTCGATTTTGTGGTCGGTACTGCTGAAAATGGTGAAGGAATACATCGTGAGGAAACCTGTGTGTCTAGGGACCAAAATTCGAACACATGTGACATCTACCAACTCGCACTAGGCTTGAATGGTGGATTATAGTTCTCTCCCTCTCATTGAGAGTTTGTGTCCCAGCAGTGGGAAAAGATTAATACTTCATGATGTCTGCGATGTATGCAGTGGGTGTTTATCTATCAATGTATTTCTAATCACCATTTTCCTGTTATTTTTGTAGGCAATAGATACTTGCTGGCGTTTTCCCTGAAGCGCAACTTTGACATTCTAACGTATGACCGGTCCAAGCCCAGGACTGACGACCGGATGAAAGATGTCGCTTGTATTGAAGGAATCAGGTAAATCTTTGTCATCGGCTTTCATCATCATCATCATCATCGTCATCATCCCGGTCAAAAGAAATCCACTGCTGGAAATAAAATTTCCTGAAACTTCGCCACATCGAAGTGGAAGGGAACCGACGCTAAAACGGCTAGCACGTATTCAGTACATCATTCCACGTATTCAGTCATGTGCTCTTATCCAGCTGGTAACCGAATGACGTAGTGGCAGAGTATCTCGTAGGTCGTATGCTAACTGAAGCAAAAAGGATTTTATTTTTACACACTCGATAGGAAACCACCACTTCGTAATTATGGACACTGGACTGGTGGTAATTTTTTTGATTCGATGGTAGCTGGGTTGATGAATTTTCAAATAACCAGTTGATATTCTGTGAATTTCCAGGTTCTTGGGAATGCAGTGCGTGATCTTCTCTCACGTTATGTTGATTTACATCTACTCGTACATTGACAATCCCCAGTTTGTCGAAAAGGTGAGAAATTGTTTTTTATTCATCGTTTTCGTAACACGTGTCTGTGATTCAGCTTCTTTAATCAAGAGATTGGTTTGTAACCAACTATTCAGTGTTGGTCTATTTATGCTGTTAAGTGAACATGGTCATAAAATCTACCTTTCAAATATTTCAAATTATATTTGACTACTATCTCACCTGTTGATAAGCAATGGTGCACGTTTGCCTTTTCTATAATATGCTTGTAGTTAGTCTTAATCTTTTGCGTCTCCCAGATGTACGACCACTTCACCTGGCAAGCAGTCCTGAACTCCCCGCTGTGGCTGCAGGCTTTCTTCGCGATGTCAGGCTTCCTCACCGCGTACGCCACCCTCGTGTCCTCCCCAACCAAGCCTATCACCTTCTTCAAGTGCTTGATGTCCATCGTCAATAGATGGATACGGTAAGCCAACTATTGCTATTGCTGTTAGCTAGAATCTAATGGGAACTTAATCGTAGATGGCAAAACAGGCCTTAATTGTTTTGCACGAATCAAAGAAAAATCAAAGTTATACGTGGGTACTACCGCCCCGTGCATGACTTCAGATGGTAGATGCAAATTGCGTCAAGCAACAAAAGCGTGTGTCATCTGTCCCCTTGCAACTTACGTCGTTTTCACTCTTGACACGCTATGCTTTCTTTGATTTGTTTTGCGAGCTATAGGTATGCTCCAGCAACATGTGTTGCTAGAGCATGCAGCTCTCAAAACAAATCGCTCGTGGACAAGCGGTTTGACTTCTTATGAGCCACAAATTCTATTTCAAAGTATTCTACGTCTTAATCATACTCTTCCAGATTAACTCCACTGGCAGTATTCGCACTCTGGTTTACGATAGCGTGGTTCCCACTGTTGGGCGATGGCCCGCAGTGGTCGTGGCTGGTCGAGAGGGAAGCCCACGACTGCACCGAGCGCTGGTGGTACCACGTGCTGTATGTGCACAACCATCTGCCGACAGGGAAGTTCTGTATGGGACATACATGGTAAGTTTTCAACTGGATATCTTTGGGTACAAGTTTTTGCTCGCTACTTCATTCGCGTTAAGGTCAAAAATTATCTCACGGGAATGTTGTATGTAGAACATTATTTTTAGTATATGCGAAACCTGAATATAGTTTGTTCAGAATAAGTAACTGAATCGATTCCAATAATTTTTAAACCATGTTATATTTGGTTCCAAAAATATTTAAATAAAGTTACAAGTTGGACACCGAGCGACATTAAGTACCTATCGCAATAATTTAGGTACCTACTGACAAATTATTATTATCAATGAGCTTAAGACGACGCTGGAGGCGCGCGCTGCGTGGTGAACACATTTTTGCGCGGAGAACCACGTAACAGAACAAGTTTATAACTTTGTGATTTTTCATGATACAGTTTTGAAATTTTGTACATAGATTCTTTACATAAAAATACTAGACACGTGTTTCAGGTTTCGCATATACTAAAACTAAGGTTGTATAGCATATGATACGCGGCGATAATATAGCTTCACATTAGTGGAAGAAATTTCGGAATCGGATCAGTAGTTCCGATACTAAAATTAACGTCGTGACTCATCTAACACGATATACACTTTCTTCATGATTGCAGGTACTTAGCAGCCGACATGCAGCTCCACATCATCGGCGTCTTCCTGCTCCTCATCCTCATGAGATACAAACGCGCTACCATCCCACTGCTGATGCTGTTCGTGGTCGCGTCGTCTCTGGCCGCTGGGCTGGTGGTCTACTTCTATGACCTCACGCCCATCGTCACGGCTCAGACTCCAGAGTAAGTATAATTGAGTTGTAGGACATGGATGTCTTTATTTATAGTCAATTGTCTAGTTGGTCAAGTGGTAGCAAGCGATACTTCTGAACGCTACTCTGAAGTGCCGCTTGCTACTCTAAAATTATATTGGGTTTATTCGGAATCGCGGATGGACAAAAGATGTAATAAGTATAAGTCTGCCTACACCTTCGGGGACTTTAGCGTGATGTTATGTTTATTATAATGTGTGTGCTGGCAGTTTTGGTAGTATGAAACAAATATGCGATAATTACCGCTTGTCAGATTCTTCGTCCACATAACGCTGATACACAGCGCACAATATTATAAACTTTATACTTTTACAAGAAACAAGTGTTTTACGACGTTTAACATCTGGATGCTTCCATCTCTGATTTCTCTCATCTCATCTCTAATAATGTCATGTTCATTTAGGGTTCTTCGCAACATGTTCGCCGGCTCCAAGATCCTGTCGCTGGTGTACCTGCCGTTCTGGATGAACCTGCCCGGCTACATCGGAGGCATCGCCACCGCCTTCATACTCTACCATAATAATATCAAGGGAGAAATCAAACTTAAAGACAGCAAGGTAACAGATATATCAGTACTTATTTTACTGTAACACATAAACTAATGTCATACGATTAGGTATGTACTGTCCTTTAGACATTATAGTTAAAGGTGTATGACTAATTAGTGGAATGATACTATAAATACCGAGTCCTCGGTGCCTCGTCCCGGCTGCCATTTTTAGATCTTTGACAGTCGTTACAGGTAGTCAGTAGCACACAAGTCTGATAAGTCTTAGCAAGGGGTATCGTATTACACGGTACTAAGTGTCATGCTCTGCCACGGACTCGCCATTTTAGAAACCGATCAATTATATCAAAACACAAATAATAAATCACAACAGAAAAAATGCTCTTTGAGTTTTATTTATATTTATATTTTGTCATTGAAACTAGCTATTAATGTTTATGTAATAAATATCATGTAAATATTCCTTGTTCATAATGTTTATAGCTGTGTGCCGAATCACAAACGCTACAAACTACAAAACATTTTGCTGACACGAAATAATCAGGCGCTTTCTATGAAAATTTTAATAAAGTTAAAATAAATATAACCACTGTCTAATAATGTTTTTTTTCAACACGTACGCAATAAACACTATTCGAACAATAGTTTTCATCAAAAACCAGTGGCGTTTATATTTCCTGAGTACAAGTGCTGTATGGCTCTGCTAGAGAGTATGCTCTGCAGCAGAGTAACAATCAATGTCTATTTTATCATTACCTAAAGCACGTATAGCGATAAAGGGTATACGTAAATAATATATGTTTTAAGATATAATTGATCGGTTTCTAAAATGGTGGCTACCCAGTACTAAATGGGTTGTGGAGGTCAGATAGGCAGTCGCTGCATGTAAAATACTGGTATTCAGCTGTATGCGGTTAGGCTGGAAGCCTAGAAGTATTTGGGAAAGCTAGCCAGATGATGATAATAGTGGACTGAGACTACGCTCCATTGAGAAGGAAGGGTCGTATGAACACACAATAAGTGTCTGACGATTCACCGCCTAACAGTTGTCGTTGGGTATCTGTCTACATGTATACCGATCGTGATATTACGAGCCAGGGCGAAATTCTGTAACGTCAGTGTGGTGATTGAATAATGTCAAACGCAACTATTTGGTTGATTTTGACATTTTTATTCCGAGCCGCTTCGCTATACAGCAATATTTGATTGCTAGTTAAATTATGCTTAGTACTCGCAACTGTCGTACGTGTATCTCCAGTTGTATGAACATGGACGCAGAGAAGGGGAGTATGTAAGGATGGTTGTAGGTGACTACTGAAATTTTTTGTTTTGCCTACCCGTCATGGGAGAAAGGTTTGAGTTTTTAATGCTTCTGTGAAATAATGCTGTATAGCGATATCAACACGGCCATTCATTCTATCCCTCTCGCACTGTCAAACCAATTCTGTCGAGTAAACTGCATTTATGTAATCTCCTAATCATGATTTCTCATTCCCAGTGGTTCAACGTCCTCTTCCACGCATCTCTATTCCTGGGCAGCGCGGTGCTGCTAGCAGGCACAGTGTTCCTCGGAGACTCCCCGCTGCCGCTGTGGGCCTCTGCCCTGTACTCCGCTCTCGACCGGCCTCTGGTCGCCATCTTCTTCTCTATATTCATGCTGGGCTGCTTCTCTAGGTGTTGGTGTGAGTATACGTTTTTAGTTTCAGTAATAGGGTAACGTAGTAAGTCTGACAACCTGTCTTACCAAGGAGTATCGTATTACCCAGTACTAACTGGGCTGTGGAGGCCAGACAGGCAGTCGCTCCATGTAGAATACTGGTATTCAGCTGTACCCGGTTAGACTGGAAGCCGACCCCAACAAACTTGGGAACAGGCTAGACAGATGATGATGAATAGGGTAACGAAGTCATAGCAGTTCTGGCCCATTGGTAGTATCCCTTAGTTACGGATAGGTCGTGGGTTTTCAACCAAGACCTCATGCTCGGCTTCCTAACTTATGTGATAATTCTGTTATCTCATCACGCGAATTCAATATTGTAAAATTTTTTGGAGATTTTTTTTTAAGAATCTCTACCCGTCTCTAGTCTTTGCCCGTTTGACCTGATGTCTGGCAATAGTATTTTAATTTGTAGGTACTTTAACAAGCCGTGATTTAGAAGTAGAAATACAACGAACTTAAAAATATCATTCTCTGTCTAACCCCTTTAGGGGATTTATTTTCAAAAATCCTTCGTTACTGACCTCAACTTTTGTTGGTTTTCTGTTAGTGAATTCAAGATTTGTATTTACCTAGTAGATTTTAATAGGTAATTAATCTTCATGTAACAGCTCTGATCCGCGACTCACTGGAATGGCGTGGCTTCCACGTCCTGGGCAGGCTGTCGTACTGCGTGTTCCTTATACACTTCATTGTGCTGCGGACCACGTTGGCCGGTAACACGCAACTAGGACACGCCTCTGTGCTATCTATGGTAAGTTTAAGTATATAAGTTAGTTTTCTTATGTGTGAGCCTAATTACACGTTAAAAGAAGGCTTTTAGGCGCCAATAAGGAAATGACTAGCTATCGGCCAAAATAAATGTATAGTAGATGTGGATAACGTGTCAAAAAGAGATACATTTACTAATAGCTGATCGCTGACTGCTCACACCGGTGAGAACTCTCCCTCCACTAGTTTGCCGCAGCTACAAGAGCTATAACAAAAACTCGCTCACCAACACTCGCTTGGCGGGTAGAATACTAACTGACAGACTCTTGCTTGGTCATACGCCTACCATTTATTTGATGAAAGTGTGACACCTTTTCCAGGCCCTCTGATCTCTTTCGCAGACCATAAATCTGGAGGTATTTTTGTTTTACGCCATGTAATGTGTCTCATGCAACCGTTTTCTTCCAGCTATCGCTCCTCATAACCTCATCAGTGCTAAGCTACATCGCCTCAGTGCCTCTCTGCCTCCTGGTCGAACTGCCTCTCATTCAACTGTGGAAAGCGGTCACCGACAGTGACAGCCCCGAGAGAAGACCCTCGATCCCAGTGGAGTCTCCGGGGAAACTCGACCTGGTCTCACAAGTCAGGAGGAGGAATGAGGCTTGAGATTTTGGGTGAGGAGTAGGCTTTTGTGGTTCTTGTAAATATTCTCGATAAGGATGATTTGGTAAGATTTGTTATAAAGGAAAGTGGAGATAATGTACAAGATTTAGGGAAGGAATTAAAGATCAGGACATTTTAGACCAACGCTTGCAAGTGCTCTTGCTTTCAGAAATAAGTGATATCTTTTCATTCATTTTAATTTGATGCTGAAGTAGTGTAAAGGAATCACAGCGATACTTTAGACAGTTTTATTGACAGGGCTTTGTTTTAAGTTTTTACTAAAACCCTAATGAATGCCTAAATAAAAGTGTTATTTAACGGGTATTTAGGCGTCACTTAGTGTCAGTGACATTGGTCGTTAGTCTATCTAATGCTGGACGAGAACTAGTCGTTTAACTCATAACGGTATTACGCACTAAGCTCAAAGAAACCGAAGCAACGGTGAAGAAATACCGATCGAGCGAGTGTCGTAAACTGAAGCCAATATTTGTAGTTACAAGTAAGGGTGAATTACTGAACGCGATCAGTAGCTTATCTAAACCGCTTTCAAGAGCTGGTGGTCTACCATGGAGGGCTTGGGTTTAGCAGTATTGTTAATCTTACTTCAGTGTGGGAAAGAGACGGCTGGACGTCCTGTATAGGTCCATCTCTTTCTCACACTAAAGTGACATTAAAGAAGTATTGCCATGAGGTGGTGGAATGTTCAGTGTCATTTTTCCATTACAGTGATGATACTACCGCCAGGTCTTGAATGCGGTTTAAATATGCTGATCGAGTTCAGTTTTATTGGTGAAGTTAGCCCTAAGCGTAGGCTAGTATTACTTAGACCCGTAGGTATCCATAAAGAAGTCAAAGTGATCACTTGAGTAAAAGTAGTAACTTAATATACGATTTTATTCTGTAGTTTAGTAATTGTTTGAAGTTAGAACTGTCAAAAGTTAGAATTCTTAGCTTTGCTTTCTTTGACGGTTCTTACTTTGTGTAAATTCTTGTCTATTGCATAAAAATTGTTGTATAACCTTATTACTTAAACTCAAGTAATTACTTTAACTTGACTGTAGACACAAGTGTTAGAGCGCCTTCAAATTAGAGGCGTGAAGAAGCGCTGCAGTGGAGCCACAGCGGCGCGCCTTTGTCAAATTGCTTTACCTAGGCATAACAAGTGAATGTGCACTAGTACGAAAAAACTCTCAATTGTAAACGATAGCTATCGCTACTCATACTAACTGTCGCTAAATATCATATCGCAAGAGTATCATAAAACGCAGGTCCTGGTATCGTCACTGCAGCGCTTCTTCTCGCCTTTAATTTGAAGGCGCCTTAAGACTGTATTTTTTACGCGACTGCCCCAAATGAAGGGGATAATAAAATTAATGATTTTACTATGCTTGTAGTAAAAAAACGAAGTAGTACCTAGGTAGTTGGATATTGATGGCCGTGGTATATGAATAGTTATCCCTATCTTTATTTGTAGTTACCCGTGCTATTATAGCAGGTGACTCATGTGTTAGATGTTTCTCTCATAGTTATAATTACATTAAAATAAGTAGAATTAGATAGGTTCGTTTTTGATCCCAAAATGTTTTTATATTAAAAATGTTTATTTTGTATTTTAATAAAAAGATTGTAATAATATTTTGTAAGGTTTTTTTTTTTAAGATTTCTCTGAATATCACAGTCAATGTCTTTTTTGTTTATGTTTCATTGCATGATCAGCTCTGCTAGTAAAGATTTTGATATCGTTGGTCGATGGCTGGATGAACGCTTCTGTCCATTCTCTGGAGGCACATGATTTTAAAGAGAAAATATTCTTCGACAATTTTCTACTTGAGTTAAGAAATTAAAACATCTAGCGGCAGCTGATGAAATCCTTATTTTATAACAAATCCCCATTAAAATGAATAAGGGCCAGTTTTTCAATCGCCAGTTAAGTTTTATCCGACGAATAAATTTGTTATATTTGTTATTTTGACAGTTTTGTATGGACGCTCTGTCAAAACGTCACATTTACTGTTTAGGTGAAAGTTAAGGCACAAACAATCACATACATTTTCTTGCAAAGCGAAGCTTAACACACGTACGTAGCCTATCCGTACACCGCGGTGGGTTTGCACCTTTATCTAATGATTAAAAAATCGGCCCTAATACAAATAATAACCTAACTTGAGCACAACTAGGCATTCGATTTTATCATCAGCTAAGAGTATTTATCGATTCTTTTCAATGCTATTAATCGAACTTTTATCAACTATTTTATCTAATACTCTTTTCCTAGCACTGTTATCAGCTATTATGGCAACTCCGTTCTTTTTTGTGCTTCCATCTATCTCAGCATCTTCTTTCTTCTTAGATTCCTTATCTTTGCTTCCCACGATTGGCTCAGGCTTGGAGAACCATTCTCGGACGATGCCTGTGAAGGGACCTTCCACCAGAATGTAAAAGATGAACCCGGCTACTAAAGAGATGGCTATTACCGCCACGCCTGTTAATATCTGCGAAAAAAAAAAAACAGGTGGTAATGTTTGTAAGCTTGATTCATTGTTCCAGTGGAGAAACAATTAGACTAGGATTGACCAGAAAGGGTGTTGATAACTCATTGCTGAACTTAATACCTAGTTCATTGAACCACCATGAGGACTGCAATTTCCAAACTCGTCGTTTGACTGCCTCGTTGGTCTAGTCGTCGCAAGCGCGGCTGCTAAGCTTGAGGTCCTGGGTTCTCGAGTCGGGTAAAGTGTTATTGCGTTTTTTCATTAGGAATTTCACAGTAGCCGCCACAGAGTCTGGATTTGTGCCCGGTTAATGGCAATAGGCTTGCCCCCTATTACATGGGACTTAAACGTAACTGACGAAATGTGGGTGTACTATTCTTACACCTCTGCCTAACCCTTCGGGGATTACAGGCGTGATGTTATGTTGTGTCGTTTGCCTAGCCTTTTTCTAAGTAGGGGTCAGCTTGTAGTCTAACCAGGTGTAGCTGAATAAGTGAATATCAGTATTTTACATGGAGCGACTGCCTATTTATCAAACTAACTGAATACTACCCGTTGACGGCTTCGCGAAGGGCCCGTTTCCATCTTGTATTTAAACACAAGCTCAATAAGTATACTTACGATCCCGAAGGCAGTGGTCCTGTAAGTGGCCGTCTGCATCGCCATGTCGTTCCTTATCACCGCAACGTGAATCAGGTACGCGCTGAACGACAGCCGGCTTGGGAGCGTCCACACGGGCCACTCCAGGATCTTGCGGTACACACCTGATGGACGAAATAAACATCATCATCAGAAAACGCCTGCTTTCTATGTAACTCTACGAAAACGCTTCATTAGATGGCGACATTGCTTTTTATATAAAGGAACAGTCACGAGCAATGAAATCGATATGTCGTGAGAAGAGGGTAGTTTACACCATTAAACAATAATTCCAAGACACAACTTCTCTAAAAAATACTTCATTTTAGACCTGAAAACCCGATTAATTTTCAATTAATTACAAAATTAGATTTTTAGTTGCTTTGAAATCAATAAAAAGTTGAGTATTTGAGTAGATTAAATAGTGACGTCACAGCGTGCTATTGCCATTCAAAATTTAAGGGGGAATCACGTTTTGACAGTTCTTAAAAAGTATGTCAATTGATTGGTTTGTCAACTACCCTATTGATCACTTCATGATGGTGACGACCATTTCATGAAATGGAACCTGACATAGCTTGTCACATGTTGCAGTGATCAATTCTTAGATAGGACCACAAAAAATACACTCAGCACAATTTAAAAGTAATTTTCTCGCGAAGTAACGGTTACTTCTTTGAAATAAGACTTGGAAATACTTGTGAGAGCAGCGGTGGCCCAGTGGTGGCGGTCCCGACTTACGAGCAGTAAGTCGTGGGTTCGAACCCAGACAGGCGCATTACTTTGTGTAATTTATTTCACCACGTCTGGTCACCATTGGTGTCAAAACGTTGAAGGAAAACATCGTGAGGAAACCGGCATGTCCTAGAACCAAAAAATCGAAGACATGTGACATCTACCAACCCGCACTGGGCCCGCGTGGTGGATTATAGCCCATTCCCTCTCAGAGAGAGGAGGCCTGTGTCCCAGCAGTGGGAACATTATAGGCTGACTATGCTATGCTATGGAAATACTTCCAAAATACCATGTTCGTGAAAACGTAAACTTTAATCAATACGATCGATTGTTAGCCCAAGCTAGGCACACCACCACGTCATCTCATATAATCTCAGGGTTGTCCCTGATTAGATGAGTGATGCTTAAAAGAATTTAGAAATAATAATAGTTACCTTCTAACTCAAAAATGGCTCCAACCATAATTAAACCTATCAAAATGGCGAAGGTAGACTTCGTGAAGGCAGCGTACATCAAGTTGACGGTGACCGAAGGTTTCGGCGCGTACGCGTAGTAGATAGTGCCGGAGTAGCAGCAGAGGGCCCCCAGCGGAAATATCGCCCAGTACATGAAGCGGTACTTCTGGATAATTTAGTAAGAAAATAATGGCTGTAATGAGATTGCTAACGAAGTGCTCACGCAGTGTTCTCTCTGTCAATTCGATACTTTTTTTGTTCAGGCCATCTGGGACCCTTCTTAATGCAGAAATATTGGAGGTACAAGTTCAAAATTTTTCTCAATAAAAAAATACAAGTTTTTAATGTGTTTAACTTTACGATAAAATAATAATGAAAATAAAGTTATAGGGTCACCCCCTATTGCATCATCATATGTCTAGCCTTTTCCCAACTATGTTGGGCATGGCTTCCTGCCTAACCGGATGCTGCTGAATACCAGTATTGTACATGGAGCGACTGCCTATTAGACCTCCTCCACCCAGTTAGTAACTTCTTATTACATGGGACTTAAACATAACTGGTGAAATAAATGATTTCATGAACAATTAGTACGCAGACGACCTAATGAGGTCTCCTCCGCCTCTGTTACTATTGTGATACACCTCTGCCTAACTCTTCGGGGATTACAGGCGTGATGTTATGTTATGTGTAACTTACCCTGAGGGTTTTGGGATCTACACCAGTCTTCTGCAAACTATAGACCCAATAGCCTAATGCCATGCCGATGACAGTACCCGTCAAGTTCGTGTGCCCTCTTTTATAGATCTCGTCGAACGTGGTATAATTCATAAATACATTGATTGCGAACCTGGAATTATAAAACGTAATTGAGTCATCATCTGCCTATCGTCTTCCTAAAAATATTGGATATATACAACATTAGTTTTAGTATATGCGGAACCTGAAACACTTGTCGAGTATGTAAAAAAATTCAAAACTGTATCATGAAAAATCACAAAGTTGCGTGATCACCACGCAACCGCACCGCACGCGGGCCTCCAGCGTCGTCTTGAGCTCATTGATAAATATAATTTTGCAGTAGGTACCCAAATTATTGCGATAGGTACTTAATGTCGCTCGGTATCCAACTTGTAACTTTTTTAAAATATTTTTGGGACAAAATATAACATGGTTTAATAATTATTGGAATCGATTCAGTTACTTATTCTGAATAAACTATTTTCAGGTTTCGCATATACTAAAAATATGTTGTTTAGCTCTAGTGGTCTAGCTTTGAGTTTATCGCCATTTGAATCTAATTGCGACCTTCTTCTCTCTTAAAACTCGTTAGCACTGAAGGTTATAAGATGATATAGTCTACTTACTCAGGATAAACCAAGGTGATACCGTCCAGGTTCCGGAAATAAGTTATCAGTGTGGGAACAGCCATTCCTATCAGTAACAGAAGGCTCAGCACCACCTTCCTCCTGCGAGCCGTTTGGCTCAGGACGAAGGCAGTGGCAGCCACGTAGTACAGTTGGGTGTCCACTGCTAGGTACCTGGAGGGCAGAAAGATGTAAATGATTCTATATTAACACTGTGATACAGAAACATGGGAGCTTTGTAAAATATTGTATGATGAGTGACCGCAAAGTTTCTTGTCGGTTCTTACTATTTTACAATTCCGTCATCTACTGGAATGTACAAGCACAATAACTGAAAGAGATAGTTTTTTAGCTCACTGTGGGACGATAAGCATAATCGGTATATATTGTTGCCATTACTGAGACACAAGCCTCCTCTCCGCAAGTACAGTGTAGCGGTGGAGACCACGCGGGCCCAGTGCGGGTTCTAGGACAAGACGGTTTCATTATGCCTTCCCTTTATGTTGGCTTCCTTCACCGTTTTTGAGGCCAATATGGTGATAAAATAATTTTCACAAATTAAAGTGCCGCTCTGGAGTCGAACCTTTGAACGAGTGTGTACAACTCGTTAGTAGCGGCTGTATCCATCGGGCCATAAATGCCTAGCATTATCGGTATTTTTTTTAGCATAAGGCTTAGACCACCAAAGTGGAGACGTGTCCGCCCTCTCCGCACTCGGCCGCACAGCACAGCGGGGACGAGAAGAGACGTGAGCTGTGTGTGGCGAGCGGTGAGCGGTACACATCTCCGCACAGCTCCGGTGGATATACCCTAACTCTTACGCATCTCCTCTCTTCTCCGCTTCGCACATCTCCGCTCGTCTCCACTTTGGTGTTTCCTGACCTAGCCTGATTAATCAAATGTAAATACTTACCAGGACTGCAACATGCACACGGCGTTGTTTTCGTAATTATTGATGTAGAGGAGATGCTTCCACCACACACGACGACAGTCAGTCATTTCATTGCCAACTACGTGCTGCAAAGAAAATAAAACCTTAACTTATAGAAATTAAAGATTTCTCTAAAAATAGTAGTGCTCCTGACCGTTTTCGGTCACGACGGTCAATCTCAGGGTATATTATTGTGCACAAGTGTGTGCGCAGGCACAGGTGTACTCTCTCGTTCCTTAGTCTCATAGTCCGATGGGACGGCAAACCGACAAGACCGGAGAGAGATCCGGCGCAGGAGCATCGGCTAAACGTGCTTTCCCAGGCCTGCGGGTACCATGCCGCCAACTTTCAAACTCCAGGCTAGTACTGAATTTCTAATGGAAAAACCTACTAACAGTTTTTGCCCAACCCAGGAATTCAACCCAGGACCCTGCGCTCGGGAATCGCACACTTGCGACCGCGAGATCAACGGAGCAGTTAAGATTCCTCTGAGAAGATAAGTGAAGAATCCAAGTGACTTTTTCAAGGCTCCAGAAGCTTTGTCTACGCACGATAATATCTTACAAAAGATTATGGATATAACTGCCTCGTTGGTCTAGTGGAAGTGCGGCTGCTGAGCATAAAGTCCTGGGTTCGATTCCCAGGTCGGGCAGTGTTATTGAGGTTTTCCAACAGGAATTTCTCAGTAGGCAGCTACGGAGTCTGGACTTATACCCGGTTGATGGCAATAGGATCGCCAACCCCCTATTACACGGGACTTAAACATTACTGGTGAAATGTGGGTGTAGTAGTAGGTACACCTCTGTCCACCCCTTCGGGGTGCAAAACATATTTGGTTCAGCATACAGCCTGACACTGACCTGAAAATTGCTAAAAACATGAAAAATATGAATTTCGCGGGCACTCTGGCGCGTCCACCTTAAGTGAAAACTATAAAAGCTTACCTTCCAATCAGGTCCTGATGTAAATCTCCCAAACCAAGTTGCTGTCAGGGCTAAGATGAGGGCGTACGACGGAGTCAATCTGTTCCAACAAGTCAAACTTATTTAAAAAAAATATACACACACACTTCAAGCAATTTTATTCTGCACGTGGATAATACCTCCCTCTTATGTAACAGCTGCATTTCGGAACTTAAAAGATCTTTGACAGTCGTTACAGGTAGTTAGTGGCCCGATAGTCTGATTACAAGTCTTACCAAAGGGTACCGCATTACCCAGTACTAACTGATTAGATATGGTTAGTAAAATACGGGAAGGGATCCCTATCTACATTGTGACACAACCTTTTGGCCCGGGCTCCAACTAAGAGGAGACAAGCGGAGCGGAGAGGAGATGAGCTAGATTCGACCAATTAGACGAGAGACTTGAAGTAGATTTCAACTGTGATCAGTCGATTTTCGTACATCTCGCCGCTCCGGTCGTCTCAGCTTTGGTGGAGTCCGGGCCTTAACCTCGGATTGAGTACGTCGTGTACATGACTGTAGACGCGCACCGTTGAAATGTTTCGGCGATAATTTACACTTTCAAAATGTATTAACACAGCTAACGTCAATACTTTGGCTGAAGATTATGCGCATTTTATAGTTACACTCTTCCACCGTTCCACCATTCCTCACCTCAACCATCTCATCATGAACATATTCGGCAGCATCTTCCACGTAGGTTTCTGTTTCTCAGAATATATCAGCCAGTTGTACACAAGCAGGAAGGCCGAGATCATCAGGAATGTCTGCATAATCAGCGTCCCACACAACAGTATGTGCATGGGGCCAGCTTGGAACATCTGAAATTAACATACTTTCATTAACGCCTGAATCAGGCAATATTTATTCATGAAATCCCCTTAAGGATGATTTCCACCAAACGGCTTGCATCGCGTCGGATCGGAAAGTATATGAACGGATGCGGCGACAGTCGATCGCGTCCGGCAAGATTACGACACACACGATCGGCTTTGTATCGTCGCTTGAGAACGTATCCGTTTCTGCGCCTAGTCAAATAGTTTCATTCCTACCGTGTTGACGTTGACGTAGTATTGTTGGCTATTGCATTAGAAGAAGAAGAAAATAATCATAAAACACAGCAGATGAAAAGAAAAATTTGGTTTTTTTTTTTTTTTTGGCGAATGGAGCCGATCGCACGATCGCGTGTCGCGGAAGACGCCCGCGATCAAGCTGCTGTGCGCGGCTTGGTAATATAGACTTTAAATACTGCGTACACTCTTTAATATCGTTTAAAGATTGTAAAATCCGTTCCGATCCGATGCGATGCGAGCCGTTTGGTGGAAATCATCCTTTACGGCTCACTTGCCTCAATAATCACTAAATACATTTAGTGCTAAACGAAAAACATAATTCTGTTAGGCGATCCTTACACGACACCGCTCGACCACGCGGACGAGCGGCTCTCACCGCCTTTCCGCGAGGCGCCGCCGCCTCCGCTCGACCGCGCGGACGAGCAGTGTCGTGTGAGAATCGCCTTATTATCTTCGAATCATTGACAGAAAAAGAACGCTGTTTTAAATTCGTCATTGTGTTGTTTAAGCACAATGCACTCGGTACATAACCGAGTACATTGTGGTGCTTAGGGTAGAGATCAAACTTTATGAATATCCGTGTTATTTTTATATTTTGCGACCAAGAGCTAACATATGGCTACAGCTGGCTAGCTGGCTATGGCTGGCTGGCTGGCTGGCTATGGCTGGTTATGGCTACTATGGCTTACGTTTTCTATAAACCTCTCGTTCAATGGTGTAAAGACGCTCTTTGCTATTGAATGTCCTCCAATGACGAGGAACATAGTCAAAGTCCTG
The DNA here is from genome assembly GCA_905163415.1 of Noctua fimbriata. Lineage (NCBI taxonomy): Eukaryota > Metazoa > Arthropoda > Insecta > Lepidoptera > Noctuidae > Noctua > Noctua fimbriata. The sequence continues at coordinate 1,392,407 of LR990939.1, read as the reverse complement.
AAACAGACAAAATTATTCATATATCTATCTATGTACTTAGTGGGCGCAAGCGCGATTGCTGATTATGAGGTCCTGGGCTTGCTTCCCAAGGTCGGGCAACGGGTTTTTCCATCAGGAATTTCTCAGTAGCAGCCACAGAGTCAGGCATTCATGCCTGGTTGATCGGTCGCCCACTGTTACATGGGACTTAAACTTAAACTTTAACTGGTGAAATGTGGGCGTACTATTAGGCAGACCTCTGCCTAACCCTTCGGGAATTACAGGTGCGTTGTTATGCTAATATTTTTGAGCTGAAAAAATATAATCTTAATAAAATCTAAATATTATCCGAAGGTCATGTTTTGCCAGAGGTTGGCTAGCAAACAACTTGTTGATAAACATTACCTGATCCCATGAAGGCTAACCAATCTTTTCAGACGAGGTTCCCTGCCGTCCGCTGCAGGCGCCATCAGTTTGTTCCAATGACGAAATATGGAGAAACAGTACAGAAACCTGAGACCTGAAAATGATCATGACTTGAGATTTTGAGTAAATATAAGCAATTAGAAAATAGTAGGCCATTCTTTATGGATTAATATTCCCTCGAACACTGTTTTAAGCTTTCACGGTTTACAACTAAACTTATACTGTCACTTACGGGATGTCTTCCGTGATTGTTAATTATTTTGGGTCGACTGAGTCAACCCGCGATCACGGCGCTTGCAACAGCGCCGAAATATCTTGAGCTCAAAATAATGAACAATCACGGAAGATATCCCGTAAGTGATAGTATAAGTTTATAATCTCTCCTCTATATTTATTCTGGCATTTTTTTTTCATATTGTTATTAGAGGGTGCTCACTGATATTTTTTTTTTTAGTTAAATTGGAAACGACGATGTTGGAAATTAAATTTAACATGTTAAAAGACATACCTCCACTATAATTTTGCCCCTTTGCAAAGAAGTAATCGCAAGTGCTTGCGACAATATTTGCGATCAATATAGCGACACAGAGCACAGCCACAGCTATATCCAAATTATCAATTGGCGGATGCTTGTCCCGATTGCCACAATCTAATGTTGAAACTCTCGCCTTTAACTTGTACTCCTTATAAAGGGATTCGTTGACGCATGCTTCAAGGGCAGATCCTAGGTCCCCTTTTGAAACTCCGTAGAACTGTTTGCATGTCCGAGTGATGCATATACCGCGACGCAGTAGCGTGTGATTGTAGTGTGAAGGGTAATGTTCAGAATATTCCTGTAGAAAAGTGCACACATAATTAAAAAAAAAATCTAAAATTTATTTAGGTATTTATTTATCACAAACACTGCTACCATTACAGGAGTAAACCAAATGCGGTAGCGTGGTAACATTATCATGCAATATTTATCTTCCACACTAGGCAAGGAGATTTCTGGACATGGGGAGGGCTGCTTGGACTTTCCTCACGCTATCGAATCAGAATTGAAGAGATCTGCAGGAGAAACAAGGTAATCGAGATGGTCGCAGCGCTCGTATGACTGGGACAGAAAGCTTCTGGAGAGGCAATCGTGTCCCGGAAGACACAGAGTTGAAATCGGAACTGATGCGAGGAGGACAGGGCAGTGAACATCTTTCGGTTGATATAAGGAAGAAGAAGAGTTGGCAGTTGGCATTGACATTCATCTCTCCGCCGATTTGCCAAAGTAACAACACTGTATGTAAATTGTTCGAAGTGTGCAAATACATTGTGTTTAAAACACGTTTATTGTTAGGTACTCCCCTATGCATTCATGTACCTACCGACTATTTATGCCATTGCAATGCAATTAGCCTTGAAAAACCAAAACGTTTAAATGTTTATGAACATTAATCGTTATCGTCTTCGTGTACATTGTATAGTGCATACAATCAGTTATTACGAGCATAACACTGAATAAACGTACAAAGGTTATCTTCATTCATTAGCAAACAATGTGTTTGAGAAAATAAAGGAAAGGTCAGGTGCGTAGTACGCGCAGCTGGCGTGATTGTATGATTAGATGTGATGAGCGTGGACGAGGTTAAAGGAGTATAAAGGGTGTAAATAGACCCTTAACGAAACAGAAAGGCACTTGTTCTCCCCGTCTTTGCGATAATTTATTTGTTCTAGACGAAACCTGGAAACTTTCTAGTTACGGAGATATTGATATTGTTATATATATATATTTTGTTCCAACTGTTTCACAAGTTTTTTTCTTTTAAACATGTTTTTAATGTAAGATTTCTACTTTAAATACCTCCAAGACCCCCGTACTATTCAATCCATCCATCAGCATAATGCTTTGAGTGCTTTCCATCGAGTCCTACCGAAAAACGTGAATTTTCACCCCAAAAAAAAAAAAATCGTTTCCCATGAATAATTTTTGCGTAAAGTTACTTAGTTTGATGTACAGAATGCTTGGTTAACGGCTTCGTGAAGGGTCTGTTTACATCCTGTATAAGGATCGTAGCAGGCGCCGTTCTGTAATTCCTGACTTCCTGCCTATGTATGTATTTGAGCAGAGCGTGATAGTCAAGTTCATTGGTCTGAAAAATGATGAAGGTCATCAAAAACCTACCTGTATCATGTTCAGGAGCGGGCTGGGTTCATCAGAGACCAGGGCGAGTTCTGACATGCAGTAAAGCCCCTGTGGGTCTTCCAAACATGCGTCGTAGTCGTCCATTTGGAAGAACTTAGGCATACGATCGTAGTCTTCATCTAGGAAAAAAACAGTGTCTTACTTATAAAAAATATGAAGTAACAGCCGCTTGGATCGATCAGGTTTTACTCGGGGTCGGTCATTGAATCCATGAAAAATTAACGGCCTCGTTGGTCTAGTTTTTGCAAGCGATTGCTGAGCATGAGGTCCTGGGTTCAATTCGCAAACTGGGAAAATAAATATTGGGTTTTTCCGTCAGGAATTTCTAAGTCGCAGCCAAGGAGTCAGGATATTTGTGTCCCGTAGTTTTATAATCGGGGGCGTAACTTTATATAAGGTATCATGACGCTTTCATTACGATAAGTATCTTCCATAGCGCATTGCTTGGCAGAAGATTTGCGCGCACATTACGCAATTTGTATGTGTAAGTGTGTGACGCGACTACCATTGCTGCATCTGTTGGGGTACAGTGGTGTCTTCTAAACCTTCTACAGTAAACTAATTCGGCTGCTCAATATGACTAAGCAATATACAGGGTGTAACATAATAAACGCAAGACCTCTCGTGTGGTGTCTCAGACCATGAAACTGCACAACTTTTGTTATACGACTTTTGGAAATGCATAACATTTTTTAAGCATACATTTTAATCAGTTTATTGCCATATGAAGTATGATTTTTTAGGGTGTTACCAAACCAATCGATCGATAGACATCGGTCGACGTGGCCAGATTGGTGTGGTACCTTTGGCTGACGTCGACTAATCCATTCTACCATCGATCAACAACGGGTCCGTAACTTAACTTCGACAGTCAAATGTTCGATTAATGGAAAGTCGACTGAAAGATTGTTCGAATTACCTTGTATATGGCGTCATAATGCCAATGCCACGGAATTAAATTCAGACATCTTCACATGATAGGACGAATTATAAATGTGACACACTGACGACTAGACAAATTAATTTAATAAAAAAAAATATTGTTTTCTATAATTGCCAGTTGTTCTGTATGGTGTCCGGACGTAAAGAATAGCACCATCCCATATCTTCCCGTGGGTGTCGTAAGAGGCGACTAAGGGACTTACCAGTGAATGGGCAGCAGCGTTCTCTGTGTTTTTTTTTTTTTTTTTATAACAAACATACTGCGATCGCCAACCCGCCTGCCAAGCGTGGCGATTATGGCAAAACCCCCCTTGGGGAGGCCTATGTCCAGCAGTGGACGTCTTTTGGCTGAAATGATGATGATAATTGCCAGGGCATAGGTCAAACGTGTATGCCATTTTGATCGTTGCTTTATAGTAGTTAAATCTATGTAGTATTTCTATGATTGCATAGAAAATTAGATTAGATTACTGTAGGTAATTATACCTACAGTATTGACTGTGTTCAGTGCCGTAGTTTCAAAAGGTAACATGTTTGTTTGTTTGTTACAGCGTAAGGACAAATTACGTACAGTAGCCAGTAAAACTCATCTAATGCATGAGAGCATCTTTTGTTCAGCTTCTCGCATCTTTAATAATATATCGGGGCCTATTAGAACAATTATGAAAAAGTAAAATTTTAAAAGGACTCTCCATGATCTGTTAGTAGACAAAAGTTACTACTCTGTAAAAGAATTTCTGTCCGACAAGTCTTTGCTTAAATATAGTCCCACCCAGTCATGATGTGTTCGATGACCTACAAAATTTAATTAATTTTGTTCTCTTCAGTATAATCTATTTTTTTAATTTTATGTATGATTTTTACAATTTGACATTTTAATTTGTTATGAATAATTTAATTTTTTTTTTGAATTTTATGTGTATAATTTGACATGTTCCTATCTTAATTTGTTATGTTTGACTTTATCTTTTTATCTTTTGAGTGTTAAATGTAATTTTATTTTCTATATAATTTGAATTTGACATTTCTCTTAATTTGTGCCCTTTTGGTATTTATTTTTTATTTATTGTGCTAGAGGGAAAATAATAATAATTAGTAATAATGTTAATATTATCGAACAGTCAATTTCTGTGTGATTATTGTATGCCCTACGGGCGGGACATAGCTGATCAAAATTTTCAACTGTTTAAGAACTGTACCTACCTATGATCCACGATAAAATATTTTGAATTTGAATTTGAATTTTGTAAGGAAAATAATGATAATTGACGAATATTTAAAATACTCGACTGTAGACGTCAATTTGAGACATAATCATGTACAGGGTGGCGATGACTATATGACAATAAATTAAACCGCGGATACCTCATGACGTTCCCTGTCTGCATAGAAAAATTCAATCGAATATATCCAGTAGTTTAGTCACAGGACCCCCAGGGGTCCACGGGAGACTCGAAGTGGAGTCTACGTTGGCGTGTAAAAAAATGGGGATTCACAAGTTGTAAGTCCACGAAAATTTATTTGGTTTCGATAGTAGTAGCCTTTTATTCAGATCGCTTGGTACATTTGATTCTTATGTAACGAACTAACATTGAAATCTTATATGGGATAAACAATTTAAACTAATATTTGTTGCTTCGTTATCTTTCCTAGATCTGCTTGCCAGTCGGCATAGGCCTCCTCCAACCTTTTCCATGGTTTCTGGTTTCGATAGTAAAGAACAAAAAATATGTTGGCTTGGCTTTACCTAGCGAGGTAGGCAAATAATAAACTACTCAAAAAATACAAATTTTTCGGCGATATTTGACAGGTTGTATTTCGGTGAAAAATGGTCGCATTTCGAAGCTTTTAAGATTCTAATAAACAGATTTTTTGGAGCTACGGTCCTCACGCAATCTTGCCGATAACAGATAGCGCGGAAAAATAATATTGCAGATTTTTTGCTTTTTATTTGGTCCACGGGCTTCATTTAGGCGGATCTGATAGCTTGTTTATTTAGCATTAATTTCCATTTTATTTTAAATTCACTTAATGTTTTTTGTCTATTTGTATTTTAAGAAGGTGAGAGACTGTTATTTATAAAAAAATGTAAATTCGATATTCATTACAACGCGTGTCGAGATTTGAAAAGCGCATGTGTTAATCTTGCATGAAGGTTTAATTGGAATGGAATTTGGTAGAAATGTAGCTGCAGGGGAGGGGGTTCACCGAACACAGACAATTTTGAAAGTGGTCTACGAGAGAAAAAAGTTTGGTAATCTCTGGTAGATCAATAGGCTAGCACCGACAGGTTAACGGCCCCCGTACCGATACTTCAAAAACCTTTGCCAAATTAGTTCCTTAGATTTTGTTTCCAGATGCGAATTAGTGCAAAAACCTTAGCCACCTTACCTGAACCAATATTTACGAGTATAAAGCGCAGGCCACACCGTCAGCTGGCAGGTGAGCAGGCGGGCGGGCGAGCGGGCGAACGGCTCATCGTTTCACCTCTTTTCATACTTTGGTTCACACCGCGAAGTACCGAGCTAAGCTATGTCAGTGATACAAAGGTATGAAAAGGACGTCGTTCGCGTCGCTCGCCCGCCCGCCAGCTGGCGGTGTGGCCTGTGCTTATGTGATGCTTTCTTTCGTAACAGTTTTATGTTATTTGGTTTGTTTTTTTTTAATTTCTATGGTAGTATTTATTTTATAGTTTAAAATTATTCCAATGAACTAGTATTTTCAGTGTTTTCATTTATTGTCGTATTGCCGTCGCCACCTTGTATAATTAGGTATGTAGTTGCTGACCTTTGCATAATTTCGCGCCGTTTGTGAATAGATCATCATTTTAACGAACCATTTTGTGTTGAAATCTGATTCTAGGCATGTACTCGTAAATTATGAAGCAAATCTACCTCGTCGGTCTAGCGATAGCAAGCGCGACCGCTGAGTATGTCGATTCCCAGTTCGGGCAGTGTTACTGGGCTTTTCCATCAGGAATTTCTATGTAGCAGCCAGCTAGGTTCGTGCCCGGTTGATGGCAATAGGTTCGCTCCCTATTACATGGGACTTAAACATAACTAGCGAAATGTGGATGTACTATAGGTACCTTTTTAGGGATCCGGAGCCGAATGCCAAGAAACGGAACCCTTATAGATTCGTCATGTCTGTCTGTTTGTTTGTCTGTCCGTCCGTATGTCACAGCCATTTTATTCTGAAACTATTAGCTACACAGTTGAAACTTGGTAGGTAGATGTATTCTGTGAACCGCTTTACGATTTTATTACAAAAAAAAAAAAGATTAAGGGTCTCTCCCCATACTGTACGCACGGCGGCCAGTCAAGCTATGCAAAACCAAATTAAGCTGATCTCTCATGGTACGGTAAGCTCATACAATGCGAAGTCAGGTTATACTGGTTATGTATAGCTTGATGTGCCGTCGTGTGTACATGGAACTGAAACTAAAAAAAAAATATTAAACCTATACGTGCGGGGCGTCTAAATAGGTCTTTAAAAATGACAATGAGGTACCTAAAACCATTTTTTCTCAAAGTTAACCGTTTGTAAGATAGACACTTCCAAAGTGGTAAAATGTGTGTGTAATCCTCTAATTTCTAAAGTAGAAGGAGGAAAATTCTGAAAAAATGTAGGATTGTAGAACGTAAAAAACACTTTCAACGAAATTTGGTTTGAATAAGATTTGGTGTTTAGTTTTTGAGATATGTTACTTTTTCATCAAACTGCAGCAGTAACTTTGTTTTTCATTAAAATATTATGAAAAACAAATTTAGTTTTGCTGTTGAATGTAATACCATGCAACACATAAAAATAAATAAATAACTTTATTTCACAAAATACAGATTTAACATGTTATATAATATAAAGAATATAAATGAGCCTTCAAATTTTTTATGTATGCAAATGTTGCTTATTTAATAGTAGGTAGGATATTTATTACTAAAATAACTATTAATAATTCGATAATGACGTAAAGGATATAGTTATGAATAATTATCATCTTAAATTTGTTTTTTTTTTTTAAACACGGACGTTACTTAAAAACTAGCCTATGTACGATAGGACTGGGTCGGACCAGTCCAACGAGTCGTGGCCTCCCAGCTATGTAGCAAAGTTGTCCTATGATAAATTACAGTTTTCAAATGTAAAAGCTGAAAAAGCCTTAGTAAAATGGTCCTATAACAAAAGGTTATGTCTCAAAAATGTCCTGTAAAATTATATAAAAGTATTTTCAATACCTCGAAAACTGGTTTTAACGCACTACGATTAGGTTCAACATGCAATGAATTTCAGACTCGTGGATTTTTTTCATTTATCATCATGTGTGCGGAAATAAAAATTTGCAAAGATAACAGCTATACTTGATATTTAAGTCCAAATTGGGTCAACGCCTATCGGTTTGATTGGATTGTTTTTTTTTTTTAAATCTCGGCAAAGAGATATGCGTCTTTTCGGCGTCGTTATTTTTTGTTTATTTAAATTGTATTTATAAATAGAATATCATAGATAAACATGATTATTTCAATCAAATATTTACTTTTATGAACAAATTAACATTTATTTGTGATCTAAATAAAAATAAAAATTGAATTTTCAGTTTTTCATAGCTTTGCTTCTCCTTCAACCTGGCGAAAGCAAAGCACGGAAAAAAAACAAATTAAATCATAGTCATTCCTAATAATTCATGACAAAAATATTTTTCGTTCTATTATTTTATTGCTTTGAAAGTGTATTGAAAAGTTCGTTTGATACACGTGGGCATTTATTACTGCAGTTCTCGGCTCTACAACACCCTCGCCTGCGGATGTCCTAATCTAGCTTATGGTTTACTTGTGTCCTACATCCAAATACGTAAATATAACAGACAGACAGAGTTATTTTCGCATTTATGATTTTAGCTATGGAGGTAAGGATTTAATCATTTAATTAACATTACAAATAACATCACGCCTGTAATCCCCGAAGGGTTAGGCAGAGGTGTACCTAATAGTACAACCGCATTTCGCCAGTTATTTTTAAGTCCCATGTAATAGGGGGCGAGCCTATTGCTATCAACCGGGCAGCCACGGAGTCTGCGTGGCTGCTACTGAGGAATTACTGATGGAAAAAGCCAATAACACTATCCCCGACGCGGGAATCGCTCAGCAGTCGCGCTCTCGACCACTAGACCAACGAGGCAGTATCATTTAATTAAAAATGTATAATTCGTATACAAAAGAAAATCCAGACATTAACAGCTCAAATTCTTGTTACCTAAACAATTGCCTAATTAAAATAAAAAATTCAGAAAGAAAAATTTAAAATTCTAATTATATTAAAATACATACCACTAAGCTCATATATAATTCCTGAAGAACAATGAAACAACACGAAAAATAATAATTTTGCGAACATTTTGTTGACACACTTAATTTACGCTACGCACGACATTATCAAATAGAAGCCAATGTTACACTAAGATTCTCCCATATTGTTTCAGATTAAATTCTCACAGATTACCTGTTTTGTTATTTGTCAGTCATTAAAGAGGTCAGGCCGGTCTTGCAAAAGGCATTTTTATTGCCCATAGTTCCTGTATCCATAGCTACATAAACTCACGTATGCTTCCCATGGCGGTAGGCAGAAACCAAAGAACGCCACATACTACGATCTAACGATCCTAACATACTCCTTTTCCTTTGTCCACGTTTTTTCTTCAGTGGGCATAAAAAGGCCGCTTTTGCAGAATCGTTATGGGATAATAAAAAGAATCGCGTTAAAATTCTTAAAATGATCATAGAGTCAGTTAATATTATGAATTGTCACTTTGTGAACATTCTTTTAACGTATTGTAACGTAATTTATATTATTATGGTGCAAGCGCCAGTAGCCAGCGAAATTCATTTTTTTTTACGTTTTTTGAAATTTACAGGTTAGCGTCAGGTTCCATATAGATGAAAAATTAGTCGCGCAAGTAACACGTTTGTAGTTTCAGAATTATAATCATTAAAATCATCAATACAACCCTCTAAGTTCATTTAACCTCATTAAATGACTTTTTCATGAAATAGTTATTGAATGGGGTTAAATGAAGTTGAGGGTTGTACTCGTATTAATGATTATAATTCTGTAACTATATACGTCTTACTGGCGCGACTCATTTTTCATCAATATACAACCTGAAGCTAACCTGCAAATTTCAAAAAACGTAAGAAAACCGCCGGTTTCGGTCCGATTTACGTGACACTTCTCATTTGTCAGAGGAAGCTTGCGCGGTGGTCCCATATAAATTTTATTAAGTTTGCTTGGTTAGTTTATGAGTATTCTTCTATAATACTGGGTTTTTTTTAGAGAAAAATCTACATCTTTTTAATAAAAGAGGTGACAGACACAATTACGGTACTAGAATTAGAGACGAATTAGTTCAGCCAGGCTTCAGACTCATCTTTCATGGGTTACTGTTTGAGATGCTATAATAAAATTCCACAAAGTATTCTTGAACTGAATGAAACTAAATTTAAAACATGTATTAAACCACACTATGGAAGCAAGCATATTACAAGTTGAACGATTATATCGCTGATAAAAATGCTTGGCTCAATGCCGGTCCTGCTCCACAAGGACAGGGTCGCATAAATGGATAGCATTGAATAGTATGTTGGAGCTGCTGAAGATTGTACAATTATTTTTGTATTGTATAAATTCATTATCTTTAGTATTATATAACCGTATAGCCCATATTGTGTGAGTACTATGTACTAGAAAGCTGTCGTTCACTGGAAACCTACGTCTTTTCTTGACTTGAATGTGCCCTGGCGGTTAAGAGTATGTCATGCTCACTCAAATGTCTCGCTTATGGTGGCGCATGTGTCGGATCATTTAGCTCCCTTCAAAATGGTTGAGTTGAATGGTGCTGATACATGCGTCATGTTCGTGAACGGGCGCTGTCAGTTGTGACTTGTCATCTCTTGGTAGCCACGGATTATTTGAATTAAGTATGTTATTTTTGAATTGTTTTTACTATGGACACTTATAACGTACACATCTTGCTAACATCGTTCTCACATAATGTACCATCAAAATCAAAATCATCAAAATCAAAATATTTTATTTCACATAGGCCTAGATGGGCACTTATAAAACGTCGAAATCTCAACATGAATGATGTAACCAAGGTTTTGTAAAACAAAGGTTTTGTATTCTGATTTAAAAGAATGTCCATGGAGTTTCTTGCCCGTTCTTCTCCATAGAGATTTACGTTAGGGAATGGGCAACTACAGTACTTTCACAGTTTTTAAGCCTTGTGACTGAGACTGTAGCTACATTTAATTGTTGTCTTTGTTTCGACAATTCAAAAGTGCCTGTAACTGGCCTACTTAAAATAAATGCTTTGATTTTGATTTCCTTCTTCGTCTATGTTGCTTATCTTCTAATACTACCTAGAAATCTAGTTACAAAGTAAAATTAATAACTTGACGAGAATTTGAGTGCGATACTACAACTATTGTAAGTCGGTGGCAATCATCATCATCATCATCATTTCAGCCAAAAGACATCCACTGCTGGACATAGGCCTCCCCCAAGTGTCGTCACTTTGACCGGTCCCGTGCGACTCGCATATAGCAGATCCCTGCAACCTTCACCAGGTCATCGGTCCACCTAGTGGGAGGCCTTCCAACGCAATGTCTTCCGGTTCGCCGGTCACTCCAGAACTTTTCGGCCCCATCGGCCATCCGTTCTGCGAGCAATGTGCCCTGCCCACTGCCACTTAAGTTTTACTATTCTTCGGGCTCCGTAGGTAACCTTGGTTCTCTTGCAGATTTCCTCATTTCTGATTTTATCACGCAAGGAAACTCCGAGCATAGCCCTCTCCATTGCCCTTTGGGTGACTTTAAGCCTTCTGATGAGACCCATTGTGAGCGACCACGTTTCAGTCCCGTATGTAATCACTAGCAACACACTGGTCACAAACTTTCGTCTTGAGACACTGCGGTAAGTTGGACTAGAAGATACCACGCAACTTCCCGAACGCTGCCCAGCCGATTGACCTCTTTCTCGAAGTTAGACCTACCTAATTAGACGATTATGTCTACCTGGGACAAACGGTTCAGCGTTTGTCCCAGGTAGACATAATCGTCTACAACTTCGAGTGTAGAGTCTCCGATCTTGATATGAGTGGGTGTTACATGGGCATTCAACATGACTTTGGTTTTGTCCATGTTCATTTTAAGACCCGCTCTTTCGGAAGCTCTACTGAGGTCATCGAGCATTGTACTGAGGTCCTCCATGGTCTCAGCTATGACTACTATATCGTCGGCAAATCGAAGGTTAGAGATGTATTCGCCATTGACGTTGATGTCTAGCCCTCTCCAGTCCAGAACTTTGAAGACATCCTCCAGTGCAGCGGTGAACAGTTTCGGAGATATGAGGTCTCCCTGTCTCCTCGCTGCAGAAGGATAGGTTCCGAGGTCTGGTCCTGAAGTCGGACTGACATAGTGGTTTTTGTACAAAAATTTCAACACCTCGATTTCAACATACCGATAGTCGATTTGGCACCGTTGGAGAGACGAGAGATGCCCAAGTCTCGATCGAATCGAAGGCTTTCTCGTAGTCCACAAACGCTAAACAGAGAGGCAAGTTATACTCTTCCGTCTTCTGTATAACCTGCCACAGCGTATGTACGTGGTCTACGGTGCTAAAACCTTTTCGGAATCCGGCTTGTTCGGGAGGCTGAAAATCGTCAAACCCGCGCGCGAGACGATTCGTGATGACTCTTGAAAACAACTTGTAGACATAACTTAGAAGTGAGATGGGCCTATAGTTCTTCAGCCGGGCATTGTCGCCCTTTTTGAAGAAGAGTACCACCGCACCCCTGCACCATGCCTGAGGCGTTTTCCCTTCGAGTATGACGGAATCAAACAGCTTCTAAAGGGCCTTAAGTACCGATTTTCCACCCGCCTTCAGGAATTCGGCCGTAATTCCATCATCACCCGGTGCCTTGTTGTTTTTAAGCTGTTTCAGTGCCATCCCAATCTCGTACAGGCTGACATCCGGAATGTCTTCGGTATAGTGTCGGGTCAGTCAAACTCTTGGGTCGTTAGCTAAATTTGCTAGGTTTACTGGTTGAAGTGTACAACTACCCATAAAAACTCTCGATCTCTCCCTCAGCAGCTCCGGTTTGGCGGATACAATCCTGCCATCGTCGGTCTTCAGTTTCGTGAGCTGGCTCTGCCCAATAGCCAGATCTCTTGAAAATACCTTGGAGCCTTTATTCCGCTCAATAGCGTCTTTAATACGCTCGGTATTACGCGGCGGAGGTCGCGTTTCAAGGATTTAGAAATTCGTCTATTGAGCTGCCGCTATTTCCACGCCTCATCTGAAGACTGCAAAATCATCTCACGCCGCTCCTTCATGAGCTCGAGTTTTTTGTTCTTATGTGCACGACGTGTCTTGAAGAACTTAGACCCCGTCGTATGGACAGTTTCCACGAACCCATCTTTGTATTCGTCCACTGAGCTTCCTAGGCACTCAAAACGATTCTGGAGTTCAAACTGAAAGCTCTCGGGGTTTTGGATTTGGATCTGCGCTGGACGGATCGTAGACTTCATCAGTCGAGACCTTTCAAGCTTGATATTGATGTTCAATGTGCCTCTTACCATGCGGTGATCGCTCACGGTTTTCACCGAATTGATCACAGAGACATCATTGAACATTTGCTTCTTGGTTGACATGATGAAGTCAATCTCATTTTTAGTTGCACCATCGTGACTCTGCCAGGTCCACTTCCTGTGCTCACGCTTTTTGTAGAAGGAGTTCATCATATAGAAAATCCTTCTCCATAAAACTAGCCAGTTGTTGACCCCGGTGATTCCGACGTCCAACCCCAAATTGCAAATTGCAGGTGGAGACCTGCAGCTCATCCCCGTCTCGTTTGCCCAGTTTCTCGTTGAAGTCCCCCATGACAACGGAGAAGTGAGTTTTGAAACCATGCAGGGCTTTAGAAATATCCTCATACATGGTCTCCACTTCATTGTCGGGGTGTGCCGAGGTCGGGGCGTAGACCTGTATGACCTTTAGCGAATATCTTGAGGATATTTTGAGGTATAAGGTACCCCACCCTGGCCAACACACTCTCGATCTTGACCACGTTATTCACGAGGGACTTGTGGACGATTAACCCAACACGGTGCCGTGTCCGGAGTGTACGCGTGTTGTATGTTGCCAGGTCAAGTCGTCGGTATAGGCAGCCTGATCCCTTCCGGAGATTCTTCGCACCCCTTGCCACGCCGTGACCTCGACCGCTACCATAGTCTAGGGTAGACGGGCTGCCGGGTACTAGGGGCCATTTTTGTATTGAGCTCATCATTAGGGGGTTTTGCCATAATCGCCACGCTTGGCAGGCGGGTTGGCGATCGCAGTACGGTTTTTATAAAAACGCACAGAGAACACTGCTGCCCATTATCTGGTAAGTCCCTTAGTCGCTTCTTGCGACACCCACGGGAAGATATGGGATGGTGCTATTCTTTACGTCCGAGACCATACGGAACAATAATGGCAATAAAGTCAATGAAACAAACTTCACTGTCAGTGTCTTCCGAAAATAAAGTTATTTTCCACTATTTTGTGATTTTTTGGAAGTGGTTATTTTTTTATACATATCAACACGCCTGTAATCTTCGAAGAGTACCGCAGAGCTGAGGCGAAGTGAAGCACAACCACCACGTGTCGCCAGTTTGTGTTAATTCGGTGGGTAAACCTATAACAGGCGCGACTATTGCCACGATTGTATGTTTTTGGTTATCAGTGCGTGATCTCTGGGCTTCAGACCAGAGGCAATGTTGACAACCTAGAGAAAAAGCTTAAGAGAGTTGGAACCAGGACCTCATGCGCAGTGGTCTCAAGTGTGACTGTTGAGAATAGGCCAACGAGGAAATCGGAGGGTTTCACAGATGACATTGTCAATTTTATTCGGCTCCAGCTATATCTACTTCCGCTATTAATGTCAGCCAGTCTGGTGAATTTAAAGTATCTATTTACTAAGTATTATCTACTAATAGACATATTTTGTGAACTCTTTGAATTATTGAATAATTATAGCTTAATGTAATTTTATTTATTTATCCAAAACGGTGAAGGAAAACATCGTTAGAGAACCGGTATACGAGTACCTATACTAGAACGCAAAATTCGAATACATGTGACGTCTAACAACCCGCATTGGGCAAGCCTCGTGGATCACAACTGTTTCACCTGACATAAAACACGTGGCCTGTGGGCTGTGTCCCAACAGTGCAGTGCGAACAGTACAGACTGATTAAGGCTATTTTCATGTATACTTCCCGACGCGTCGGGCAGTCTATCGAACTTCTATTTGCACATTCCAAGTAGCAACAAAACTCTGACTGTATGCTCGGTTAATACACAATAGCATATTAATATGTAATAATCCCACACAATCCAAGAAGGCTCATGGCTAAATAGTAACAGCCCCCCCACACGGGTCGAGGTCGGTACGTGGATGAGACCATAGATTACAAACCGAGTGTCCTCCATGCCTCGGGCATCACGTTAAGCCGTTGGTCCTGGCTCTCATTTGTAAATTATTGGCGGTCGTTACAGGCAGTCAGTGGCCAGAAAGTCTGACAACCAGTCTCAGCATCGTATTACGCAGTACTAACTGGGTTGTGGAGGTCAGATAGGCAGTCGCTCCATGTAAAATATTGGTATTCAGGTGCATCCGGTTAGACTGAAATGGCCAGCGGTGCAGCAACGCGTACGCGTCGGACAAGAAGACAGTGAGACGAGGTATGGAGGTGCTGCGGTGCGAAGCCGGAACGACCATACAGCGCAGCACAGATAATACAAGGTGTACACGGACCGAACGGTTCACGAAGCCGTCAACCAAGCATTCTGTACGTCAAACTAAGTAACCCTACGCAACAATTATTGCTGCGAAACGCCTTTTTTTTGGGTGAAAAATTACGTTTCACGGTTGGACTCAGTGTCACGGATTCAAAACATTGTGTCGATAGGTGCTTTGAATAGAATAGGGGTCGTGGGGATATTTTAAGTACAAGTAGGGATCAAAAAGTAGTGAGAATGAGATAGAATATAATGACTATTGATAACTTAATAATTAATTTTTCTACATAGTTTCCGAGTCTCTCTACACACCGAGTCCAGCGCTTTTCCAAGGCTTCAATCCCTTTCACAAAAAAAGTTTTGTCTTGGTCCTGCAAAAAGCTCTCCACGGCATCCATCACCTCGTTATCGTCTTCGTACCTGTTTCCCCTTAAATATTTTTTCAATTTGGGGAACAGATAAAAATCGCTAGCCGCCAGATCTGATGAATAAGGGGGGTGGTCAACCAATTCGAAGCCAGCTTGCTGAATGGCAGCCATCGCAACTGCCGACCTGTGCGCGGGTGCGTTGTCGTGATGAAACAACACGCCCCTTCGAAGTTTCCCTCTCCTTTTCTCTTTGATGGCATTCCTCAACTAGGGAATTAAAGCTGCATAATATTGGCCTGTGATAGTGGTTCCACGCTCCAGGTAATCAATCAACAATATCCCTTCTGAGTCCCAAAACATTGAGGCCATAACCTTGCCAGCCGATGCCACGACACGAAACTTCTTCGGGGTCGGTGATGATGGCCGTTTCGATTGCGAAGATTGCTGTTTTGTCTCGGGATCAAAATGATGGACCCATGTTTCGCCCATTGTTACGAAACGAGACAAAAAGTTTTCAGAATCTTCTTGAAACTTGTCCAACAATATCTTCGAAATGTCAAGTCGATTTTGATTCTGACTGTCGGTTAACATTCTCGGCACCCATTTTGCGGAGACTTTTCTCATATCCAAAGATTGTTTCAATATGGATTGAATACTTCCATATGAAATGCCCGTTTCTTGAATTAAGTATCGGATGGTACAAATACAATACAAAATACAAAATGGTTTATTGCTTCAACAAGTTGACATTTACAATATTTGTGTTTGGAGCTCCCCTGTAAGCAAGTAATGCCTGTGTTGGGGAGCCCCGCTCTTCCATAGCTAAGCAATACAAAATATGAACTAGGTATTTACAGCTAGGTATTACTTATCTTATTTGTGTGTGTGTGTGCGTGCGCGTGTGTGAGTGTATGTGTGTGTTGTGCATTTGGTGTATATAGATATAGGTGTGGTTAAGTTGTGTGATTATTACTACCTAATTAGCACAAGATTTTACTTAATGTGTTCCAAGAGTGTCTCCGTGTCGTCATAATTTAGTAATTTTATCCAATGTGTTAAAGTTTTTTTACATTTGTAGTATTGTTTTGGGTATATGTTAATTTTACTATTAATTTTATTATAAAGAAAAGCTGATCGCTTGTTGTATTGTCTCCCCGCAAATACAGTTTTTGTATGGGGAATTTGAACGATTAGATCTTTTCTTCTCTGGGTTATTTTACTTGAGTCATAT
The DNA here is from genome assembly GCA_905163415.1 of Noctua fimbriata. NCBI lineage: Eukaryota > Metazoa > Arthropoda > Insecta > Lepidoptera > Noctuidae > Noctua > Noctua fimbriata. Next base: position 1,375,447 of record LR990939.1, on the reverse strand, counting down.
TTTAGGGTTTTCTGCATTTTTAGAATTATTTGAATAATAAAAAGTTCTTTATTTCTCCTCACAATGACAAGCTTATTCTGGGTTTCACATATTAATTGTCTTTTTTAGTAATGTGAGGAGCTGGTGTTTGAGTTAGGCGTAAAATGCCTGTATTACAAATCACCAGGTCCCCACCCCACGGAAGAACAGAAGTTTTACTTAAAAAATATGATACAATTACAATCCAATGTTACAGATACGAAGATTTAAGACTAAAACTTATTATAATTTTGGGGGTAGAAGTTAAAAAGAAGCTATAAACAAAAAGTTAATCAGAGCGCCTGTGTCTGTGTGTATGTGTGTGTCTACGAGAGTGTATAATGTTAGTGCGTGGTGTTGAGTGTCAGGTGAAGTGTGCCGATGTGTACGTGAGAAGGTTTTGGTGCAAGTTATAAACTTATTTCGTACTAATTTAATTTGACTGAAGTAGACTTTCTGTAAAATTATAATCCAAATTTTTTAACCAGTCCGAAACCGAAGACTTACATTTGGTTTTTGGCAAGGGATATAGCATTAAGGCTCGATTTACCTTATTGTATAGATTTGAACCTTGGTAGCAGAAAAACCGACGTGCAAACATAGTTTTGAATGACGATGAAGAACAGACTGCATGTTTGCGACGTTTGTCTAAGATTTTTTGTGGTTGAAAGGTTGTTAGAGCATGTTGTTTCATAACCGTTCTCAAGATGAATAGCTGCCTCACAGTAAGTACCTCCCATTTCGAGTAGAGATCAGTAGTTGGGTGATAAAAAGGTAGAAACAAACTAACCTTTAGGAGTGCTCTTTGTGCTCTCTCAACTTTTAAGATATGAGTTTTACATGTGCCACCCCACGTGGTGATACAGTATTCAAGCTGAGACTGACAGAGAGCATAGTAGACCGATTTTAAAACAGATTTTGGTGCAGTGTTTCTTAAGGCTTTAAATATTACTATAAGTCTACGCACTCTCGCTGAAAGGAGATTAATATGATCATGAAATTTAAGATTTCTGTCAATAATTACTCCTAAGTACTTCGTAGATTCAGTGTGTTTAAGATTAGGACACTTACAATTTGTGTCATTTGCATTTGGGCACGAATGGGAGACAATACTCAAAGAGGAATCCGGATTGTCATTAGTTTGGATGGAAAACGTGATGAAGGTCGTTTTTTCTACATTTAATGTAAGTAAATTCTTATTTAACCATCTGATCACAGTGTTCATGCCTATCTGAGCTTTGGCAAAAACTTCATGCCAGGAGTTACCACTGAAAAGTAAAGCCGTATCATCAGCAAACGCAACAATTTTCGAGTCTGGAAACTATAACTGACATATATCATTTATATAGACTAGGAAAAGCGTCGGTCCAAGAATACTGCCCTGTGGAACTCCAAAAGTCACTGGGACCTCTTTACTAGTTATGTTACCTATTTTAACACATTGTGTTCTGTCGGTAAGGTAATCTTTAAAAAGTTTTATTTGAAGACCCCGGATACCTAGGCTTTCGAGTTTCGTTAACAGAATAGGGACAGAAACGGTGTCAAAGGCCTTTGCTAAGTCTAAAAATATTCCAATGGTTTTCCTCTTCGAATCTATGTTGTTAACTATATAATTTGTTAGTTCTGACACAGCGTCGGCGGTGGATCTCTTGGCTCTGAATCCAAATTGTGCTTGTGAGAGAAGATTTTTATTTTCCAAGTAGTTAACAAGTCTTTTGTTAATGATGCGCTCTAAAATTTTTGATAGGGTAGGGAGAATTGAAATTGGCCTATAATTATTGACACAGTCTCTGTCACCACTCTTATGTATCGGGTGAACCCTTGACTTCTAATAGATCTTCGGAAATTTACCGGTTGTGAGCGACAAATTACAGATGTATGTTATAGGTATTGTTAAAATATACATATTAGATTTCAAGATGTCACTAGATATCAAATCAAGGCCCACCGAACAATCACTCTTTAACCCTGTTATTAAAGACCTAACCTCATCTTCGTCCGTAGGGAGCAGACAAAAAGAATGGCTACACGAATTTAAGGTGATGGGTCCCGTTTGTAGATTATTCTTAATGATTTTTTCTGCTAGCGTTTTACCAACATTTGCAAAGTATTGATTAACATTGTTTGCTGAATTTTGGGGGTCATTGGTGCTAATAAGTTCAATAGGGCTGTCTTTGGCTTTAGTCGAGTATGTAATCTCTTTAACTATTTTCCAATTTTTTTTACTATTTTTCCCTGCGTTTTGGAATTGTAGCTGCTCATATTCTCTTTTAAGTTTTTTTAATAAAGACGAACAAAAATTTCGGTATCGTTTGTATGTAGTTTTATGTATCTCATTGTCTGGACGTTTCTTTACTTTTTTATATAGATTATCGCGGTTTCTAATGCACTTCAGAATGCCAGGGGTAATCCACGGTTTTAGATTTTTTTTCTTGTTTGATATTTTTTGATAGCCGTATATAGGATATTGTGAAAGAAATTAGCAGCCTCGTTGGCGTTTTTAATTGTGTATAGTGGACTAAAGTCGACACTTTTAAGTTCCGCATTTAGAGAGTTGTGATCTAAGTAATTTATAATTTTGGCAGGTTTTTGTTTAGGAAGACTAGCTACGTACAAAGCAACGCTATTATGATCTGTAATTGATGTTTGGAGTATAAGACAACGAGCCGTTAGTTTGGTCTTTAGGAACGTGTGATCCAAACATGTTTTATTGTGCGTAGGAGATGTATATGCAGGCATCAAACCGTGGAATGCCATCATTTCTAGATATGCAGAAAGGTTGCTGTCCGCACTGTGCTCGGTAATGTTAATATTAATGTCCCCCAATAATATGACATTTTGCATAAACGAATATTTTAATAGTACCTGATTAAGAGATTGCAAAAAGTTATCAATATTTCTGTACCCAGGTGGCCTATAAATGGCCAAGGCTACTGTATCCTTGTTTAGGGTAATAACAAGACAGTTTGCATCCTCAATTACAGGTTCTTCAACTGAGATAAAAAAATCGTTCTTGTAGTACACAACAACACCTTCATTCTGCGTAAGGTTGTTAGTGGTGGCAAAACTGTCATATCCATCCAAGGAGGGTAAGAACACAGTTGAAGACAACCAGCACTCCGTCAAAACAATGCAATCCCAATCCACCGCAGTTCTGGCTATTATCGGTAATAATCCAGGTAGGTTACATTTAACACTCCGAATATTTTGTTGTAACAATTTAAGACATTTTTTGGAGTTTGGTAACAGACCCGAGCAGTCCTCCGTATCACAGATGACAGAATCAGCAACGTTAAAAGAGTCAATTTCACTTTGTAATTGCGTTAGCTCGTTGAATTTCATCCAAGTAACAATTTAGCAAGATCATATTTGTGGGTTAATTTGGGCATAGTATTATGTGCTGATATATTTTTATGTAAAACTATACTATTACATACGAATTCCAATATTGTTAAATGGTTGAGAAAAGAATTAAAACTAGTATTAGCTACGACATAATATTTTAGGGACTGTGTGACACTTTGAAGGCGTGAGTGTGTTATGTGAGTATATTTTGATAGAATATGGTGTTGAGTAATATTAATTAGTTCTAATGTGAGAGTTATTGTTTTATTGTTGTGTATGCGGTGTACGTGAACAGTGTAGTGGTAGGCGCTTATTAAATAAGTTACGTAAAAAATAATGCATGCAGTTGGCATGTATACCAGCCGTTCAGAGAGGAAGACTAGTCAAATATTTTTTTCCATATTTAGAAGATCTTCTTCGCAATAAATGCGTAGACGGGGTCGGCCTTCCTTTTGTTTCAGAAACACCTTGCCAAAAGAAGTCCAGCAGTGCTCGTAATTATGTTTTTTAGCAAATAATCTGGTTATGTAGTGCAGACGTCTGATTGAAGCAGTCAGAGATTCAGCTACGTATATTGGCTTTGCTGATCCAACCATATTCAGATTAGTAGTACTCAAACGATTTTCACGATTTGTCCTATTATATTAATATTACACTAGCACTTAACAATAAGTCACACTAACCTATGCACTAATGTAACTATCATAAATCGTCTTTAATCTTAAAACTTAAAAAAAAAACACGGAAATGCGCGCGCGGACTCGTGATAAAAAAATTAGGCGTGTGCTCTCCTCAAAGGGCGCCGCTATGCACTGACTGCGTAGTTACCGAGTCCGAGACTTTTTGCCAAAAAATTCCGCTCACACACGCATATGCAATGGGCTATGCACCACTAATGCATAATTTGCGTAAGTAATATTTCTTTTTCTTTCTAATTGTAGTATTTTGTGTCACTGGGCGGGGCGCGTTAGAGTGAAATAGTATGACACCTTTCTCTGTCTTTCAAGCATATTGAGACGTAGAAAATAGAATCGTACGTTTTGCACAGGTTCTTGACCTTACAATGTTTACCTATTATTACGGACTCAGATCTACATCATGTTGTAAAATAAGAAAGTGAAAAATAATTTCCTGTGGCTAAAGTATTCATTGGATTTGATTGAATTTTTGTATACGGGTAAAGAACATGACACTCTTTACGTGGTTTGAAGGATTGTCAATCGTCCTGCTCCACTCTGTATATAAAAGGACCTCGTGTCAAACTCGATCGAAAGCTGATATGTCTAGAAAAGCAGCTGAGCAGTATTTTTTTCTTCATATGTTACATGATTTTTTTCGACCAGCCGAAGTATATTTTGTTCTGTGGTTCCATGACTTTGTCAAAACCCGAATTGGTGGTAAGGTAACAAAGAGTTTTGGTCTATCAGTGGTCTTAGTCTATTCATGAACAATGTCTCTAGTAGTTTTGAAGTAATAGACAAAAAGCTAATAGGCCGGTAGGACTTCACGTCCCCAGGGCACTTTCCAGGCTTAGCTATCATAATAATTTGAGCTACTTTCCATTGAGAGGGTACGTACCCCTTTAAGAGAATTGCGTTGTATAAAGCGGTGAGGAAAGTAATGCCTGCTTCAGGAAGTTCCTTCAATGTTTTTGGTTTGTTTGCTGTAAATATGATGTTATTTCACTATGGAGTGTCTGTGATCCTTGAGCATTGTTGGCTGTAAATACTTTACTCAGATGTTCGGCAACGATTTGTGCTTTTTCGAAGTCACTTTTAGGCCATGTGTTATCGCTTTTGCGTATTGGTGCTTGGCTTGCTATAGGTCTTTTAAGTTTTTTTTCGCTCGCCCGAGACAATAATTTGAATTTGCTGTTGAATCTAGGTTTTTGGTATGTTCCTCCATGTCTCGATTTTGATCTTCACTGTGTGCTAATTTAAGGCGAGTTGAGACATAGTAAAGATGTTTTTTGTCAGCAGGGTATATCGTCGTTTGCCACCGTTTTCTTGCTTTGCGCTTCTCATCTAGCAAATCTCTGACTGTTTCAGACCACAGTATATCTGTTGGTTTTGTTATTGATGGAGGTGTGGCGCTCCATGCAGATTGTTTAATGCTCAACTGACTGACAGATATCATCTTAAGTGAGCAGTGGGAGCCTATTGTTTATAGAAGACTTCACAAGCTGTCTAAACACTGGCCACTTGGTTTTGCGGCTGTGTAGTTTGCAAGGCTTTGGTTTTTCTAGTATTTTGCGGCTCAGTTTGATGAATACTGGGGAGTGATCTGATAACAAATCCTGACTGGAAGTGCAAGTAATATACTTTTCAGTGATGCCTTTTATAATACAAGTGTGCTAGGCCCAATATTATTCCTCATTTACATAAATGAAATCATAAAAATAACTAACCATTAATGCGTATTATTTGTTGACGATATTTCTATTATAGTGACATCTAATAAAAAACTAAATACCATTTCAGAACATGAACTTGAAATTAATAATACAATTGACAAATTATTGCATTAGCTTGACATTAACCATTTGATGATAAATTTAGACAAATCAGTTTACATCCAATTTAATCGATCAAATAATTCCAAAAATGACATTAAACTCAATCTTAATAAAATCAATGAAGTAACGCGTACCAGATTTTTAGGTGTAATAATAGATAAAGACATTAACTGGAAAGAGCACATAGACAATGTTAGCACTAAAATTAATAAATTTGTTTATGCATTAGAACAAATTAAAAATGTAACTAATATAAAAACTGCTGTAATGTCATACCACGCGTACGTCGAATCGTTGTTACGGTACGGGCTAATAATGTGGGGTAACAGCACTGACTTCCAAAGAGCATCCATCGCTTAAAAAAAGTGCATGAAAGCAATTTGTGGACTTAAGCCCGACGACTCATGTCGACCAATATTTAAAAAACTTGATTTGTTACCGTTACCGTCGCTTTACATTTACGAAATATGTGTGTTTGTTATGAAAAATAAGCAACTATTTAAGACTGCAAATGATGTCAATCCTCGGAACCGATGAGATCCATATAAACTAGTGTTAAATGATTTGCCTAGACTATCTAAATACAATAGTAACTGCTTGTCAATGTGTGTGCGCATTTATAATAAAATACCTAGGCATTTCAAAGCTTTAAATGCAAAATTATTTAAAATTAAATTTCATAAGTGGTTATTCGAGTGTAGTTTTTATAATTTAAAAGAATTTGAAGATAAAAAATGTTGATGTTTTTAAAAAAAAAACGATTGTTGTTGCCTTAACTTGTCTTTAAAATTTTGCATGCTATGTTTTATCCTAGCTAAACATGCTTGTGCCTCAATTTGTATTTAACACCCTTGTATACCATGTTTTACGCAAATAAATATTCTATTCTATTATTCTATTCTATTCTATTCTACAGAAATCGATGATATCCGGTACTTTGTTCACATCTGTTGGCCAGTATGTTGGTTCTCCTGTCGATAATATATCAAGATTCTGTATTTAAAGTGCTTGATATTCTTGACGTCCTTTCGTGTGTGTGTTTGGCGTTATAGTCGCTCCCAGCCAAGAATCGATAACCCAATGTACCCAAGTATTTTAGATAGTCTTCTGTCTTAATATTATATTTGGGCAGTGGCCCTATCCAGTCTTCAATTGTGACACTACCCTGTATTTCTTGTGTACAGTAAGGATTGTTTTCATAATGTTTAATTTTATCAGAATTGCAGATCCACTATGGGCTTTTTCATCTGGGTGCATTGTGAGATAAAGTGTATATTGAGGTATTGAAAAATGGCTCTTGTCAGTAAAATGTGTTAATTTCTAAGAACGGTTTCAGTTCTAGAATATGTCGTGACAAGCTGTTAGCATTACTTTGACTTGTTTGACTTTGATTTTGACTGATTTGACTTGTTGGGAGTAACTGTTCATAACTTGGAGAGCACGAAGTGCTTCTGACAGCAGTTTGAAACTTCCGAAAAAGAAGACTTCTTTGTTAAAAGAGATTCTTTAGTTACTTTACCTAGTAAAACAAACAATGAAATAACTGGACTGCACAAAATAGCTGGCAGGATTTCCTCAAGGCAGTGTGATGGGTCCTACTCTTTACCTTCTTTATACAGCTGATCTCCCCGTGTCAGTAGGAGTAGTCTTAGGTACATTTGCTGATGACACTGCTACACTAGCTGTGCATGAAGATGCCGCCCAGTCATCTAAGATACTACAAACAAGTTTCGATGAAATTTCGAACTGGCTAAGAGAATGGACTGGACAACAAGAAGAGATACATGCCCACCTGTAGATTCCCCAAGCGGACGAAGCTAAATACTTTGGAATGTACTTAGACCGGCGACTAACCTGGCGAAAACATATATTCACGAAGCGTAAAGTGTTGCGCCTACAACTAAGAAAACACTATTGAAGAAAACGCTACTATCAAAAAAATCCAAGCTCTCCCTGGAAAATAAGCTCAGGATTTATAAGTGTATCATAATGCCTATCTGGACATATGGAATACAGCTGTTGGGCACGGCAGGCAATTCAAACATTGACATTCTTCAAAGATTTCAATCAAAAATGCTTAGGAATATAACTAATGTACCATGGTACATGACTAACGATAGCTTACATCGGGACTTAAAAATACCAAAGGTAAAAGAACAAAGAACGCAAGCAGTCAGTGCCTACAAGAATAGGATCTCTATTTATCATAATAAACTGGCATCAAACTTGATGAAAACCAAGACATTCAAGAGGCTTAAAAGACACACCCTCAAGACCTGATAGGTACTATGACAGCTGACACACCATAAAACGGTTTGATGTAGATGCACCACTGCACTGGGCGCATACGCATCAGATGCTGCATGTCAGTAAATGGAACGATCGAATTATTAAAAAAAAAAAAAAACATTTATTGTTTACGACCGAACCGCGCATTTGACCTCTCACACCTAACTGAGTCATTCATCTGTAATTGCTGTTCAACTATACGTGTAATGCTACACGTGGATGTTTTGTCGCTTGTATGACGTTGACAAGGGAGATTTGGGAAAATGTCTATGACTAGATGCTCGGGAGTTGGAGGAAGATAATGATAAACTTGCTGCACGTAGGCTGCGCTCTTCTTGCGGCTGATGTTCTTGGTCACCTATTCCTCCATAGATAAGGGAAGATCATCCGACCAGACGGCTGTTTTATCTTACGGGGTTCTGTTCGACGGTTCATATTGTGTTTCTGTATAATTTCCCCTCGCAGTGTCACGCGTCATACGAACGCCAGTAAGTCGACATATTTTTTTTAAAATTCTTTTTTTAATCTCAATATTTGACCAATGACTGCCCCGTTGGTGTAGTAAGGCAGTAGGCTCGCCCCCTATTACATGGGACTTAAACATAACTGGCAAAATGCGGATGTACTATTGGGTACACTTCTGCCTAACTCTTCGGGGATTACAGGCGTGGTGTTATGTTATATATTTGACCAATCATAACTGGTTAGGTACTGTATATTAATGCTTCACCTTGAAGTTCGACCCCTGCGGTTGTTTTTAGCTATGTTAATATGCTATTAAATTAAAATATTTTTTTTTTCAATAAATAACATTGAAAGCAACTCCGTTTAGATTAGACAAAAAACAGGTCATTCGCAAAGTAAATAAAATAGATTAGAAACTAAGATTTTAAACTATCATGGTCACTAACATTATTACTTAGACAGGAAACGGGATAAAAAAAAAAAAAAAAAAAACCGAAAAATCCGAAATATCGGGAACTCGACAAAAACAGTAAATATGGTAAATATCCCGTTTCCTGTCTAAGTAATAATATAGATTTTTTTTTTTTTTTTTTTTTGTTAGCCTGTATGAGTGTCCCACTGCTGGGCAAAGGCCTCCCCTTTCTCCTTCCAAACCTCTCTGTCCTGTGCGATATTAGGCCATGGTCGCCCCGCAAACGAGATCAGATCGTCACACCACCTTCGCCGCGGTCTACCTCGACGGCGATTTCCTCCGACAGGTGTCCAGTGGGTGACAATTGTTGCCCATCTCTCCGGGCGCATTCGTGCTACGTGGCCAGCCCACTCCCACTTCAGCTTGGCTGTTTTTTGTCCAACATCTGCAACTTGAGTAATGGAGCGCAGGGTAGTGTTTCTTACGCGATCTGTCCGCTTAACACCTATTATGCTGCGCTCCATCGCCCGCTGGCAAATCTTGAGTTTGGACTTCTGTAGTTCAGTAAGTGACCAACTTTGTGCACCGTAGGTTAGGACGGGCAGGATGCACATGTCGATGAGTTTTCTTTTCAGTGTTATTGGAAGGCTTCCCTTCATGTGTTCTTTTAGGGCCCAGAAGGACTTCCAAGCATTTTGGACTCGTCTTCCGATTTCTTTGTCCTGCCTATTTTTAAAAGACACTATCTGGCCCAAGTATGTATACTCATCGACATATTGCAACACATGCCCGTCTACCTCGACCCTACGTTTCGTGCTGTTGGTCATGACCTGGGTTTTGGATCTGTTCATAGAAAGTCCAACCTCAAGACTTGCTGTGCTCAGATCTTGGAGCATTTCTTGAAGTTCTGAAGCTGATGTGGAGAATAACACAATGTCATCAGCAAAACGGAGGTTTGTTAGCTGATGGCCGCTAACATTTACGCCTCGTGAGTGCCATGAATCAGGCAATTTATTAAAAACCTCCTGCAATGCGCTTGTGAACAGCTTTGGTGAGAGTGGGTCGCCTTGTTTGACACCTTTTTCTATGTGGAAATTAGGACCGGAAATATGTAACTTGATGTTGGCAGAGCTGTTTCGATAAATTGTGTCAATGAGGTCAATGTAGGTGTGCGTTACGTTTTGGGACTCCAAAGCATTAATAACTGACTGATGGTCAATACTGTCGAATGCCTTGGCATAGTCCACAAAAGCTAGATAAAGTGGTTTGTTAAATTCGCAGAACTTTTCTATTACTTGGTTAATAGTATGGAGATGATCGGTTGTGGAGAAATGGGGACGAAATCCAGCTTGTTCAGGAGGTTGGTGAAGGTCAAGGGTAGGACCGATACGGTTCTCTATTACTTTAATAAATAGTTTGTATAAATGTGAGATGAGGCTTATAGGTCGATAGTTCGAGATGTCAGCTTTGTCTCCTTTCTTGTGTAATAGAATAATATTGGAGTGACACATTTCAGACGGAATACGGCCGGAGTGTAAGATAGTGTTGAAAAAAGATGTGATGTGAGGTACAAGAACACTGCGCCCTAGCTTTAAAACTTCTGTTGTTATGCCGTCCATCCCAGGGCTTTTATTGTATTTCATTTCGCGAAGAGCCCTTTGGACTTCGTAGGGACTGATCGGATGAACAGAGTCAGGGCAATAATAAGTTAAGTGTCTTGGTTGTTTGTGTTGAGCCTGGTAAAGATTTTTGTAGAATTTAGTAGCTATGTCGATAATTTTGGTTGAACTGCTTTGTTTTACACCATTTTCATCAGTTAGATTAGAAATCCAAGTTTTTCCCTTCGTGATTCCCTGTTTGGCATTTCTCAACGTGGTGTTACTTACCAACGCTGATTTGATCATGTTGGTATTACCATCTCTTAAGTCTTTTCTTATACTTCTTTTAACCAATTTATCTATTTTATTATATTCTACTCGATTATTCTTTAACATTTCCCTATTGTCTATTAATGAAATTGTGTGGCTGCTTAGTTTATTGTTGCTACTTCTTGGACATTTAATTTTCTTGGTAGCTGTTGAAATACATTCTATAATGTTACTGTATTGAGTTTCAGAGCTTTGGTGTATATCAATCGGCAGTAATATAGATTAGAAACTGTTTTTAGCTTTCACGGTTAATAACTTTTACACTGTTACTTGCGGGATATCTTCCGTGATGATCTTCATCCCGTGATCATGGCGCTTGCAACAGCGTCACAATATCGGGCGCTCAGAATAGTTGAAATTCACGGAAGATATCCCGTAAGTGACAGATTAGGTTAATAGGTAATTATTTAGAAGTTTCATTCATTTCTGACCATACATAAGTAATCATTATTTATGATAAGAGCACCCGGCTCTACCCGATTTTGAAATACCTGGATGTACCCGGTTCTTTGGATGTATATGTAAAGCTGGTTCCGAAAGCAATAAACCCGGTTTTCTAAAAATAAACGAGTTGTTTTAGTATTTAATTTCACATTATTTCTTGAAGTTTCTTGTCACTTTTAATTTGATTTTAGTTTTCTTATACCTGCAGGTATTTTTAAATAAATCTATACTAATATTATAAAGCTGAAGAGTTTGTTTGTTTGTTTGTTTGCTTGAACGCGCTAATCTCAGAAACTACTGGTCCGAATTTTAAAAATTCTTTTAGTGTTTGATAGCTCATTTATTGAGAAAGGCTATAGGCTACATAACATCACGCGATGACCAATAGGAGCGGAGCATTTATGAAAAAGATTGCAAAAACGGTGAAAATTCAAACGTAGACGAAGTTGCGCGGGTCAGCTAGTAAAAAATATAAATACAAGTACCTAGTACTGTTTTAAGCTTTCACGGTTTACAACTAAACTTATAAAAAAATATATATATATATTTTCTTTCTTTCTTTTCTTTCTTTATAGTGTCACTTACGGGATATCTTCCGTGATTGTTCATTATTTTGAGCTCCCGATATTTCGGCGCTGTTGTAAGCGCAGTGATCGCGGGTTGACTCAGTCAACCCAAAACAAGAACAGTCACGGAAGATATCCCATCCCGTAAGGGACAGTATAAGTTTAAGTGCCTAGTATACTTTAGTAAGACTGTTTTTCACAAAGTGTGGGAACCATGCATTTTATTAATCGCGAATTGCTTCCTTAATCAGTAAAAAACTATTTCGGAAATTCATAATAAATCTTAGAAATAAGTTAATTTTTATTTATTTATTTAAACTTTATACACAAGTAAAAAAAACTATACAAAGGCGGACTTAATGCCATAGGTATTTTATACCAGTCTACGTTAGGGTGATGCAGAGACAATTTAGAATAGGTTAATATTCTGTTTTTTATTAATGTTTATTTTTGATTAATCTCAGTTTTTTTTTTTGTTGTTTATTTGTCGATCGAGGAATCCTAAAAAGAGAAATGCGACACCTTAGAGGTAAAGAGCGTTATAATTTTTGCGTATCTCGGGACCTCGGTGTCCCGGACTTGAACGGCATACAGGGTGACGAAGCCGGCTCGCAGTCGATAGGGGCTTTAAATAGAATGAGACAACAACCGGCGATCCCTAATCCATAATCATGTTAATATTATAACAGAGACTAGACATTCAAAGAGATCCTATTTATCATAACGCCTGCAATCCCCGAAGGGTTAGGCAGAGGTATACCTAATAGTAAACCCACATTTCGCCAGTTACGTTTAAGTCCCATCTAATGGGGGCGAGATCTAGAGAGATACTATGATAAGTAACTATTATTAGGCATTTCTTAAGGAGGATGAGCTAAGGTCGCCCGCGTAATCCAAATTTTCTTACGTTTTTTGCAAATTGCAGATCAGTGTCGGGTTGTATGTTGAACAAAATGTGATTTGCGACAATAACACCTATGTATGTATTTATAGAATAATAATAATAAATAAAATCATCAATACAACCCTCTAAGTTCATGGAATAGCCTAACAATGACCTGCAATTTGCAAAAAACGAAAGAAAATTTAGATTTCCTGGCCTACCCTGCCGCTTTCCCCTTAACACAGAAAAAAAATATACAGGGTGTAAACAGACCCTTCACGAATCAACCAAGCATTCTGTACATCAAAATAAGTAACTCTAAGCAAAAATTATTGCTGGGAAACGACGTTTTTTTTTGGGGTGAAAAATCACGTTTCTCGGTAGGACTCAATGTAACGCACTAAAACATTGTGCTGATGGAAGGATTGAATAGTAAGAGGATCGTGGAGGAGTTTAATGTAAAAATCTAACATTAAAAACATTCATTTATAAAAAAAACTTGTGAAAAAGATGCCTTGTGGCATTAAGTCCGCCTATGTACCACTCTTGTACATGAAGTTTAAATAAATAAATAAATAAAAAAGAACTTTGACCCTTAATATCTCCGTAGCTAGAAGGTTCCCAGGTATGGTCTAGAACAAAAAAAAAATATCGCAATGACGGAGAGAACAAGTGCCTTTCGGCTTCGTTAAGGGTCTTTTTACACCCTTCAGAGGTGTTAATATCAGTAAGACATTCTGGGCCTCTTAGTCCAGTCTCAAATATAATAAAAACCAAAACTCGATTTAATGTAGAAAATTCCACAACCTAAAAATATAACTATAACTAAATTCAACTGGTTTTCAATTAAAACCAATTACGACAAATGCGTAATATTGACAAAAAATTACATGGTTTTATGACTTGTTTTTAGATTAATCTCAAAAATCATAAAAACAAACCCACTGTAATAACTCAATTAATTAACGAAGAGAATTGAGATGAATGATAACACAAAATTACGTAAGTGCGTGAACCACGGGAGAGTGCGGGGCTGCATACGCTAACCGCGTGACAGGCGCTTGCGCAGGGGCTCACATCACAGCGATTGGGCAACTTTTTTATTGTAGTTTGCTGTTACGGGCGTCATCGGTATTGTTACTTTAAGAAAACAAATATAATTGTGTACTCTTTCCCAGGATTGAAGAAAAACTGGAACCAAGCATCAAAACGAGTTACTTAAGATTGCAATGAACGACTGCATTCGATGGCTTTCGAGGGTAGTTGTCGAGAGCTTTAGTTTGTACATGTACAGAATGTTTGGTTGACGGCTTCGTGAAGATTTCCTCGTTAGTCTAGTGGTTGCAAGCACGACTGCTTAGCATAAGGTCCTGGGTTTGATTGCCAGATCGGGGAAAGTGTTATTGAGTTTTTCCATCAGGAATTTTGCAGTCACGGAGTCATGAATTGTGCTCGGTTGATGGCAATAGCCTACTGTTACATGGGGCTTAGACATAACTGGCGAAATGTGGTTGTACTGTTAGATACACCACTGCCAGCCATTCGGGGTGAACAGTCGACCACAGTCACGTCGGTGGTATCACTTTGACCTTGGGCTGGCTTAGTTTGAAAAGAATAAGAGGTCGGCTTATACTGGTTTTGTTACCTCTATCTAGTGTATGTACACTGTCGCTGTACATTCCAGGTTTGTAATCTGAACCGTGGCCTTGGTGCGGATTCGTCTATCAACCACGACCTATCACAACATCCGGGTTTCAATTATTCAAAGTCTACTAGCATTTTGTCACACACTTATTTTAACATTGTTTAGGTTTTAATTAATTATTTAATTAATTTGCGACTTAACTAATTACGTAGATGTTTTTTGTTAAAAAGGTCGCCATTTTTTTGTACATTAATTGCATACATAAGGCGTTTTTCACACTACGCTCACCGCCGCGCTGAGGGCGACAAACCGCGGCCCTGGAACACAAAGGGCAAAGAAGGAACATGGATGGGTTTTAATCAGTACAAGTCTGACACTCCCTTCCGCTCCGCCCAGAGCGGGGGGGGGGGAGGTCATTTGATGATTTCCCATCCTAAAAAAAAAGGGTCTCTCCGCGACACTTTTCCTGCTGCACATCAATGACCTTCTGGTCCCTGGTATTGTTGGGTACGCAGACGACAGCACTGTCATGAAGAGTTATGCATCTAGCGCAAAAGCCAGCGGTGAAGAAGTGCGTTCATTGAGAGAGGCCATGGTAGAGCGAACGTATTCAACCTTAAGTCTTGTCTCCAAGTGGGGTGATGAAAATCTGGTTGTTTTCAATGCCACCAAAACACAAGTGTGCCTGTTCACCGCTAAAAGGAGTCCGTTCAATCTGGCTCCTAATTTCCGGGGTACATCTGTACCCGTTACCGACAGCCTCGAGCTTCTTGGCACGAAGTTGAGTGCGAAACTGAACTTCGGTGCCTACATTAAGTCGATAGCTCAAACTGCGGCAAAAAAACTGGGTATCCTAAATAAGGTTAAGCGTTACTTCAAGCCTGGACAGATTTTAGTCTTATATAAAGCTCAAGTTCGGTCCGGCATGGAGTATTGCTGTCACCTTTGGGATGGCTCAGCAAAATACCAATTAGCCAACTCGACTCTGTTGAGCGCAGAGCCAAGAGGCTCATTGGTGACGATAAGCTGGTTGGTACCAGGCTTCATAGCCTGCGCCCTGCGGACTCTCCGTCCGCATACCAGCCCATCGTGTTGCTCGACGAGGTGGGCAAGCTCTTTGAAAGAGTTATTGCTAACCGCCTCGCCGGGCACCTCGCGGGGATGGGGCCGGATCTTGCGGAACACCAGTTTGGTTTCCGCAAGGGGCGCTCGACGGTGGACGCCATCATGCGCGTGAGAGCCCTCACGGCGGGGGACGCGGTTTCCCAGGGCGGGGTCGTCTTGGCGGTGTCTCTTGACATCGCCAACGCCTTCAACTCCATGCCCTGGAGCTGCATTGGGGAGGCACTCCGGTATCACCGGGTGCCGACCTACCTTCGTCGTGTGGTCGGGGACTACCTGACGGATAGGGCCGTCATCTACCCCGGTCAGAGCGGAGAATGGAACCGGCGAGAGATGTCGTGCGGTGTTCCACAGGGATCGGTTCTGGGGCCGGCCTTGTGGAACATCGGTTACGACTGGGTGCTGCGCGCCGACCTCCCTAGCGGCGTCAGCGTAGTCTGCTACGCTGACGACACGCTGGTACTGGCACAAGGGAGGTCGCACGAGGCGGCGGCCGAAAACATGACACGCGGGGTTGCGATAGTCGTGGAGAGGATCCGGCAATTGGGTCTCGAGGTGGCATTGCACAAGTCCGAGGCCATGTGTTTTCATGGGCCTCGGAATGCGCCACCGTCGGGATTCCTACTGACGGCAAGAGGGGTTTCCATCGGCGTCGGGTCGACGCTGAAGTACCTGGGACTCGTTCTCGACAGCCGGTGGAACTTCGTGGAGCATTTCCGACGTTTGGCCCCCAAACTGGAACGGATCGGGGCTGCCTTCAAGCGGCTCCTGCCCAACCTGGGGGGTCCAAACGCTTCCTGCCGGAGGCTCTACGCGGGCGTCGTGCGGTCCATGGCCCTTTACGGGGCCCCGGTGTGGGCGCGTTCTCTGAGGCGGCAAGCCGCCCGCTACCTGAACGCGCCCCAAAAGGGGATAGCCCTAAGGCTAGTCCGGGGGTACCGCACGATCTCCGGTGAGGCGGCGAGCCTCCTTGCCGGATTGCCGCCATGGGATCTGGAGGCGATAGTACTCGCGCGCCTTCACGAATGGCGCGCGGAGGCACTACGTCGGGGGGAAACTCCGCTGCCGCGGCAAATCGCCGCTCAGCGGACAGACCTCCGGCGCGATCTCATGGTGACATGGAGAGAGCGACTGTCGCAACCCCGTGCAGGGCACGCCACCATAGTGGCGATAAGTCCCCTCTTTGAGGAGTGGCTAGAGAGGCGCCACGGCGCCCTCACCTTCCGTCTGACGCAGGTCCTCACCGGACACGGTTGTTTCGGGAGGTTCCTGCACCGAATCGGGCGGGAGGAAACGCCCGGGTGTTTCCATTGTGAGGATCGTCCGGAGGACACGGTGCAGCACACTGTGGAGGCCTGCCCCGCTTGGGCGGAGCAGCGCCGTGTCCTTGTAGAGGCGATTGGCGGCGGTGACCTCTCGCGCCCGGCCCTGGTTCAAGCCATGGTCTGGAGCGAGAGGGAATGGGAAGCCGTCACCTCCTTCTGCGAAGCAGTCATGCTAGTGAAGGAGGTGGCGGAACGTGAGAGGGAAAGAGCCTCACGTCCCAGCCGCCGCGGGAGACGCCCTGGGCGTCGGGGGTCACGTGGTGGCCCCCGGCCACCGTAGGCGCGGGCCTGTGGACGGCGAGTTTTGGGCTAGCTCGCCGTCCGGCCGTCTTATGACGACAGGCCGTGTCGACGGCGCGATCGTGTTCCACGCGCGCCTCAAAGAGATGTCAGCAACCACGTAGGGGTCCGCACGGGCCGATGCCTGCCAGGGCTGCGGGACTGTTCGAAACAGATACCGCGGCCCTGGAACACAAAGGGCAAAGAAGGAACATGGATGGGTTTTAGTCAGTACAAATCTGACACTCCCTTCCGCTCCGCCCAGAATTTCCCATACTAAAAAAAAAGGCTTCATAGCCTGGCCCACCGGCGCAAAGTTGCATGTTTGTCGGTCTTTTACAGGTTGTACTTCGGTGAGTGTGCCCAAGAGCTCCACGAGCTCATTCTCCCTTCTTCCATCGGGAGTCCAGACGCACTGCAGGTTATAACCCATACCTTGTCGATGTTCCACACATTCGCACGAAGCGCTTTGCTACATCTTTTATTATGCGCACAGCCAAGGAGTGGAATTCCCTGCCTGCGTCGGCGTTCCCAAGTTCATATGACCCCAATCTATTTAAGTCGCGAGTTAATAGGCTTCTTTTGGGTTATCTCGTTCCATCGTCGACCTCATCTCTGTCCTCAGGATTAGATTGAGGTCAAGAGTAAGCCCATTTAGTATAAAAAAAAAGTATACCACAGTGATCCAGTCTGTAATGCTTTTGTGCCGCACGGATGGGCCGAGGCGGCGAGGCGGCTCTTCCGTACGGTCGGGTGGCGCGGTGGTACGTGTAATGGGCATCAATGGATTACATACAAGCCAATGCGACATGAGCTCCGCTTCACCACCTGCCCCGTTAGTGCGTGGTGTGTGAATCCCTTAAATAATCTGAACAAAGCGGTGGCGATAATTATTACCAGACCATCAATTTCCACTCTTGCTGTAAGAGAATATTATTTTCTCTCGGAAGTGTAGTTTAAATCATCATCATCATCATTTCAGCCGAAAAGTCCACTGCTGGACATAGGCCTCCCCCAAGAAGGGGGGTTTTGCCATAATCGCCACGCTTGGCAGGCGGGTTGGCGATCGCAGTATGGTTGTTGTAGAATCAGAGAACGCTGCTGCCCATTCTCTGGTAAGCCCCTTAGTCGCCTCTTACGACACCCACGGGAAGATATGGGATGGTGCTATTCTTTACGTCCGGACACCATACAGAACATAGTAGAACGTAGTTTAAATAGTCGTTTGAAATGCGCGCGAGCATTTGTCATTGCACTCTCGGCTGCATAACACCTTCAATCCCCCCATTATTATTTGTAATAACAAATTTTGCACACTTGCGTCAAAATGCTATTCACTACAATATGCTATTGAATTACAAACAAGCTGGTGAACTTTTGATGGTTAGTCACCGCAGAGACTTGCAGACACAAACGTGTCCTGCGTGTCCTGGTGGCCTACTGTTAAAGCAGTATTCTTTTAATTTTACTTCAATGTAGGACAGAAATGGAGCTAGATGTCCTGTATTATTTGTTAAACCAATTTACACCTGTTTCAAAAACTATCCGAAGTAAAAAAGACTCCAATGCGTTCTCAATATGTGAAAAAACTGCGCAACAGAAACTGCAGAACCGCTTTAGTGAAAAAGAGTTTTTTTGGCATGGCTTCGAAAATTTATAATAAAATACCCGATAGCATAAAGAATTTGCCACTATTAAAGTTTAAGAAAAGTATATAGGTACTCGCTGTTAATAGAAAAATGTTATTATACTGTAGATTTTCTGAATGAAATTTTTTAACACTTCGTGTGCAATAAACATGTTTGATGTAATTTTTTAATATTTTTAAGTCTGTTTCTCTTTTTAGGTTAAATTTAAAAATGTTTTTAATTTTTTGTCTGTGTTTTTTTTTTGTTTATTTTGCCGTTTCCATTAGTTTTTTGTGTTTTGTTTTACTGTTTGCTTTTATTTCAATTAGTGTTGCCCAAATTCAGTCTTGGTCTTGCAGTCTTGGTCTTGTTCTTGCGTTTTTGCAAGACCAAGACCAAGAACAAGACCGCGTATTTTTAGCAAGACCACGACCAAGACTGACCGTGCAAGACTTGAGCAAGAACAAGACATAGCCTGCAAGACTCTTGCGTCTTGCAGCTAGGACTTAGCGCTATTTCACTGAGTAGTTAGGTGTAACAGTTCGGTGTATAGGTAGGTACGCTTAGGAATTCTATGAGACGCAAAAAACTGTATCAAAGAATATGAAAAACTGGACCTATGCGCATTACGACTAATAAGATAAACATAGCGAATAAAAAAATATCTATTAAAATCAAACTGAGTGCATGCATAGTTATGTTTTAACCATCGGCACTTTGATAATGCGGCATCAAAGGTTTTGTACTTACTTCTCAAAGAAATTTGCCGCTTTTCGGAAGTACATGGTTATGATACACGCGCCGGCGGCTTCTTTTGAAATCTAAAACAATCGTTGCCGCCACGCCGAAATCATAACATTTGTGACACTATTTGATTGCCGCCATAGGGCGTAGGTATACTCATGCAAAATAATTTCGAATTTTAATTATTAATTTATTAAATTTCTTATAAGTTGAGGGTTCAATCTCTTTCTAGACAGATAAGTATTGTTCTTTAAAATACAGTCAAGCTATTGTAATTAATTTGTTTTTTTACATGTTTTAGCAAATGTAAGCTTATAAATCATAAATGTTTATTAAGAAACAGTTACTTCCATGGAAAACGACATATAGGTCAGTTGATTTTTCGAATTTCTTATCAAATCTTCAGTTATTTATTAATCTGCTTGATCTTTACTATGGCTATGTTAATTCAAGCTCACAATGTTCCAATTCTAATACGTTTTTCTAAGATTTAAAGTAAACTTTAATAAATAGTAATAGACTAATAGGTAATTGCAAGACTTGCAAGACTCTTGCTGCAAGACCAAGACCAAGACCAAGACTGGGAGCGCAAGACCAAGACCAAGACCAAGACCAGGTGTATTGGCGCAAGACCAAGACCAAGACTGGCTAAGTCTCGTCTTGTTCTTGCATTTGGGCAACACTAATTTCAATAATATTTGTACGCCTTCACGGCAAAACATAGCGCCCATATAATTAACCCAAGACCTTTATGTAAATACCTATGTTTCACAAATAAATATTCTGATTCTGATAGCTTATGTGTGTGCTTAGGGTGTATCCCACCTGAAACCATGCCTTTACCAAGCTTAGGTAATGCGTAAATAAAACTAAATATTTTATTTAGTGACGACAATGGTAAACACAAAAGATTTTAGATTTAGATACTGTGTGAGATTGTTGATACTTTACACTTGAACTCGATAGATGGCGGTGGCGGTACGGTTTTATTCATAGTTGAATTATATCATCATCTGCATAGCCTTTTCCTAACTATGTTAGGGTCGGCTTCCAGTCTAGCCGGATGCAGCTGAATACCCGTATTTTACATGGAGTGACTGCATATCTGACCTCCACAACCCAGTTAGTACTAGGTAATACGATACCGATACCTTGATAAGACTAATTGTCAGACTTTTTGAGCCACTGACTACCTGTAACGACTGTTAAAGATCTACAAATGACAGCCGGGACGTTCTTTCCGAGGCACGGTGCCCAAGCAACACATATTGGCTGAATAATCTTTGCACAAACCATTTCTGGAAACTTCAAGCTGACATAGTTGACTGGTTAATGTCTGGATAAAGGCCTACACAGACGTTGTTCAAGCACAAACAAATGACAGCCGGGACCAACGGCTTAACGCGGTTTCCGAGGCACGGAGGAAACTCAGTATGTAATGGGTGGTCACCCATCCACAGACCAACCTAGGCAAGCATGGCTTAACTTAAAGATCGATCCGAGCGGCTGTTATTTTTAGCCACGAGCTCCATCCATAGTTGAATTATTTATTGAGTGCTATTTCATAATAACACTCAATATTACACTTCGACTCACAGTATTTGAAAATATTGAAATTTTTGAGACAAAACCTAAATTCGTACCTGACCTTATCACATGTTACTTGAGGTCAGCTCAACAAAATTTTTCTTCCATTCCTCTTTAACCGTCACACTCCTATTTACTCTTTTTTCTTTCCTATCATTCCTCACATAATCCATCCATTTTTTCCTAGGTCTTCCTCTCTATCTCCATCAACAACATTCACAACATTCATATTCATAGCTCATCAACAACAACAACATCAACAACAACAACAACAACAACAACATGTTGTCATCAACATTTATATTCATAGCTCTTTTAAAGTCAAATAATAGTCTTTTTTTACAGACTTCATGCACAAGTAAAAAAAAAATGTACAAATGTGGACTTAATGCCATAGGGATTATTACTTTACTATCTGGTTTGGTGACAAAATGGCAACATTCAAAAACAATAGTAGGTAATTAAAGTTAAATCCTAATGCAACCATTTGGCCATAAAATATACACTGGGATAGTTTAGTGCCCTCAAATATTCAAAGTCTCTAGTATAAGTTCATTGATAAGTTATGCTATTTAGAATCTATCGAGATCCTTAGATGATATGTCATTGATGAACAGTAACTATACAATCTACAACAATTCATATTTAAGGGTTTTTATGATGCGTCAAATAAGTCCTCTGGTGCCTAGCGACATCTATGACGCAAATGAAGAACTAACTTAAATATCCTGAATATTAAACGATATTAAACTTATCCGCGAGTTCAGAGCATAATTATAGAAAAGCCCGAGTAAAACCGTCGGGCGTCCGCGGTCCGGCCCGTCTGGTCGGAGGATACACCCTTTTCAATGGGGGATGAAGAACTACCCTACCTCAGCCCCTAGCTACCCTATTCTTCATACCCCTGTATCATTATTCTTTGTGTGACGTTCAGTGGTACGACAGACTTTTCACAGTTATTCTTACAGTGAACTGTATACTAAGAAATAAGGTTGTTGTTATGTTAGGTTGTTATCACTGATAAGTCTGTTTATTATAGTCCTCTTTGTACCCGACTAAGAAGGCGAAGCCCTAAGGGAGGGCTATGTGTTTGACCTGTATGTATGTCTGTTTTTATGTTCCCTCGTAACTCCTAAACGAAAACAAAGAAAAATGGCGGAGGGTGCCATATCCGTTTGAAACTTTTTTTTCTTCCAATGCCATCGAATGGGGTATCAAAATACAGGGGTTTAATGGGTGATTACAAAAATATACACAGCTTATAATTTTAAAAGTAATTTGAAGTGACAAATCGTTTAATAAAAAAAAATATCGTCTGCGAATTCTTTCACGTCACTAAACTAAAAAGCTGAAAATAAAAAAAATTGTTGAAAAAACTAAAAAAACCCGACTGAAAAAACTGAAAAGCATAAAAAAGCACATTTTAAATTAAACAAAAGTTGGAAGCAGGCGGGGCCATATCATAGTGGGGATTTTAGTTTGTTCAACTACTTTTTTTGTGTTACCATTACGTTTCAATTCAACATCGCCTGTACAGGTTGGGTTAGGTATACCTCAGCCCCTCAGGGACTAAAGGCGCCTCTCCACAGCTGCCCAAAGCTAAGCTAAGCGTATATTATGCTTTGTATTAAAATGTATGCAGAAACGTCAGCTGCATAGTACTTGATATCGGAGTATGCTAACAGTAGTATGGATCGTAGCAGGTGGCGTTCTGTTGTTCCTGCCTACCCCCATGGGAAAAACGCGTGAGTTTATGTATGTATGTAAAATATAGGCGGTGGGATTATGACGGCCACGCTATGCGCGAATCCATCATCATTTGCCTTTTCTCAACTGGGGTGGGGGGGGGGGGGGAGTCTTAACGTCTGCAGCTGAATACTCGTATTTCGGAGAGGCATGCCTATCTGACCTTCGCTACGATGTGTGCCTAAAACCGCGCACCTAAAGGCGCTCCTTTACTAGGAGCATTCACCTGTAATATAACAGTTTAAATTCGAGCATTACATCAGTGAGTGAGAGGCACCGAGCAGCACAAATCAAATCAAATCAACATGTTACGATACAAATGTAATTTGTAACAATCACTTGTATTTTTATAAAATCAATTCTTAGAATGTTAAATTACAGGTCACATAAACCTACATGGACACATAAGAAACGTTAAAACACAAGGGCACGCTTCGGGTTGGTCGGCTCTAATGGAGAAATATCGGTAAGAAACTCCATGGTTACTCATTTTAAAACCAGTCTTGAACATATACTTCGCAGCAGTGGATATTCGACTTTACTCCAGTCTATTAAGAAACCTTGACGTGCCTACTCAAAAAAGTAGAAATACCGGATATTTGTTTGTTGGCTGTTTTCCAAGTAGACCGTACAATAAAATTAATTATTCTTAAGGAGCTCTCTCACCGGAGTATTCGGCTCGCCTGTATTGTAACAATACAAGATTCGATTTTGAGTATTACGTTACAAATAGACGCTCTCGGTGAGTGAGCATTGGCCTGTAATGTTACAACCATTAATCTACATGGTTCTCATATGACTTGAGCAATGTCTGGACTTTAAAAGAGACTGTGACCTCAGAGTTTGTTTCGGATGTTTGTTCTCAGAGTAGTCAGGTACGAAACACCGGGCCCATCTAGTTTTAAAACACATGTAAAAGAGTTTTGTAAACCAATTTACAGAAATAAATATGATTTATGATTTAACCCAATATTCAATTTTGAGCATAAGGTAACACATAAATATATACTACCGGTGAGCGAGCATTCGCCTGGTATGTAACAATCCTAGATTTAATTTTGAGCATACGTTACAAATAGACGCTCCCGGTGAGCGACCATTCGCCTGTAATGTAAAAATCCAATATTAAATTTTTGAACAATTGGTTATTATTAGGCATTAGCTCCACCTATGTACCACCTTTATTTTTTTTTTTTATGATGGGAAATCATCAAATGACCCCCCCCCCCCCACTCTGGGCGGAGCGGAAGGGAGTGTCAGACTTGTGCTGACTAAAACCCATCCATGTTCCTTCTTTGCCCTTTGTGTTCCAGGGCCGCGGTATCTCTTTCGAACAGTCCCGCAGCCCTGGCAGGCATCGGCCCGTGCGGACCCCTACGTGGTTGCTGACATCTCTTTGAGGCGCGCGTGGAACACGAACGCGCCATCGACACGGCCTGTCGTCATAAGACGGCCGGACGGCGAGCTAGCCCAAAACTCGCCGTCCACAGGCCCGCGCCTACGGTGGCCGGGGGCCACCACGTGACCCCCGACGCCCAGGGCGTCTCCCGCGGCGGCTGGGACGTGAGGCTCTTTCCCTCTCACGTTCCGCCACCTCCTTCACTAGCATGACTGCTTCGCAGAAGGAGGTGACGGCTTCCCATTCCCTCTCGCTCCGGACCATGGCTTGAACCAGGGCCGGGCGCGAGAGGTCACCGCCGCCAATCGCCTCTACGAGGACACGGCGCTGCTCCGCCCAAGCGGGGCAGGCCTCCACAGTGTGCTGCACCGTGTCCTCCGGACGATCCTCACAATGG
Source organism: Noctua fimbriata (assembly GCA_905163415.1). NCBI lineage: Eukaryota > Metazoa > Arthropoda > Insecta > Lepidoptera > Noctuidae > Noctua > Noctua fimbriata. The sequence goes on along the minus strand of LR990939.1, from coordinate 1,350,710 downwards.
AAACACCCGGGCGTTTCCTCCCGCCCGATTCGGTGCAGGAATCTCCCGAAACAACCGTGTCCGGTGAGGACCTGCGTCAGGCGGAAGGTGAGGGCGCCGTGGCGCCTCTCTAGCCACTCCTCAAAGAGGGGACTTATCGCCACTATGGTGGCGTGCCCTGCACGGGGTTGCGACAGTCGCTCTCTCCATGTCACCATGAGATCGCGCCGGAGGTCTGTCCGCTGAGCGGCGATTTGCCGCGGCAGCGGAGTTTCCCCCCGACGTAGAGCCTCCGGCAGGAGGCGTTTGGACCCCCCAGGTTGGGCAGGAGCCGCTTGAAGGCAGCCCCGGTCCGTTCCAGTTTGGGGGCCAAACGTCGGAAATGCACCTATGTACCACCTATTGTACATTAAGTTTCAATAAATAAAATGATTACAATTCTATCGGTACAGGTTGCGTACTGTAATACTCGATTTTCCACACTCACAGACGTAATGCTCGAATCTGAATTGTTACATTACAAACGAATGCTCCCGGTGAAGGTGCGCCTTTATTTAATACTTTATAAATTTGTATGGAAAGATATACGACCTTAAAAGTTACCTAACAAAGTTTTTTCGGTAAGGCTTCTTAATTTATTCCCATGGTATAATATGAATTTTTGATCATGGAATTATATTACCGACGTAGTTAGTATTTTTTTTTAAATTTTAATTTATATTTTACAGACTAATAAGATTTAACTGGCAAATTAGGCCATTCTTTTACTCGATCTTACTACTCACTCGACTTATATTCTACAATGATTACTTTAAGCTAGAGGCTCAAGGCTGGGGAGATCTACGCTAGTAAAATTACCTACGAATAAGATATCAGGAGGTAGCCCGGCTTTAAGGAGTCTGTCCACTATACCGTACCATACATGACCGTGCTATGAACGTCTCAGTCACAAAAATATTCTTTGTATTGATAAGTATGTGACTATGCCCACTAGACCATTACGTTACCGGACACCAAAATTACCGGTGAGTATATTTTTCTGGTGCCGATATGATCCGTGCATGGCAGCGGAGGTGTTGGTTGGTATTGTCTCATACTTTTCGATACAATGATTATAGGTTTTATACCCGCGTATGACGACCGATCTAAACTCGTTATAAATGGGTATGGTACTACGTTCTAAAAGGCATAGTAGTCCGTGTCATGTTTCATTCAGTGACTGATAAGTTCATAGCACGGTAGTGGGGAGATTCCTTTAGACATACTTTCGTACTAATACTAATGTTAGGCATGTATTTAACGCGGCGACAATCTAATTTGATTTAGGGTTTTAAAAATAATTAAAATGGGTAGCTAAAATAATAGGTTGGCAGCTACAATTAATTATTTGGTACAATAGTCGCTTTATTCGCTCGATTAATAATTTCCTCTAATGTTATATTCGCTTCGGTGAACGAAAACATCGTGCGGAAACCAAACCGGCGGGCTTGACAGATATTTCTCGACGGCAAGCAAAGCCAAATCAGAGGCCCATGGTTGGCATCAAAACTCTGACACCAGGTTAAGCACTAACCACACGAAAAAGAAATAATGCGAAACTAACTCTGTCTGTATGTCTGTTAACTTGTCACCTGTCCAGATTTCGATTTGGCACACAAGTCGTCCATGATCTGAAGTAGGACAGTTTCCGACCTTCATGCGGACGATGCCACAGGAACAGCTAGTTGTATAAAATTTATGGCCGTAGTCCATAAAATCTAACTTGATTAAAATGAAAGCTGCCACTCATAATATTTTACTAGTAGCTTCGGTCATATCGAAAAAAAAATTACAAAATGCATATTTATGCAGTCAGTATTTTACGCTATTAATATGGTTGTTAATTGAGGCCAATTAAATTAAACTATAAAAATATAGTCTATCATAATAAAATTATCGACTTAATTATGTATAATATCCTGACGACAGCTTTGATTTAAGAACTAAAACTGTCATGTGAGGACAGTATGACGTCGGCATATTATGACCACTTTACGTGTGCAGTTCAAGGTGGCGTTGCTTGTCAAGAAAACTTGCGTCGTATGTCGAACTTGGAACATTTATTTTAGTTCTGTGTTTTCCCGCCTGTACAGATAAGTTAGCTGAAGTATCGTTTGGAACTGGAAAAAAAGTGAATGTCAGCTTGTGCTAAAAACTACACTACAGGACCTGTGTATTATGATACGCATGCGATATGATATTTAACGACAGATAGTACGGGTTCTGACAGCTTTCGTTTTCAATTGAGAGTTTTTGGTACAAGCTGACATGGCTAGTTTCGTAATCACGGGGGCAAGGACAAGGCATTTGCTCCAGATTCAATCAATGAATATCAGGATGACGAGTGTACGTCAAAAAACAGTGATTCTACACATGAAAGCAATGTTCTAGCAATGTGAGGAATGTGCGTAAAATTTAAATAAATGTGCTTTTATAAAACTAGAGTCATTTAAAAAAGTTAGTGAGCCGCCAGCCTGATATCAGAATGACGGGTGTATTTTTAATCTGAGAAAGAAAAAAAGAAAAAATACTTAAAGAAAAAAAATAACGAAAAACGAATAAATATATATTTTTTTATATCAAATTACTATCTACTTATGAAAAAATTAGCATAGCAATGTTCCGGCAATGTGCTAGAACGTACCAAAAGCAGAATCAGATGCAAAAGTTTTGAAAATAATTTTGAAAATAAAAATTCTAAATTTGATCGCCTGCCCATTTTATACTGGCAATCACGACGAATTGTATAGAGGAATATTTAAACTACAAGAGTTTCATGTCACCATTCATCATCCATGGACTTAGTATAATAAACTGGACTGAGCACTCTAAAAACGCAGAAAAACGTGACGAGAGAGATATTTATAAAAGAGCCCTTTGTCGCTTTCCAATAGGGTGACCAGACATTTTTGTAACAAATAAGAAACTCCGTTTTGACAGAGATAATTTGTGTCCGGATAAAACATCAACGGTTACATAAAATAGTGAAATATTAATTTATGAGAGAAAAAAATTAGAATTTCATTGGAAAAAAAAGAATTTCGTTTGCTTTCCATTTTCTTTTCCGTTTGCTCTGCAGAATTGGTGTTTGGGTATTCAAATGGAGGGAATAAAATTGAAAGTGTGTGACAATTATTTATTAAAATTAAACATGGTTAAACAGAATTGTTTTGTGGAGTTTCTGCCGTAAGCCAATCTTACTGCCTAACTTTCTCAATACATTACATTTCGCATGATGGAATATTCTTAAATTTAAATACGAATTAGCCAATGCTTTTAGTAGTTGTAATTCGTGTGGTTCTTCATCCGCTATGCATTGGATAGAATGTGGTAGACTAATTAGATGATTGAGTCTTGTATAAAATACTTGTTTTAATCGCATCAAAGTTTTGAAAAATATTCTCGATATGGGAAACCTCCGAAGTAGGTACGTAAGTGCGCACATAATTTGAACAAACCGTAGTCATCAATACGTAAGAAAAAAAAAAAAAAAGAAAAAGCCATCAATTACTTTTAAATGGAAAAATTGTTCAACACCGTCCTGAAGAGTTACTTCCTGAAACCTTATGAAGAGTTAACTTCGGCGTTGTTATTTATTTATTTAACTATTTATGTACACACAGGAAAATAACATTATAATATATGAGTACAAGGGTACGGGGGTACGGGGGTACGGGGGTATGGGTAAGGGGGTGTTATCTCTGTGAAACGAAGCCCTCTTCCTTCACGTCGCCGTCGTTCCTTGCAAGATACCAGGGGCGGCCGGAGCCTGTAGTTGCAAGGCACCCGCCAGTGACAACTGAAAAGAGCTTCGCGCAGGAGAACACACTAGCACACTCAAACTGCGTACTTTCGGCGTTTATCAGTTGTACTGATGATAAAAGCAATATCCTTACCACGGGAAAAAATGATGGTACTGCATAAGCATTTAACGATCGTTGTGATTTTGTAGAATGAAAATACTCTGGCTTAAAATGAAAGCTGCACACAACAGACTTTTGGTTATGGTTTGAAATTCGGGAATCGACATTATTGCCTAATTTCCTCTTTCAATGGAAAGCTGTAACAAACAAAAATAATGCTATTTCAATAACGCGATACATAGGTACTAATTATAATTATCATGCGCATAATATTTTTAGCTTTAATGAAAAATACACGAAAGCATGTCTTTCGTCCGCAAAACGTCTAAGGCATGGTCACACTAATCATTGTTGGTAAACAAATTCTATAATATTCCTTACCTGTGAAATGATATGCCACAACCACCATATGATTCACTTTTCATGACGTAATACAATACTTTTAACCATTTTCACACTTAAAATAAAAAAGAACCATAGATAAATCTAATAATTTTGTCAAAACAACTTAGGACGTCCAATTAACACCATTGATGGCAGATTTCAGTGTTACCATAATGAATATATAATAGCTTCCAAACAATCATAATAATATTTAATTTGGCTTAAAATAAATAAATTAGTATTATGTACAAACTGTAAACCTATAAAAGAAAATAATTAAAATGTATGTTAAAGCTAAAAACATATACACGTAATTTATTTTACTTGTAGTGTGAGGTGACTGCCGGTTTAATATTTTCTACCATCTTTAACATTTTTATCTGTTGGCAATTGTGTGAAAGGGACAAAGGGCTCCCTTATTGCTTTCTCTATCGCCTCAGTTATAATAGCTTAATAAAAGTAAACCTACGGTGTGACAGTTAAGGTTCATTTTTGTGTGTTACGAATTTCGCAGAACTCAGTCCTGTTTGTATACTAAGTCCGTGTCATCATCTGCCTAGCCTCTTCCCAACTATGTAAGGGTCGGCTTCCAGTCTAACCAGATGCAGCTGAATACCAGTATTTTACATGGAGCGACTGCCTGTCTGACCTCCACAACCCAGTTAGTACTAGATAATACGAAACCCCTTGGTAAGACTGGTTGTCAGACTTTTAGGGCCACTGACTACTTGTAACGGCTGTCAAATATCTACAAATGACAGCCGGGACCAACGGCTTAACGTGCTTTCCGAGGCACGGAGGAAACTCGGTATGTAACGAGTGGCGGTGGTGCTAGGTGTGGTGGTTTCATGTCATCATTCGTTTATAATATTAAGTTTACCTTATATAATGTATAATTGCTAATGTAAACTGTGATTACGTCTATATATTATCATCGTCATTTGGTACATTCCTTGCAGTAGGTACATTTAATTTAACATTTCATTGAACAATACGTTAAACATTTCATTAGACATTACATTAAACGTTACATTGAACAATACATTAAACATTTCATTTTCACGGACATTGTAGTTTAAAATTTGTTACACGTGTAAGTAATACATTATGACCAGATTTGATAAAACCTGTTACGACGAAGAACAACAAAATCATAAATATTTTTTTATTACTTAATACGTTGAGCTGTCGGTCTCGGCTGCCATTTTTTAGATATTGGTAGTCAGTGCCCGTACTATTCAATCCATCCATCAGCACAATGTTTTGAGTGCGTTACATTGAGTCCTACCGTAATACGTGATTTTTCACCCCAAAAAAAAAGTCTGTTCCAGCAATATGTTTTGCGTAAAGTTACTTAGTTTGATGTACAAAATGCTCGGTTGACGGCTTCGTGAAGGGTCCGTTTACACTTGGTATCATCATCATCAGCTTATAGCAGTCCACTGCTGGACATAGGCCTCCACAATCGCACGCCATTCAACTCGACTTTCAGCAATTTAATTTTTTTCGTTTACACTTGGTATACTTATTAAAAAAAAATTGTTCATAAAATTTTATTGTAGATTAAACACTGTTTGTTCACTTTTATTTTTGAGTTGTTTCTTACATGTTTGGATACGCATGGAATGCCGGCAAATTGTGTCGGAATACACGAACGTGTTCGGATACATTGATAAAGTTAGCGATTGTTTTATTAGTTATTGTTTTATGAGGTCTGAGGGTTGTTTTGCCACAAAAAGCTTATGATACTCTGCTCTACTCTTCCCCTTTCAATGTTTATTTCACTGAATTGCTGTGGTTTTATGATGTGTGTGACGTGACGTGACGTAGGTAGAAAAAGGTCACTACAATAATTATAATTTATGAACAACAATTTAGTCACGCACGTAAAGGCTCGTCTACACTGAATCACATTTTCTCATCGACACGACAACATATCGGTATATAATCTTGATTTGTACTGGTGTACAAATCAAGATTATATACCGATATGTTTTTTATTCTCATAGACACTGGTGTGTCTATGAGAAAGAGAAAAGGAACAACAACCGACTTCCAAACAAATCAAAACTGGGTTCTTCCCATTGACCTAGAATGAAATTTGATAAGACGCCCAAAGCAATAAGTCCGCCTTTGTACAGTATTTTTTTTTACACTATGTTCTAGTTTTAATAAATAAACAAGAAGCAAGGCCCTTCAGCACAAGTAAAGGACACAATAAAGTTTTTGGATTTACTTTTTTAGTTGTATCCCACAACAATTCACGTCACGTATTGATTTTACATTATAAGTAAAAATTACATAACATAGACGAAAAACAAATGAAATACGTACATAAGTTACTCAAGCTAAGTTTATAAATTTTATTTATATTGAACCAACGCGCAGGTTCTTCTAATCAAAAGAATCACATGAATCAGCTTTTCAATCATGGAGACAACGGTGTACATGAAAGAAAAAAGATACAGGCCGAATACATAACCTCCTTTTTTAGAATTCTTTAAAAAAAAGAGAGAAAAAGCAAAAATGCTACGGTAGTGAGTCGTGTGTCTGTGTACGCGGAGGCTTACAAGATCAGCTGATATACCGGCTGGCAGCTTTGAACATAAGAAATAATCGTAGAAAACAGATCCAAGAACTTGGTAGCTTATGTCGAAGTGCGTCGGCTACAAAATAATTAATTCTTCTTTTTCTTTAAAATATTTTTTTTTTTGCACTACGATGACGTGCGTTTTGTGTGGCTATTAGCACTTTGTCTCTGGCGTACGCTCGTTCGGGTGACCGGTCCTTCTCCAGGCATTCATGGAGAATAATTGAGGAATCATGGAGAAGTTGATAGTGTTGTTGTGTTTATTACACGGTTGTTATGGAGTTATTTATCGACTCAATGGTAAGTGACAATTTATCTTTTTCGTTTGGTTTGTGGCTAACCTGGTGTCAGAGTTTTTATGCCGCCCATGGGCCTCTGACTTGGCTTTACATGCCGTCGAGAACTATCTCTCAGCCATGCTGGTTTCCACACGAAGTTTTCTTTCACCGTGACAATAAATTAATTATTTGACCGTTTTTTTTAATTTTTGTGTTGAGTCAAATCAACCCTCTCTGCACGTAAGAGCTCAACGGTTTAACGATTATATTTTTTGTCGTTTCGGGTACTCTAAAACGGGGTGAATAGAGACTCAGGGGTGTCAAATCAAATCAAATCATTTATTTGCATGAATATGGGTAGGTACATGTACATGAGACATAATTATAATAGAAGTTCTTTAGGCCATATCCTACCTTAACAGGTGAGCAAATATCTATTACAATAAAAAAAAATAATAATAAATCTTACATTAATCGTTACATAGACACAACAAATACAGCACATATTATTATTAGGGTAATTATGACATTAATTAATTATAAAATTTTATTATTTTATTACTTATCTTAAAATTTTAATTACTTTTGTCATTTAAATAATCATTCACGTTATAATAAGCTTTATTGATTAAGTAAGTCTTTAATCTATTCTTAAATGATATCAAATTATTTTCATCCTTTATATTATTAGGTAATTTAATATATATTTTAGGTCCTGCAAGCCTGGTACTTTTTAAAGCCTCATATTTGGTTAAATTATTTCTAATGTCTAATGCTAGTTCATATATATATAGTGAAGGAAATGTCAATATTTTTAAGTTTATAAAATGAGGTTTACAAGTATCCGTAGGTTTTATGCACATATTTCCCGGATACATTTTTATTGGGCTTTGAAGACAGTCTCTCTCTCAGTGGCATTCCCCCAAAACATTATACCATATCTCAGTGTCGAACCAACGTAAGAGTGGTAAGCAGATAAAAGTGCACTTTGATTTACCACTTTACGAAGCATATAGATGGCATATGATTACCGTCTTAGTTTAGTACATAATTGTTCAATATGTGTCCTCCATGACATGTCCGAGTCTATTGTGTAGTCCAAGAAATTTTGCAGTGTTTATGTTTTCTATGTTTATTTGGTCATAATTTACATTGCAATTACTTAATTTTGAATTTTTGTTTTTATTTTTGAAAGTCATTATAAATGTTTTAGTTAGGTTTATTTTAAGCTCATTTAAATTTAACCAGATTTCACGTTCATGTGTCGTGGGGTCTTCAGATACAACTATTGCAGTACTATCGTCAGTATACAGAACCATGGAGGATTTGATTGATTTGGTGTATCGGACAAACCCTTAGAAGAGATTTTAATAATGAATTAATTTTATTTGTACAATTCTGTTTCTTTCAGTAGAGCGCGGTTTATCTTAAGAACGCCCAAAAAGTTAATTAATTTCAATGAAGTAAATGCGAAATATGGGTGTACTATTAGATACACTTCTGCCTAACCCTTCGGGGATTACGAATGATATGTTATGTTTATAATGTAACCTAACCTAACCTGACTATTTGAATGGTTTATTAAAAATATATTTCAAAAGGGTCTAAAAGGACGGTTAACGCAGCCGAAAGTCACTTGTTTTTACAGTCATTGCGAATTTTTTTTTCACGTGTTGGACAAATATAAGTTTTAAACGTTATTGATTACTTAACTTTATATACCCCCGTGATCCCAGTACTGTTGAATGCTTACATTGCTTTACATTGCGCGCTTCTGTTATGATCATCTGCCTAGCCTTTTCCCAACTATATTGGGGTCGGCTTCCAGTCTAATAGGATGCAGCTGAATACCAATATTTTACATGGAGCGACTGCCTATCCTCCACAACCCACAACCCAGTTAGTACTTGGTAATACGATACCCCTCGGGACAAGACTGGTTATCAGACTTTTTGGCCACTGACTGCCTGTAACGACTTTCAAAGATCTACAAAACTCAAACTCAAATCATTAATTTCAATTAGACCATTACAGACACAAAGCCAAAAAGCGAAGCTACAGTCACAGTCACAAGGCATAATAACTTGAGAAAGTACTGTAGTTGCACATTCCAAAGCGTAGATCTATAAGGAGAATAATGGGCAAGAAACTCCATGGACACGCTTTTAAATGACAGCCGGGACGTTCTTTCCGAGGGACGGAGGAAACTCGTTATATTATGGGTGGTCATACCTATGGACCAACCTAGGCAAGCATGCGCGCTTGCGAAAGCCAATTTTTTACTCTACAATAAAAGTCAAGAAACGACTTTTATTGCCATAATTTCTGCTCAGGGTTACTTGGTTTGATGTACTGATTGCTTAGTCGACGGCTATGTGATGGCTCTTTTTTCACTCTGTATCAAGTATAAAGACTTATGGCCGACTCGTCACTGTTCCGACTCGTCATCGAAAAACAAACGATCACGATTCACAACTGTTTCAAAAAATGTTGTTTGTTCCAAAGTTAAATAGGTCAGTATATAGGTCATAGTAACGAATAATAAAAGATTCTTAAAGGTGAAATCTTATCTAGATTATTATTTTAGTTAGTTATTACCAGTTTTTACTTTGGAGTCTATGAATAATCAAGGTTATCCCAATGTTATTCAGGTCTGTGTATGTGTTGTAGATTTGGATATTACTACATTCGAAATACAGGATGGATGATACATCTAGAGAGACGCCCTAAACCTAACGCTATTAAAGTCCAGATTAAAAATTAACATAACAAACATAACATTACTTCTGTAATCCCCGAAGGGTTAGACAGGAGCGTATTTAATTGGACACCCACATTTCGCCAGGTATGTTTAAGTCCCATGTTATAGGGGGCTAGCCTATTGCCATCCACCAGGCACAAAACCAGACTACGTGGCTGCCACTGAGAAATTCCTAATGGAAAAACTCAATATCACTTTTCCGACTTGGGAATCGAACCCAGCACCACATGCTCAGCTTTCACGCTTGAGACCACTAGATCAACGAGGCATTAATAATTAAGATAATGCATTATTTTTCTATCAAATTCTATTATTAGTTTTACCAGTGCTAGGTTATTCCTTACACATCACCTGTGTTTAAAAAACCGCCTGTGTTTCATTATCGTATGAGTATGAATATCTTACACAGGTTTAAAGATTACTCCGAGGCAGGGCAAGTGCGAGAGCGAACAGCCAAGCAAGCGACACCGAGGCTAGACGAGCGCTCCTACAATGGGTATAAAAACACCCTTGACGAAACCGCAAAGAACTTGTCCTCTCCGTCATTGCTATCTTTTTTTTGTTCTGGACCATACCTGTTCCCAGGTATTCCTAATAGTGATAATTATTGGAGTTTGTCCTCCAATAGTATTAACTTTTTCACAAGTTTCTTTAAATGCAAGCATAACTTTACTTTAAATAACTTTATGACCCCTGTACTATTCAGTGCATTCATCAGCACAATTTACATCGAGTCCTAACGTAAACCGTGATTTTTCACACAAAAAAAAGTTGTTTCCCAACAATATTTTTTGCGTAAAGTTACTGAGTTTGATGTACAGAATGCTTGGTTGACGGCTTCGTGAAGGGTTTGTTTACACCTTGTATATCATGGGACTAAGACATAATTGGGGGTTATTATATGTGTAATTTAATGATAAATTTCAATAACATCTTGACCACCCGCCAAAGCGTTGGCCTTGTCGAGGCGTTAGATGTTTATCATACTAACAGTTTGACTGACCTTGATTTCACTAACATGTTATGTTAAAAATGTAATATGCATGCATGTTATGTTAAGAAAGGCCATGGTGAGCCTATGAGCCAAATAATATGGTAATCTATTCAGTCAATTACGCATGATTGAGTAATAAACATACTAACATCAATTAAGTTTTGGAGGTCACTGTAAGTATATCCAATAGCATTTTTTTTGCGATAAGCACAAAAAGTTTCCCATAGATATGAATACATTCTTTAAAATAACTTAATAATGCGTGTAGAAATACCCTTTACAAAGCCGAAAAGCACTTGTTCTCCCCGTCATTCGGCCAAAACGTAAACCTTATAGGAGCACTTTGTTTTCCGTCCGTCAAGAAGCTTTTTCTCAGGAACGTTTAGAGGTATCACGCTGAAATTAATATCAACTATTCAAATCAGGAACTTCTTAGAGCAGCTAAAAATCATATTTGTAAGTCAACGTGATCAAAAGATATGACCGTTTATGTCACTTATGTTGCGATTTCACAAGGGAATCAAAATCCCAAACATATATAGGGTTGACCTAGAATCATGAAATTTGCCAAGAAGTAATGTAAAACAGAAATTTCAGAAAACCGTAAATATGTAGTTTAATAACAAAATACCTACAAGTTTATACGGAACTCTAGGTGCGCGAGTGCAACCTCGTATTTAACTGACATAAGGACATTTTTAAAACAATAGCTCGCGGGCCGGATGAAAGACCTATGCGGGCCGCTCGGTGGCGCTCGGGCCGTATGTTGGATAGGCTTGTACTAGACCATACCTGGGAACCTTCTAGTTGTGGAGATATTGGGGGTCGAAGTTCCAACTTTTTAACAAGGTTTTATTTAAATACAAGTTTTCAATGTTATAACTTTAGTTTAAATACCTCCATGACCACTGTACTAATCAATACATCCATTAGCACAATGTTTTGAGTGTATTACATTAAGTTTTACCGTAAAACGAGATTTTTTACCCAAAATACAAAGTCTCGTTTCCCGTCTATAATTTTTGTGTAATGTTACTTAGTTTGGTGTACAGAATGCTTGGTTGACGGCTTCGTAAAGGGTCCGTTTACACATTGTATTATATGTGAAACGAGTATTTTCAATTTCAAAATCGTGTAGTGCCACATGTCCAGAGGTTTAAATCAATAGAGTTCTTTCCGCGGCTGAAAATAAGCACAGTTTTGTATAAAACTTTGATCAGATGATGATTTTTGCTTTGACATAGTCACATAGTTGACATGCTAAGACAATAAAACGTAGATGCTCCGCCTGCGCACACTCACGAGCAATGAAATGTATCCACGCAGCAAATTTTAAAAGGTTTTATCTCAACATTGATACCGTTGTTTCATGAGAAAATTGCTTTTGAATTTTGCTAATTGTATATGTTACAGTGAAAACTGTTAATCAGTCAAAATCCTTATTATGTTAAAATGCGTTTTCTCCATTTAAAATATGTTGTTTCAGAAAGTTGTAATTACCTTGTCCTAGAATTATTACAGAATAATGTTTTTTTCAAAGGGCCACAAAAAAAAAACTAACAACCTTTAAACTTTCCAAGTAAATGTTAGTCATTGTTAAATAGTTTTCATCGGAAAAGTAGTTTTGACTGATTAACAGTTTTGACTGTGACATATATACTTAATTGCCCGTGACTGTACCTACTCGTATATGCTGCGAAAAAGCATACGCCTCACTTAATTGCGTTCGCTTGCGTCAATGCGTTCGACGAAAGCCTCTACTGTGTCCTCCACTGTGGACAGAGGTCACATTGACATTCAAGACTGGATTTAATTCAATCCAATCCAAATAATCAAAAAAATATATATTTATTTAGAACCAATTAACATAGCAATTAAATTATTTCCTTCACTCAAACTTCTTAAGCATAGATACAGAGTGTAAACAGGCCCTTCACGAAGCCGTCAACCAAGCATTCTGTACATCAAACTAAGTAACTTCACGCAAAACTTATTGCTGGACTTTTTTTTGGGGTTAAAAATCACGTTTTACGTAGGACTCGATGGAACGCACTCAAAGCATTATGCTGATGGATGGATTGAATAGTACGGGGGTGGAGGTGTTTAAAGTAAAAATCTTACATTAAAAACATGTATTTAAAAAAAAACTTGTGAAAAAGTTGGAACTTCGACCCCCATTATCTCCGTAACTAGAGGGTTCCCAGGTATGGTCTAAAACAAAAAAAAAATATTGCAAAGACGGAGAGAATAAGTGCCTTTTGGCTTCTTTAAGGGTCTATATACACCCTTTATAATACGGGGTGGAATCGGGACAACGACGCGAAAACGAGTACCATGTATTCAGCACATCATTCTGAGCCTTGGTTATTTAAAAAAAACCAGCTGTTTCCTACAAAAGTGCGATACCTACACGGTCAAAATGTTGAATGGAATTAAAGCTACTTATGGAATAATTTAAACTAATTGTTTACAAAAAAGGGACTATTTTTTATAAAATAAACTAACTAACTAAATAAACAACAGGGGGCTTAGGTGGCTAAGTACTCCTCCACATCGCTGTCATCGGGAAACGTGCCCAGAAGACTGGCAGCATTGCCACGTCGAATGGCAAGGCTAATTCTTTAGCCAAAGGAAGAGCCAGCCCTCTGGTAACGCGATACACGTCAACCATGTCAACTTTATATACCACAAGTATTTTCAGTATGGCACCGCGTATATACAATTACTTACCAAAGTTTATACTGGAAACTCCATCCATGGTTGCATGATTCTTGCTATTTAAATGTTATAATAGTATTCAGGATTACTTAATAGAGGATGTAAGGACTTATTGTTCTCAGAACTATTATTGTTGTGACATTTGATTAATGCACTAATTAATTATCTATTTTTATTATTTTATAATTTATTTACTAGGCTTATGTCCAGCAGTGGACGTCTTTCGGCTAAATGATGATGATGATGATGATTTATTTACTAATATATTTTGACATTCTCAATTAATACATGACATTTCAATTTTTTAATTATTCTAGTGACATTATTATTTTGTATTTTGTTTTGTATAATAATGTGCTGATACAGATAAATCTTGACATTTGCATGCCCCAAGGTGCCTCATGGTTGAACTATAAGTACTCTATTTTTAACAACTTTAAGTAATATTAGCAAATAAATGATTTTGAATTTGAATTTGAACCAGTCGGCGAGAAATATAGCAATCGCATATATCAATCAGCATGAATCAAAATTCATTCCGAACTCCAGACTACTGAGTACTTAGTGGGTGGCTCAATTGGCAGCGGACGCAGGCAGCGGGGCGAGATGTTCATTGCTCACTTGATTAGCGTGAATCAAACTGGCAATCGAAAAGATGCGGCGGGCCGCTACCCGCTCTCGTTGCCGCTCGGCACTCGTTCTTGATTAGGATGTCCGCGCGTCTCCTTTGTAATTTCTTACAAGGATAAATCCTTTTTTTTTCAAATGCGCCAACTTTCCCGTTAATAATACATATTAGTAATATGGGGAACAAGGTGTGTAGGTCCTCGTCCACCATTAAAAAGGGAAGATCCTCCGACCACACGCGATGTTGAGTCTTGCGTACCACTGCTAGACTTGCATTTCTGTGTAAATCGCGCGGAAATTTCTATTTGCGTGCTGCAGGATTTTTCGTGACATCATTTATGGAGCGTAATTCGCATCGTACGTTGCAATTGGAAAACCCAATGTCACGTTACACGACCTGGGAGCATAACCTAGGACCCTAGTGATTGCGATCTTTTGCGTCACTAGATGACTAGACCAACGAGGTAAACAACAAGACAATAGTACATAAATTGTAAAAATGTAGATATCTTAATTAAAACGAGACTTTGGAACTGCAATGATAGAAATAATTACATAAACTTCATAAAAGGTGCTTTAGTTCAAAACGTTTAAAAGCAATGTGATAAAAGTATACACTACAAATTAATTTGCTCTTGTTATCGTAGAATGACTGTTGCAATTTAATCTGTCCCTGTTATCAAGATACAGGGTCAAATGCGAAGCAGGGTCATGTTATAGTCATTATAAAACAGCGTTAAGATTATCTAGCGGAACTTGGGGTGAAGGGTGTGGTATGTGCCCATTAAAACTGTTAAGTGAAGCCAAGCGAAGCGAAACTTTGACAGATATTTCACTACTTATATAACAAAGTTTCCATCAAAGTAAAAAAGTTGACAAAATATCCATTTTTAAATAAATATTTATTTTTTAAATGGCCATTCAACGTGGCAATGCTGCCAATCTTCTGTGTACGTTCCCAGATGACAGCGATGCGGAGGAGTGATTCTACTTTGTATCAGTGTCCTCTTGTCGTCGTTGTATATATGTATTTATATTATGTTTATTTATTATATATTTTTTTTTACTCAAGAGTGAACATGAGGAAACATCATAACATTACTTAGAGAACAAAAGCACAGCTTATTAAAAAAAAAAACTACCAGCAGGCGCGTATATGGAATCTATACCTATAGCCAACTCTCTTTAGTGTTGAGTTCAGGTATACAATAAAAATATATACGCCCGTGCTAGGGATTTCAGAAATACCCGTCCGCAACATTTTTCTGGGGTATTCTTTCTTGTAGGACACTCCATGTTGCTATACTGTAATGTATACCCGTTTCACTATCTCTCTCCTTTTAATTACGCTAACGAATACAGAGACAGACAAAGGGACGTATAATTTTATATGTTAGGATTGAGATAAATTATGCAAGATGAAAAGAGGATGAAAATACGTTTATTACAAATGTTTTTGTTGTAGAATACAATTGTCATGAATTAGTAAAATTAAAAATTAGAATTTAGCGCGCGTTATGGACATTCATATTATGTCATCAGTTATGCTTTCGTTTAATTGTGCGTTCTGTGTTAGATGGCCGCCCTACTTGAATCCTAGACCTAGTCTTTCCTATTCCCCTGTCTTTACGTCTGCTCAGGAAATAACGAAATAGTAACGTGACGGTTATTCAAAGTCTATTTATCATCATCATTCTCTTGCCATTATCGCAATTCATTTGGGGTCGGCGCAGCATGTCTTCATCTTCCATACTTCTCTATTACTCGTCATCTCGTCAGATGCCTCCTTTCTAGCCATAATATCATCCTTCACAGTTCACACAGTCGATCCATTTTAAATTACTATTATAGGGCTGTGTCCGCAGTCCGGTTTGGAGACCAGTCCGTCCGGTTTAAGCGCCTTTTAGTTAGACCTTGTATATTGTTAATGATTGACCCGAACCATGCTTCGCATGAAGACAGGAAGAAGTAAGGTGTGTGCGTTGAAGTCTTTTGTAGCAGTTGTACTGTAAAAGACTTCAACGAAACCCTCCAGGTACATAATCATCCATAATTCCAATTCGAGATTACAAACTAAGTTCGGTGAAGGTGGTGTGATGGCGTGATGATCTGGTCTGGTTGAAGGCCAAACACGGCCAGATGTTGCACAAGATAAAGAGGTATAGAATTAGAATGGCGAGGCCCCTGCCCAGCAGTGGGACATAATTATGAGAGGCTAACAAAAAAAAACAAAGTTAATTCGTTTTTTTTTTAAATTATATATTACAGTTACATCAACATCAGTTCAGTAGTTTTTTGCGTGAAAGGGTAGTAAACATCGATCTATTCTCACAAACATACACGTACATATCAGTGGTAGGGTGGGATGGGGTACTTTTTCAACAAAAAATAGCACATGAATAGACTATGACTTCAGATACTTTTTATCCCGATAGTACGTTTCCGAGGGATCATTTCCGTCCTACACGCGAGTGAAGTCGCGGGAAATGGTTGCAATAAACATAAGTAAATATTGTCTCTCTCTGTGTCAGACTCACTCAGAAAACGAACTCGTCCCAATTCTTTTCGTTGTTTTGTAATTTTAAGACAAACATGCATTAAACATATTATTTTTTCCCCAGAATCGGAGTACAATCGCATGCCATCCAAGTTCGAGATGGAATCATTCGAGGAGTGTCACAAGGACCCCGACGCAATCTACTGCTTCGGGGAGTACGCGCTGGTGTCCGATAGGCCCAGCCCACTGCTGGACATGATACGTGTGAGTCTTCTTCTTCTTCGACGTTACGATATGGTCAAAGACCATTACCTCTCTACTTAAACATCACACATCATCATCATCATCTTCACTTCATCATCATCTTACTATACATGGTCCTTTGCTCTTGTTACGTGATTATTATATTATGTCTATATTTATATAGATTATGCTATTTTGCTTTTTTATTTATTTTTTCCTTTTTTGTTATTTTGTTTATGCTTTATGTATGTATATTATTATGTAAATGGTATCACCTGCAGTATTATTTCTCCCTATTTTTGGAATTCATAAAAATGTCATCTTAAAAAAAGATAGTTTTTTTTTTAAATACCGATATATAAAGTTCACATATTGAAAATACGAGATCAAGGCCAATGGAATGACGTTCATGTTTAGGGGTCCGTAGCCGAATGGCAAAAAACGGAACCCTTATAGATCGTTCATGACTGTCTGTCTATCTGTCTGTCTGTCCATCCGTATGTCACAGGCGCTTTATTCCGAAAACTTTGTAGGTAGATGTATTCTATAAACCGCTTTACGATATTTTTACAAAAATAAAAATTTATGACACTGAAACTAAAAACAAAATATCAAACCTATACGTTAGGGATGTTTAGGGTGTTTCTCAAATTTCGTGCATATTCCGTGATATTTCTAAGTTTCAGATTAATTGACGAATAACGTTATTTTTTTTTTTTATATCATTAATATATAGATAATGTTTCAAGATTTTGTGATTTATACCTCATTTCTACGGATAACAAAGAAATTACAATGATTTAAAAAATCGGGATACGACGGTAATGAGAACTTTAAGGAGGGTAATGATTTTTTGTCGTTAAGTCAAGGGATAGGGGTGCGAAGGTAATGAAGACAAACAGAAGGTAATGCTATACTAAATCACATGTTTAATTATTTATTGTTCTAATAGGTATTCAGTAACCATAAAGGTCATTTCTCCTTGCCTTTCTACAAAATTAACATTCGAATGTTTCTTACTTACTCATAATCATAATCTTTGGAAAAATGAGATCGAAAATCAGAAACATTTCTTAACAAAAACTTAAAATCAAAAATATTTCTTAACAAAAACTAAAACACAAAAACAATTTTTAACAAAAACTAAAAATCAAAAATATTTCTTAACAAAAACTAAAGATCAGGCTTAAGTACTAATTAAATAACTGTAAACTAATTTTTATCTTTTTTTCGTAGAGAAAATATTCAAATCATCTTCATCAGTGTCACTCGAAAAGTCAAATTTTCACCAAATTTTCAACTTTTTCTTCAATCGACATAATATTATGATTTTTCTTCTTATTGTTTATTTCTCTGTACAACATTTTTCTAATGGCATCTTTCTGTTTCCTTGTTTTTTCTATTTCTTGTTTCATAACACCGATTTCTTTTTTATGCCGATAGCGAAGTTTTCTCATAAGAACATTCTTTTTTAGACACTGTTGGCAAGACTTAATATTACCAGAATCCAGACAGTTTAGAGATGAACTAGGTATGGAACTTAAAGCTGGTCGTGCGAGAGGATCTTGATCAGCTGGGTCTACTTCAGTGTCACTATTTGGTAGAGAATTATCTATTAATAGCTGTTGAATAACTTTTTCTTTCTTTTTTCTTTCATAATGACGTTTTGCATTAACTCTCCAAGTTTTTCTCTGAACCCTCAACTGTCTAGGTGTCATATTTTCTGCATTTTTAATTTTTTTCTGTTCTTTTCTTTTAAGGTATCTTGCTCTTTCTTTTTCCTTTAGCTCTGCATACTTTTCAGGGTCTTTCTTAATTTCTGCATACTTTCTTTGTTTCTGTAATCGATCACGCTCTCGTTTTTGCTCTAATGTTTGTTTTGTTTTCTTTGGCATTTCTTATTCTTAATAATCTGTAAAAAGATACATCTAATGCATGTCTTGCTTAGCAATCAAGAGTATTAAAATAATCTAACAAAAACACTCACATGGAATGAATGAAATGTGAAAAAAAACACGGACGGGAATTATACAGATAATAATTATAATTCTCGCTCGTAGATTAATTTTTTACTACACAGTTTACAAATTTAATAAATTTTAATATTATAAAAATAATAATGAATTGTCTTGATTCTAATTGCCGTCGTTTTGACCTCATTACCATCGCTCAAAAAAACGACGGTAAACGAAGGCAGTGAGGAAGAAGGTAATGAGGTTTGAGACATTTCTTATTTTTTTCTTAAATAATATCAACATTACGAACTTCATGCATATTCTAAACCACGAAGGTACTTATTAGAAATGATAATTAGCTATTGAATAATTATTATCATAAATACTCACTCAATAATTCGGGCGAAAGGAAAGAGAACGATTCCAAAATATTCACCGCCCGCGCTACTTGACACGTAAAAATTTTTTTACTACAAACAAGTGTGCACTTTCTATGACGTTTGCTGGCTGACGGAGACGTGCGCGGGGGAGCAGGCGATGGTAGTGGCGCATTTAAGGTCATACGCACACTATAATTTAGATTTACTTTAAAACCGATGGTAATCAGAAAAAATAAATGTTAAACTTTTATAATTAAAAATGTATTAGTTTACTGAGTTACTGTTATTTATATTAGGTGTAAACTTTGTATTTTTTAATGTAGTTTCTTAATATGGTTACTTTGATTGATTTCAGTATGAGTATTTTTTGGTAAAAAGCAAATGTATTCGGGAAATTAGTAAATGGACACCGAAGGAAATGAGAATACATTAAGTTTTTTATTTATAATTTAATAATTGTGTTGTTTTGACCTGTAAATGTTCCATGCATGTAAGCACAACTTGATTATGTTTGGTTTCCTTAATAAGAAATACAAATTTCTAATTAATAAATAAAGATTTTTAACCTGGACGCGTAATATGCACGAAAATTGAGAAACACCCTTTATAGATAGGTCTTTTCTATTATAGGGTCTTTAAAAATGACATAGTGGTTCCTAAAACCATTTTTTCTCAAAGTCAATCGTTTGAAAGATAGACACTTCAAATGTGGGACACACATTTGACCACTTTGGAAGTGTCTATCTTTCACCTCTCTAATTGCTAAAGTAAGATGAGGAAAATTCTGAAAAAAATGTAGGACAACGTAAAATAAACTTTCAACGAAATTTGGTTTGAATAAGATTTGATGTTTAGTTTTTGAAATATGGGACTTTTTCACCAAACTGCTGGTTTTTCATTAACATACTATGAAAAGCAAATTTAGTTTTGCTGTTGAATCTAATACAATACAACATGATATGCAATGAGCCTTCAAAATATTTTTATTATATTGTTTGGTGCTACGGAAGCCTGTGTGCGTATGAGTACGACTCGCACTTGGCTGGGTTTTTTATTAATTAATTACATCTTTAGCAAATAAATTTAATGCGTGGTAAAAACCAGTTTTGGGAAGTGCGTCATAGCCGACATTTGTTTGTAAGTCACAGTCATAACTACAAATGAGTAGAAACTACTTTTGATCGCTTAAAACTATTAATTTTAATAAAATTAATATTTAATAATAAACTTCTTAGGGTTAGGTTTGTTTTAGTATTCTTTTAAAAACATCTTTTTTTATCTTATTTAATTATTTATTAAAATTAAAATAGAAATGTTTCTGTTAGTAATGTAAACACCAAATCGCACCGAATTGCACACACCCTTGCTTGTACTACCTAACCTTTATATCCTACACTAAGACTGGCCATAGTGGGTCGGACTGGCCAAGGTAGGTAGCATATGGGGCCCGCGGCTCAGGATTTTTAAAAGTTTTTAAAACGTATTCTGCCTGATACCACAGAATTAGTAAGTACGTAATTAACTGTAGCGTATAGTAGAATCACTCTCAAAGTAAAATATATTTAAGGCTAAAAATGACCCTCTGAGTACTCGTACTTCCGATACAAAGTTACACATTTTCTTAAAACCAACGCGCGGTTCTTTCGTTGAAATCTGCGAAAAACTTGTATCATAAAGGCTCCTTTTTTCTGCCTGTGGATTGACTTTCCTATTGGATTTGCACGTGATCGGCCGGTATAGACAGAGGCTGAATAAATTAGGAGCCCTTGCCCCGAGACCTTAATAGGCAATTATGGCATACATACACAAGGTTGCAAAAAATAGAGCTTGTAGACAAGTTGATCTCCTACATATCTGAATTTATTCGGGGCAAGATGTAATAAATTTCGAGCTGGCTTCGCTCGCTCTTGCAGCCTACTTTATCTTGAATCTTCATTTTCTCTATAAGTCACCCAAGTAACTGCGGTAGGTTGGAACAGTTTTATTCTAACCTGTCCAAGGTAGGTAAGGTGATCAAAATTTCACTTCGCCATTTTCTCTTAAATCTTGGTATTGCCTAAAAATCGACCAAGTAACTTCTGTATGAACGATTGAAACAGTTCTACCATGTCCAAGGCAAGATGTCAAAAAATTTCAAGCTCACTTCGCTCGCTTTTTAGCTTATTTTCTTTTGCATCTTGCCTTTGTCTGTAAGTCGCTCAAATAATTCCTGTCTGAAGGCTTTAAATAATTCTAGCCTGTCAAAGGTATGGTGGTAAAATTTTCAAGCTCGCTTCGCTCGCTCTTGGAGGCTTTTTTTTTAACATTGTGTCCCTAAGTCGATTAAATAACATCTATTTCTCAATAAAAGATCTAAAGAAAAGCAAACTTGTCTGGGGTGGAGAGCCTCATTATTTTAGTTCCTAGTCTATATAATATCAAATGTATAATACATTTGACATTGTTTCAGAGATAATAAAAAAAAGGTTAGCTGAAAGTTTAAAAAAATGTTGATTTGCTAGCTTCTTATTTGTTATATTATTGGAATATAATTGGAACTGCACTTAGGTACCTAATAATATTATCGTTCATAATTATTAATTTCTATATTTTATTATTTTCCGATTTTATCCCATCTACCATTATCCAGTATCGGGCCCGGGCTTGAGGGAGCCCCCTGGGCCGTTCCGGCCCAGTCCGACGCTGCTAAGACCCGTAGAAATTAAACAGTACGATTACGTTTATTTTAGATCGTATGCAAAGAAACAATAAAAAGCACAGATTTCTTATGGCATTCGCTAAAATTCCCGCGTGCGCGGGTGCACGCTAGCGTGTCTCTATTAAAAAACTGTATGAGTAGCGATAACAGGCGTTGGCGGGCGTGGACACGTGGGACGTGTTAAGGATATCGCGGACGCCCTAAAAGAAAAAACGAGTATTGTGCGTGTTGTGTGTAAGGACCACATAAATAATATGCACTTTAGATTGTACTGAATTTGATAAATATTTAATAAAGGTTTACATTAACTTGGTTATAATTAAAACGGTAAAATAGGATGTGGCAGGGCGATGGTATCTAAGAGACTAGCGAGCCCGGCGGGCTGGCAGCCCGGCAGAATATCAAAAATGCAATTCAGCAATCGTATGGCTAGGATCGCTACACGCATTTAACTAAAAAAAAAAAAAAAGGGTTTGACAGAAACCAGTCAAAATTGCAGTTTTGACTGTAACATTTATATCTCAACCATGAAATCAACTTTGACGCAATATCTGCGATCATTAATAAGCCGAATGTTATTATTATTATGTAAATATATAAGCTGTCCTAGAAATATTACACATCGAATAAATAAAGTTACATCATCAAGGTGTATCGTGTTAGCCAACCACTGGGATGTCGGGGTCAGATAGGCAGTCGTTCCTTGTTAACTGCTGGTATTCAGCTGTATTCGGTTTGACTGGAAGCCGAACCCAATGTAAGGAACATGCGTACATAACATCACGCCTGTAAGTCCCGAAGGGTTAGGCAGAGGTGTACCTAATCGTACACCAACATTTCGCCAGTTATATTTAAGTTCCATGTTATAGGGGGCTAGGGGGGGTAGCTTATTGTCGGGCCTATGCTGTCCCCCCATACTTAAGTACAAATGCTGTACCCTTGATAATATTGTAATACCAAATGATTTGAAAAGACGACCAACCCGAACCGTGCACCTTTTTGTCGACGTTTTATAAGTGCCCATCTAGGCCTATGTGAAATAAAATATTTAGTTTTTATTTTTTTATTTTGAGCCTATTGCCATCAACCGAGCACAGATCCAAACTCCGTGGCTATTACTGAGAAAGACTAGACAGCCTCGACCGAGCACTCCCGTCAAGGGAATTTGTGCTCCGCTTGTGCTCTGCTCGTGTTGGGCTCGCCTAGCATAGACGCAGGTTAACAATTAGAGATGTACCGGCTATTAGCTGACTAGCTGGGCAAGTCGACTATCCGGTCATATTTGTAGTTGGAAAATAGTCGGCGACTAGTCGGCAAAGAGCGCCGACTAATGGGCTCGAGTGATTAAAATTACCTTTTTCGTTATCAGTCTTACAGTTTGTTATACAGGGTGGAAGGACACGGACGGACGAATGGTTACTTTAGTACACGTGTTACTTGTCTGTATGCTGTCTGAAATGGGAAAACCAAAACCGGAGCTCGGTTTCGGTTTTCCCCCGAAACTGTAAGCAAGGCTAAAAGTTCGGTATCGGATTTCGGTTTCGGCTGAAAATGCTGTTTCGGTCGGACAATAATATTATAAATAGATTTTGTAAGTTTGGATGTAAGGGAAATTCTTCGGAACTACGGATCCGGTTCCAAAACTTCTTTCACTAATGGGAAGCTACACTATCCCCGGGTATCATAGCCGACCGACAACGCGAGTGAAGCCGTGGACGAAAGCTAGTTATATCTAAACTCGATAGGTATCGTAAATATAATTTATGAGGTACAATGTTGACGCTTGTCGGATTAACCAAATTATTATGTAAATTATTGACGTGCAGTAATGGTGTGGTCCAACCGTATGGACTTCGGACCGGACTACGAAAACCGGATTTTGACAGATACATATTATATCATTTTTTTTCTTCTACTAAATTTAAATTAAATAATTTATAATAACGTCAAGTTTTTTATAATACTCACAAAAAGTTTTGTCTTCATCTGGTTACTTGTGGTCAATTAATTGTCCTAAAATTCCAAAAGCAACGTTAAGTATATTTTTAATTAATTTCAATTCAAAATGTCATCGAAACAGTGTAATGTAGAGAGTATAAAAAAAAAATGTTGAAAAAAGAACGATTACAGAAGCTATGAAACGGGCCTGTTTTCTTTACATTCAAATTTCGATAGCTATAAAAAGGGTTGCTCAAATGGTGTGGAGAGTCCCGACAAATCACGTAACTGGCTGCTACTTTTGCCTAACTAAATTTTAACTTAAATATTTAAAGAGTTTTGAGGAACAGTACCAAGTTTTCTGGGTTAAAAATATGTAAGCAGATTACTGTTGGTTCAATTTAATAGACACTATCAGTGTCTATTAAATTGAACCAACAGTATGCGAATGAGAATTATTTTTATTTTTTTTCTGACTTCAATATCACAATTTTTCTTTCTTTATCGTGTGGTTAGTGCCTAACCTGTTGTCAGAGATTTTATGCCACCCATGGGCTTCTGAATTGATTTTTACATGTCGTCGAGAAATATCTCTCAAGCGTGAGGAAACCACTTGGTTTCCTCACGCTGGTTTACTGCACCGAAACGAGTGATAATAATAATTATACAATACGCACATGAATCCGAAAAATCAGAGGTGCGTGTCTTGGGTTCGAACTCGAGACCTATGACTTGGCAGTACGAAGGTCACACTACTAGGCTAGCACTGCTAACGAGTATTTCATTAAGCATTAACAACTCTATGCAAAAACATGGTTTTCTTCTCTGGGTAAATAACACTAAAAACTAGTGCAATGTACTGTATTTGTCCAATTCTGAGGCCGTAGCACGAGCTCGCGGTCTAAACGGAATATAAAAACTCGATTTTATGGCAACAGTGACACCTACTGCAAGTTTATTACTAACTATCTTTTGCCCCCGGCTTCGCTCCCGTTATGCCGTCCATGGGCCGCTGACTTAGCATTACATACCATCGAGAAATATCTCTCAGGCATGTTTGGTTTCCTTACGGTGTTTTCCTTCACCGAAGCAAGTGATAAACAAACAATACGTACAAGCACATGAATCCGAAAAATAGAGGTGCGTGTCTTGAGTTCGAACTCGTGACCAATAGCAGTCCGACGGTCACATCTCTGAACGTAAACGTTTTAAATATTATTATGACATTCGTGAATAGTGTTTACAGATATTAGCTTTCTATTAGCCTAAGAAATTTGGGAGTCAGATTAGCAGTTGCGAAGATTACCCCTGTATTTAAAATTACAAACATACAAACTTTACTTCTTCATAATATTAGTATATAAGTATAGACAAATAACTAAGACACCTATCGGAAATATTCACCTTATCAAATCAGTCTAAGATCGCGTTTCACCTTGTTAACCACACACAGACACAGACACATACTCTCGGGCAAGTAGGTGCTTATGCCCAGTGTCTTACGTTGGCGCGTGGCGTGAGGACTTATGTTGCACTCATGGACACCCAACACTCTCCAAAAGACACTCATAGCAGGCGCGATCCCAGCCTAAATCTTTTTTAATCTTTTAATTGAAGAGGCCCGCCTCCGCCCCGTGTATTGGGTTCTATTTGTTCATTCATACAGAGATGAGAATAAAAATAACTCAGGTGCATTAGCGAGCGAAGCGAGCTCGAAAATTTTTGAATACTGCTTACTGAATACTGATTTACTGCCTCGAAAAAGGTTAGTTTCTCTTGTTGAACGATAAATCAGGAAATTAGGTAATAATTTATATCCGAAAAAAATCTATTTCAAAAAGGTTTATCAATAATTTGACTTATATGATTTTGGGGGGTCATGATCCCTGTGACCGCTCCCTCCTGGGACCGCGCCTGACTCATAACACATCACTTTATGTTTTGTATTTTATTCTCCTCTCATTACTTGGAGCTTTTCTATGTTGTAATACGTAAGTGCAATTTAATATTGTAATTTTAAGAGTGTGAGCCTGGATGTCTGTCATACAAGTCTAGAGACCCAGTATAGACTCCAGTTCTCACAACGGTTTGAATCTGCCTGTAACCTAGATACCCTTACCAAAATTGTACCTTTTTGAGAGAAAATAAATTACTACAACTTACTACTATATAAACTATCTGTATGCCAAATAGTAACAAACATCCATACGTCCTCACAAACTTTCACATTAATAATATAGGTACCTATGGTAAATGCCTATGGTACTAAGTCCGCATCTGTACTCTGTCCTTGAAGTATAACATAACATCACACCTGTAATCCCCGAAGGGTCAGGCAGATGTGTACCTAATAGTATACCCACATTTCACCAGTTATGTTTAAAACCCATGTAACGGGGGCGAGCCTATTGCCATCAATCGGGCACAAATCCAGGCTCCGTGGCTGCTACTATGAAATTCCGGATGGAAAACTTAGGAATCGAACCCAGGTCCTCATGTTCAGTAGATGCGCTTGCGACCACTAGGTCAATGAGGCAGTCCATTACATTACATTTATAATACTAGTAAGAAAATATAAGATTGATATACTTTTTATTTTTCAGGAATATTCAGATCACAATACGACCCATTTCAACCACACAAAAATATTTCGAGGCATCTGTGTCACGCAGAGCTGTACGAAATATAACCTGACAGGTCTGGACATAGAGAAGGTCCTAGAGGCATGCCTCAACGAGTCAATTTACGACAGATACCATCTGAAGACCAGAATAACCCACAGGTACTTTTAATATACATATAAAATTACCCCACACTATTAATTTCTCGTGTACCGTATGTGCATTTACAAACAATACACTTACATAAATACGGAACAACTAGCTATCATCGAACGGTAGCAGTCAATCGCTCAATCACTGCGCCAACCGTGCCTGCAGACATCTTTACCATGCTGCACCGGTTGATGTCATTACGTTAAAGCCAGCTGCTGCTTCAAACCAGCGCTGTGCCACTGTATCGCATGGTGTCAGAGCATTATGCTGAGTGAAGGCCGTTTTTCGTGGATGTGACGCATACTTTTCCTCTACTTATTCTTTTTACACGACTAAAAACAGAGTTATACTGCCGTCGTAAGAAAAAAGGGCACAACTAACATTTTTGTCAAAATTGAGTTATATACATATTTAGAATCAGAAAAAAAAGGCACATCTACTCAATTTTTTATAGAATTTTATCTTCAAGGAATTCGGAGATACAGTAGGCTCAAAAGGCACAAATAAGACTAATATTCATGTTTTATAGAATGAAAAGGCACATTTATTTACCATTATATTGAAAAGGCACAAATACGTAGATGTGACTATTACTTCATACAGATTTTTACTAAAAACTACTTTGAAAAGGCACACTTAATATTTTTCGCCAAAAACCAATAAAAACTTTAAAGTCGATTTTCTCCATATTTATAAAATGTTAGTTGTGCCTTTTTTCATTATGACGGCAGTATACTGGGTGGAAGGGAGACACCGAGGCGAAAACGGTTACCACGTATTCAGTATAACATTCTGAGCCCAGGGCTCAGAATGTTGTACTGAACGTCAACGTCGTGTTGTGCGTGGTATTTGTGCGTTTTACTCGACTGCCAAAAGAGGAGTGTTATGTTTGCTTAATGTTTTTGTAATCCGTCATGTTGAACGCAACGCAAGTAGATTAATCTTCTTTCTTTTTCAGGCACTTTTGTAATCAGCCCCCGAAAGACATGCAACCAGAAACATTTGAAATTGTTGTCGCCGCCGTCTGTGCTGTCATAGTTCTAGTCAACCTTATCGGAGCCGTGTATGAACCTATTTATGGAGAGAGAACAGATGCTGGTGAGGATATTTTTTATATCTATTTATCACCGCATCATCATCGTCATTTCAGCCGAAAGACGTCCACTGGTGGACATAGGCCTCCCACAAGTGTCGCCGCATTGACCGGTCCCGTACGTCTCGCATCCTTCACCAGGTCATCGGTCCACTTAGTGGGAGGCCTTCCAACTCAACGTCTTCTGGTTCGCGGTCGCCACTCGAGAACTTTTGGGCCCCATCGGCCATCCGTCTTGCCAGCATTGTTTTATACTTTAAATTGCTTGTTGATAGAAAATTCAGCCTTGTTTCATCTTTATTTAAATGATGTAATATCATTTTTTTTTTCTGCCAGTTACGAAATTTCTTCTATGTTTCTCCATACGTAAAAATTGGAGGAAGCTGATGGCGCCCGTTGCTGAAAATTCAGACCCTCGACTCAAACGATTGAAGTCGCTACATGGTGTCAGGTGCTTAACTCTTATATTTTGTACATTTATTTTGACTGAAATTTAAAGCAGTGGCGGGGCAAGACTAAAATTGTATATGGGCAAGACATATATTGCAAAACCCCCTCTGTACAATAATTTTTGTGAAAATTTTTGCATCCGACCTGGATTGATTGCTGTTTTTTAAGTCAATTCAATAAAGAAATCTATTTGGTTTTATCAAGAAATGCTTAAAAACTTAGAGACCTCCGTTTCAAGAGTCTGCGAAGCGAGCTCGCGCCTCGCCTCGAATGGTTACTTTATTTGATTTGAAGCACAGCATATAGTTGCGTAAGGCGTAGGGCAATTTAACTTTGGAGGCTCACCGCTCCTAAAATTAAAGGTCCTTTTAGCTAGCTTATTAGCTTTTTCTAGCTTATACTTACCGTAATATCGTCCATCTGAAATTATATACTACGAGATTTCTAAAAGTAAAATGACTAGTTTCTATTCAAAGACGAATGTTATTAACCATGGGTACAGTCACAAATCTGAATTTTAAAATACCGATTTTCGTAATTCCGAATGGTTCAAAATTCCTAATATAACAACTCCAATTATTCATTTATTCTATTTTTATAATTCCTAAATTTCAATATTCCTAACGTTTATAATTACTCTTTAATACGACACATCAAAAATACGAATTCGGATTATTAAAATACCGATTAATTAGAATATCGAAATAAAAAAAACGCCTTGTAAAACTGAATATCAAGACAAATAAACACATAACTAACAATAGAGGGGATCTGGGGATCTGATCCGTTAATGGTCACAGTTCTAACCTAACCCAAATGATTTACCAACAATAATTCTGGCGCTGGGCGGCCGCTGCCGCGGCACGCACACTTCGCTCGCTCGACTTCGCGCTTTAATGTTGACAGTTCTAACTTATCCTAACCCAAATGGTTCACCAACAATAGATGGTACCCAAAGCAGGTATATAAGGAGAAGAAGAAAACCAAAAATAATATATTAATACACAAATGTTAATAACATAGTAGACGTTTTTAAAATTTATCAAACGTTACTTATAGATTTTGAATTTATATGTATAACTGAAAAAAATACAAAATAATACGCTACAAAATGGAAACAAAAACTTGTATGGAAAAAAAATGAATGAATAGATGAATGGATGCATGGATGCATTAATAAATGGAAGGAATGGAATGGAGTTAGGGAGTCGAGAACTGCAGTAATAAATCAACACGCGTATCTAACGACGTTTTTCAATATACTTTCGGATAATTAATAAAATATTAGAACGGAACGTATTTTTTCAGCAATTATTATGATACTATGATTTAATTTGCTTTTTTCCGCGCTTTGCTTTCGCCAGGTTAAAGAAGAAGCAAAGGTATGAAGTAAAGGATAGGTACATCATACCATAAAAAAAAAACTTTTTTTTTTAAATTTAGAACAAATAAATGTTAATTTGTTCATAAAAGTAAATATTTGTTTTAAATAATCATATCTATCTATAACATTCTATTTAAAAACACAATTTAAGTGCTCAAAAAATATTTAAGCCGTAAAGACGCATATCGATTGCCGAAATTTAAAAAAAAAACAATCACCGCTGACTATAGTCATTGAACATTTGATTAGTTATCTGTTGAATTTTTTATTTCCGCACGTGTGTGGAAAAATATTAAAAATCCACCCGTGTTAAATACATTGCATGCTAAACCTAATCGTAGTGCGATAAGAAACAATTTTCGAGAATAATTGAAAAATAAATTTCGTGATTTTTAATAATGGACATTATAATTCTTAGGTATTATGAAATTCGGAACATAGATATTTGGAATAAAATATTTCGGAGCATTTGGGTGTTCCCATTAACCATAATCTAACCATTGTTATTTCTTTTCAGAATTATATCAATATTTTTTGTAATCATGGCACACTCAATTATTGCTAGTGTGGTGTTGATAGATAATCCAGAATACGTGGAACAGGTGCGTAAAATTAGTTAATTACTAGCTTATGAATTTGCTTACTGTCCCACGGGATCATACAACTGGGATAAAAATTATCCTTTTTGTGTAAATCAGGTGAAATATTAATGAAACGAATTATTAACTATCTGTGAGCCAAATTTCATTCAAATCCGTTTAGTAGTTTATTTTATTTATTAGGGAAAACAAACAATTACACACTGTACATGGTTAACAAAGGATTATACGAGACTGCAGCTGTAGTTTTTGCGTGAAAGAGTAACAAACATCCATCCTCACAAACTTTCGCGTTTATAATATTAGTAAGATAAGATGTGCTCTTGTCCTATTATTACATATCATATGTAGGACCTATACTATTCTGGTTTATAATAGTATTAAGATAAGAGGTGCTCTTGTCCTATTAGGACATATCATATGTAGGACCTATAACTATTCTATTTTAGCATTGCCAGTGCTTTAAGGCTTAGACAAAATGACAAAAGCT
This sequence comes from Noctua fimbriata, assembly GCA_905163415.1. Taxonomy (NCBI): domain Eukaryota; kingdom Metazoa; phylum Arthropoda; class Insecta; order Lepidoptera; family Noctuidae; genus Noctua; species Noctua fimbriata. Next base: position 1,319,976 of record LR990939.1, on the reverse strand, counting down.
TTCAAATCGTTTCGTATTTTTATAAGGACTAAAAGGGTTTGGCTACAAGTTTTTCGGTGGCTTTAGAGTGGTTTAACCAGCGTGTTTGGCGTATTCTTTGCTCGGACCGGCTTACGCGCTTCAAAAAGTCGAACACGCTTACACGCGCTTATGCTGTACGCGCGTATTTGCGTGGAGTTAAGCGGGCACGCCCTTAATCAATGGATAAATTATCAACTTTTCCATCATGGTGAAGTATGCCACTTTAGCTAGGTATTTTTTTAAAAACGTGAAAACTCGTATAAGTTAGGCACTTGAATTCAATTTAATTTTATTGAAATTCTGGTTTCAATTAAAAACTTCTAAGTCCTGTTGTACCTATATTTTTTCAGATGTACCAATTCGAGTCACTGAAAATAGTGTTCAGCGGGATGATAATCATGCAGACATTCCTCATGATGTCCGGATTCCTACTGGTCTACAACGCGCTACTGCAAGCTGAAAAGCGCAGCATCACATGGGCAATGTTGCCAAAATTAATCATTCTTAGATGGTTGAGGTAATTACCATTTCTATAAAATTGATGATGGCAGACTTAAAATTACAAAGCACTGCGTGGGATTAGCATGTCTTCGACTGCAGCCGTTCGGGATTTTTTCTATGAAGTTCAACAAGGCAACGTACACTTATATATACCTAAGTACCGTGACGGCATCGTCTCTGACCTGGACCAGATAGTAAAAATGAGGCGAGGAGACGCCGATCCGATTGTAGCCGACACCCGTTCGATTCCCACCTTACAATTGGCGACTGAATAAAAAAATGGGCGTGTAGGGTAGACTGGGTACGGTTGAAAATTTTTAGATTTTATCGTCCATAGCATCGGGATTAGTAAAGCGAGCGATGCTGAGAATATATTAAATACAAGACCGTAATTCTGTCTACTAATGTGCACTGTTATTTGAGATCCACGCATTGTATGTTATGTGTAAAATCAAATTTATAAAAATAAATTATTTGCTTCAACCGTCCCCATATCAGGGTCGGTAGAAACAGTGCCTGGATTCAATTGAATCATATGCAAATAATACAAAATATACCCAAGGATATATTCTCTATCTACAGATTAACACCACCTTATGCCATTGTATTGGCTCTGCATATATCCTGGTTCAAGTTCCTCACAGATGGTCCAATGTGGATGGTAAGTAATGTCACAGTGGTTATTATTATTGAATTAATCTCTATTTTATCCAACTAACTGCCAAGAAAGATGACTTTTTTCGGTCTTCCTCTCTCTCTTCATCAATCAACATTTATGTTCATCACTCTTCGCTCATCTTCTACACAGCACATCATCCCGATCCATACAGTACGACAGGTTTAATCACGGACTTGTACATTTTCCCCATTAACTTGAGAGGCATCCGTGGGACGCAAGTTGTTCCAGTAATCTGTCGCCATTTCATCCATCCTGTGTTGATCCGGTGCGTTACGTCCCGGTCTACTTTGTCATCCCCTTGGACAAGCGACCCGAGGTACCGAATGAAATGTTCATTCCTATGTACATTTCTATTTGAAGGAGCTCGTCGGTAATGAAGCGGAGGACTGCAAGCAGAACTGGTGGGGGAACTTACTCTACATAAACAATTACAATGACCAGTCTCAGTGCATGCAGCATACGTGGTAAGTGTGAAACGAAAATTGTGTGTGCTGAGTCACAAAATTGTTATAACATTACATAACATTATGCCTTTATGGCCTGACGGGTTCGGCTAAGCATTCCCATAGAACACCCATGTTTCGCCAATTATGTTTGAGTCCCGTGTAATAGGGGGCGACCTTGTAGCTTGTTGGTACAAGGTCGCCAATGAAAGTCGCCAAAGAAAGAACATATGAAATTCAATCTTAGAGTCAAATTTTAGAAATATAAGCTATCAAAGTTGTACTGTATTGTGTACCTAAAAGCTTATGAATTTTAAAACATATTCTCTAAATAATCTATCCATTCAAGGTACGTAGCCGCCGACACTCAGCTGTACTACTACGGCGTGTTGCTGTTCCTACTCCTCAAGACTCCGCGCTCCAGGAAGATTGTCCTCCCGATATTGATCGTGGTCGGGGCCATCATCCCTGGCATTATCAGCTACTACCGCAATCTGGACGGTTCTTTGATTGCGTCGCCTGAGTAAGTTGCATACCCACTCAATAATTCTACTAAATGTTTGGATGTTTGTTGGACAATCACTCCAAAACGGCCGAATGGATTTGGATGAAATTGTGAAACAAGAGCGAGTTGTACTCGCGCACTGAGGGTTCCGTATAAACTTAGGCATTTTGTTATTAGACTACATATTTACGGTTTTCAGATTTTTTGCTTTAGGTAGAGACATTGCTGGGTCAAAAACCCTATACATTTTGATTCCCTTGAGAGTGTCGAAATATACGTTTTTTGCGGTATAAACGCCCGTATCTTTTTCTTACTTTAACTGAGAAGTTTGATTTTTTCACAGCTTCAAGGGACTGTAGACTTGAGCATAATATGGTTTTTAATTTCAACTCGATACATCACTCGTTCTCGAGATAAAGGGTCTTGATAGACAGACGGACAGACAAACAGACGGATAACAAAGTGATCCTGTTAGGGTTCTGTTTTTCCTTTTGAGGTACGGACCCCTAAAAAGATTTTTAGACTTCCCATACAACATATCGCATCGGCTGCCGGAATTAGTATGAAGAGTCCATTTTTTTCGACCTCTTTTCCCTAAGGAAAGTTGTAAAGTTTGATGGTCTGAATCATCATCTAAGAAGTATTAGGATTTTTCGAATCCATCATTGTTTAATCATTTATATAGGAGTCGTGTGTTAGTGCGAATGGGGGCAGTAACGGGGGCTACCTAATCATAATCACCATCATTAGCACCACTCACTGCTGAGTATAGGTCTTCCCTTTTGTGCCATTCTTCCCTGGCCACCTCGATACAAAAGATGAAGAAGTGAATAAGGGCATTCAAAATCAAAATGTATTATTTCACATTACCCTACATGGGCACTTATGAAAAGTCAAAACACTGGTGCGCGGTTCGGGTTGGTTGACGTTTCCTATGGAGAACTATCAGCAAGAAATTCCATGGTTACTCTTTTAAAAATATTTTATTTAACAATGTTCCGTGTTTATGTTCTATACATATGCAATTATGCATTAGTGTCGGTCTCTGTTTCAAGGACGATCCATGGAATCTTCATGAACGAGCCAACGTTTAACTACACGTACAGGCGCGGCCACACCAACCTCGCCGGGTACACCATGGGCGTCGCGTTTGGTTACTTCATCTACCATTGCCAGAAAACAGGCTTTGATGGGAAAAGGTTCCGGGTAAATAGATTTTTTACCGAAATATAATCTTTTTTACTAACTTGCTTTGTCGTCATCAGCCTGTCTTTTCCCAACTGTGTTGGGGTCGGCTTCCAGTCCTACCGGATGCACCAGTACATCTGCAACTCGTATTTGCTTTGATCGTACGTGTTTCCGGTAAAGGTTCGGTAAAACCGGTGCGGTTAAATTGTGGACACGGCTGTCTTGTGGACATTACACTGAAGTACCTATCCGTCAGTGTCCACAGCTTGACTGTACCAGGTTCACAGATTTTTTTTATAAAATAGGAGAGAAAAATTGTCATTTTATATGCGACATGGGACAAGGGTAGAAAAATGATATGCCGCTTACCGACACGGTGGTAGAAACATAGCTAAAGAAAAAGATCGCGTTGTTAATCGAGACTACATAATCAAAGATTCATAAATAAAATCTGAAATCAGAAACGAATATATTAAGCGTTTAAAGATGTTCTTTTCAATTTTTTTTGTAATTGCCTGTGATTTGTAGATCTTTGACAGTCGTTAGGTAGTCAGTGGCCCAAAAAGTCTGACAACCAGTCTTACCAAGGGGTATCTTATTACCCAGTACTAACTGGGTTGTGGAGGTCAGATAGGCAGTCGCTCCATGTAAAATACTGGCATTTAGCTGCATCCGGTTAGACAGGAAGCCGATCCCAATGTAGTTGGGAAAAGGCTGGGCAGATAATGAAGGCATCATTATCTGCTTTGATTTACAACTACTGATGTTTTAATTTTCAGAAATATCGCTACTTCGTCCCGCTCATTGTTCCCTTGGCAATGTCTCTTATCTACGCCTGCAGCTGGTTCTATGGAGACAGACCTCGGTCGTCGGTCTGGGTCAGGGCAGCCAGCGCTATGGTGCTCAAGCCGACATTTACCGTCATGGTAGCGGCCATAATATTCACTTTCATCTTTAAAATAGACGGTAAGGGCCCTTTAATGAATTTAAAACATTAAAAGCACGGTTCAACAATGAAACTGAACGCGATGAGCAAATCTAAATCGCGTTCAAGGACTGTCAGCGTCAATATCACCTACACTACAATGATATGGGTATCATTCTATTGTTGCATCATCAGAATTGTCATGGTAGGCTCATCCTACCTAAAGAATCTGTTATATTTGTAACTTTACAGCCTTTGGTTGACTTATATCGATCCAATATGTCTATCCAACACTGCGTCGGAATAAAACAGCCGCTAAAAGCGATTTTATTCTACTGGATTCAAATCTTGATCATTGATTTCAATACTGCATCAATGTAAATCAGAGTGATTGCTTCGTTGGTCTAGTGGTCGCAAGCGCTACTCTTGAGTTCGATTCTCAGGTCGGGCACAGTGTTATAGTGTTTTCATCAGGAATTAGTAGCAGCCTGGAGTCTCTGTCGATGACAATTGGCTCGCCCCCTAATACATGGGACTTAAACATAACTGACGAAATGTTCGGCTAAGCAGGGATGTGCTAATAGTACACTCGTTCATCTTTGCCTAACCTCTAAGGGGATTCTGTAATGTCACATTGTATACATGTATCTCAGCTTTTAACAACTGTTATGGTCAAGTGTGTAAATTTTCCTGAATGTTTCTACCACCAGACTTATGTCGCCGTACCGTGGAGTGGCGTGGATGGACGGTCCCGAGCCGGCTGTCGTACTGCGCCTACCTGCTGCACGTCGCTTTCGTCAGGAACTATGTGGCCTTGCGGACCACTACCTTCCAGACTAGCTTGGGCCTGATGGTGCGTATTGAGTAAAATTGTTTCACAGCTCTTTTATAATATTCTTTAATATTTAAGTACAGTCACGATCAGTGAAATGTATATGTTACGGCCAAAAGCCGAAGTGCGGCGCACACCTAGTTCTAGCCGGCCAAACCTAGGTGCGGCCGGTAACAGTTGTGTATCCTTTTTATTGCTAGGACACACCGACCAAATAGATTAGGTTAGGTTAGGTTAGTACTGTGACCAAACGCGCGCGAGCCAAACGCGCGCGAGCCGAGCGAGCGCTACATCCAAATTGGTTGCATGTTTTAACCGAAGATAAGTAGGATACATCGGAAATTTATAGAGGGATATAATTTAAATGCACTTCCAAAATGTATCTTAACCATCTCTGACGTCACTGACGCATTGAGCAAGCGTGGTGATCAATGCTCGTACCTTCTCTGCATGAGAAGCAGCCTTCGCCCAGCAGTGGGACAGTAATAGGCTGCTATTATTGATATAAAGAACATCGAGTGTTAAGTTCTTCTTTTTTTTCAACAGAGTCAAGTATTCACCGAGATTATGCTGGTATCGTTCATCACTGCTATACCACTTTGGCTGATGGTGGAAGCTCCCGTAGGCAACTTGATTCGAGAGTATATCATGAAATCGAAGACAGACAACGAAAAAGCTGATGACGACAAACAAAATGGTATACAAGAAGACAATTTAAAAAAAAACATTAATCGACGCTGATAAAATTGCAATCGAAAAAATTATAAGTTTGCGAAAATTAAAAGAGATACTTTGGGTTGAGGGACAAACTCGTTTGTAACTACGAAATCAGTATTATTTATTTATAAGATCGGTTTTATACGGATACAGTATTTTGGAATTTAGATGGTAAGTATATTTATAGAACGGTTCCTTGCTCTTCCCGAAAATATTAATTTATAGCTACTGAGAGTGAATTTTACTAACTAAAACCCAACACGATCAGAGTTCTAAACCACTGCCAAGAGCTTTGTGTCTTAAGGCGACATTAAGTGCCAGCGCCCTTGAGCGAGTCGTCGCACCGTCGCCAGCAAGGGCTCCCGCTTCAACGCGCACCAAGTTTATTCGAAAAAACAACCCTCCTTGATTTATCAAACACAATACAAATAAAAACCGTATACTAAAGTATGGGTCATTAAATTGTCTTTTAGATGGTCAAAGTTTCATGCAAATACGCCTGATAGTTTTTGCGTGATTATCGTTTTTTTGCCCGCGTTGGACATTACTATACAAATTAATTACACTATGTAATAAAAATATAATTTCACATTTTCACATATCAAATTATGAAGAAAATTGTCTAGTATAACATATTTTTTTATCAAAAAAATAAGACTAGAAGTTTAGACGTGATGTTCAATTTAAAATCATTAAAAGTCGTATATCTGCGCCTTAAGAGGGATGCAGAGGCTGCGATTCTCTATACAAATGTATTACCACTTTTTTCTTACTGAATAATTCCTCTAGACATGAGCAATGCTTTTTTTCAAAAAATCAAAGTCTCCAGTAGACACGTCCCGTTTACAGGGTGAAATTTTCAAGTGGGCCTGGATGGCCAAATCCTATGAGGAATATTGAAAAATGCTCAAAGTGGTGCTGGTACTACCAGACGAATTCGAAAAGGTTTTAACATAAAAGTAATTGACAGGAACCTAGACATACTCTTTCTTAATATTTATATGTCAAAAATAATTGAATTGGATTAGTTTTCGAGGAGAAAAAAGGGAAATACGAAACGTCGATCTCGTCTATATTTTTGTGATATAGTCTGTTTGAGCTGAAGCTGTTCCTTATGCACTCTCCAGGGGCTGGCATGACGCAGCGCGACGGCAACAGTTTCTTCAAATACCTATTTTCCTAATTCCTCGTAGGCCCTGTTCCCTCTTGAACACCGCGCCATTTAGATATTGCTGATCGCGTTTAGATTAATAATCGAAATTCGCTCTCAAATAAAAGTTTCGATACTGAGGCGCCATCAGTGAATAAATTCTAACTGTGATAGGTTACACTTAGGAAACGTGATACTTCAGATGTTGTTTCATACAATACATGTTTGTATTGATGCCAGCTGGTGCTGTATTAGGGTTTATGCGTGACTAGTTTCAAAATAATATAAAATGGCGGAAACCGTATGCATGCAGTTTATTGTTGTTATCGTTAAGTATTCCCAAATCAGGAAAAAAGTGATATAATAGTACCTATATCTGATTTTGAGAACCTAAATGCATGTTCAGTATGACTTTGCCAAGTTCTCCATAAAGTAACAGAAAAAAATCGATGTACAGTAAAACGGACATACAAAAACTCATACCTTTTTCCCATGGGGGTGTTTTATTTTATGGAAACTCTTTTTAATGCGTAAAAATATGGAGTTTAATATATAATTCGTGATGGATCCTAGCTTGTAAAGTCAGCCTAGATCCGCCCAGAAGCCAAAACCTTCCAAACATCATGTGTAATGTTTTTTTTTGTTTTAGAACCAAAAGAACAAATAAATCGGAGCTCACCGAGAGCGGTGACAGCGCGATCATCCTTCCAGACATTGCGGCGACGACTGACTGGCCGATAGAACGTGCCCATAGACGATATATTTTTATCATAGATAAAAACTACATCTAAGAAAAAAAACTCAAATATTATAAATAATCATAAGAAATGCAGCAGATATTTATATAATTAATTTTCAAAGCTTATCTTATCACCCATTGTCTAACTAAAGGCTAACTGGTATGGTAAATGAAACAAACAATAAATAAGATATTTTTGAAAGATTTTATTTACACTTTAGTAGTCTCCCCCCCTTTCCCCTCTCCCTTGCTCCCCCCCTGGCCGAGCGCAACCCGCACCAGGCCAGACGTAGGAGACTCCACGCACACGAACAGGATGCAAGCACACAAGTATGTGAGGAAGATGATCCCGGCTAGAACTATCGTCTGGGAAGGGAAAAATTGTTTTAATTTTAAGGGTCATTTCAGACAACACGCGCAATTTACTGGCTGCAGTGAAAATAATAGCATATAACCATTATTTAAATCAGCAAATTGTATGAATATCGACGCGGACAACAAGCATCGCCTCGCGCATGCTCGCGGCTTGGTCGTGCACCAGCTCGGGCATGCTCGGCAGTTCTCGGGGATACTCGGGACCGCGCGAGCTCGAGTGCGAGTGTAGGCTCGCGCGTACTCGGTCTCGAGCCTTCTCGCAATGTCGCATCGTCGCGAAGCTTGTGAATTGCGACCAAAGGAGGCTCGAGCCAGCGTGAGGATTTTTCAGTTCTATTTGAACTGACCCTACTGAACTGACCAGATATTGTAAAGAATTTTCCAAGCAATTGCCTCTAGAAAAACTATCGTTCTGTGGACTACTTGACATGTGCTACATACCGGCCGTCGACAGATTAGGCCTACAAACCCAAACAATCATGGATTTGGGCTGCGTTGCGTGCGTGCGGTCAAGAGCACTTTAATTAATCTTTGGAGTGTAGTGTACATACCACGTAGTAGTCCGTCATGTGTATGAGCTGCGTCTGGGCCCCGACCAGTGCCCTCTGGAACAGCGTGTGCAGCAGGAAGGCGCTGTACGACACGCGACCCATCCACGTCCAGCAGCGCCACTCTATGATGCCGCGGTAGGTTGCTAAAATGAAGAGATTGTCTTAAATCCAACACCCGAACTACTCTAACTGTTCTATTCAGTCTGAAATAAATATATTATCATCATAGGCTCGTAAGATAATGGCAAATTCTGGAGTAAAAAAGTGAAAGAACAGGCAGATAGATAACTAGATAAGCCATTTAATGAAACCTTGGTGCCACATCGCGTCTTTGGTCTGTCCTGTGATCGGTCGCATCCTGCACGTATCCGCACCGCTCGCCTCTCTTTGGTGAAAACTGGGCCTAATTGAAGGAACCTATCCATTGAAGGAACGTATCGTGTCCTGCTAACAGGCTGTAACAGAATAACCTCAGACTTGACAACTTTCCAAAGGAACAAAGGTCGAAAAAAAACAATAGCACTTCCCATACAAAATATCGCATTGGCTGACGCAGTTAGTATGAAGAGTCCATTTTTGTTCGACTCATGTTCTTTAGGCACAGTGCACAAAGGTATTGCGTTTATTCTGTTACAGCCCGTATATAAATGTAGGTATCCGCAGTATTATATTTAACCACTAAGAAACTAACTGACGAATTACCACAATATACAAATAACAACGACTCGCTCCCCCCACCGAATAATATGGTAATGTGGTACTACGATGGTTTTCGTTTTATTGCATATTCGATTTTCAGAGTATTAATTACATCTTGTAATTTTTTCGTATTTTTTCTTTGCATATGTATAAAACTACAATTATTTCTATGGTATCATAATGAACATAACAATATTCTTCCGTAAAAATCTCAACACACTTTTTGCACGAATACTATCGTAACAAGTTGTTACAGATTATGCAATCTTTAACTTTTTCGGTAAGCGACGATTACCGTTTTATTCGCGTAAGAAACGCATGTCTTGTTCCGCGTAAAGTATAAAACAATTATATTCGTGTATTATTTTTATTTACAGGATTTGGTAAAGTCGTTTTACATAACATGACAGATCATAAGCAAATAAATTTTTTAAAGCAAGCGGTTGTACAATCAAAATATTATGATGGTGACGGTACGTAATTAATGAATACAGTAAGTATTATTATCCTTAGTGATAGATGAGTATTCTTGTTTTTTTTTTTTTTTTAAGGCGGCTCGCAGTACTACCTAGGAGGTTGTCGTCTGCTTAACCGGACTATTTTGTGGGTGCCTTGAGTGTAAAGACTCCAGTCAGGGCAAAAAACGTACAAACTAAGCGACTACATGCTAAGGGTACCCTCTGAGGGGTACGAGCCTTGGCTTAGGGCGTCGCTGGAGGAGGATAGCAAGGGGACAGGCTGGAACTTTATGGTATCATTATTTAGGGGCTGATTTAGGACTACAGGCTCAGTCACGCGAGTTGGCTTGAGTAAGGGTCGGGGAGGCCATGGATCGGGATGTCACGACAGGGCTCGATGGCCAGGACAGAATGACAGTTGTTTGCGTCTGTGCTTATTAAGCGTGCTAGTTTCCCAACTGCTCTCCTGAAAGAGGGTGATAGCGTCATAGGGGGTGACGAGGGTATGCCTTGGTTGGCGATCTTAGTAATGTGCGAGGGCGGTCTATGCGTTTAGGGGATTACGTTGCCTTATGGCAGTATCGAATAAGCGCTTAGAAAGGCGTTTCTATGTGCAGACGGTCATTGCGGATGTAGTAAGGAGCTCCCGTGACTTTGCGTAAGAACCGGTTCTAGAGTACCTGCATCATATAGCTATATTATCTAGGCTTGGTGTGTGCGAACACGACACAAGCGTATGTCATGATGGGACGGACCACCGCGGTATAGAGGTGTTTTGGCGACAGCGTTCTTACAACGACCAGTGTAGTAGGTGGCCGTGTCGTCTACGAACAGGGTTAACTGAGCCTTTTTGCTCGTGGGAATAGCACCTCTTTCTAAACCTTTTTTTTTTTTTTTGGGAGTGAAAGTATCAAATGACCCCTTCCGCTCTGGGCGGAGCGGAGGGGAGTGTCAGACTTCTACTGACTAAAACCCATCCATGTTCCTTCTTTGCCCTTTGTGTTCCAGGGCCACGGTATCTCTTTCGAACAGACCCGCAGCCCTGGCAGGCATCGGCCCATGCGGACCCCTACGTGGTTGCTGACATCTCTTTGAGGCGCGCGTGGAACACGAACGCGCCGTCGACACGGCCTGTCGTCATAAGACGGCCGGACGGCGAGCTAGCCCATAACTCGCAGTCCACACGCGCCTACGGTGGCGCCCAGGGCATCTCCCGCGGCGGCTGGGACGTGAGGCTCTTTCCCTATCACGTCCCGCCACCTCCTTCACTAGCATGACTGCTTCGCAGAAGGGATTGACGGCTTCCCATTCCCTCTCGCTCCGGACCATGGCTTGAACCAGGGCCGGGCGCGAGAGGTCGCCGCCGCCAATCGCCGCTACGAGGACACGGCGCTGATCCGTCCAAGCGGGGCAGACCTCCACAGTGTGCTGCACCGTGTCCTCCGGACGATCCTCGCAATGAAAACATCCGGGCGTTGCGACAGTTCTGTATGGTGTCCGGACGTAAAGAATAGCACCATCCCATATCTTCCCGTGGGTGTCGTAAGAGGCGACTAAGGGACTTACCAGAGAATGGGCAGCAGCGTTCTCTGTGTTTTATAACAACCATACTGCGATCGCCAACCCGCCTGCCAAGCGTGGCGATTATGGCAAAACCCCCCTAAATGACGAGCACAAGAAAAAAATGACCCCTAGTACCCGGCAGCCCGTCTACCCTCGACTATGGTAGCGGTCGAGGTTACGGCGTGGCAAGGGGTGCGAAGAATCTCCGGAAGGGATCAGGCTGCCAATACCGACGACTTGACCTGGCAACATATAACACGCGTACACTCCGGACCGACGAGAAGATAACGGAACTCGAAGAGGAACTGAGCAGGCTGCGATGGAGTATTGTGGGATTATCTGAAGTCCGAAGGGAGGGTGAGGACACGATAATCCTGAAATCCGGCAATCTGCTCTATTTCCGAGAGTGTGTCCGGCAGTCACAGGGTGGTGTTGGGTTTATCGTCCACAAGTCCCTCGAATAACGTGGTGAAGATCGAGAGTGTGTCGACCAGGGTGGCGTACCTTATACTCAGAATATCCTCAAGATATTTGCTGAAGGTCATACAGGTCTACGCCCCGACCTCGGCACACCCCGACGACGAAGTGGAGACCATGTATGAGGATATTTCTAAAGCCCTGCATGGTTTCAAAACTCACTTCACCGTTGTCATGGGGGACTTCAACGCGAAACTGGGCAAACGAGACGGGGATGAACTGCAGGTGGGGCAATTTGGGTGTGGACGTCGGAACCACCGGGGTCACCAACTGGCTAGCTTTATGGAGAAGGAGGGCCTCTATATGATGAACTTCTTCTTCAAAAAGCGCGAGCACAGGAAGTGGACCTGGCAGAGTCCCGATGGTGCCACTAAAAATGAGATTGACTTCATCATGTCAACCAAGAAGCAAATGTTCAATGATGTCTCTGTGATCAATTCGGTGAAAACCGGGAGCGATCACCGCATGGTAAGAGGCACATTGAACATCAATATAAAGCTTGAAAGGTCTCGACTGATGAAGTCTACACTCCGTCCAGCACAGATCCAGATCCAAAACCCCGAGAGCTTTCAGCTTGAACTCCAGAATCGTTTCGAGTGCCTAGGAAGCTCAGTGGACGAATACAACGATGGGTTCGTGGAAACTGTCCATACGACTGGGTCTAAGTTTTTCAAGACACGTCGTGAACACAACAAAAAACTCTCTGATCATACTCTCGAGCTTATGAAGGAGCGGCGCGAGATGATCCTGCAGTCTTCAGACGAGGCGTGGAAGTACCGGCAGCTCAATAGACGGATCTCTAAATCCTTGAAGAGCGACCTCCGCCGCTTTAATACCGAGCGTATTAAATACGCTATTGAGCGGAATAAAGGCTCCAAGGTATTTTCAAGAGATCTGGCTATTGGGCAGAGCCAGCTCACGAAACTGAAGACCGACGATGGCAGGATCGTATCCGCCAAACCAGAGCTGCTGAGGGAGATCGAGAGTTTTTATGGGCAGTTGTACACTTCAATCAGTAATCCCGTTGCAACTCTAGCTAACGACCCAAGAGCTAGACTGACCCGACACTATACCGAAGACATTCCGGATGTCACCCTGTACGAGATTAGGATGGCTCTTAAACAACTTAAAAACAACAAGGCACCGGGTGATGACGGAATTACGGCCGAACTCCTGAAGGCGGGTGGAAAACCGGTACTTAAGGCCCTTCAGAAGCTGTTTGATTCCGTCATACTCGAGGGGAAAACGCCGCAGGCATGGTGCAGGGGTGTGGTGGTACTCTTCTTCAAAAAGGGCGACAATGCCCAGCTGAAGAACTATAGGCCCATCTCACTTCTAAGCCATGTCTACAAGTTGTTCTCAAGAGTCATCACGAATCGTCTCGCGCGCAGGTTTGACGATTTTCAGCCTCCTGAACAAGCCGGATTCCGAAAAGGCTTTAGCACCGTAGACCACATACATACGCTGCGGCAGGTTATACAGAAGACCGAAGAGTATAACCTGCCTCTCTGCTTAGCGTTTGTGGACTACGAGAAATCCTTCGATTCGATCGAGACTTGGGCTGTACTGCAGTCTCTCCAACGGTGCCAAATCGACTATCGGTACATCGAGGTGCTGAAGTGTTTGTACAAAAACGCCACCATGTCAGTCCGACTTCAGGACCAGACCTCGGAACCTATTCTTCTGCAGCGAGGTGTGAGACAGGGAGACGTCATATCTCCGAAACTGTTCACCGCTGCACTGGAGGATATCTTCAAGGTTCTGGACTGGAGAGGGCTAGGCATCAACGTCAATGGCGAGTACATCTCTCACCTTCGATTTGCCGACGATATAGTGGTCATGGCTGAGACCATGGAGGACCTCAGTACAATGCTCGATGACCTTAGTAGAGCTTCCGAAAGAGTGGGTCTTAAAATGAACATGGACAAAACCAAAATCATGTTGAATAACCATGTAACACCCACTCCTATCAAGATCGGAGACTCTACACTCGAAGTTGTAGACGATTATGTCTACCTTGGACAAACGATCCAGTTAGGTAGGTCTAAATTCGAGAAAGAGGTCAATCGTCGAATCCGACTCGGCTGGGCAGCGTTCGGGAAGTTGCGTGGTATCTTCTCGTCCAACTTACCGCAGTGTCTCAAGACGAAAGTCTATGACCAGTGTGTGTTGCCAGTGATTACTTACGGGACCGATACATGGTCGCTCACAATGGGCCTTATCAGAAGGCTTAAAGTCACCCAAAGGGCAATGGAGCGGGCTATGCTCGGAGTTTCTTTGCGTGATAAAATCAGAAATGAGGACATCCGCAAGAGAACCAAGGTAACCGACGTAGCCCGAAGAATAGCCAAACTGAAGTGGCAGTGGGCAGGGCACATTGCTCGCAGAACGGATGGCCGATGGGGCCGAAAAGTTCTGGAGTGGCGACCGCGAACCGGAAGACGCTGCGTTGGAAGGCCTCCCACTAGGTGGACCGATGACCTGGTGAAGGCTGCAGGGATCCGCTGGATGCGAGTCGCACGGGACCGGTCAATGTGGCGACACTTGGGGGAGGCCTATGTCCAGCAGTGGACGTCTTTCGGCTGAAATGATGATGATGATGATGATGTTGCGAAAGTCGCTCTCTCCATGTCGCCATGAGATCGCGCCGGAGGTCTGTCCGCTGAGCGGCGATTTGCCGACGCCGATGGAAACCCCTCCTGACGTCAGTAGGGATCCCGACGGTGGCGCATTCCGAAGCCCATGAAAACACATGGCCTCGGACTTGTGCAATGCCACCTCGAGACCCAATTGCGGGATCCTATCCACGACCTCTTTCCATTTGAAGAAGTTGTTGCTCAAGGAGCCATTGAAGATGGCTGCCATTAACAGTATTAGCTGGGCGGGGAAAAGTTAGAGAATTTTATTGGTAATTCCATAAGAGCCGGGTGCTTTACGCGGGTGAAGCTTTTTTATGATGTCATGCACTTCGACGGGTGTGACTGGTGTCAGAGGATTATCGGGGTCTTCGACGGGAGGGAGGGCGGCTCTACCTTCGACTTCACCATTCACCATATCGAGGTGACGTTTGTCTACTGGTTGAGAGCTGGAAGAGCACTGAAACTTCAGATTGTCGGCTAGGCATTCTGCTTTTTCAGAGTCGTCGAATGCGACGCTCTTGTCGGGACGAGTGAGAGGAGGCATCGAAGCCTCGTCGGTGGTACGCATCTTTCTTTGCAATTGTCAGAAAGCTAGGTGGGTGGGCTCGAGTTCACTGAGCTCCTTGTCCCATCGAGTGCAACGTTGCTCACTTATGAGCTTCCTTACAGCACGCTGTAAGTTGCGCATGTAAGGCTTGTTCGCGTCGCAGGGAAAGTTGCTCTTCTTCGTCTTCTCGTTTATAACTTCACGTAAGTCAGCGAGTAGTCTCCATAACTGTTTAAAAATTCGAAATGATGTATATATTAAACAGTAGTATCCTCAATCGTTTTGTTTGCAAACACTTATTACAATTAGTACTGCCTTGTCCAAAAGCTGCATTGTTTCTGATGAATTTTAATAGTGGTTGCGCCTGCTTTCCTGCCTGTGCAGGTAATTAATTTGTGGAGGCTTGTAAATGGCTTTTCGTTGATTGTCTCATTATATTTTTTTATATTGTTTGCTATAAGCCATCCATACACAATAAAATAATAAAATATAAATTATCCAGTATTAAAATCAACTTCCTCTAATAGTGTTATGTTTCTGCCAAATCAATTATTAGGTACTTACTGACTATTTAATAAAACATGGTATTTGCAACATTATGTTACTGTTAATCTTTTGACACTACAGATCGACGAATATTATTGTCATGTTACATTACAGTAAACACTATCGCTTGGATTTCATCCGAATAATATCGTAATATCATATTGCCGGTAGGTTTTTCGGCACCGTATTTCAACGAATAATACCATAATGCATTAATACTAACTACGATAACGTTGAGTTTACACGCGAATAATATCGTAATAATGTGTTGCATGCTATAGATTTGCCGTACAATTTCCGTAACATTATTTTCGTCAAAAACTTTATGTTGTTAGACTATTACAAAAAAAATACATAAATTAAAACCGACTGCAAAAAAATTAGCTTTGTTTTGATGTATAAATGGCTGTCATAGGATCAACCCGTGCAAAAAACAATTTTTTTATTTTTCGTGTAAAATTTGGAATTATCGATTACCATATTATTCAGTGGGGGGAGCGATTACTCACATTCAATCTTAAACACGCAGCCCAGTATAACGATGACGACGAGCAGCTGGAACAGCGGCTTGTACAGCGTCGCGCACAGCACCCGGTACAGTAGCGGAGCCCTGCCGGAGTCCGAGTAGAACAGGCCTCCCGACAGGATCACCGCCACGCACAGCGGGAACACCAGCCACATCACCCAGCGGTACTTCTGGGGGGAGGGGTGGTGGCAGGATTGTAGGCACATAATTGTTGTGTTATGTGGGCTACCCAACGATTCTTGCCGGGATTCCGTTTATAAAGGGTGTAAATAGACCCTTAACGAAGCCGAAAGGCCCTTGTTCTCCCCGTCTTTGCGATCATTTTTTTTTTCTAGATCATACCGGAATCTTCTAGTTACTGAGAAATTGGGGGTCAAAGTTCCAACTTTTTCACTTTACTTTAAACACCTTCACGACCCCCGTACAATTCAATCTACCCATCAGCACAATGCTTTGAATGCTATCTAGTCCTACCGTAAAACTTAATTATTTATTTAACGCCAAAAAAAAAAGTCGTTTCCCAGCAATAATTTTTGCGTAAAGTTACTTAGTTTGATGTACATGATGCTTGGTTGACGGCTTCGTGAAGGGTCTGTTTACACCCTTCATAATAATCTCACAGATAAGTTTGCTTGCGCGCTGCAGAATTTACTTCGTTTATTGAGAGATAGATATAGCTACCTTGTAGTTGTCGACGTCCTTGTTACTCTGGAAGTGGTAGGCGAGGAAGCCACCCGCCAGCCCGAGGATGTAGGTAGACATATTGGTGTGGCCGCGGGCGTACAGGAGCCGGAAAGTATCGTCTGTGGCGTAGAGGTTGCGGTACGATCTGCAAGACACGAAGTAGAAGTGGGTCATTTAAAAGGGAATATTATATCGTAGACCTTAAGAGCAAGGCCACCGACGCCCTCATGATTAATAAAGAACGAAGTCTATTTGATAAGTGCTGTAATTATAGGGCTTCCTCCTGTTTATTTATTGACTTATGATTAGAGAATATGATGGAGAATATTTCGATAGATGGAGAGGGAGAGGTAGACCAAAGAAACGGTGAATGAATTGTGTGAGAAATGATATGAAAGAAAAAGGTATAAATAATTGCGTAACGGTTGACGGGGGGGAAAGTGGAAGAAAAAAATGTGTTGCGCCGACCCCAAGTAACATAAATCATAAATCATAAATCATAAATCATAAATCATAAATCATAAATCATAAATCATAAATCATAAATCATAAATCATAAATCATAAATCATAAATCATAAATCATAAATCATAAATCATAAATCATAAATCATAAATCATAAATCATAAATCATAAATCATAAATCATAAATCACAAATCATAAATCATAAGTCATAAATCATAAATCATAAATCATAAATCATAAATCATAAATCATAAATCATAAATCATAAATCATAAATCATAAATCATAAATCATAAATCATAAATCATAAATCATAAATCATAAATCATAAATCATAAATCACAAATCATAAATCATAAATCATAAATCATAAATCATAAATCATAAATCATAAATCATAAATCATAAATCATAAATCATAAATCATAAATCATAAATCATAAATCATAAATCATAAATCATAAATCATAAATCATAAATCATAAATCACAAATCATAAATCATAAGTCATAAATCATAAATCATAAATCATAAATCATAAATCATAAATCATAAATCATAAATCATAAATCACAAATCACAAATCATAAATCATAAATCATAAATCATAAATCATAAATCATAAATCATAAATCATAAATCATAAATCATAAATCATAAATCA
The DNA here is from genome assembly GCA_905163415.1 of Noctua fimbriata. Taxonomy (NCBI): domain Eukaryota; kingdom Metazoa; phylum Arthropoda; class Insecta; order Lepidoptera; family Noctuidae; genus Noctua; species Noctua fimbriata. The sequence continues at coordinate 1,302,081 of LR990939.1, read as the reverse complement.
TAAATCATAAATCATAAATCATAAATCATAAATCATAAATCATAAATCATAAATCATAAATCATAAATCATAAATCATAATCAAAAAATCATGACTACTCTGAGAAGAAACATCCGAAACATACCCAGAGGTCACAGTCTCTTTTAAAGTCCAGACATTGCTCAAGTCATATGAGGACCATGTAGATTAATGTCTGAGATGGTATTTTGAAGAAATAACCACACAGATTTGAGTGGACCTGTCCAGACAGTGCAAGCATTTGTCAGTGATCGTGTAGCTCGACTCGTAATCCAAGGAGCTCAACGACACGACGAACAATACCAAAGAAAGGACATTTGGGTAGGCCGCATAAAGTACTCAAACTGCCAGACAATCGTGAAACTAACTTAACTAAAAAATAATAATAATAGTATGACCCACGTAGTCCTCATATTCACAGTAATAAACAAAAAAATAAATATAATACGACACTTGAAAAAGTTAATAAAGTCAAGAAAAAGAAAAAAAAAGAAAAATAATACCACAGGTACTTCAAAAAGTAAATAATGTCAACTAAATCGAACAATAATTAATAAAAAAAAAATTCAAAAAATGTCAAACAGTAATAAAAATGGGGGGTAATGTTATTCGCGTCCGTAGGAACTACCTAACCACAACCCTACACGTGCCTCCCGGGCGGTGCTAAATGAATAACAACGCCGGGTCTCGGGCGGCGGTCAACTAACCCGACAATACCAGCCTAATCAGCTTGGTTTATCAGTGTGAATAGGAAATGATTCTCACAAACCGCAACCCTGTAGGTTTCAACAGATCAGGATCGGCGGCCTTGGCTCAATTGTCTGGGCCATGAAGAAGACAACTTCTATAAAAAATCACCCCAAGTCTACGGTGAGATCTCGTGCCAAGAGACTGCATGGCTGGTGGGTGTCCAGTCACTAGCGATCAACCTCTACGGACATGGCAAACGTAGTTGTACTCTGCCTTCTTAGGGAAAGGCGTCACCCCTAAGTGACCTTTTATTTCGTCCAATACTCGTGGGAACAATATGAGCGAAAATCTTAAAAATAAAATAAACCCTACAATGATCCAACAAACTCTACAAAAGAGTATGTTCACCAAAATACGTAGCAACTCACTCGGCAATATATCGCAAGACATTAATGCTACAGAAATAGCATTTAGTGCAAACGACCGTAAAAAAAACGATTGGCAACAAGATCGAATACCTCAAGCCAAAAGGAAAAGAGTGGAATCCAACTCACCACAGGCAGAAAATGAAAAGAAAAAATCCAGCACAACTCTTTATTCAGTACCTACACAAAATCAATTTGATATATTAGACAATGAGAAAGAGATCTCAGATGATAAAGAGTCAGTCAAGCCTCCAAAGCCAGAACCAATTTTTGTAACTGGAGTCCTGGATATCACAGCTCTTAGAAACGAACTACTAAAAATTACAACAGCAGAGAACTATATTTTGACAACGCTTAGATCAGGACACATTGTGAAAATAATGCCAGCAAGCATAGAAGTATACAAATCAATAAGAGAAAGCTTCATTAAGGACAACATTAGTCACTACACGTACATGTTAAAGTGTGAAAGACCCTACAGAGTTGTACTGAGAGGCCTTCATAGTTCAGAAGATACCACCCAAATAAAGGAAGAACTCAAAGAACTTGGACATGAAGTAAGACAACTGATAAATGTACGTCACCGAATGTCAAAAGAATCTTTACCTTTATTCTATGTAGACCTGGAAATAAAGAAATATTCAAACTGAAATTCTTAAATCATACAAAAATATCTTTTGAACCTCCATACAAAAAAAAAGAAATCCTCCAGTGTAAAAGGTGTCAAAGATTTGGTCATTCCAAAAATCAATGCCACCGACCTTACAGATGTGTCAAATGTGGAGACGACCATTCAACAATCAGTTGTACCAAAACTAGAGACACAGAAGCTACATGCGCAAACTGCCAGCAAAAACACCCGGCTAGCTATAGAGGATGTATAAAATACAAACAATATAAAGAACATATACTGAAAATCCAACCGAAACCAACACAGCCCAATAGAGACCAATACAACCAGATAACGGAAATTGACAAACCACAGCCAAAGAAACTGAATAACTACCAAAGAACCACAGCAACTTACGCTGAAGTGACGAAAAATACTACAGACAACATAGTTTATCCAGACCAACCTCCCCAAATACAACAACTCGGTGACATCTTAGATAAAATGTTCAACAGAATTCAAACCATGATGATAAACGTGGTAGACAGCATGATGGATCGGTTCCTCCAAGTTCTAAGCAGCCATAAGAAAATTTAATCATAATCTCAAAATTATAACATGGAACGCCAACGGACTAGTTGCACGTAGACTAGAGCTAGAAATCTTTTTGAACATGAAAAGAATTGATGTGGCACTCATATCCGAGACCAGATTTACAAGCAAGAGCTTTATCTCAATAAAGGGATATACTATGTACACAACTAACCATCCATCGGGACAAGACATGCTACAAGCCACAGTAATTAATGTCAGTGACAAAAACTCAGACATTACACTTGCTGCAATATACTGCCCTCCGAAACATCAAATATCAAGAGGAGACTATGAAGTTTTCTTCTCTAAGCTTGGGCGTTGCTTTATAAGTGGAGGCGATTGGAATGCAAAGCACTCTTTCTGGGGTTCTAGACTTATAACTACTAGAGGCAGACAGCTTTACCAAGCTGTGAGAGATCTTAATCTTGACTGTTTATCCACTGGTGAACCTACCTACTGGCCGACTGACCCACAAAAAACTCCTGATCTATTAGATTTCTTCATATCAAAAAACATATCAATTAATAACATCAACATGGAATCAGACTTAGATCTAACCTCAGACCACTCTGCAGTTATTCTTAATTTGAATAATAAGATAATACTTACAGAAAGACTACCCAAAATCCACAATAAGAAAACCAACTGGAGAAAGTATCAGGATATCATCACAGCGGAGGGTCAGCTTACAATCTCTCTGAAAACCACAGAAGAGGTAGAACAGGCTATAGAAGGATTAAATAAATTGATTCATGACGCGGCAAACAGGTCCACACCTCAAAACAGAGCGGGAAGCGCAAAAGAACATGTGTACCCAGCATCAATCAAAGACTGTATAACGGAAAGACGTAGACTTCGCTCTGTATGGCAAAACACCCATTATCCTAGAGACAAGGCTGCCTTTAATAAAGCCTCACAGCAACTAAAGGCACAAATAAAGGAATGGAAAAATGAGAACCTGCAATCATATCTGGCAAAACTGACACATACTAGTGCCACAAACTATTCCTTGTGGAAGGCTACAAAAAACCTAAAGCGCCCTCAACAACAAGTAACACCATTAAAAACACAATCAGGGACCTGGGCCCGCTCTGACAGTGAAAAAGCTAACACGTATGCCAATCATCTACATAAAGTTTTTGAACCACTTCCTAGCAGCAATCAACAGCTAGACAATGAAATTCACAAATACCTCACTTCTCCTAATCAAATGTCACTGCCTTTGAAGCATGTTACACCACAAGAACTAAGGCGCGAAATCCTAAAACTCAAGGAAGGCAAGTGCCCCGGTTACGATCTTATTGACGCTACTTTGTTGAAGCAACTTCCAAAAAAGGGGCTACTGCTTATACTAATTATCCTCAACGCGTGTCTGAGATTGTCCTTCTACCCAAGCCAGTGGAAGATTGCCCAAGTAATAATGATACTGAAACCAGGCAAAGCACCTCAAGAGGTAGCATCATACAGACCCATTAGTCTCCTTCCGGTAATTGGAAAACTTCTGGAAAAGGTCATATTGAATAGAATGAGAGAACATCTAGCAGAGATAATACCAACTCACCAGTTTGGCTTTAGGGAGGGCCACGGTACAATCGAGCAAGTGCATCGGCTAGTTGATGTTATTGGTAGAGCGCTGGAAGACAAACAATATTGTAGCGCAGTCTTCCTAGACATTAGCCAAGCATTCGACAAAGTTTGGCATAATGGGCTACTCTTCAAAATCAAAAGAACGCTTCCACATTCCTTCTTCCCATTATTAAAATCTTACCTCGAAAATAGATGCTACGAAGTAAAATATAATTCCGACGCATCTCAAATGCATGAAATTAAGTCTGGAGTACCACAGGGTAGCATACTGGGACCAGTTCTCTATCTTATATTCACAGCAGATTTACCCACTCATGCTTCGACCACTACCGCGACATATGCAGATGACACCGCAATCCTATCAACACATGAGAATCACGAGGCTGCATCCGAAATGCTCCAACAACACCTGAATCTGATAGAAACATGGCTGCAGCAGTGGCGTATTAAAGCCAATACAGATAAGTCGGTTCAAGTAACCTTCACACTCAGAAGGAAAACCTGTCCACCTGTAAAACTTGGCAATACTGAAATCCCACATTCAGATGACGCCAAGTACTTGGGTATGCACCTTGATCGACGCCTAACCTGGCGCAAACACATATGGACCAAAAGGAAACAATTAGACTGCAAACTTCGAAGCATGTATTGGCTCACTGGTCGTAAGTCACAACTGACAGAAGCTAGTAAAATGGCTATCTATAAGGCTATACTGAAGCCTGTATGGACTTATGGCATACAGTTATGGGGAACAGCAACTCATAGTAACGTTGAAATACTGGAAAGGTTTCAAAGTAAAACAATGAGAGCCATGTTTAATATTCCACCGTACATAAACAATCGATACGTAAACCTAGACTTGAATCTGCGAACAGTGAAAGAAGAAATAGAGTCATACAGCAATAATTATCAAAATAGACTAGACCAACATGTTAATCAACTGGCTGCTGAATTGTGGGGAGAGGGCAGTGTGAGATTCTCTCGACTGAAGAGAAATAGTATACCAGATTTAGCTATGCGATTTGCGGACAGAAGATGAGTATGGCATCAATGGGTGCTCAGCTCAGCTAAAGATAATAATCCCGATGAAAATCTGACACCATATTAGATTATTGTTCCTTGGAAACAGATTGCTAAGTAGCAGGATACATTAAAAAAAAAAAAAAAAAAAAAAAAAAAAGTAATAAAAATAAAATAAAAGGGGTACAAATTCAATTTAATATCGATTTCAATTGGAGCAGTTCAATCCCAAGCTTTTTTGTAATCGATATAATCTTTAACAGAATAGAAGGCTTTCTGGTTCAAAGTTTACGTTTTATAAAAATTTAGAATTTATTAAGACTTAGTTCATGAATGTGGCCTGGTAGTTTATTATAAAAACGTATATATTGGCATCCAAATGATCCACCTATTTTCTTGAGCCTTGTTGTGGGTACAATAAATTGATATGTATTCCTTGTATTTATATTGTGAATATCAGAATATTTCTTAAACCGCTTTATATTTTTGTGAGCATACAAAAGGTTTTCATAAATGTATTGAGAAGGAACAGTCATTACATTAATCTCCTTAAACTCTTCTCTGAGAGAGTGTCTCGGACTCAATTTATAAATTGATCGAACGGCCCTTTACTGCAAAACACAGACCATCTTGGTCTGAATATCGGCGGCATTCCCCCATAACAGAATGCCGTACGACATTACGCTATGAAAATAGCTGAAGTAAACTAATCGAGCTGTTTCTACATCGGTTAAATTACGAATTTTTCTAACTGCGTATGCTGCGGAGCACTGAAGCTTAGCGTCTAAAGTTAAAAAACCCAAGAACACCGTGCTATCTTCAGGATTCAACTCTTCACCGTTCAACAACTACAACACACTAGTTTTCACCTGCCTAACGTGAGGTAGTGCAAACTTAATGAATTTGGTTTTTTTTCATTAAGAAGTAAGTTATTAGCGTTAAACCAATGCACTACTTTTGAAATCGCGCTATTTACATCGTCAGTAACTAGCTGCTGACGTTTAAGTTTAAACAAAAGTGAAGTGTCATCTGCAAACAACACTATATCGTGGTTATCCTTTATGAGGTAAGGTAAGTCATTAATATAAATAAGAAAAAAGAAAGGACCAAGAATTGAGCCCTGTGGGACTTCCATTGTTACTATAGATCCGGGAGATATTTTTTCCGTTGACGTCAACTCTCTGGATCCTATTACTCAGGTATGAGGTAAGAAGATCCAGAGCGCTGTTCCGGATTCCGTAGTGGCGGAGTTTCCTGATTAAAGTTTCAAGAAGACCCTTGCACTATAAATATGTCCTAAAAGTTCAACACCATCAGTAGTTGAACGACCCCTCGTAAAACCGAATTGTTTGCTATGTAATAATTTATGTTTATTAAAAAATCTTTGCAATTGTTCTAGAATTAATTTCTCAAAAAAAAAATTACTAAAAGTAGGTAGTACTGAAATAGGTCTATAATTTGTGGGGTCTGATGTACTACCCGTTTTGAATAAAGGAATTATTTTACTATTCTTCATAAGATCAGGAAACTCCCCAAAATCAATACAATTATTAAAAATAAGAACTAAGGTAGGTGCTACAATGTCTATAATAGACTTGGTAACTTCTACAGAATTCCCACAGATCCGCAGTCTTCCTGACATTTAAGGAGTGAAAACTTTTGATTAAATCTCTACATGTGATATGTTCAAAATGAAATTCCGCGTCGCAAACGTTAACATTTTCCTTAAGCAAAGATTCGGCAACAGTAGGCGATGAGTTTAGGGATTTTGTAGTTGAAACGGGAATATCAGAAAAGAAACTCTCGAAAGCCGCGGCGACGACTGAATCTGATTTGATTACTCTATCATTAATGGATAAGCTAAAGTCACTGGTTCGGTTACTAAACCTTCCCGTTTTTATTATTAATAATATTCCACGTCGTTTTAATTACATTATTGCTATTCTTAATTTTCGAGCTCAAATACTGTGACTTAGCCATATAACACACTTTTTTAAATAGTTTTGAGTAATTTCTCACAATAAATTAAATTCGGCAGTATTTACAAGCATTCTTTCGTTGTACAGCACATAAAGCCGTGTTCTACTTTTGTGGATACCAATGGTAGCCCAGTCACTGAAAGATGCGTTACAATTTACTGAGATAGTCTTGGGAATAAAGATGGAATTAAATAGCTTACAATACACATTAAAAAAATCATCATATAGACGATGAGAATTGTCACTAGACAAAAATGGTAAGTTATTCACGAGTTTACTTTTAAATGATTCCAAGCGTCTTGCAGTTTTAGGGTTAACAGTGATATCTTGTTTTGCCACTTTGATGTTTCGGATTTCGATGGTAATCATTTGTCCGCAATGATCAGAGTCTAAAACATTTATGATTTCTTTATGATTTGGAATAACATCAGTATAAATATTGTCTAGATATGTGGCACTAGTAGGCGTTATTCTTGTGGGCTTGATAATTGACTTGTTTGTCTTACAAATCTTATGTAAAACTTCATCCATTACCTTCTCAAAGCAGTCATACAATCCCGAGGGTGGCCTGTACACTTAATATAATAAACTGCTTTAATTCTATACAGGCTATTTCAATGATGCGTTCAACAGAGAGGCTCACAAAGTGCTTTCGGTCTTTAAATATAATCTGGTTTTTCATTAAAATTAGAAAGCCACCATGTATAGCATTTACTCTGTTGAATGAACTACCAACCTGGTGATTACTAAAATTGATCATGAACACCAGTTCACCCCATTGGCTTCAAAGCCACCAGGCTTTGAAGCCAATGTTCTGTAATACAAAGGATATCAATATTATTAAAATTCAAAAATAATTCTACTTCTAAGTCTTTGTTCTTAAGTCCTTGAATATTCTGATGCACCAGGTTGATACTATTTGTTTTTAAACTCTTTTTATTAGACTTAGTTTTGTAAATCTGTACATTATTGCTAGAGTTTACCTCTATTGTCCTATTCTCTAATTTAAATGATTTACAATGTCAATATTATCTACCAAATGCTTCACTGAATTATTTAACATGTCATGGCATTGCTCAATAGAAGCAATCTGTTTAGCCAAATTCTTGGCTGTAATATAAAAATAATAAGACAACGACGCAGTTATCTGTAGTTTACAATACTTAGAAAGATAGTACCTATCTATTAGGAATCTATCTTTTGTCAAATAAAAATTATTACCAACATAATTGTTAGTGTGTATTACTTGCACTGATTTATTTGACTTTAAATCGTCATCAACTGTCAAATCTATAGTGTAAGGTTGGTAATTATGAGAAATCATTGACGGAGCAACAGGCACCAATTCACTGAACAGACTTTGCTTCAATGAGGCTGTGATGTTATGATTCGTTGTCTCAAGTGCTGATATTTGACTTCTAGCCTCATGTAGCTGTTGTTGTAAATGATGCTTGTGACTCAGAGCTTGTTGATACTCAGCGCTACACTGGCTGAACCCATCCACAATGACTTGGAGCCTATCCCGGTCTTCTGTGGCATCAGTGAGTTGAGTGTATAGCTGAGCCATTTCATTTTTTAACTTATTATTCCTTTCATGGGCTTCAAAGAGCACCCTTTCATTGTCATCTATTTCCCTGTTTAGCTGGTTACAGGACTCCTTACACGCCTTTAGTTCGCTCAAAGCCTGATTAAGTTTGGACTCTTCGAGGCGAGCGCGGGCACTGCGTGTCATAATCATGATTCAGGAGAATAGAGACAAGATAGGTAAATAATAGGTGTGGTAGAATTGTGTCGGAAAAGAATAATTGAAAAGAAAATGAAATTAAGTTTGGGAAAAAAAAATGGGACAAGGACAGGAAGATGATGATGATGAAAAATGTGTACGATAAACACAATCTCAAAACTGACAAACGTAGTGAAATCAATTCCAGTCACACTTTGAATCATGTGAATGTTCATAAGAAAAAACAAGGAGTTAGTTCCAACCTTTAGATTTTTCATGTTCATGTTTGTGTTTCCTATACTCCGCGTTTAAGACAGTTTTTAGAAGTAAGCTTTTGTTGATTTTTAAAGTTTGCAAGTTTAAACGGTGGAAACAAAGAACTCCTGTCACCAGAAATCGTAATCCACTTACTCAGGAGACTGTATGACCACTGCATCCAAGTCCTGGAAGTACGTGTGCCCCGCGACAATGGCCAGAGCGATCACAAACAGTATAGACAACAGTATGGCGCGGGTTTTACACTTGCGAGCCACCATGCACACCAGCAGACCCAAGCAGAAGAGTTGCGTGTCGGACGCTAGGTACCTGCAGATGGTAGAATAAGAATTCACATCATAGTTGAAGGCATTTCATCTTTAGATAAAATTTTCTTGATCATAAATTAATATAATCAGGTGACGATAAGAGCTGCTGAAACCAAAGGCTGGCTTGGCTTAGAGAATTTAAAAAAAAATAGAGAATTATTTCATAGATTATCTTCTTACTTTTAGGAAAGTTGGCTCAATGTACGAAAACCTCATCATTCATCATCATTTCAGCCGAAAGACGTCCACAGCTGGACATAGGCCTCCCCCAAGTGTCGCCACATTGACCGGTCCCGTGCGACTCGCATCCAGCGGATCCCTGCAACCTTCACCAGGTCATCGGTCCACCTAGTGGGAGGCCTTCCAACGCAGCGTCTTTCGGTTCGCGGTCGCCACTCCAGAACTTTTCGGCCCCATCGGCCATCCGTTCTGCGAGCAATGTGCCCTGCCCACTGCCACTTCAGTTTGGCTATTCTTCGGGCTACGTCGGTTACCTTGGTTCTCTTGCGGATGTCCTCATTTCTGATTCGATCACGCAAGGAAACTCCGAGCATAGCCCTCTCCATTGCCCTTTGGGTGACTTTAAGCCTTCTGATAAGGCCCATTGTGAGCGACCACGTTTCGGTCCCGTATGTAATCACTGGCAACACACACTGGTGACTTTCGTCTTGAGACACTGCGGTAAGTTGGTCGAGAAGATACCACGCAACTTCCCGAACGCTGCCCAGCCGAGTCGGATTCGACGATTGACCTCTTTCTCGAAGTTAGACCTACCTAACTGGATCGTTTGTCCCAGGTAGACATAATCGTCTACAACTTCGAGTGTAGAGTCTCCGATCTTGATAGGAGTGGGTGTTACATGGGCATTCAACATGATTTTGGTTTTGTCCATGTTCATTTTAAGACCCACTCTTTCGGAAGCTCTACTAAGGTCATCGAGCATTGTACTGAGGTCCTCCATGGTCTCAGCCATAACCACTATATCGTCGGCAAATCGAAGGTGAGAGATGTACTCGCCATTGACGTTGATGCCTAGCCCTCTCCAGTCCAGAACCTTGAAGATATCCTCCAGTGTAGCGGTGAACAGTTTCGGAGATATGACGTCTGCCTGGCTCACACCTCGCTGTAGAAGGATAGGTTCCGAGGTCTGGTCCTGAAGTCGGACTTACATGGTGGCGTTTTTGTACAAACACTTTAGCACCTCGATGTACCGATAGTCGATTTGGCACCGTTGGAGAGACTGCAGTACAGCCCAAGTCTCGATCGAATCGAAGGCTTTCTCGTAGTCCACAAACGCTAAGCAGAGAGGCAGGTTATACTCTTCGGTCTTCTGTATAACCTGCCGCAGCATATGTATGCCTTTTCGGAATCCGGCTTGTTCGGGAGGCGAAAACCTCAATTAAAAAAATCTATCCACAAATTGTAAAATAAATAAAACAGGTCCTAAGTCGGGATTCTGGGGATTCAATTGCAGTTCCTTGTAGTTATGAAACGAAAATATGCGTCCTGAATTGTGCTCAGGACCAGCAATACTTTCGCCAAGAGAGGGTGGCAATTATTTCTCTAAGATTTTTCCTTTCTATAATTATTTAAGGAATAAAAAGGGGAAGTTATGAAAAGCGAATACGTTAAGTATCTTACCAAGTGTGCAGCTGACAGAAGGCGTCGTCATACACGTAGTTGTTGATATACAGTAAGTGCGCCCACCAGTACTGGCGACACGCGTCCGCCTCAGAGGTGACTACCAGCTGCCACAGCGGGCCGTTGTGCAGATGCCGCATCCATGTCGATATCGAGAACAGGATGAGGGCGTATGTTGGAGTTAGTCTGGAAGAGGGCGAAACACACAAATATAGTTGGAGGTCAGAGGTGGAGGTCAGAAACTGTTATAGGACTCGTTACGATTCATAAATATTCTCGTAAGGGAATATAAAAGAAGCATTTTTTATTACAGTTTTGAGAGAAACCCCAACAAAGCTATGTCAAACGGCTGAAACAAAAAGACATACTCCAACTTCATGTAAAATTATGAAGTGACATAAAGAAGTCTTCACTGGAGAGTTAAGTGTGCCTCACTTGACTCGACGTTAGCTACTCAACGAATCCGCTTATAGTAAATTCTGATTGCGGACACAAAAAGAAAAAAAAAAAAAGTTTTGAGAAACAGTCCTATAACAGTGACGCAGTAAAGGGGTAAGAATTATTTTTTCTTGTCATTACATTATTTTCGCTATGACTAGTTTAGAGAATATTGTGAAACGATACGTTAAGTGATTTTAAATGTAAGTAGCTTAAGAAATATAGCATAAGCCCAGAAAAAGAATAGTCACGCCCCATTCATGTGAAATATATGTATATACTTAAATACGTGATTCGGACTAGCTTAAAAATGAAAAATGTAACAGTACCTCAGCCATCTTAAAATAATTCCTTTCGGAAAGTGCACCCAGCTGACGTTGTGCTTCTCGGTGTAAAGCTGAAAGTTATACGCGAGGAGGAAGCTGGACATTACGAAGAACGTGTGTGTGACCAGGCTACCGTTGAACAGAATCTGTTTTAGAGGATCTTCGTACGACTGGAACATACACAAGTAAAAACGACATGAAAGTTTTGATTATACATGTGGATGGATTTATAACCGGCTGAAAGATGACATGGTCAGAAAGCAAGTGAATAATGATGAGATTGGTAAGACAAAAACAGAAGATCGCAAATAAGTAAAGGCAATTGGGTGCTACTGTCACAGAAACGGGAGATTAATATAAACAAGGAGACGCTTAATCCGAGAAGCGGTCATCCATTTGCTTCTGAGCATAACCTCAGGAGTCGACGATAGTGAATAATATGATCGGTAAAGGAAGAGATGCTAAAATAGATATAGTCCTAAATGAGAGTGAGTAGCTATTAATGAAAACTCTAGCACATGAGAGTCTTAAAACAAAAGGGTTTAAGTAGATTATCAAAATAAAGTCTATAAGGCCGAAGAACTTTTCATAACAAAACTCTACACCTGTAATCCCCGAAAAGTTAGGCAAAGGTGTACCTAATAGTACACTCACATTTCGTCAGTAACGTTTAAGTCCGATGTAATAGGGGGCCAGCATATGGCCATCAATCGGGCACAAATCCAGACTCCGTGGCTGCTACTGACAAAAACCTGATTGAAAAACCCAATAAAACTTTTACCGACCTGGGAATTGAACCTCATGCTCAGCAGTCGAGGTTGTAACTGAGTGCAGTTACAACCTCGACTGCTGCTGGTCTAGTGAGACCAACGTGGCAGTCATAACAATGCTTACAACCAGGATGGCACTTAACTCTAAGCTAATTAATTGTCAAGTAAAATCAGAAAATCTATTTTCATAATAACTTAATAACATACCCGTACCTACTAATTATATTACTAGAGTACAACTCTTAGAAAAGGAAAACAATCATTATAAGGGTACCAAGTTCGTCAGGACCAAGGTTCACTATTGTGAATGTGCATACATAATGATAGGGTTAACAAAAGTAAACTATTATGACTAGTTTCCTCGTTTACTAAGATTTTTTTCTTAATCACATCATCGATTTGTTTACAACTTTACTACCTTTTTTTCTTGAATTATTACGTTTACGGTGCGTTGACAATGACATTTTTACAGTTTTGTCTCACTTACACTGAAAATCGCATCTACAGGGTGGAGGAAAATCGACGCCTTACCATGTATTCAGTACATCATCGTACCAAGAGCGACTGAAATATTTAAGGATGGTGTCGCTGGAGAAACGTAGGAATGTGCTAGATTTGGTTTTCCTGAAGAAGCTAGTCACGGGCTCTCTAAACTGTCCCGATTTGCTCAGTAGGGTCTTATTCCATGTGCCACGTAATCTGCCAAGAAGTTCTAATAGGAGACTTTTCTGCATGCCAAAATGTTGTACCAACTTGAGGCAACACTGTCCACTATCAAGAATGTATGCTCACGAAATGGACATTGATCTCTGTAACTCTACAGTACATGCTTTAAAAAAAGTCGCCCTTGCCATGTAATGGGTATCTAATATTTACCTAGTTTTATATAAAAATATGATCTTTAATAAAATAATTCAATCAATTTTAATTTAATTTCGTCTATTCTAATTTATTTTAATCTATTTTTAATTTAATTAAATTTAATGTAATAATTTTAGTTTTTAATTGTTTTATTTTTATTTTTTCAAACTGTATATTTCTTGTGTTAATTATTTAAGTGTGTAATTATCAGCGCACAATGTAGTGCATGCTGTGCTTTTCTGTAAGTAATGAGGCACTTAGACTTAAGTTTGCAATGTACAAATTATAATGTAACAGTGTACTCATTGTTGAGAAGCCTAATAAATAAATAAATAAATCATTCCGACCCCCCCCCCCCCGCCCAACATATCAAAAGTTCATCTTTAATTTAAAAAAATATTTGCTGTTCCACATATTTTGGACCGTGTAGGTAAGAAATAGCTGTATTTTTTGCTTCCTTTTTTTCATTATTTTCACCGATTGCGCAAATGCCGATGAATTAAAATTAAATCTCAGGAACAATTACTTACCGTTTCGATGTAAAGCGGGTTATTCACATAAGAAAGCGATATTACTAGAGTTGTGTGTGAGAAGATGACGCAGATCATCGTCATGCTTCTGAAACCATACAAACAAATGGTGAGTTGTTAATATAAGAAGTGTGGATAAATATGAGAACCTGTAATTGGCTCTGTGTTACATATGCAATTGTCATCCATCTGTTATACCTGTTGGTTCTCCTATTTATAAATAAATAAGCAACAAGCCACAAGACTATGTAACTTAATCAACCTATCATGACCATACTCCTGGTGAGACACAAGTTTCCTCTCTGTGAGGGTCTCAGCTTGAGCCTAGTAGATGTCACATGTCTACGTTTGTTTAGTTTTAGGGCATGCTGGTTTCCTGACGATGTTATTCTTCACCGTTTTAAGAGCAGTGGTGATGAAATAAATTACCCAAAGTGTTGTATCTACCTGGGTTTAAGCCCACAATATACGTCACACTAACCAACAAGGTACTCTTTTATTTTTCGATGATGTTTCAACGTGTTGCTGCACCTTATCTGTTACTTTTATTAATTACCTTAATCCATAAAATAATTTCAGTCTTTCCAGTCGGGGCTCCTGCCCGCTGTTACTTGGTGCTATCAGCCTGCCCCAATTTCTGCGTATTGAAAACGCCAATAAATATGGATTCCCTGAAATAAAAAAACATCTTGCTTGACAATGTCTTACTTAAAACCTATGAAGGGGTAATTGAAAAAAGAATTAGCTGTTCAATCCATGTTGTTGATTTTTGTGAGTACAAAAAGTATTGAACTGCTGATTTAAATTCACTATTTTATGAACTGTTCAATTTGTAAGGTCATAGCGCTGAATTCAGTGACCCCTTTCAGGTTTTCCAATTATATTTTGTAGAATCCATTAAAACAGTACACAAACTATTAAACGAACTGTTTTCGAAACTAACCTGTTTTGTCCTCCTTCTTGTACATAAGAACATCGTAAAGGCTTCCGGAAATGTTGAGCACGATTATAACTAAATAAACCACAGCCATTACTTTATCACTATTATCTACAGGCACCGTGTCCCCTTTCCTGTTACAATACTGTATATTAGCTAATTTCCCTTCGAGTCTATACTGCGAGTAGAGAGAATTATTGAGGCATTCTTCAAGGGTGTCTCCTAAGTCCTGTGATATGTTTGTGTTGGAAGCTTTTGGGAAATCTTTGCAGGTTCTTGTTACACAAACTCCTCGGTGTATTTGCGTATGGTTGAAGTGTTTCAGTTTGTGGTCTGAGTAACCCTGAAAGAAAGAAAATAAAAATGGATTCAAACGGGGATGTTTCA
This sequence comes from Noctua fimbriata, assembly GCA_905163415.1. Taxonomy (NCBI): domain Eukaryota; kingdom Metazoa; phylum Arthropoda; class Insecta; order Lepidoptera; family Noctuidae; genus Noctua; species Noctua fimbriata. Next base: position 1,286,961 of record LR990939.1, on the reverse strand, counting down.
GAAATATAAATTGTGGAATATCTTATGTGATTGAGTTAAAATTTTAAGGTAGAGTTAAGTTGTCAAATTGTGGTTGTTTCAGTTTGCATTTACAATGTATACTCGTTTAAAGTATCGTTGTAGATATCTATTTAATCCGATCAATCAAATCTAATTCAAAGTAACAAATAGTCTAGTCTTCTCAAAGATTGGTAAATTTGTGTAAAAAAAATGTTGTGTTAGATGTGGTGATGACGTCAGTAATCATAAAACAGTACTGTTTACCAGATAACCATTTTTACTGTTTTATAATGTTACAAAACTATGTCACTGTTCATTGATGTACAATTAAGCATCATTGCAAAGTAGGTTAGCAGACCTCTGACCTCCGCCTACACTACACCATTACGGCGGAGGACATCATGGAGTGCGTGCGTCAGAAAATCAAGTACATGGCGAGAGTGCAGCTGCTTGAGTCGCGCCGCAACGTCAACTTTAAGGCGTTCGTGGTGCCAATACCAACGTGTTATCTGCAGCTCGTCTTGGAGGAGGACTTTTGGCCGCAGGGAGTGGTGTTCCGTGGCTTCCACGGGCAAGTGCCACTAGGACGCACATAGTGCACAAGTGAAGTGTTACAAACATAGTTTTAAGGTTCTATTTACTAAGACAATTTGTATTTTATTATATGTATGTTAGTCTGTAAGGTGTATTTGGATCTATTGGCCAAAGGAGCCTGAAAATAAATGGATGTTCTTGTTGTTGTTGTCTGACACCAGTAGTCTAGGATATGAGCTTGTAAATCATAATCAACCGTTCTTATTTCGAAATCCGTGACTGTGATCTCGTGTTTTAAAAAATGTGATTTTAGGAAGTGTTATATGCATACGTCATGGTATTCAGAGGTACAAGTGACATTGCAGTCATTGAAACTTCAGAGCAATATTTAAAATAATTATGCAGGTACTGAAGCGTTACTGACGAGATTGAGGTTCTGAGATCAATTTGAGCATGAGGTCTTGTGTTAGATTCCCAGGTCAGGCTAGTAATACACCCACATTTCGTCAGTTATGTTTAAGTCTCATGTAAAAGATTGCGATCCTATTGCCACTAAGCCAGCCTTTCGGCTTTTACTGAGAAATTCCTGATGGAAAATTCAATAACACTTCGACCTGGAATCGAACTGAAGACCTCACTTTACAGAATTTCTCGATCTTTCTTGGTCGAAACTTAATACGTTCATATCGACTTAATATGTATTTATTGCATTTTATATTATCTGAATTTGAACTATGTATACTGATTGATTGTCAGCCCTTCGCCTATTGATCTGTTAGTTGTATAACTTTATAACGTGTTATTAAGGACTAGAAAACCCTAGGTTAATCAACTGGCAATCATAGTCTTTACATTCAATCAAGATAAAGAAGATTTGGCATTGTGAATCGATCGATTATGCAATAATATATCGACCTACTGGACGTAAATGTGAAATAATAAATGACTATCGGTAATACATTATATTACTTACATATATAACTAAAATGAGTGAACAAATTGATAATAATGATTTATAAAAAAATAAAAATGAATAAATTGATTGATTGTTTTTTTTTTTTTTTTTTTTTAATTGATTGATTGTTTTTTTTTTTTTTTTTTTTTAATTTAAATTTAATAAATTGTAATAACTTGAATCAATAATATATATTATGCAATTTAATCATTTGATTTAGGCATATGCGTACCTTTAAGGTACACCCACATTTTGCCAGTGATGTTTAAGTCCCGTGTAATAGGGGGCGACCCTATTGTCATCAACCGGGCACTAATTAAGACTGCCACTGAAAAACCATATAACCTTTTGCCCGACCCGGGAATCAAACCCAGGGCCTCATGCCCAGCAGTCACGCTTGCTAAAACTAGACCAACGAGTATTGTTGGTTAAACAAGATCGCGGTTTTTGGCCACTTGCCACAATATCCTTGTTCTTCTTAATATGGTGTGGCTTGTTGTGAGTAAACACACGTGTGGTAATTATAAACAACCTTCGCAGAAAGGTAAGCATGTCGGTTTTCCCATCCCCGTTGATTATAGTGGGCATAGAGTAGCACGTAAACTAATTGCTTATAAGGAACCCGCTACGCTAGTACCAACAGCTTATCGTACTTTCCGCGGCAAGGCGGTATCATACTGCCAACTTCCAAACAGAGGGCTATACAGACAAATTCCTGCTAAAAAAGCTGTATCCACGCATTCTGTACATCAAACTATCTATGTGCAAATCTACTATCCGTGTCAAAGTATCTAAAAGTATGTGTTCTGTGTGAACTTATTTAAATTAACGTACGGTAGGTACCTGTTTTAATGAATTCAGTAGTTGTTTTTTTTTAATATTGAATTATTTTATAATATTGTCGGTCATGCATTCTCAACGTCCATATCACCGCTCCATAAAAAAGCAGAATAAGGACAGACATAGGCATCAGTTAAATGTAACTATTATGGTAATATCACGTTGTATTGGGATTGATCTATCTATTGTCACTGACAGGACTATTGTTGCCAATAAACCTAAATTGTGGTGATAGATCGATTGGAGCGTCGCGCAATGATTGTTGATATAAAGTTTACGCATGACGAGAACCTCGTGAAAGCAGAGAAAGATAAACAATTCAAATATCTTGATCTGGGTCATCGTGCCGATAGTCGTGTCGGCCAATGGCTTAATAGCCAATAGCCTCGATCAACATCTGAGGAGGCTCTCGCTTGGCAGCTGGATCAAGGGCTTGATTCAGAAAGCAGTACATCTGGACACGGCGCGTATCGTTAGGATGTTCCTCTCTCAAGAGCCCTGACCAGCGGTAGCGCGGATGTTCCCGATGCCTGTGTGCTACAATTTTTTTATATTTTTAAATTACTTTGTATAGAAATATTTAAAAATGTAAATTATATGTATAGAAAATAACTAAAGGAATAATAATAAGGCGTATTTTAGTACTTTTAGTTATTCGGCGGTCTCTCCAGAACTTTTGTGCAGCCGATCGAGTTATGGCGCAACGTCGTCTAATCTCGGTGTCACAGCCCACACAATTGGTGATAGTAGAGAAGAGATGGATATAGCTGTTGACAATTTCACAGTTGGCAACTGGTGTGATATCTGGGTTGTTTTCGTGAGCTCTTGGTTTTTTCGCAGTTCAGGGCGAGTCTAAACTTTACTTATGGTTTCGAGTATCCGCAACAAATTACTAATATCCTCCTTAGATGGCGCCAGGAGGGTTATGTCATCAGCATACCTCAGGTTGAATATCATCCTGCCTTCGACCGACACATCTTTATCCCAGTTATCCAAAACAATCCGCATGATGTATTCGGTGTATATATTGAACAGCAAGGGTGAAAGTATACATCCTTGTCTGACACCAGTTTGTGTTTTGAAGGATTCTGTATCGACACCATAAAAACGCACACCTGCTGTTCCACCTTCATAAAGTTTTCTGATAAGCTGTACCAGATGATGAGGCACGCCCGTCTTCAGTAGTATTTCCCACAATTTGGACCAGATGACAATGTCAAATGCTTTACTAAAGTCAATAAAACAGATATACATATGGACTTGTAACTGATGACATATGATACGGTTTCTAATGTAATTTTGTAATGTTTTAATTTTAGAAGTAAATAAATAAAATAAATCAATCACATAAATAAGTACCTAGTTAACTATATAACATTGAGCGAAAACAATAGATGGGAAAAGTTTATCATTAGCAAAAACTATATCTGCATTACAAAATAATGAACATGATGATGGCCAACAAAGGAACAATTAATTAAAGAAACTAGAAATAAAAGACAGTTCGATTTCAGGAAAGGATAATATTGGAAATAAAAACAATTAACACTTGAATACTTTTAATTACTTGTATTAATTAATTGTACCTATCATTTTAATTCTATTATTATTAAAAGACAGTGAATTAGGACTATTAAGAACGAAATGTCACGACATTTTGTCCCCTGACGTAGGTCAAATGGTTTTACTACTATGAAAGAAGATGGTCTTTTCTTAGCTTGAATCTTTTTAATACCTACATAAAAATCATGTATCGCTTTGTTCGTACACGAGACCCAACTAATTGATTTACAGATTATATGTGTGGGTGAAGTCATAGTTATGCACACAAACACTAAATAAAACGAGCGAGCTCGGTTTTTATTAGTGTGCGTGTGGCACATCATTTACCATACACCAATATATAGTCATCATTCACTTATGGTACTGAAGGAGGTATAATATTTTGCATCATATTACTGTAGCAATCTTGGCACAATGGCAATCATCTTTGGTCAGTAAAAAAGAAGCCGTAAGTTCAAACCTTGTATGCAACAATATATTATTTTTCTTTTTGTATTCATTCTTTTGTTAAAACATTACTTAAAGTAGAATTTATAACGATTCGATCCCGTTCAAGGTTGTGTAATGAAGTTTCCAATGTTTGAGATAAACACGGAACTCTCAGGTCATATTATTTTGACTGTTTAGAAAAAAACTACCGACAATTTAAAAATATTGTTTTCAAACACCTTAATTTATAAAAATGAACGTTCTTAGTTGTCAATCTACGAGTATTTGAATTACTGAGTTTATTGATTACTACTCATGCGCATGTGCGCGGATTTATTTCTGTGGATCCAACCATGCAACATTTATCAATGTTCAAAAGGGTAGAAATCGTTGTTTTGGATGAGCAAAACATATCTATATGTGAAATTGTGAGTGGTGCTGCCCCACAAACGATAGGACACTTTATATCGTGTCCTGCCTGTCCTGTTGTTAGCTCCTGCGATGTGTGTGCATCACAGGACGCTACTGAAAGTGCCAAAGTCGTCGACAAATTTTGGGCCGACTTAATTTGAATTGTCATCGACACCGGAAATCGGAAGGCGCTTAATGATATCGGTGAGGAACAGTTACATATAACATTATGTTGATATTATACCTACTTCACTTTAACTAACTCCTCTCACCTTCCAATGTTTACTAGGAATAAATAATTAATGTAACTTAAGTGCAATACCTATGTTAGGTATTGCACTTAAGTTACATTAATAGTTATAATAATATATTATCAACTGAAAGTTTTTTTTAAATTATTTAATCTTATGATAAAATTAACTTGGTCTAAAATTAGCTTGATTTAGCCCTTAGACAGTTTAAGAAAAGCTAATGTCAGTGTATATCTTGTATTTATGTATTGTATTATTATAAAATTAATTAGTTATTTATAATTATATGGTATAAACATAGTGTGTGTGTTGTGTGTGTGTGTGTGTGTGTGTGTGTTATGTATATAGTATTTAAATGTAGTATATATTTATTATAATAATAGCTATTATTAATAGTATTATAAATACTGTTTTTATCCACAGAAGAGAACCGGATTTTGCAGACGTAGAACATCTTAGGCCAAAACCAAAGGCAAATTCATCGGCTCGACACCACGACATCGTGGCAAGGCACAAGGCTGATCCCTTCTTATCCACCCGCGTAAAAGCAACAGCACACAATATGTGCTTACAAACTGTGAGAAATCACCTACATTCTGCTGGATTACGTTGCAGCAAGCCAGCGCGCACCTTTGCTGTCCACTGCGCACCGACAAAACCGACTACACTTTGCTAGGTCATAGATCAATTTTGATTGGGAGAACAATGTGCTGATTTATAGCGACGAAAAAACGTTTAAGTCGGATAACGATGGGCGTAAAGTAGTAACATATGTGAAGCAGCGAATATGGTTAGCAGCATGAGGTGAAGGTTACAAGAAGTAATAGAAAAGGTAGTTTTAGCGACTCATTATAGTCGAATTTATTTTAATTAGTAGACGAATATGAATCTTATTTTTATGCAAAAAAGGTTCATATTCGTTAAGCGAATGTGAACAAATATAAACCTTAGCAATAATTAGGTATAAATGTTAATAATCTCCTCCTCTAATCCTCTTTTTAAAACCACAACTCGTAAAGTATTGAAAGTATGGTGAAGTGATGTTATTGTTATGTGGTTAGAAGTTGTCATAATTTCTTACTATCTAACATGTTGATTCACTTCACCTCTAATTTTACTTTGATTCAATTTATATACCTGCCTACTTTGACAAATTATTTACGTCCATCCTTACCAACAAAAAACTTTGCCTTTGTCAATAAAACTAGTAAACAACAGTGTTTTACTCATTCGAATGTCTAGTATGGATAGCCATAGCTTAAATATGTTTAAAACCTCATCTGGGATCAAACTCACATCGTCGAGCTTAGATCACTAACTGACGCAAGCGCTTACACCAATCAGCTATGGTGTTACACTTGTATAAAATGTTGGTCTTATTGTGAACCCGTTTATTTTACGCGTGTGCAGGGTACACGGGTTAAAGATAAAAAAAATAAACCCCGTGTAGGGTAGACTACGTATACGCACACAATAATAATGAGCGACTGTATGAACATTACCGGCTCGTACAATGACAGTTACCGCTGTGTGCGATGTAAACTAATTAGCTTTGCCGAGCGTACAAGCTGATCTCCGAAACCACAAAACAGATTTCAATGAGTTTTTGTGGATATTTTGTGTGCTTAGTTCCAGTTTAAAAGATAGAATAGTTTTGAACCAACTAAGTGGTCCTAGCTAGTCCTAATATAAAAAAATATCACGTGTCACTATGTTCGTAAACGGTAATCACCGAGTCCACACAACCAATTTCAATGAATTTTTGTGGATATTATTAAAAAAATATATAAAATATTATGTATGTATTATGTTTGTGAGCTTATAAAAGATGGTTTTGGACCTAATAAGTGGCGCTTTGCGAATCAGGGGCGGATACCCTATTACTTCATAGGAACCAATATTCCAGCACGAAGAGATTAATGAGGTTAATTTTAGCTGAGCGGTTCATTCGTTTGCCAGTGCGTTCCTGTGCGAAGCGTGGCCTTTGATCGTAGTTGACGATCTCGCATCCATTTTAATACAAAATAACCAATGAACACGTGGCTGGCTTAGCCGTGGGCTGCTGTAGAGTTGCATCTTGATTTCAATTCGCTTTATGTTGTTGGGGAGTTCGCTTGGCCCTCTTCAAAGTTAAGACATAAGAAAATGGCGAAGACTGGGCGTTTCGGGGAACTGTCTTTTCTAATTAAGACGTTCCTAATTATGCTTATTTTCAACCTAGTTTGAATAACTGTCTTTTGATTTTGGTACCTGTATCATCTTCATGAGTTCAGCGTTGGTACCCGCGTGTAGATTCACATCCACGATACAGTATGTACCTCCTGGCTCCGCCATACATGCTTCGTAGTCATCCAGCCCGTACAGTGGCGGCATTTTGTTGTATTCGCTCACTGTAATGAAGGATATAAGATTTACGCAAGTAATAAGAAATGGGGTGCAGCTACTGTGACCCCGACCCTTGCTCGAGCCAGCCCACGTGGCTGAGTCTATAGTCCAAAATAAGCCCCTAAATAATGATACCATTCAGATCCAGCCTGTCCCCTTGCTGTCATCCCCCAGCGACGCCCTAAGCCGAGGCTCGTACCTCAGGGGGTGCCCTTAACGTGTAGTCGCTTAGTTTGTAAGTTTTTGGCCCTGGCTGGAGGCCTTACACTAAGGCACCCACAGGATAGACGATAACGTCCTAGGTTGAACTACGAGATGACTTCTTTTCTCTTTATACTTATGTATAAAACAGCATTTTTTTATAACTTAGGACCATACGATGTCCCTTGCACCGTGCATGTTGACTTTGCTGTAGGGAAGTAGACATGTACAAAACTATTTCAGGAGTACAATTAACGAAGAGACGTCATAACAAACTACTTTTGTCCTTAACTTGATCGTAAGGAGCGTAAGATGTGAATCTTAATTACGATCAAAATATGAACACTATAACAACTCGCAACTAACTAAAAGCCAATACCTAAATTTTAATTAAATAGCGTGGGAACGAGTACCTTTATTCGATAAGTTTTTCATAAAATAGATAAAAGAAGAAATTAGACAATGAGATCTCTTTTGCATAAAAAACGGCTGGGTTTTCCCGGAAAGGTTATGCAGAGGTGTATCTACAGTACGTCCCGTTTTTAGGTATATTTTAAAAAGTTTTCCATATCACTAAGTGTACATGAACTTAATAAAAGACACTGTCTGTCTGTTACATACGGACTTAGATAATACTTGGCATACGGATTGGACATGTACTGGATTAGTATATAATGGTACTTTTTATCCCGGGAATAAGTTCCTATAATTATCGACCTACCCCCGTAGCATGACCACCGTAGACAAGGATTTCTTTGACGGAAGACGGAAAAATCAACAAAATGACAGATTGTGTCGACACAATGACAGATTTCTTTGCACTATCTGTCATTTTGTCGATTCTTCCGTCAAAGAAATCCTTGTCTACGGTGGTCATGCTACGGGGCTACACGTGAGCGAAGCCTCAGGAAAAAATCTATTTTATTATCTAATTCATCATGCGCTTGAGAGAGAAGAGAAAAAGCTTTTTCCAAAAACGGTAAAATATTTCCAGCCATACCTATTATGTTGAAAGTTGGCAGAAAGGTAGAGTTAACGAAAAAACAAACACACATCTCATAGATGTTTGTTTTTGTCAAAAGGGAAAGACAAAAGCTAGATACTGAATTGGCCTAATTTACCATAAAAGTTAAAGTAGTCATAAATTTTCCACTCTAATTTAAAGTAGAACTTGTACTCAACTACTTTCAACTAGAGTCTAGTTGAAACTTAGTAAATAATAAGAAACGCCACAAAAGCGATTACCAGTGGTCTTGGCCTTCCGGACCACTACAAAAGGTGTAAAAGTACTCTTAAAACCGCGTTGACACGGTCAGAGTATGCTCGGACCGAGTGGACTCGGATACCTAGTCGCACGCAACTCGTATTGTGGCAAGCCATAATCCTAGCGGACGACGGCGTCCGATCCGTGTAGATTTCGATCGCGTCCTACTCTTCCGAGCTAGCTCGTGTACGAGTAGGGAAAAAAATGGCGGATGATAAAAATATTTATATTTTATCATCCCATCTTAGTTCTTCGATTACGCTGTCTGCGAAAATTCTGAGACTATTTCGCACAAAATCCGTCATTATCCGATTTTGAATGTGAAAAATAATTGCAGAATGAAGAAAATGATCCGAGTCCGAACTATGCCAATATCAACAGCTATCCTAGTACACTCGTATGAAGCTTACTCTTACGAGTCCAGTCGGTCCGAGCATACTCTGACCGTATCAACGCGGCTTTAACGAAGCCGAAAGTCACTTGTTCTCCCCGTCATAGCATTCATTATATTTTCTGAACGGAACCTTTTAGTTACGGAGATATTGGAGTTATTGATAGTTCAGACTTTTTCACATTTTTTTTTTGTTTTTAAGGTTTTAACTTCATTTAAAATACGTACCTCCATGAGCACTGGCATATTCAGTACATTCATCAGCAAAATATTTTGAGCACGTTCCATTGAGTTTTAATCGTGAAATGTGATTTTTCAACTCAAAAAAAAATGTTTCTCAGCAAAAAAATTTGCGTAGTGTTAGGTACTTTTTTTTTTGGTTGGGAAATCTTTAAATAACCCTGGGTGGAGCGGAAGGGAGTGTCAGACTTGTACTGACTAAAACCCATCCATGTTCCTTCTTAGCACTTTGTGTTCTAAGGCCGCGGTATCTCTTTCGATCAGTCCCGCAGCCCCGGTAAGGGTTATTTACATAGTTTGATGTACAGAATGCTTGGTTGACGGCTTCGTGAAGGGTCCGTTTACACCTTGTATGTTTCACGGTCTATTTAAGAAATTTAAGAAAAACATGTGACGTTAATGTAACTTACCATTCAAACTGTAGATGACAGCTGTAGATCTCCCAAAGAAGACAAACAACAACAGAAATAATTGAAACATTTTATATAAACTTTTTCCCGCACTCCAAACTAAAAATACTTAAGTTAAGATGCTACCCTGTACCTCAACTTTTGATTAAAAGGTTTATTTATTTATGATGATTATTTATGTGTAATGTATATGTTACGTGCAGCTGCCGAGTGTGAAGGTACGATAGTGAGGTGGTCATTTGAGCCGTGTGATCAGCGCCGGCGTTAGGGGGGGTGCAATGCAAGGGGCGACGGCTCTGAGCGCCAAATTTGGGGCGGCGCCGAGGTCTAAGGCTGACACGGCAAAAATGATAAGGCCCAATTTTCTTTCAGAAATCACTGGCAGTCTACATTTCGGTTTTTGGGATTCGCACCCTGTTGGGAAATCCGCCATCTTGAATATTTTATCCATCTTTATTTAATAAATCGTTTATTTTCAATTTTACACGAAAAATTATTTTCTCCGAAGTTGTTTGGAATAAAATTTTCTACAATTTTGGTCCAATTTTTTCCCTAGGATCGGTATTTCTCGATTTAGACCTGAAAAGAAGGGGTGAAATTTTGTTCTAGCATTACCACGTTTATTTTCCACTAGCGCACGGGTGTAATGTAATATATGAGTTAATATCAAATCAGCAAATTTTACGTGTCCACGTTGGGAATCGAGGTGTAAAATGATAGGATGTTTCTTTTTTTTTTGTAGTGAATTACGTAACTTGGTTCAATTAGGACCACATTTTTTTAAGTATATATAAATCATAAGGGAAAAAAAATCGCCTTCAAATTCAAGTTTGGTTACTTGTCCCAGCTCCATTTTTTGATGTGATTGCGTTCACCAAAGTAACAATTTGAGGTACAATAAAAAATAAACATTTTTGTTAGTATATGCATAAGACACATTATCTAAAATTAATTAAACCATATTATAAAATCTTATTTAAAAGCACAGGACACTCGATCAAAGTTTGTCCAAGCAAAAATCAAAATGTTAGTGTCTCTTTTTCAGCTTCCTATAACATGAAGTTTCGTGCGTGTGCGATCAATCTCGTTATTCCTTTCGCATCTGTCAGTCGTGTTATTAGAGCGATTAGTGTCACGTGTGTGATTAGTGCTGTGATTACCCTCCAAAAACGTAAGTACTCGCCTTGGGTGGAACGGGGGACCAAAAATTGAACAATTCTTTATTCAATTTTTGGTGGAACGATTTACAGTTGATTTTAAAGTGTTTTAATAGTAAGCTACATGCTATAGCTAATGATTTGGGTGACAAATCAATGAGATTCATTTAATTTTAACTTAAAACCCTTATTTTTAAAGATTTTTTTTATGCCTGGTTATAATTTTGGTGGTTTTGGTGGCGTGAAAACACCAAAATTGAAAATGGGCCACCAGGTTTCAAGTATGTACTGTATATGTATTGTTTGGACCTATATAGCTAGTTTTTACGTTGCAAGACAGTTTGATTAGCAAACAAATACATGTGTTGTACTTGGCTTGTAAGTAAGACCTATTATTATAAGGGTGGCATATTAATGATCAATTGCCTTTTCATATATTTTTATTTTGTTGCTTTTTAGAATGCCAAAACAGACCAGCGAAAAGAGGCTGCTTAAAAGCACTGCATCGTTGTCATGTGCGACTTCAACGTGAAACTGGGCAATTTGGGGTTGGACGTCGGAACCACCGGGGTCACCAACTGGCTTGTTTTATGGAGAAGAAGGGCCTCTGTATGATGAACTCCTTCATCAGAAAGCGTGAGCACAGGAAATGGACCTGCCAGAGCCCCGATGGTGCAACTAAAAATGAGATTGACTTCATCATGTCAACCTAGAAGCATCATGTTCAATGTTGTCTCTGTGATCAATTCGTTGAAAACCGGGAGCGATCAACGCATAGTAGGAGGCACATTGGACATCAATATCAAGCTTGAAAGGTCTCGACTGATGAAGTCTACGCTCCGTCCAGCACATATCCCGATTCAGAACCCCGAGAGCTGCTGCAAGCTGAAAAGCTTGAACTCCAGACTCGTTTCGAGTGTCCAAGAAGCTCATTGGACAAATACAACGATAGGTTCGTGGAAACTGTCCATACGGGTCTAAGTTTTTCAAGACACGTCGTGAACATACGAACAAAAAACTCTCTGATCATACTCTCAAGCTCATGCTGGAGCGGCGTGAGATGATCCTGCAGTCTTCAGACGAGGCGTGGAAATACCGGTAGCTCAATAGACGGACCTTTAAATCCAGCATATTAAAGATGCAATTGAGCGGCTTCAAGGTATTTGCGTGAGATCTGGCTATTAGGCAGAGCCAGCTCACGAAACTGAAGACCATGGCAGGATCGTATCCGCCAAACCAGAGCTACTGGAGGAGATCGAGAGATTCTATGGGCAGTTGTACACTTCAACCAGTAAATCTAGCAAACGACCCAAGAGCTAGACTGACCCGACACTATACCGAAGACATCCTGGACGTCAGCTTGTACGAGTTAGTTAGTGTTAGGATGGCTCTGAAATAGTTTAAAAATAACAAAGTACCGGGTGATGACGGAATTACGGACGAACTCCTGAAGGCGGGTGGAAAACCGGTACTTAAGGCCCTTCCGAAGCTGTTTGATTCCGTCATACTCGAGGGGAAAAACCCACAGGCATGGTGCAAGGGCTACCACACCCTTGCACCACTCTTCTTCAAAAAAGGCGGCAGTGCCCGGTTGAAGAATTATAGGCCCATCTTACTTCTAAGCCATGTCTACAAGTTGTTTTCAAGAATCATCCCCAACCAGCCGGATTCCATAATGGCTTTAGCACTGTAGACCACATACATACGCTGCAGCAGGTTATACAGAAGACCGAAGAGCTGCCTCTCTGTTTAGCGTTTGTGGACTACGAGAAAGCCTTCGATTCGATTAAGACTTGGGTTGTAATGCAGTCTCCCCAACAAAAACGCTACCATGTCAGTCCGACTTTAGGACCAGACCTCGGAATCTATCCTATTTTTTAACAAAAGAGAGATTTTTTAACAGATAAAAGTTGTTAATACTGCCCGAGAATTTGTGAGATTAGTCATATTGAGCTTTATTAGTGAGATTGAGGTTTCTGACAGAGAAATAGAATTTTGGTGCCACTGATTTTCAATTTTGGTGGCCACACTAGACTTTGAACTAAAATATCTCAAAAAGTTATGGAGATATTCTGACACCTCTTGAAGATCCTTCAAGCTTGGACTTTCTATTCTTATACCAGATCCTTATTTTTCACGAAAACTAAAGAAAAAATTTTGCCACCAAAATGGACAAAAAATGAACTTTGTTGATATTGTCCCATATGTATATATATACCTTCCTCTTGTATCACTCTATCTATTACTGAAAACCGCATTAAAATCCGTTGCGAAGTTTTGAAGATCTAAGCATACATAGCGACAGACAGCGGGAAGAGACTTTGTTTTATTACTTCGTAGTGATTTTACACAAGAAAAGGTGATTTACAAAGTTGTTTGGAATTAGATCTCCTACAATTTTGGTCCTCATCAATTTTTTTCCTAGGATCGATATTTTTCGATTTAGACCCGGAAAGAGGGGGTGAATTTTTTTTACTGAAAAACTTGATAATGATTTCCTTAAGTGGGCGCCACAACATTTTTGCCCGGGGCGTTAGTGGCCCTAACTGCGTCTGATACCCTTGTTTGATCTACATAATCCAAGCTAGGCCACGTGACGTTGGTGTAATGTTATATTGTCTATTTGTTTATTGCTTTTCTTTAACTAGCTTTAACTTTAAAACAAACAAACTCTTTATTATTTCAAAATTTAATGGTTCAATTTAAATAAATAGGTTAATTTTGAGCTTGATGTAAGTCGTCGAAGGTCTTTTTCTACGATCAAAATACAGTTTTTTTTATACATTGGGTAGGTACAGTATGAAGTCCTGGTATTGTATTGCTTTACAATAAGGTTGTGAAGGTCAAATATAAAAATACTGATGTTCAATTGCATCTAGTTAGACTGAAAACCGTCCCCTACATTCAAGGGAGAAATTTGCATACCAACAGTCTATGAAAATACAGGGTGTAATGACAGCCCTCCACAAACTGACAGGGTGCATTCAAGTCCTTTTATTTTGAATCCACCGAAATTTTACTCCGGATTTTGTAAATTTTTCAATAGATTTTTGGTTCATAAAAATAAACTTAACATAATCAACAATCAACGTCAATAAGTCAACCAAGTACATTAAAATTAATTTTGAAAGACGCCTTTTTGACAATACAAATTCACAATTTACACCCGTCTGATTCCACTTGAATCATACATATACAACCTTACCACAATATCTGATTTCCCTTGAATGCTATAATCGCACAAGAAGTGAAAAAGCCAAGGGTAAATTTTATCGACCGAAAAAATTCCTACATAATTATTTAGACTGGAAACGGGATATTTACCATGTTTACTGTTTCTTTTGAGTTCCCGATATTTCGGCGCTGTTGCAAGCACCATGGTAAACTGAAGTTATTGCGGGTGGGTGTTCCTACATACTTTTATTTACCCTTCTTTTTAGTGATAGGCGTATCTTCTACTTCGTACCTGTCATTCTGTAAGACTTTGGTAACAGGTAGACATTTTAGAATTAATTTCTTACTCTTTCCTTTCTGACATACTTCTCTTTCCACCAGAACTAGCTGTCCAACTTCAAACTGACTAGGGGGAATTCTGGCCTTATCAAAAATTTGCTTTTGTTTTTCTTGAGTGCGTACTATTTAGTTTCTTATATCTTATATTAGTATCATCATGTTCCTGAACTGGAAAAGCCAATCCACTTTCAGTCAATCCAGTTAATCGCAACCCGAATAATAATTGAGCTGGGGTTCTACCTACTGCTTTATTGGTTGTATTATTTAAGCGCCATTGTACTTGTAGTAAGCACGGGTCTATGGCTTAGGCCCCCAGTGGTCGAGGCACCTGTGGCCGATGCCCCCGATTCGATTAATTTAATATATTTTTTTACTCATCCCATAGTCTCTCATCTTTTCCGAAGTTCATGGCCGTTAATGAATCTAATACTGTCCTGGAGGAGTAGCGACAGCATTAAAAAACGTGCTTTATACTCTTTTCGAGAAAAACTCTTTAAATTTTGAGCTAGTAGTAAATTAGTACCTCTGTCTATTATTATTCGAGAAGGTACACCGAACTAACTGAAATATTCTTTAAAAACTGAAATAGTTGTGTGAGTTTACGTATTTTTAACAGGTTTTAGGATAATAAATTTTGTAAACGCGTCAATAACAGCTAATATATATTTATTCTTCCTTTTGCTCTTATTTAACCCGAGATGGTCCGCATGTGAGGTATGGAAAGGTTCAGATACTTTCGGTATTGGATGCAAGAAGCTGGACCTCTTACCAGCCGGTATTTTTCCGTGGGACACGCTTGACACTATTTTTTGTCAATTTTGTTTAATTTTGGAAACCAATAAGTTGTTCTAATTTTGTTTAAGGTCTTTTCATAAGAAAAATGCACATAAAACTTGCCACCTGCCACCTTTCGGCACAAATCATCTAAGTCCTTCGTCCGTTATTTTTAAGCCTTTTGTAAGCTTTTTTACAATATGGAATGCAAAATAAATGAATATGAATACAAAAAGACAATTAAAAAAAACATTAAGCGAACTTGATAATATTGCAATCGAAAAAAATATTAGGTTAGGCTCAGGTTGCTCCTGCTCGCGCAGCTTAGTCCATAGCACGTTATAATTAACCAGGTCAAATGCTGTAGAAAGATCTAAAAATACAGCGTACACAGATGTATTCCTGCTGGTATAGTAACTGACCGTGTGCTTGAGCGCCAAAATAGCAGTTTCTGTGGATCCCCCAAATCTAAAAACCGAACTGCACATCATGTAAATTGAGCTGTCCAGCCATTCTACTCTCAATCACACTGTCAAGCACTTTTATTTTTTATTTTATTTATTAGGGACATAAAACAGTTACATGCTGCGGAAAACACCTAAAAATCTTAAAAGCTAAAGATCACAAACATGTACCCCACACCAATATCCGCGTCTTAACAAAAGAATAACAGACTATGGTAGATTTTACAGAATACAGAGTGTTTTGTGACAGCTGTACTGGATGTATTACAAATTAATTCAGTTAATATATTCCGACATAGTTCAATTAAACTTATCTTATTTCGTTTGATTAAATACAAATTATAAATTATTACAATTCCATTAAATTATTGATTCGATTCAATTCAGTTCCATAAAATTAAATTCAATATGTTTGAAATCAACATAATTCAGTTCAGTTCAGTGTAATACAATTCAGTTCAATATAATTCAATACAAAATAATTCAATTTTAAATAAAATACACTACACTTTTGCATTTATAGTAGCCAATGAGATTGGCCTATAGTTCTCCTTGTCTGAGACGTCGCCAGTCTTGTTTTTCACAACAGTCGTCCTCATCAACTCAGTAGGCAGGTAAGAGTGCCTAATACAAAAGTTATATGACATGGATAAGACCCTGGGAAGATGCGAACCGGCTGTACGAGATGTTCTATACTAAGGTTAATATGACACGGAGATTTGCCCCTAGTCATGGTTCTTATAACAACCCCTATCTCCTTTGACATGATGTTAATCGGGCCAGACGACCTACCATTCTCCACAGCGCACCCCTCCTGCTCATTGACTTGCAACCGTGGTGTTACTGAAAAATGCCTTTTAAACATGTCCGCTATCTCTCCTGGTTCAGACACGCCATTAACGCTCAAAGGTACAGCAGATCTAGTGTTTAACTTCCTATAATGCCTCTAGACCTACAGCAATCTTTTTTTCCATAAAATCAAGGTCTACTGTAGATAATAATGTATTATTTTCTGTTTTAGAACCAAAAGAACAAATAAATCGGAGCTCACCGAGAGCGGTGACAGCGCGATCATCCTTCCAGACGTCGCGGCCACGACTGACTGACCGTGAATAACACGCGCCCATAGACAATATATTTTTATCATAGGTAAATAGGTAAAAACCAAACTACATCTAAGAAAAAAACTCAAATATAATAATTTATAATAATTATAAGAAATGCTGCAGATTTTTAAATATTTATTTTTCAATTCTTATCTTATCACCCATTGTCGAATTAAAGGCTAACTAACTGGTATGGTAAATGAAACAAACAATAAATAAGATATTTTTTTAAAGATTTTATTTACACTTTAGTAGTCCCCCCCCCTTTCCCTTCCCCCTTGTTCCCCCCCTGGCCGAGCGCAACCCGCACCAGGCCAGAGGCAGGAGACTCCACGCACACGAACAGGATGCAAGCACACAAATATGTGAGGAAGATGCTTCCGGCGAGAACTATCATCTGGGAAGGGAAAAATTGTTTTAATTTTAAGGGTCAGTTCAGACAACACGGAAAAAACCTCGCGCAATTTACTGGCTGCAGTGAAAATAATAGCATAAAACCGTTATTTAAATCAGCAAATTGTATGAATATCGACGCGGACAACAAGCATCGCCTCGCGCATGCTCGCGGCGTGGTCGTGCGCCAGCTCGGGCATGCTCGGCAGTTGTCGGGGATACTCGGGACCGCGCGAGCACGAGTGCGAGTATAGGCTCGCGCCTCCTCGGTCTCGAGCCTTCTCTCAATGTCGCATTGTCGCGAAGCTTGTGAATTGCGACCAGAGGAGGCTCGAGCCAGCGTGAGGATTTTTTAATTCTATTTGAACTGACCCTAGAATTTCATTGGTCTAATATCTAATATAGAGGGAACTAAGCTGATTTTTAAAAATCATGACCAGCTATTGTAAAAAAAAATCCTGTTTGGTCTGTGTCTGTGCCCCAAGCAGTCGCCTCTAGAAAAAATATCTGTTTCATTTTCACATCAGAGATCTCTGCAACCTTCACCAGGTCATCGGTCCACCTAGTGGGAGGTCTTCCAAAGCAGCGTCGTCCGGTTTGCGGTCGCCACTCCAGAACTTTCCAGCCTCATCGGCCATCCGTTCTGCGAGCAATGTGCCCTGCCCACTGCCACTTAAGTTTGGCTATTCTTCGGGCTACGTCGGTAACCTTGGTTCTCTTGCGGGTGTCCTCATTTCTGATTTGATCGCGCAAGGAAACTCCGAGCATAGCCCTCTCCATCGCCCTTTGGGTGACTTTATGCCTTCTGATAAGGCCGTTTCGGTCCCGTATGTAATCACTGGCAACACACACTGGTCATAGACTTTCGTCTTGAGTCACTGCGGTAAGTTGGACGAGAAGATAGCACGCAACTTCCCGAACGCTGCCCAGCCGAGTCGGATTCAACGATTGACCTCTTTCTCGAAGTTAGACCTACCTAACTGGATCGTTTGTCCCAGGTAGACATAATCGTCTACAACTTCGGGTGTAGGGTCTCCGATCTTGATATGAGTGGGTGTTACATGGGCATTTTAAGACCCACTCTTTCGGAAGCTCTACTAAGGTCATCGAGCATTGTACTGAGGTCCTCCATGGTCTCAGCCGTGACCACTATATCGTCGGTGAGAGATGTACTTGCCATTGACATTGATTCCTAGCCCTCTCCAGTCCAAAACCTTTAAAGCATCCTCCAGTGCAGCGGTGAACAGGTTCAGAGATATGACGTCTCCCTGTCTCACACCTTGCTGCAGAAGTATAGGTTCCGAGGTCTGGTCCTGAAGTCGGACTGACATAGTGGCGTTTTTGTACAAACACTTCAACACCTCGATGTACCGATAGTCGATTTGGCACCGTTGGAGAGACTGCAGCACAGCCCAAGTCTCTATAGAATCGAAGGCTTTCTCGTAGTCAACAAACGCTAAGCAGAGAAGTAGGTTATACTCTTCGGTCTTCTGTATAAACTGCCGCAGCATGCGGTCCGGAGCACTTTTATTGATCCTCGGAGTGTAGTGTACATACCACGTAGTAGTCCGTCATGTGTATGAGCTGCGTCTGGGCCCCGACCAGTGCCCTCTGGAACAGCGTGTGCAGCAGGAAGGCGCTGTACGACACGCGACCCATCCACGTCCAGCCGCGCCACTCTATGATGCCGCGGTAGGTTGCTAAAATGAAGAGATAGTATTAAATCCAACACCCGAACTACTCTAACTGTTCTATTCTAATCTGAAATAAATAGATTATCATGTTTGATTAGTAAGATAATCGAAAGAAGTAAAAAAAGGGAAAGAACAGACAGATGGATACCTATGTAGGTGTAAAACCTTGGTACCACATCGCGTCTCTGGTCTGTCCTGTGATTGGTCGCATCCTGCACGTATCCGCACCGCTTTGGTGAAAACTGGGCCTAATTGAAAGAACCTATCCATTGCAGGAACGTATCGTCCTGCTAACTGGACAACTTTACCAAGGAACAAGGGTCGCAAAAAAACAATAGCACTTCCCATACAAAATATCGCATTGGCTGACGCAGTTACTATGAAGAGTCCATTTTTGTTCGACTCATGTTCTTTAGGCACAGCGCACAAAGGTATTGCGTTTATTCTGTTACAGCCCGTATATAAATGTAGGTATCCGCAGTATTATATTTAACCACTAAGAAACTAACTGACGAATTACCACACTATACAGATAACAACAACTCACATTCAAGCTTAAACACGCAGCCCAGTATAACGATGACGACGAGCAGCTGGAACAGCGGCTTGTATAGCGTCGCGTACAGCACCCGGTACAGTAGCGGAGCCCTGCCGGAGTCCGAGTAGAACAGGCCTCCCGACAGAATCACCGCCACGCCCAGCGGGAACACCGGCCACATCACCCAGCGGTACTTCTGGGGGGAGGGGTGGTGGCAGGATTGTAGGCACATAATTGTTGTGTTATGTGGGCGACCCAACGATTGTTGCCGGGATGCCTTTTATAAAGGGTGTAAATGGACCCTTAACGAAGCCGAAAGGCACTTGTCTTTGCGATCATTTTTTTGTTCTAAACCATGCCGGAACCTTCTAGTTACCGAGATATTGGGGGTCAAAGTTCCAAGTTTTTACAAGTTTATTTATAAAAACATGTTTTTTAATGTAAGATTTTTACTTTAAACACCTCCACGACCCCCGTACTACTCAATCCACCCATCAGCACAATGCTTTGAGTGCACTTCCGTCGAGTCCTACCGTAAAACTTGATTTTTAACCCC
Organism: Noctua fimbriata; assembly: GCA_905163415.1. Classification (NCBI taxonomy): domain Eukaryota; kingdom Metazoa; phylum Arthropoda; class Insecta; order Lepidoptera; family Noctuidae; genus Noctua; species Noctua fimbriata. The sequence continues at coordinate 1,266,892 of LR990939.1, read as the reverse complement.
AAAAAAAAAAGTTGTTTCCCAGCAATAATTTTTGCGTAAAGTTACTTAGTTTGATGTACAGGATGCTTGGTTGACGGCTAAGTGAAGGGTCTGTTTACACCCTGTATAATAATCTCACAGATAAGTTTGCTTGCGCGCTGCAGAATTTACTTCGTTTATTGAGAGATAGATATCGCTACAACCTACCTTGTAGTTGTCGACGTCCTTGTTACTCTGGAAGTGGTAGGCGAGGAAGCCCCCCGCCAGCCCGAGGATGTAGGTAGACATGTTGGTGTGGCCGCGGGCGTACAGGAGCCGGAAAGTATCGTCTGTGGCGTAGAGGTTGCGGTACGATCTGCAAGACACGAAGTAGAAGTGGGTCATTTAAAAGGGAACATTATATCGTAGACCTTAAGAGCAAGGCCGCCGACGCCCTCCTGATTAATAAAGAACGAAGTCTATTTGATAAGTGCTGTAATTATAGGGCTTCCTCCTGTTTATCTATTGACTTATAATTAGAGAATATGATGAAGAATATTTTGATGGATGGAGAGGGAGAGGTAGACCAAGGAAACGGTGAATGAATTGTGTGAGAAATGATATGAAATGTAAATGATTGCGTAACGGTTGACAGGGGAGAGTGGAAGACAAAAACGTGTAGCGCCGACCCCAAGTAACATGGGACAAGGACAGGATGATGATGGTGATGAAAAATGTGTACGATAAACACAATCTCAAAACTGACAAACGTAGTGAAATCAATTCCAGTCGCACTTTGAATCATGTGAATGTTCATGAGAAAAAACAAGGAGTTAGTTCCAACCTTCAGATTTTTCATGTTCATGTTTGTGTTTCCTATACTCCGCGTTTAAGACAGTTTATAGAAGAAAGCTTTTGTTGATTTTAAAAGTTTCCAAGTTTAAACGGTAGTTACACATAACTCCTGTCGCTAGAAATCGTAATCCACTTACTCAGGTGACTGTATGACCACTGCATCCAAGTCCTGGAAGTACGTGTGCCCCGCGACAATGGCCAGAGCGATCACAGACAGTATAGACAACAGTATGGCGCGGGTCTTACACTTGCGAGCCACCATGCACACCAGCAGACCCAGGCAGAAGAGTTGCGTGTCGGATGCTAGGTACCTGCGGATGGTAGAAGAAGAAGTCATCTCTAGATAACATTTTCTTGATCATAAATTAATAATTATAATCAGGTGACAATAAGAGAAAAGTTGGCTCAATGTACAAAAACGTCAATTTAATGAATCTATCCACAAATCATAAAATTAATAAAACAGGTCCTAAGTCGGAATTCTGGGGATTCAATTGTGGTTCCTTGTACTTATGAAATGAAAACATTGGTCCTAAATTGTGCTCTGGACCAGTAATACTTTCGCCAAGAGAGCAAGGGTGGCAATTCTTTCTCTAAGATTTTTCCTTTCTATAATTATTTAAGGAATAAAAAGGGGAAGTTATGAAAAGCGAATACGTTAAGTATCTCACCAAGTCTGCGGCTGACAGAAGGCGTCGTCATACACGTAGTTGTTGATATACAGTAAGTGCGCCCACCAGTACTGGCGACACGCGTCCGCCTCAGAGGTGACTACCAGCTGCCACAGCGGGCCGTTGTGCAGATGCCGCATCCATGTCGATATCGAGAACAGGATGAGGCCGTATGTTGGAGTTAGTCTGGAAGAGGGCGAAACACACAAATATAGTTGGAGGTCAGAGGTGGAGGCCAGAAACTGTTATAAGACGTGTAACGATTATACATATTCTCGTAACGGAATATAAAATAATCATTTTTTTATTACAGTTTTGAGAGAAACCCCAACAAAGCTATGTCAAACGGCTGAAACAAAAAGACATACTACAACTTCAAGAAAAATTATGAAGTGACATAAAGAAGTAGATGTCTTCACTGGAGAGTCAAGTGTGCCTCACTTGACTCGACGAACAACTCGACGAATCCGCTTATAGTAAATTCTGATTGCGGATACAATAAGAAAATAAAAAACAAAAAAAAGAGAAACATTCCTATAACAGTGACGCAGTAAAGGGGTAAGAATTATTTTTTCTTGTCATTACATTGTTTTCGCTATGACTAGTTTAGAGAATATTGTGCAATAATACGTTATGTGATTTTAAGTGTAAGTAGCTTAAGAAATATAGCATAAGCCCAGAAAAAGAATAGTCACGTCCCATTCATGCGAAATATATGTATATTATGTTACACTTAAATACGTTATTCTGACTAGCTTAAAAATTAAAAATATAATAGTACCTCAGCCATCTTAAAATAATTCCTTTCGGAAAGTGCACCCAGCTGACGTTGTGCTTCTCGGTGTAAAGCTGAAAGTTATACGCGAGGAGGAAGCTGGACATTACGAAGAACGTGTGTGTGACCAGGCTACCGTTGAACAGAATCTGTTTTAGAGGATCTTCGTACGACTGGAACATACACAAGTAAAAACGACATGAAAGTTTTGATTATACATGTGGACGGATTTATAACCGGCTGAAAGATGACATGGTCAGAAAGGAGGTGATTAATTATAAGATTGGAAGACAAAAACAGAAGATGGCAAATAAATAAAGACAATTGTGTGCTACTGTCACAGAAACAGGAGATTAATATAAACAAGGAGACTCTTAATCCGAGAAGCGGTCATCCATTTCTGAGCATAACCTCAGGAGTCGACGATAGTGAATAATATGATAGGCAAAGGAAGAGATGTTAAAATAGGTGTAGTCCTAATTGAGAGTGAGTAGCTAATAATGAAAACTCTAGCACATAAGAGTCTTATCACAAAAGGGTTTAAGTAGATTATCAAAATAAAGTCTAGCCGGACGAAGAACTTTTCATAACAACTTTTCATTAAAAAAAAACTTCACGCCTGTAATCCCCGAAAGGTTAGGCAAAGGTGTACCTAATAGTACATTTACATTTCGTCAGTAACGTTTAAGTCCCATGTAATAGGGAGCGAGCCTATGGCCATCAATCGGGCACAAATCCAAACTCCGTGGCTGCTACCGAAAAAAACCTAGTTGATAAACCCAATAACACTTTTACCGACCTGGGAATTGAACCCAGGACCTCATCCTCAGCAGTCGAGCTTGTAACTGCACTAGACGAACGCGGCAGTCATAACAACTTATAACCAGGATGGCACTTAACTCTAAGCTAATTATTTGTCAAGTTAAAATCAGAAAATCTATTTTCATAATAACTTAATAATATACCCGTACCTACTAATTATATTACTACTGTACAACTCTTAGGAAAGGAAAACAGTCATTATAAGGGTACCAAGTTCGTCAGGTCCAAGGTTCACTATTGTGAATGCGCATACATAATGATAGGGTTAACAACCTATCTTTACATAAAGTAAACTATTATGACTAGTTTCCTCGTTTACTAAGAATTTTTTTCTTAATCACTTCATCGATTTGTTTACTACTTTTTTTCTTTAATCTCTTCTCTTCTCTCTTTAATCTTTTTTTTTTCTTTACGTTTATGGTGCGTTGACAATTAAATTTTTACAGTTTTGTCTCACTTACTCACACTGAAAATTGCATCTACAGGGTGGAGGGACATCGACGCCTTACCACGTAATCGGTACATCATTCCGAACCCCCCCGCCCATATATATATATAAAATATCTGCTGTTCCATACATTTTGACCGTGTAGGTATTGCACTTTTGAAGAAACAACTGATTTTTTATCTAGTATTTTCACCTATTGCGCAAATGCCGATGAATTTAAATTAAATGTCAGGAACAATTACTTACCGTTTCGATGTAAAGCGGGTTATTCACATAAGAAAACGATATTACTAGAGTTGTGTGTGAGAAGATGACGCAGATCATCGTCATGCTCCTGAAACCATACAAACAAATAGTGAGTTGTTAATATTAGAAGTGTGGATAAATGCGAGAACCTGTAATTGGCTCTGTGGTAAATACGCAATTGTAATCCATCTGTTTTACCTGTTGGTTCCTCTATTTATAAATAAATAAGCAACAAGCCACAAGACTATGTAACTTAATCAACCTATCACGACTATATTCCCGGTGAGACACAAGTTTCCTCTCTGTGAGGGTCTCAGATCGAGCCCAGTAGATGTAACACGTCTACGTTTGTTTAGTTTTAAGACATGCTAATGATGGTTTCCTGATAATGTTGTTCTTCACCGTTTTAAGAACAGTGGTGATGAAATAAATTACACAAAGTGAAGTGTCTCCCTGAGTTTAAACCCACAACCTACGTCACACTAAGCAACAAGGTACTCTTTAATTTATCGATGATGTTTCAAAGTGTTGTGTTGTCGTGTTGTGTTGCACCTTATCTGGTACTTTTATTAGTTACCTTAATCCATAAAATAATTTCAGTCTTTCCAGTCGGGGCTCCTGCCCGCTATTACTTGGTGCTATCAGCCTGCCCCAATTTCTGCGTATTGAAAACGCCAATAAATATGGATTCCCTGAAATAAAAACATCTTGCTTTACAAGGTTATACTTAAAACCTATGAAGGGGTAATTGAAAAAACAGTTAGCTGTTCAATCCATTTTGTTGATTTTTGTGAGTACAAAAAGTATTGAACTGCTGATTTAAATTCACTATCTTATGAATTGTTCCATTAGTAAGTTCATAGCGCTGAATTCAGTGACCCCTTTCAGGTTTTCCAATCATATTTTGTAGAATCCATTAAAACAAAACACAAACTATTAAACAAACTGTTTTAGAAACCAACCTGTTTTGTCCTCCTTCTTGTACATAAGAACATCGTAAAGGCTTCCGGCAATGTTGAGCACGATTATAACTAAATAAACCACAGCCATTACTTTATCACTATTATCTATAGGCAACGTGTCCCCTTTCTTGTTACAATACTGTATATTAGCTAATTTCCCTTCGAGTCTATATTGCGAGTAGAGAGAATTATTGAGGCATTCCTCAAGGGTCTCTCTTAAGTCCTGTGTTATGTTTGTGTTGGGAACTTTTGGAAAATCTTTGCAGGTTCTTGTTACACAAACTCCTCGGTGAATTTGCGTGTGGTTGAAGTGTTTTATTTTGTGGTCTGAGTAACCCTGAAAGAAAAAAACTTTGGGATTCAAACGGGGATGTTACAGAAATATAAACTGTGGAATATCTTAAGTGCTCGAGTTAAGATTTTAAGAGTTAAGTGGACAAGTTGTGGTTATTTCAGTTTGCATTGATGTATAAATATATAAAGTATCATCATAGATATCTATTTAAGTCGATTACTCAAATCCTATACAAAGTAACAAATAGTCTAATCATTAAGATCGGTGAACTTGTGTAGAAGATGTTGTGGTAGGCGTCGTTATGACCGCCGTATCATAAATCAGTACTCTTTATTAGATAATCATTTTTATGTTATAAAACTGTGTCACTGTTCAACTGTGTTAACAAATTGCTGTACAATTAAGCATCATTGCGACGTAGATTAGCAGACCTCTGACACCAGTAGTCTAGGATACGAGTTTGTATATCATAATCAACCGTTATTACTTCAACAGCCGTGACTGTTGTCATTACATTGTTCATAGAGATCGCGTGTTTTAAAAGATCTAATCTTAAGAAGTGTTATAATAATACGCATATGTCATGGTATTCAGAGCTATGAGTAACATAGTAATCATTGAAACTTCAGAGAAATAATAGATATTTAAAACAACTATGCAGATACTAAAGCGTTACTGCTGAGATTCAGGTTCTGAGATCAATTTGAGCATGAGGTCTTGGGTTAGAATCCCCGGTCAAACAAGTACTACACCCACATTTCGCCAGTTATGTTTAAGTCTCATGTAATAGGGTGCATTCTTATTGCCACTAAACCAGCCTTCAGGCTTTTACTGAGAGCTCGTGGAGGACGTGGTGAGCGCTCTGTTCCCTTCGCGAGGGAGGCATCCTCCCCCGGCTATGGCTCCGTCGCCGCTTGCGGTGCCGGAAGCGGACCACACCGATGACGACGTTCCGGAGGTGACTGGGGTAGACCTGAGAGTGGCGGTACGCAGGCTGAAAGCCAGAAATACCGCCCCGGGACCCGATGGCTTGCCTGGCAAAGCCTGGGTCCTGGCCTCTGAGGCTCTTGGGCCCCGACTGGAAGGGCTCCTAAGCGCATGCTTGGAGAGAGGCCAGTTCCCGCTTCGTTGGAAGACGGGGAAGTTGGTCCTCATCCGGAAGCCAGGGCGCCCTGCGGACTCTCCGTCCGCATACCGGCCCATCGTGTTGCTCGACGAGGTGGGCAAGCTCTTTGAAAGAGTTATTGCTAACCGCCTCGCCGGGCACCTCGCGGGGATGGGGCCGGATCTTGCGGAACACCAGTTTGGTTTCCGCAAGGGGCGCTCGACGGTGGACGCCATCATGCGCGTGAGAGCCCTCACGACGGGGGACGCGGTTTCCCGGGGCGGGGTCGTATTGGCGGTGTCTCTTGACATCGCCAACGCCTTCAACTCCATGCCCTGGAGCTGCATTGGGGAGGCACTCCGGTATCACCGGGTGCCGACCTACCTTCGTCGTGTGGTCGGGGACTACCTGACGGATAGGGCCGTCATCTACCCCGGTCGGGACGGAGAATGGAACCGGCGAGAGATGTCGTGCGGTGTTCCACAGGGATCGGTTCTGGGGCCGGCCTTGTGGAATATCGGTTACGACTGGGTGCTGCGCGCCGACTTCCCTAGCGGTGTCAGCGTAGTCTGCTACGCTGACGACACGCTGGTACTGGCACAAGGGAGGTCGCACGAGGCGGCGGCCGAAAACATGACACGCGGGGTTGCGATAGTCGTGGAGAGGATCCGGCAATTGGGTCTCGAGGTGGCATTGCACAAGTCCGAGGCCATGTGTTTTCATGGGCCTCGGAATGCGCCACCGTCGGGATCCCTACTGACGGCGGGAGGGGTTTCCATCGGCGTCGGGTCGACGCTGAAGTACCTGGGACTCGTCCTCGACAGCCGGTGGAACTTCGTGGAGCATTTCCGACGTTTGGCCCCCAAACTGGAACGGACCGGGGCTGCCTTCAAGCGGCTCCTGCCCAACCTGGGGGGTCCAAACGCCTCCTGCCGGAGGCTCTACGCGGGGGTCGTGCGGTCCATGGCCCTTTACGGGGCCCCGGTGTGGGCGCGTTCTCTGAGGCGGCAAGCCGCGCGCTACCTGAACGCGCCCCAAAAGGGGATAGCCCTAAGGCTAGTCCGGGGGTACCGCACGATCTCCGGTGAGGCGGCGAGCCTCCTTGCCGGATTGCCGCCATGGGATCTGGAGGCTATAGTCCTCGCGCGCCTTCACGAATGGCGCGCGGAGGCACTACGTCGGGGGGAAACTCCGCTGCCGCGGCAAATCGCCGCTCAGCGGACAGACCTCCGGCGCGATCTCATGGTGACATGGAGAGAGCGACTGTCGCAACCCCGTGCAGGGCACGCCACCATAGTGGCGATAAGTCCCCTCTTTGAGGAGTGGCTAGGGAGGCGCCACGGCGCCCTCACCTTCCACCTGACGCAGGTCCTCACCGGACACGGTTGTTTCGGGAGGTTCCTGCACCGAATCGGGCGGGCGGAAACGCCCGGGTGTTTCCATTGTGAGGATCGTCCGGAGGACACGGTGCAGCACACTGTGGAGGTCTGCCCCGCTTGGGCGGAGCAGCGCCGTGTCCTCGTAGAGGCGATTGGCGGCGGCGATCTCTCGCGCCTGGCCCTGGTTCAAGCCATGGTCCGGAGCGAGAGGGAATGGGAAGCCGTCACCTCCTTCTGCGAAGCAGTCATGCTAGTGAAGGAGGTGGCGGAACGTGAGAGGGAAAGAGCCTCACGTCCCAGCCGCCGCGGGAGACGCCCTGGGCGTCGGGGGTCACGTGGTGGCCCCCGGCCACCGTAGGCGCGGGCCTGTGGACGGCGAGTTATGGGCTAGCTCACCGTCCGGCCGTCTTATGACGACAGGCCGTGTCTACGGCGCGTTCGTGTTCCACGCGCGCCTCAAAGAGATGTCAGCAACCACGTAGGGGTCCGCACGGGCCGATGCCTGCCAGGGCTGCGGGACTGTTCGAAAGAGATACCGCGGCCCTGGAACATAAAGGGCAAAGAAGGAACATGGATGGGTTTTAGTCAGTACAAGTCTGACACTCCCTTCCGCTCCGCCCCGAGCGGGGGGGTCATTTGATGATATCCCATCCTAAAAAAAAAAAAAAAAAAAAGGCTTTTACTGAGAAATTCCTGATGGAAAATCTAATAAAAACTCCGACCTGGAATCGAACTGAAGACCTCACGTCAGCATTAGTGACATGCAACAACTAGGCTACTAGTCACTAGGAAAGAGTGGAGGGAGGTCTTTGCCCAGGAGTGAGACAGAGCAGGCTAGGAAAAAAAAACTCCTTGAAAAAGATCTTATGTAAAGGTTTTATCCCTAAAGGTGGTATCTACAGACGGGACATCTACAGAAGTGATACACTTAATTAGCATTAATGGCAGGGAGCATTTACAAGAACGTTTTGACCGAAACTTACGCTGCCATCCTTTGAGTCATGTGCCTGCATTAAAATTTCTCAAGACAACTTCACCATTTATGTTAACAGTGCTACAAAGATATTTTAATCTCTAGAGTAACCTCTTGATCAGAGGCTGAGAGGCGAGAGAGAGTGCTAAGAAGGCTGGCCTATTTCTCAGCCAAAGAACCAGCATTGCATAGTAGTAATGCTGCCAGCCTTCTGGGCGCTTTCCCAGTTGACAGCGAAGCGGACGAACTTTTTGACGCTCTTTAATTCTTAAAAGTTATTGGTGGACAAACTATGAATACTGTATATAATTAGTTGACTTACTTCAAGGACCTCTTTGACAAGGATCTTTTGGCGCTTCGAAGGACATTGATACCGTCACATAACACAACATCACGCCTGTTTTCCCCGAAGGGTTAGGCAGAAGCGTACCTTTATAGTACACCCACATTTCGCCAGTGATGTTTAAGTTCCACGTAATAGGGGGCGAGCTTATTGCCATCAACCAGGCACAAATAAAGACTGCGTGGCTGCTACTGAGAAATTCCTGATAAATAACCCAATGATAACTTTGCCCGACCCGGGAATCAAACCCAGGGCCTCATGTTACCGCGCTTGCAACCACTGTTCTAACGGTTTTTGGCCACTTGCCACAATATCCTTGTACTTCTTTATATGGTGTGGCTTGTTGTGATTACACGCACGTGTGGTAACTATAAACAACCTTCGCAGAAAGGTAAGCATCTCGGTTTTTCCATCCCCGCTGATTATAGTGGAAATAGTGTAGCACGTAAACGTCTCTAATTGCTTATACGGAACGATTATGTTAGTACCCGCTGTGACTCTCCGCCGTAAATCATAGTGTGCGTCATCGATGGTAATGTTGGAGAGGAATTACGTTTAGTTTGTTGTTTTAATCACTAAATGCAATTTAATGGGGCCTACCCGCCGCCGGACGTGTTGGCGGCATGTCAGCTGAATGAGTACGAAAATTGCTGGCTTTGGTGTGTAGGCTCAATTAAATTATAATACTAGGTGTAACAAGACCAGCAAGAGAACCAAGGTAACCGACGTAGCTCGAAGAATAGCCAAACTTAAGTGGCAGTGGGCAGGGCACATTGGTCGCAGAACGGATGGCCGATGGGGCCGAAAAGTTCTGGAGTGGCGACCGCGAACCGGAAGACGCTGCATTGGAATGCCTCCCACTAGGTGGACAGATGACCTGGTGAAGGTTGCAGGGATCCGCTAGATGCGAGTCGCACGGGACCGGTCAATGTGGCGACACTTGGGGGAGGTCTATGTCCAGCAGTGGACGTCTTTCGGCTGAAATGATGATGATGAACAAGACCAGCTGTAGGTAATATAACCGTCATCCTAACCGTTTTTAGCCATAGCGGCCGATCGGCCATATCTCAACCAAGATTAAAGCAATCGATGCGGGAGATACTATGGACCAAAACTGTGTGCGGAAATACAGAAAGAAAGAAAAAAAAGTGTTTATTTGGCATTAAAAACAAAACACCTGCACAATTGTATAAAATAAAAAAAAACAAACAAAACTAATAAAGCCAAAAGGGCTTCAGCTCAGCATAATGCCAGATGGCAACACAAGGTGTACCACCTGACTGGAGTTGCGGGACTGTTCGGTAGAGATGGTACCGCGGCCCTGGAACACAAAGGGCTAAGAAGGAATATGGATGGGTTTTAGTCAGTACAAGTCTGACACTCCCTTCCGATCCGTCCAGAGCGGGCGGGGTTTGATGATTTCCCATCCGAAAAGTTAAAAGAAAAATGGTGTACCACCTGACGCTGATTTCACCTGCAGCGCACGAGTGCCATACGCTCGGAAACATAGACATACAGGTGTACATTCTCTTTCTTAACCCTCATAATCCGATGGGGCGGCAATTAAACACGATCGGAGAGAGATTAGGCGTGAGACCATCAGCTTAACGTGCTCTCCGCGGCAAGGCGGTATCAGACCACCATTTCCAAACGGAGGGCTGCTACGTATATGTGTTTCTCTGTAGAGAAATTCCAGCTGAAATTGCAGCTGTACTAAGCCGACATATCCACCCATTCTGTACATCAAACTGAGTATCTAAATGTTTATTTCCTGTATAAGTGTTTCTGTGAACTTATTAAAATGAATGCACTGGTACCTGTTTTAATTAATTTTTTGGTTTTTTTATTTTTCTTAATATTGAATTATTTTATAATATTTTAATGTTATTGATAAATTATTAATAGAAAATTAGTCATCAGTTATCTTATCACTGATGACTAATTTTAAATAAATATGTATTTAAATTGGGATTTGATGCCTTTGTGAATAAATATAGCATAATCAGCCTTATCAAAGATATTCGAACGCATAATCAACAATAGGCTTACAAAATACCTAGAAGAATACAACTCGTTTTCTGATTCACAATACGGTTTCAGAGCCGGCCGCTCAACTGACAACGCAGTACTTGATCTTGTTAACTTTCTAGTAAATAAATTAGATAGTAAAAATAAATGCTTGACTATATTGCTCGACCTGGCAAAAGCCTTTGACACTGTTTCTGTAACCCGCCTTGTGCAAAAACTGGAAGATCATGTTATTTGAGGTGTTCCACTGGACTTACTTTCGGATTATTTAAAAAATAGAACCCAATCAGTTAAAATTATAGAGCACATTATTGACGAACTGCCAGTTGAATTTGAGGTGCCACAAGGCAGTATACTAGGTCCCACTCTTTTTCTCTGCTATATAAATGAGCTTTGTTCCCTTCAGATTAATAATTGCTGCATCTCCGCATATCCAGAAGATACTGCCCTAACCTTTTCGCTGACTCGTGGAATGAGCTTTTTATTCTCGCGCAAAATGGTTTTAATACTGTGTGTCACTGGCTATGCTCTAACTCCCTCACTTTAAATGAAGATAAAACCAAATACTTTCTATACTGTATTAGCAATCAGCTTGAGCTTAACACCCGCACTACTTACAATATCCGCGCACATAAATGTAATTTCCCTCCAACTCCAAACTGTAATTGTCCCAATATTAATCCTACAAAAAGTCTTAAATACCTTGGAGTCGAAATTGATGGAAATTTAACTTTTGGAAACCACATTGGCTTTCTATCTAAAAGAATACATACGGAAGCTCACTTACATTTTTAAAGGGCTCCGTGACGTAGCAGACAAACAAACGATGAGGTACACGAGGCTATGGTGCAATCTATTATTGGCTACTACATTACCACATGAGGCGGGGCATGTAAAACAAAACTGATAACAGTAGAAAGAGCCCAAAGGATGATACTAAAAGTTAGTTTATCCAAACCACGTCTTTTCAACACCATAGCACTTTATGAGGAAGCACAGGTGTTTACTGTATGCCAGCTGTACATATTGCTTACTGCACTTCTCCAACACTCAAACCTACCCGTAGAAGGGAGAAAACGCATAGATCTATCCAGGAGAAACTTCGCAGTATGTAGGACGACTGCGGTTGGTACTTCCTTTGCGCAAAGATTCTTCCCTTTCCGTGGAGGTGAATTGTATAACAAACTAAATAAAATTATAAATATATCAAATTGTAGTAAAGTTGAATGTAAAACTAAAGTTATGAAATGGTTATTGAAGCTAAACTATACGGAAACAGAAAAAATACTTGAGATAGCTAATTAATGTAAGTAGGCTAGGCAGTCCATACTTACGTACATAATTTGGTAGATAAGATTTTAGTCATATTCTTATATCTGTATATTCTATATACATACATATATATATTCATAAAAATACTTATTGTGTAATAAATGTATACATACTTATATACGTACACACACACACACACACACAAATACATATACACACCAATTTCGCAATGCTTTGCACGTTGACAATAACTCTATGATGTAATGGGGGACTCTATGATAGTTTAGACTCCAGATCTCCCCCAAATTACAACTTTCTGCCTACTACCTGTTAACTATATGTCAAATAACTATGTAATTTGTGGAGATAAATAAACGTTTTTATTATTTATTATTATAGCCTATATAGTTCCCACAACTGGGACACGGGCCTCCTGTCTATGAGAAGAAAAAAACGGTAAAGGAAAACATCGTGAGGAAACCGGCATGTCCTAGAACCAAAAATTCTAAGACATGTGACGTCTACCAACCCGCAATGGGCCCGCGTGGGGGATTATAGCCCATGCCGTCTCACAGAGAGGAGGTCTGCGAATAAATAAAATAAATAAATTACATAAAAAATTAGTTTCATAAAAAAAACTACAAAACATTGAGCAAAGACAATAGCTTTTTTTTTTTGGATTGGAAATCATCATCACCGCTCTGGGCGGAGCGGAAGGGAGTGTCAGACTTATACTGACTAAAACCCCATCCGTGTTCCTTCTTTGCCCTTTGTGTTACCGGGCCGCGGTATCTCTTTCGAACAGTCCCGCAGCCCTGGCAGGCATAGGCCCATGCGGACCCCTACGTGGTTGACATCTCTTTGAGGCGCGCGTGGAACACGAACGCGCCGTCGACACGGCCTGTCATCATAAGACGGCCGGAAGCAAAGACAATAGCTGGGAAACGTTTATGATTAACAAAAACTACATCTGCATTACAAAATAATGAACATGATTGGCAAACAAAGGCAATTGATTAAAGAAACTACAAGACAGCTCTATTTCGGGAAATGATAATAACAGAAATAAAAAAAAATTGACGCTTGAATACTTTTAATTATTTTTGTCTTCACATTGTTATTTTATTAATTTTATTTTTTCAAACAACATATATTATCATTCAGTCTATTAAAACGAAATGTCACGTTTATTTTGTCCCCTGACGTACATAGTTCGAACGGTTTTACTATAAAAGAAGATGGGCTTTTCTAAGCCTGAAACTTCTTAATACATAAAAATCACGTGACACTATGTACACGCTACAAAATCACCCAACAAACAATAAAATTTTGTGAATATTATGTTTGATTGGTTCCAGCTTCGTAGATAAAGATAGTTTTGGAGCCGATAGGTGATGCGTGCGAAGCAAGGCGGATCGCTATTCTATAAATAAACTAGAGTTTGTGAAAGCAGAAGTTTACCACTTCAGCTGCGCGGTTCACTCGTTTGCCTGAAACGCATTTGTGCGAAGCGTGGCCGTGGCCCGCAGTTGGCGATCTCGCACACATTTTCATGCAAAACAAGCAATGAACACGCTTAGCCGTTGGCTGCTGTAGAGATGCATCTTGATTTCAATTCGCTTAATGTTGTTGGGGAGTTTGCTACGCCAACTCTTCAAAGCTAAGACATTGGGTAGCGAAGCACGGGCTTTTCGGGGGACTGTCTTGTGTAATGTTGACGTAATAAAGTGCTGATTTTCAACCTAATTTGAATAAATGTCTTTTGATTTTGGTACCTGTACCATCCTCATGAGGTCAGCGTTGGTACCCGCGTGTAAATTCACGTCTACGATACAGTATGTACCTCCTGGCTCCGCCATACATGCTTCGTAGTCATCCAGGCCGTACAGTGGCGGCATTTTGTTGTATTCGCTCACTGAAATGAAGGATTAGATGGTTTACGCAAACTGCTACTATGAAACTCCTCGCTGTACCCGTCGAGGATTAGGTACAGACGTCATTTTATATTATTAATGAAAGTAAATGCGTGGACAAAGCTTTTGAAAATGGGACTCCAAGTAAAACCACGCCCGTAATCCCAAAAACAGCACAGGTGTACCTAAAGTACCTACATTCGTATATGCAAGGTGTAAACCCTTCACGAAGCCGTCAACCAAGCATTCTGTACATCGAACTAAGTGACTCTATGCAAAAAAATATTGCTGGAAAACGTTTTTTTTTTGGGGTGAAAAGTCACGATTTACGGTAAGATTTAATGTAATGCACTCAAAACATTGTGCCGATGAATGCATTGAATAGGACAGGGTTCATGAAGGTATTTAAAACAAAGTTATATCTAACATTAAAACTTGTGTAAAAATTGGAACTTTGATCTCCAATTTCTCCGTAACTAGATCGCAATGACTTTCGGCTTCGTGAAGGTCTTATTACACCCATTATTTCGTCAGTTATTAATCAATGAATTCATTTAATTCAGACACAACGATTCATAATTTTGTTGGTAGGTACACTTAAAAATAATGTAAGTAATTAAATAATGCAACACAAACACAATTATGTTTTAAACCCAGGAATAGGAAGCGAACCTATCGACATCAACCGGCAAAGCTCCGGGCTGCTATTGAACCACTAACACTTTGCTGGACCTGGGATTCGACCTAATGGTCAATGGTAGCACTTGCCAACTACCGGCCTAGAGAGACCCAATCAAGACAAGGCTAGACAAATGGCGCAGTCTACTGAAAGGTATACATTCCAAAGCTTCAGTTCATTTCATGCCTAGTAGAGCAAAAAGGATGTCATGTAGGGTGATTTTTTCATGACAGAAACGACACACGGTCTATCTCTTGCTTATAAAAAAAAACGTGATAGCTTAAGTATTTGGCTCGCATAGGCCGTAGCCGTTAAGTTTGACTACGATAGTCTTTAACAACTAAGATTCTATGTAGTAACATAGAAATAATAATAAGGATAATAAAGGCACAATTACTGCTTACTATTTATTATTACAAGTAAATGTATGCCGTATAATAAGGACGTTTGTGAACCTATAATTGAGAAGCATTAATCTTATAATTGCACCGTGGCGAATATTGTATAAAGGCTAGTATAGACTAGAGCATTTAATCCCCAAAGGGATGGGCAAAGGTGTACCTAATAGTACACCCTCATTTCGCTAGATATGTTTAGGTCCCATGTTATAGGTGGCGAGCCTATTGCCATCAATCGGGCACTAATCCAGACTCCGTGGCTGCAACTGAGATATGCCTGATGGTAAAACCTAACAACTCTGCCCGACCTGGGAATCGAACCCAGGGCCTAATGTTCAGCAGTCGCGCTTGCAACCAGTAGACCAACGAGGCAGCTACAAAGGAATGTTACTGCAGGTAAATGACCGTAAACACTCACTTGTTTTGAGCATTACTTCGAACATCGGCGTGCATTATACAATGTGTCCGGTCATGGACAAGCGATATTAAAAATTATTTTAATACACAAATACACTACACACTTGGGTCCGAGCCACTTCATCGTTAAAATGATGAAATAATGGGTTTACACTTATGTAACATAAAACTAAAAAAGATTAAACTAAAAAAAACACAAAAAGTTATGCAAATCGACATTTTTTGTGAACAAACAAACTTTGTTGGCAACAAATTCAATACAAATCAACAAATTTGTGTATCAAAATAGTTGTTATATAAGTACCTAGAATATCGCTAGTCCATGACCGGACTCATTGTATAAATTTAGCTTTTGCTTGAACTGTATCATTCGTAAGAACGTAGAAATGCTCGTGAAAATGCCCTAGTGTATACTTACCTTTAAGTATATAGACAGACAATCAATTAAATCGTAGGTATGTCTGCAGTAAATATAGCAAATTTATTTAAATTGCCTTTTCTATGAAGCATGGGTTACAATTAGTTCACCCCGTGTAAGTTTATTAATAAATCCGTCGGGTAGACTTAGCGACAATTACGTTGGAATAGTTTCGTATCTCTTTATTGATTTTCAACAACATTTACAAAATCTTTTCGGTACCATACCTCATGTTTTACTTTTCCATCAGCAGTATCAGTTCCAGAAAATCAGTTTCTTGAGGCTCTCTTGAGATATTTGGCTAAACCGGGATTAAAAATGCTAAATGAGTATGGGACTCATGTTACTCTTATAAGGTGTACAGTACATAGTTGTCAACTACGCATTCTGTACATAAAACAAAGTTGCATTGAGCAAAAATAATTGCTGGGAAACGACTTTAATTTTTTGCGTAAAAAGAAGGTGAGTATCCAGTATGAAAAGTAAAACACTGTCTTTTCACACCCGTTTACTCAACAGAGGTTATACTCATGATGGATGATACTGATACTCTTAGCCTGCGTCATCCCATTGCTGGGCAAAGGCCTCTCCCCATGACTTCCAGTTGCTACGATCCAGGGCTAATGTGGGAAACTGGTTGTTTGTTGTATCCAGCTCGTCCCACCATCTTCTACGAGGTCTACCGCGACGCCCCTTGGCTGTGTCAGGGTCCAGAAAGTGGTTATTTTGGCCCACAGCTCATTGGGCATGCGGCAGACGTGGCACTGGTCCCACTTCCGCTTAGCGGCTTTTTGAGCAACGTCAGTAATGTGTGTTTTGGAGCGCAGTGTGGTGTTGCGTACATGGTCGGTGAGTTTGACGCCTAGAATGCTGCGGTCCATTGCACGTTGGCAGACCATGAGTTTGAACTTTTTAATGTCATCATGATAAACGTTTAAAAGAAGGTTTTGTTTAATATTGCTGAGGGAAGCGGAAGTATCCCATTGCATATGAAAATAGGATGAAAAGTGATTTCTGACTTTATGCGCATGAGTCACAAAAAAGCACGGCAAGAGTTATAAACATTTTTATCCATTAAGTCGAGTTTTAGATGGCAAAAAAATAATTAATGTATAAAACACAAACAATTATCATCTTTATTTGAGTTATTATTTACACTAGAAACGGGATATTTACCATGTTTACTGTTTTCTTTGAGTTCCCGATATTTCGGCGCTGTTGCAAGCACCATGATCACGGATAAACTGAAGTTATTGCGGGTGGGTGTGTATGAGCAGACAAATCGGTCGACTCTCTTTCTTGTCCGTACTACGTTTATTCAGTACCGCTACCACTGTCACCGCCGTCAGCACCGAAATATCGGGAACTCAAAGAAAACAGTAAACATGGTAAATATCCCGTTTCTAGTGTAAATAATAATGTTAGTAACCATGATAGCTTAAAATCTTTTATTTGAGTTGTTAATGACACTGCTACTTCTCTGTGCGCAGTTAATATTCAATAAAATAGCGATAAAACCGACAAGGTTTATAGCAAGTGGACATTAAACAGTTGAAATGGACATGGACATAAAATATAACTAGCTAACTACTATATATTACGTTACTGAATATTTATACGAGAAAAATAAAATGAAGGCATAACGGGAATTACAAAAAAAAAGGGTGAAAATCAACTGTTATGCTTATTAAGTCAACGAAACAAAAATATTAGCAGTGCAGATTTTGGTTTGGAAATGGGAAATGTTGCTTTCTGGAGTAACCTCCACATGTTTTGTTTTGGTCTTCCGTAGCTCCGGCCTTAGGAGCAAGGGAAGACCGTCGTGAGCGCATGCAAACAAAATCACATCTATCACCGGCTGGAAACCGAGAAGGTAAAAACCAGTCAGGAGAAAGCGCCCTTTCACTAACACTAGCTAGACGCATAAAGCCGTCTGTTCGATTTTCGACGATCGGTTAATCGCCGATAATCCAAACTCAGTCAGTCCAGTAATATTTGCGGATTCATTTAGGTGCATCGCTTATTCTTAGTAGAAACAGCCATTGAATTGAAAAAAAAACACGTTTCTTTTGTGCATATTCGTAAGTCAAAGACGTGCGGGCACGATTCGTATGTGCTAATAAATGTCTATCCATTGTTTGATTTGGAAAGGGGGTATGACTCATCATTTTATTGTTTTACAAGAGTGCAATAATTTGGTATTATTATCTATTATAAAGAGTGGACTACGATTAAACAAGTCGATGACTACTATAGGCCGAGTTGGTTGATCAAAGTAGGTACAAAACGATTCTCGCCACTAAAATACTTGGCCAATAAAAGTGCCCTAACACGGGAATCTAACTCACGGCCTCGCGACCTTAGCTTCGTCATTCAGGTCATCATATCTCACAATTACTTCACGCTTTGCTCATTTTCCTGTCCGTTCTGTTTTATTTTGAACTTGAACTGCAGTTCAATGTTATTCCGTGTGGACTGTTCTATCACGTAGTTCATCTCCGCGAAAAACCTCGTGAGCTATTAATCTTATTAATTTGACGTAAAAGGCGTTGAGAACCTTTTTAGGTAAATGCGGACTAGATGTACTTTGTATGAATACAAATATACACATTTCAAGGTGCTGCGTGCAGAAAGTTAGTCTTGTGATCCGGGACTGATTATGTAAAGTTACTGTGGATGAATGCCGAAGTACTACTTAATATCTGCTTAACCACAATATTTTGCATAACAACGAATGGGCTGAACTTGGAAGAGGTTTAATTCGCAAACATTGAAGTCATTTGTTTGCGAGCGCAGATGTTTTGATGTCTTACTTTAGGTTAAATCTAAACGAGATGTGGGTCAGTGCGTCATCTTAGGGGCGGATTTGTAGGAGTTGAAGTATACGCTTATGGGCACTATGAGCAGAAAAGAAAAAAAAAATTGGGACTAAGAAAAAAATTCAGACTTAATTTTTTGTTAGTTTTATTTAGTATTCGGAAACGATGTCGGAGGACCATGCGTCTCAGAACTAAATTGGTTTTTATGGTCTAAATCAATCCGTTACTTCAATAAAATTGGGAAATTTCGGAAAAAAAAACCAAAAATTTTTTAAGTCCGAAATTTGTTCTAAGTCCTCGCTCCATAGCGCCCCTAAGGCAACTCTCTAACCGAGATGTGGTGTCCACCAGTACATTTTGACTAATACTTGAAAACCAACCAATTCTTAGCCAAAGAAACTTAAACAGTATTCGATTGCACAGAGCACCGCGTCTTGCGAATAAGGATTTCTTTTTTATAACAGGCAGTTTAAATTAGGTCTAATTGAGCATTGAATCGTATCATTCCCAACAATTTGAAAAGACCGAATATATTCACGATCGTGACATAAAATTTTATTATAAGGGTGCATATGGGTTCAGTATAAGATTCTTATATAAACCACACATAAGTCCCATACATTTTGACAGTGTAGGATTACTTTCGTATTTTTTTTTGTTAGCCCTTGATTCCCTTAATGACCAGCTGAGCAAAAGCATCCCAATGTCCTTAAAGATATAATTTTCCTTTTTTCTCTGTATTTAAAAACTTATATATATTTATACAACATTAGTTTTAGTATATGCGAAACCTGAAACACGTGTCTAGTATTTTTATGTAAAGAATCTATGTACAAAATTTCAAATCTGTATCATGAAAAATCAGAAAGTTATAAGCTTCTTCTGTTACCTGGTTGTCCGCACTAAAACGTGCTCACCACACGGCACGCGCCTCCAGCGTCGACTTGAGCTCATTGATAATAATAATTTGGCAGTAGGTACCTAAATAATTGCGATAGGTACTTAGTGTCGCTCGGTGTCCAACTTGTAACTTTTTTAAATATTTTTGGGACAAAATATAACATGGTTTAAAAATTATTGGAATCGATTCAGTCACTTATTCTGAACAAACTATATTCAGTTTTCGCATATACTAAAAATACTGTTGTATAATAGCATTATTTATTACCTAGAACCATAAAATGTCCCTTCCACGGTGCATGTTGACTTTGCTGTAGGTAAGTAGACAATTACAAAACCATTTGAGCGGTACAATTAATGAAGTGACGTCATAATTAATTACTTTTGTTCTTAATTTGATCGCAAGGAGCGTATGATGTGCATTTTAATTACGATCAAAATATGAAGACTATAACAACCCGCAACTAACTCATAGCCAATACCCATTTTTTTTAAATAGAGAATTTGGAACGAGTATTTTTGTTCGATAAGTTTTGTTGTTTAGTGTCTGTATGACGTTTTTATGGCTTCGCGCGGTCGCCGTTCAAAATGTTAAATAGAGAAAAGATATATTTTTTTTAAAATGCCTGTTTTGTCCCGGAAAGGTTATCCAGATCTGCATAACCTCTCCGGTAGGTAGTAGTTACCGTTTTTTGGTATATTTTAAAAGGTTTTCCATATCATTACTAGTATACATGAACTTACTAAAAGAAACTGTCTGTCTGTTACCTTTTCACGCCTTAACGGCTGTACGGATTTTGATAATAATTGACATACGTTTTGAACATGAACTGCTACTTCCTATAATTATCGAACTCCATGTGGGCGAAGTCAGTGGAAAAAGCTAGTTTATTATAAAAAATCAAAGCATTTATATCAACTCGGCCAGTTACAGGCACTTTTGAACTGTCGAAACAAAGACAACAATAAAATGAAGCTACAGTCCCAGTCACAAGGCATAATAACTTATCATGCGCTTGAGAAGGAGGAGAAAACGCTTTTTCCCAAAACGTCCAAGTTAGTCATAATGTCGCGGATTGGCAGAAAAGCGTATGAGATTTTTTTTTTTTTTGGTGGTTTGGAATTATGATCGTAGATCCTTTCTTAGGACCTAGACACAGTGACATTCATCATTAACCTCTTGCCCGTCCCATTGTACTGGGGGTCGCCGCACGTTTTCTTCTTCCATTCTCCCCTGTCAGACGTCACGGCATCATTTACTCCTTTCTCTTTAATATCATTCCTCACACAATCCATCCATCTTTCGCCTCCCTCTCCCACACCAACATTCATATCCATCACTCTTTTAGTGAAATGCGTTTCATGCCTCCTCATTACATGTCCATACCAAAAAAAAACCTTTCAAATTTCCTCTAATATACTCAGTCCCATTCTTATCACTCCACACATCCATCTCAACTTTCTCATCTCCGCTACAAGCAATCGTTTGTCATCCACCTTCTTCACAGCCCCGCATTCTGTTCATCCATACTGTACGACAGGTCTAATCACGGACTTGTATATTTTCCCCTTTAACTTTAATTTAATATATTTAATTAATCCGTGGGTCGCAAGTAGACAGTGACATTCAATCAGCGATAACATCGCGACGATGGAAAAGTCAAAAATGAACTGAAGCTACCGGTTACTTTAATCTCGTTGAAAGTAGTTAAAGAAATACGACACGCTTCGAAATCGATGTCTTGGCCCTCCGGTCTTTTATATATTTTGAGGTACTTATAAGAAAAAACTGTAACATTTGTTAATTATGCCTTTAACTTACCATTCAAACTGTAGATGACAGCTGTAGATCTCCCAAAGAAGACAAACAACACCAGAAATAATTGAAACATTTTATATAAACTTTTTCCCGCACTCCAAACTAAAAATACTTAAGTTAAGATGCTACCCTGTACCTTAACTTTTGATTAAAAGCTATAAAAGTGTTTAAAACAAAATAAATAAAATATTATGCTTCACTAATTCTTTAATTTGGAAAACAATCACCGCGTCCCGCCATTTTTCTTGTAACTTTTTTTACAACTAACGAAATCGGCAAAGGAAACCAACATCCAGCCAAGGCAAAAAATGAATTGACGTCAAAGCTCTATGGTGTTTTTCTCACAGGCGGCCGCCAAAAAATATTTACAAAGGTTTATTTATTTATATGATTATTTTTGTGTATTGTATCTGTTACGTGTAGGTCGCGAGTGTGAGGGTACGATAGTGAGGCGGTCATTTGAGCCGTGTGATATCCTTGTTTGATCTACATAATCCAAGCTAGGCCTTGTGACGTCGGTGTAATGTTATATTGTCTGTTTGTTTATTGCTTTTCTTTAATATCTTTAACTTTAAAACAAACTAACTCCTTAATAATTCAAAATTGCTATTGGTTCAATTGAAATTAATGCTTTGAGTTTGATTTTGAGCTTTACGTAAGTGTTTTTGTAGCTTCATAAAAAAGTGCAATTTCTACGATCAAAATACAGTTTTTTATACATTGGGTAAGTACAGTATGAAGTCCTGGTATTGTATTGCTTTAGAATAAGGTTGTGAAGGTCAAATAGCCAATCATCCCAAGAAAAATACTGATTTACAATTGATCCGGTTTGACCGAAGGGAAACATTTACATACCTACAGTCTCTGAAAATATGTTTCATTTTACTTGCTGCGACCTGTTAAAGTTTGTCCAAATAGATATACCTAGATTTCTATGTGGATTAATATGTTTACTCCCAAGCGGATCCATGTTACAACGCTAGTTTTCCTCGTAAATATAATAATAGCACTTACACGCGTACTTCGTACCTACTCAGTACAAGGAAACAAGAAAAAAATGCGGTTTGATGCCTTCCTTTGTTTATGATTCTGGTTGTACAAGTTAGATGTGGTCCATTTACGGAGATAAATCTGTATCTAGTTGTCGCAAATTAACTGCATCGTACGCTTTCGGGAAATAGACCTACTGCTCCCGTAGCATGAGCACCTAGGACAAGGATATCTTTGACGGAAGAATCGACAAAATTACAGATAGTGCAAAGAAATCTGTCATTGTGTCTTCACAATCTGTCATTTTGTCGATTCTTCCATCAAAGAAATCCTTGTCTACGGTGGTCATGCTACGGGGGCTGGTGTGTTGTTAAAGGTGTAAATGTACCTATTACGCCACAATGACTACCTCGATGGTCTAGTGGTCGCAAGCGCGACTGCTGAGCAAAAGGTTTTGGGTTTGATTCCCGGGTCGGGCAATATGTTATTGGGTGTTTCCATCAGGAATTTCTCAGTATAAGCCACGCCGAGTCTGGATCTGTGCCCGGTTGATTGCAATAGCCTCGCACCCTATTACATGGGACTTCAAACCGGTGAAATGTGGGTGTAATATTGCCTAACTCTTCGGGGATTACTGGCGTGATGTTTTGTTATGTAAATGTCATAATCAAAACTGAAAACTAGCATTACATTAAGAAACTAAAAAAATAATAATAATAGAAGAAATGCGTTATAATATAACTTACGCTTTTGACTGTAATACAATTGTTTTGGTTTGCCAAGAATGTAATGAAATTATTTCACTTAAAAAGGTGATTTCAAGTGGCAAACGGATAACCGGTTTTAATGAGTAGTTTTAATTTTATTAACATAAAATAAACGCCAACGACTGATTGAGTGGGTACCAGGGGCGTACCAATTGAAAATCGCGCCTAGAGCACGCAAATTAACTTAAAATAAAATCAGATACACT
Organism: Noctua fimbriata; assembly: GCA_905163415.1. Classification (NCBI taxonomy): domain Eukaryota; kingdom Metazoa; phylum Arthropoda; class Insecta; order Lepidoptera; family Noctuidae; genus Noctua; species Noctua fimbriata. The sequence goes on along the minus strand of LR990939.1, from coordinate 1,243,434 downwards.
AAATATAACAATACATAATCTTACATTTAAATAATTTATTTTCTTTTTATAACGAAAGTCGTAAAACCTTTACAATTGCATTTACAACTGCACCTTCCTGGCCTTCTGCGACGCAAACATGATGATGTTTTCGAAATTAGTTCGCTTCTCGCTTTACACTGAGCAAAGCCAGGTTGCATAACCTTTCTTGACCCATTGTAGCCCTCAAATACGAAAGCATTAATTTCAGCTTACTAAAAGATCGCTCACAACTTGCGATGGTTACTGCAATTGTAAGCAGAATTTGAATAGAAATGCGCAGAATTGGAAATACTTTTTCATCCCCATAATGCACAATAAATTCAAGTAGCTATTCAGATTTCTTCAGGTTGACGTTTTTTCTTATCGATATTAGCATTCGAACATCCAATATTTCTTCGTATAATTGTCCCCCGTTAACATCGCAACTACAGAAATCTCCAAATTCTGTACATTTATTTTTAATTAAACCTTCGCAGTCGTCAGTATCGTAACACCGTGTTCTAACATCTAGAAGAAATCCAAATCTTTCACTCATTTCAAACACAAAGCGATCCAGCCATCCCTTCATTACTTGTTCCATTTCTTCTTTAGCCGTCAACCCTGTGTCCGATGCAGTCTTTCCAGCTAACATTTTTTTCGCCTTCGACGTCTTTTCGTGTTTACATCCCATTCCTAGCAAAGATTGAATCCTCTTGTTAAGGCCTCATTAACTAATCTCTCGTTTTCATTTGAAAAATAGTCTCGGAGGGCTTTTATGTACAAGGCAGCAATTTGGAAATTCATACTTGGCTCCTGGTGTCGCTATTGGGTCAATGGACGCGAGTACATCTTTCCAGAACCCTAACAACATCAGAAAATCGTAGGATAACTTTTCATAATCAAATGATTATGAAGAAGTCTGGCCTCACTTCTTGTTAAACTGGTTTGATCGCTATCGTCAGACATATTTTGGAGAAGGTTCAGCATATCGTCAAGATATGCTGAACCTTTATATTTGTGGATTGGCTTTATTGCTTCAACCCTTGCACTCCATCTACTTTAGGACTCTGATTTTACAACCACAGGCACGCATTTCTTTAACTTATCCCAGCGTAGAGTAGAATGAGCAAAAAAAAATAATCTATCGCAATTCACAAATATTGCTAGATTATTCTTTTCGCTTATTCTTTGGCGAAGCAGCGTTGTCATAACATTGTGATCGACAATCCTGTAGATCCATGTCGTCTTTTCCCAGCTTTTAAGTATTTCGTCAAATAGACTTCCAGCGTCCTTTTGAATTATCTGGATGAAACCTAGAAAGGACTCTCTAATGCAGACAGATTTTTTCTCGAAATCAACTTGAATATAATTATGTATCTCACTACTTCTGACAGACGCCACAGATCCATGTTCATGATGTGCCAGATCAGGTCAAATATGAGACCGTAGTATTTTGATTTTTAAATTTAATAATTGGCGATTTTTGCGCCCCCTTCGAAAGGCGCCCGGGGCACGTGCCCTACTTGCCCCACCCAAGATACACCTCTGGTGGGTCCTACATAGATAGTTATAATGTCTGTTACCTATTGTCGCTTACATAAAACGCCTATCAATATGCAGTTAGCAATATTTACAATCGGCGTGTGGTTGCGCTGTGCCTGAAACGCATGGAACATGCAAACTGTTCTAAAAGTTTTCGGTTGAGAAAACAGTCAAGAGGACTTGTATACAGGGTGTAAGGGACAGCTTTCTACAAACTGATGGGGTACATTCAGTATATCATACTAAGATGACCGGTACAAGAAATTATTTCAGGAATGTTATGGGAATTCAATAAATTTGACTTGTTTTATTTCCTCATACACAATGTATCGTTACCGTGGCAAACCGCACGTAGCGAACGACAAGCACAACGACGAGTTCGATGAACTCTGCTCTAGCTAGGCAGGAAGGGAACAGCTGATTAGACGCGTCGTCCGTTAAGAGTATTTCAACATTTCCAACGGTTATCCATTGTTGGATTTTTGATTTTAGCCGTATTATGTACAAAAATGGAGAATGAATGATGACGTGAATGGCGTGCTGCGTACTGGGAATGTAATTATACATTGAAATAAAGGAACAGTAACTGAAAAAACCATTTAACAAATAAATATTTCCGGTGAAATATGATTTAAAATAAGGAGCCGAATGCACCCTGTCAGTTTGTGGAGCCATACAAATGCGCTGTTAGCAGCTAAACATGTGTCAATGAGTGTGAAATCCGCAGTTTCAAACAAGTCTTTTGAAAACATTGGGTTACTTCCTGTTGCCAACTAAATTATCCTACAATATCTCAGATCATGGTATAAATAAGTCTGTCAAATTTCATCCAAATCCGTTCTGATGTAAAAAGTAACAGATAGACAGACTGACGAGTTCGTGAAGTCCAGTGTCGTACAGCATGCCGATAAAGCCATGGGGCCTTGTGGTACGAGTACACTGTGGTATAGACTAAACAGCATATAGTAGGATGTCATTAAGACTCATGATCGATACATAATTACTTCATTGCCATATTCGAGTGGTTAATGACCATCCATAATTTAGATCACTCTAAAAATTTTAAAGGAGGACGCTGCTTATTTTCTATTTTAAAATTGTTTTAAAATTTTAGTTTGAAGACATATTTTTACTAACAAACAATAAACCAACTTATATGAAGAGAAATAACTACCGGAGATTTATTGTGAAGGACGGTACGGTTGACATATGTCGGGCATGTCACCGTCCAGGCGAATCAATTCGTCACATTATCTCCGGGTGTTCTCGTCTGGCTAACGGAGAGTACTTGCATAGACACAACCTTGTGACCAGCATTATCCATCAGCAACTTGCTCTAAAATACAGCCTTGTGGAATCGGAAGTGCCGTACTATAGGTATGCGCCCGACACAGTTCTCCAAAATGGCAATATCGCACTGTACTGGGATTAATCCATCATCACTGACAGGACTATTGTAACCAATAAGCCTGATATAGTGGTGGTGGATCGATCAGAGTGGCGCGCGGTGCCCAATGATTGATGACATAGCGGTCCCGCATGACGAGAACCTAGTGAAAGTCGAGATAGTTAACCAAATCAAGTATCTTGACTTGGCTCGCGAGGTTGTCGACATGTGGGATGCAGACTGAGCGATCATTGTGCCGATAGTCGTATCAGCCCATGGCTTAATTGCTAAGAACCTCGATCAATATTTGAGGAGGATCTCGTTAGGCAGCTGGATCAAGGACTTGATTCAGAAGGCGGTACTCCTGGACACGGCTCGTATTGTTAGGAGCTTGGACCCTGTTCCCGATACCGGTGGGCTACAATTTTTTTATATTTTTAATTGTTTTTATATTAAAATATAAAAAAATGTATAAAATTTGTGTAGAAATAAATAAAGGAGATAACCAACTTAAAATTATAATAAAAACATGTCCCTACAAGTAAAAAAGGTGAAAATATTTCCCTAGCTCAAACACAACCCTGTTATAAAATAAATATTGGAAGGTATTCTATGGACTGAATGAATTTTTTTAATTAAATGTAATTTATTTTTTTATTTTATAATTAAGGTTATTTTTAATTTTTATTTGAATATTATTAATATTTAATGTTATTATTTGATTGTGTGAAGTGAATAAAGCTTTATCATTTATTTATTGAACTGTTTAAAAATAAATCGAGACACATTTTCGTCATAAACCTTTAATTTAATTAAACTTGCGTACGTAGGTACTTAAATAAATATACTTACTCACAACAACATATTATATTTTGTAGTAAAGTGAGGTAAATGTCCACATATGGAACATACAGTCATTAATTAATTTGTTTTTAACATATTGGTAACACTTAAAACAATAATTAACTGTGAACACCACGTCCTTACGGTAACTAAACAAAATAATCTTAGATATTAATTTGATTGGAATACTATTAATTAGGTAACATGAAACATAGAATACTGATCAAAGTTCTTTGTACAACTTGAAATATGGCTTGTCTTAAAATATGGAACAGTTTAGCTGAAAACATTATTTCATTTCTTGGTTTATTCGAGACATGCTGTAACTACTTTTTGCCCGATTAGCATTCTTGTGGCCGCTGTTGGCCACAGCCTCGACATGGAATATCGTTTTAGATTAAATCTACCCCCAGCTAGGTTTACTCTTCATTGCTTATACATCAATAGGTCTAATTTAATCCGATTCGAGTCTCGTATCGCGGAATCGTATTGCCTGTTATGTAAAAAGAATTTAGTAAGGTTGATCGGAATTAATAAACCTTTACCAAATGCTTTTGTAAAAGAGCATTCTTTGTTTTTAACCAAAATTATTTTTAATGAAAAAAAAACGTGTTGCGCCCACCCCAAGTAACATGGGGCAAGGACAGGAAGATGATGATGAATTCGTTTTGAAGAATATTAAGGAAAAAAATGCTCTAGTTCTGATCCGTGTTCATTTTGTCAAAACTAGCTTAGTAGATCAGGGGGATCGATTGATATCCAATATATTTTTGACTTTTCGTTATCTTAAGTCAATCCAATATATGTATTTAAGACTTAAGTTAAAGTCGTCGTAGAAATACGAGACGACTGCTTTTTACTATATCTAGGGCTACCGTATCTCCAGTACTATATAACTCCCCACTCAATACAATCACTAACGAGGCCGCTGTACCGCTCCGCGAACAGCTGGCTGGGAGAGAGGGCGAAGTCTTTCACCTCCTGGATTCCACTCATATGGGGAGCCTGTTCTGCCTCCACCAGCACCAGGGGTAGGATTGCCATGGCGATGCAGAGAGCCAAGCTCGACATCTGAAACAATTTTAGGAGTGTTGTGACAGGAGTACTTAGATTGACTTATTAGATTGATTGATTATGAGTTGAACTTCAAAATGGGTTGTGATCTTCCGCCTTCTAGGCGGTATTGTGGTGTAGCTTGAAAGAGATATATGCTCAGCAGTTGACTGCTATAGGCCGACTTGGTTGAGTAGGTACATAGGACTAGTTGATCTTGCAACCGCGGTGTTCAAAAAAATCCTATAAGTCAGTCTTAAATTATAATGTTTGACAATCACTCAGCACTAATTAACATGACATCCTTTTATGTAAATAAGTTAATTTTAGACTTATGTCCTAGAATCGTTATTTCAAGGTAAGTGTTTAGAAACATTTTTCACATTTAAAACACTTGTATAGATGTAGATTGGGTGTTACCGTGTTACGGCATACCTTATTAATTTAAGTAATGTAAACACGCGACAAACGTAACTTAAAAAATCCCAGAGATTTAAAAAACTGAAATTCCTCGTATGTCCCATCGTGTTCTTTTGTTGTGAAGAGCTGGAGACTTTACACATGTCTATGGGTGACACTAATTGTGCTGGACCAAAATGTTATTCGAACGTCGTATTTTCGATTTGTGAATCATTCGATTTTACATTATATTTGTACCATGCTTTTGTGTAGGGCTTCAGGAATCAAAATGGTAGCTTACATAAACTATTAGAATTACTATATCATTATCAATTCATCTTATCAAGAGGTATCGTATTACCTACTAACTGGGTTGTGGAGATCAGATAGACAGTCGCTCCATGTAAAATATTGGTATTCATCTGCCTCCGGCTAGATTGGAAGCCGACTCCAACATACATAGTTGGGAAAAGGCTAGGCAGATAATGATTCGGATACAAACAACTAACCTGTTTGTACTCTGTATCAAACGTCTCCCGAGGGTACACCTCATTGACGTCAATCCCGAATCTGTCCAACGCGACAGTCAGTTGTTTAAAATAGTAGTCAATGAGTTGCTGGTGATATTCCTTTCGGAACTGTCGGTCTGTGCCCATAAACTCGAAGTACAGCAGGTCAGTAACAGGGCAGCCTGAGTGGACCGTCTGATAGTCCACCGCGATTGGATCTATGCGGCCATCCTGGAAAATATAGGAGAAAAGAGTTAAATGAGAGTCGTCGGATAAAGTGTTATTGGATTTTTCGATCAGAACCTTGCCCGGTTGATGGCAATAGGCTCGCTACCTGTTACTTCTTCTTCTTCCTATTATATGGGACTTAACCATAACTGGCAAAATATGGATGTACTTTAGGAGCACTGGTGTGGTTATATGATAGACTTCAATAAATATGAACCTATTAAAAAAAATCTGATAAATACAATATTGTATCTCTAACCATGTTCCTACCATTTGACATGATTACACCAGCCGTGTGTTACCATTACACAATATATTCTTATCAGATAACCGAATGTTTATCGAGAGTAAAGACAAATATCATTTAGGCGCAAATATTTACAAGATTCTGTTGTTTTCATACAATATTACCATCGTCCGAATTTGCACTATATTATGCTTGAATTCTTACTATATGTTACTGCCTCGTTAGTCTATTTGTCGCGACTGCTGAGCATGAGGTCCTGGGTTCGATTCCCGGGTCGGGCAAAGTGCGATTGGGTTTTTCGATCAGAAATTTCTCAGTAGCAGCCACGGAGTCTGGATTTGTGCCCAGTTAATGGCAATAGGCTCGCCCCCTATTACATGGGACTTAAACATAACTGGCGAAATGTAGGTGTTCTATTTAGTACACCTCTGCCTAACTCTACGGAGATTCTAGGCGTGATGTTATATGTGATGATGATACATAATGTATGCTGACAAATTCTAGTCACAGTAAGCATCGCCCTAGTTTGTCATTTGTGACTACCTGTATAGTCCAACATTGCCAGTTACAAGCGGGCACGCCCTTTTCGCCGGAGGCTTTATTCATGCTTGAGTATGATTTGTCTATGTTTCTCTTTTTACTTTTGTTTTATTGGGGTATGCTAGCTGATTTGTGACAATAATGTAATGAATTCTTTGTTTATATTATTAACTATACAACATTAGTTTTAGTATATACGAAACCTGATACACCTGTCTAGTATTTTTATGTAAAGGATCTATGTACAAAATTTCAAAACTGTATCATTAGAAATCACAAAGTTATAAGCTTGTTCTGTTACCTAGTTGTCCGCACAAAACGCGGTCACCACGCAGCGCGTGCCTCCAGCTTCGTCTTGAGGTCATTGATATTAATAATTTGGCAATAGGTACCTAAATTATTGCGATAGGTACTCAAAGTCGCTCGGTATCCAACTTTTAACTTTTTTAAATATTTTTGGGAAAAAAATATACCATGGTTTAAAAATTATTGGAATCGATTCAGTTACTTATTCTGAACAAACTATATTCAGGTTTCGCATATACTAAAAATAATTTTGTATATACTATTGTATTGCGTGTGTTTTACACGCACGTTGCACTTTAAGCCGTTGGTCCCGGCTGTCATATGCAGATCTTTGACAGTCGTTACAAGTAGTCAGTGACCCGAAAGTCTAACAACCAGACTTTCCAAGGGATATCGTATTACCCAGTACGAACTGGCTTCTGGAGGTCCGATAGGCAGTCGTTCCATAATAAAAAGAGGTATCCATTGTAAAATACAGGTATTCAGCTGCATCCGGTAAGACGGGAAGCCAACCCCAACATAGTTGGGAAAAGGCTAGGCAGATGAAGATACTATTGTATAAAATCTGGTTATTCTACTTTCACAGACAGATGTTAACAGATCTGGGGTTCCCCCACTTCTTCCCAGCTAAATAAAACACTAGGACGCGCTTTGGGGACTGTCTCTTGTATTTAAATAAATTACTTTTGATTATGGTAATCGCAATTTTGACGGGGAGAATTGATCGGAATCAGCTCGCAAATTCAAAGCAAGCTTCAGATGACAGATTACTCGTGAGGTAAGTGGGATACCACGTGTCGCATCGAGGCTATTTCTATCTCAATTTAGAATACGAAAATAGCTCTTATTTACTTTAGTTTTCAGTTTGTCAATGTTAGTTTATGTCTAACTGCTACTGTGACTGTCTAGTTTGGGCCTCACTGGCAACAACAATAGGTTAACTAGTTTTAGGTAATATTTTAAGCCACTTGTAACATCTCTTGTGTATAATTGTTCCTGCTTATGTATTACCTGGCTAATAAATCTATTTCTAGTTTGTAGTTAATCTCTGTTAGTGTGACTAACACAAAAAATACGCAAAATACGCGCTTGGACGTGCAGTTGCGGTCACCAGCCCGCTAAACAATAAAATAAAGGGTTTAAAAAGACCCTTAATGAAACCGAAAGGCACTAGTTCACCCCGTCATTGTGAATTTTTTTTGTACTAGATCATACCAGGGAACCTTCCAGTTACGGAGATATGGGGGGTCAAAGTTCCAACTTTTTCACAAGTTTTTTTTTAAATACATTTTTTTTTATGTGAGATATTTACTTTAAACACCTTCACGACCCCCGTACAATCCATCCATCAGCATAATGTTTTGAGTACATTATATTGAGTTCTTCAGTAAAACGTGATTTTTCACTGCAAAAAAAAAGTCGTTTGCCAGCAATTTATAAAGTTACTTAGTTTGATGTACAGAATGCTTGGTTGACGGCTATGTGAAGGGTCTGTTTACACCCTGTAGATAGATTGACTATTTTTGTTTAATTCCATTCTTTCAATTATTACAAGAAATAGACCCTAGGGGCGTGTGGTAGAAATGCTTTTTAATATTTTACGACCTTTATTTGTTACCATCCTATTCTAGACCGTGTTTTGATTTCACAAAGAGGGCCTAGTTGTGGTGCTCAGCTTGATTAGATATAGGGATTTTCTGTTTGAAAACTCGTAGAATCAGATCAGTGCCCAGTTAATGACAACTGTCTCGCCCTCTTGCATGGAATTTATAGAAGCTAACATTCGCTGACTGTATTACATGGTCCTAATAAGGGGCCCATTCCCCTCATTGTAAACCTTGATCCTATTCCTTTTCAGCTATTTTCATGCTGGCTTCCTCCGTATTTTGTACTTTCAGTTACATACCGGCTTTAAGCAGTTATTTAAACATAATTTAACGCCTGTAATCCCCGTAGGGTTAGGCATGTGTGTACCTACTTAATAGTACCCCCACATTTCGTCAGTTGCGGTTAAGTTCCATGGGTCGAGCCAATTGGTATCAACCAGGCACAAAGTCAGAGGGAGTCAGCGAAGGTTGCCACTGAGAAATTCCGGATGGAAAAACCCAATAAAATTTTGGCCTACTCGAGATTCGAACCCAGGACCTGCTGAGTGCTTACTGCTCAGCAGTCGCGCTTGCGATCACTAGACCAACGCGGCAGATATTTATCTTGGTATAAACGTTTTTACAAAAAAATCGTTCGCCGTATAGGTGTAATTTATTTTAGTACAGCATCGTTACTATTTTATCATTTTAAAATCACGAAACAGTAATGTAGTATTATTAGGGACATGAAATTTAAATTATGTTTCACGTTTCTCTTGTCAAGGTTGTTTATGCTTTTATTACCATCAGAATGGGCCATTAATGTTTCCATTGTCGTGCACTTTATCTATGAGAGAGAGAAAAAGAGTGGACTGTAATACTCAGTGCCGATTGGTCATCAAATCAAAACTTATCATCTGCCTAGTCTTTTCCCAAATATGTTACGGTCCCCTTCCAGCGAAGAGTATTTTGGGGGACCTTTTGTGATTGACGTTCAAAAAGCTTAAACAAAAAAGACTAGCTAGATGCAGCTGAATACCACTATTTTAGATGGGGAGTCTATCTATCTGACATCCACCAGCTCGGTTCGTAAAGGGTAATATTATATGCCTCTTGGTAAGACTGGTTGTCAGAGTTTCGGGCCACTGACTACCTGTAACGACTGTCAGAGATCTACAAATGACAGCCGGGACCATCGGCCTAACGTGCTTTAGAGGAAACTCGGTATGTAATGGATGGTCAGCCACCCACGCGGCTTAACCTTGAAAATCATATTTTTTTAACAACGTAACATAAATGCAATAAGCTGATGGACATTAAAACATCATAAATTAACAAGACTTGCTTGAAGACTCTAATCTATGATTAATGAAATAATAATATAAATATTTTTATTAGCATCTTTGTTTTATTCATTCATTTTGAGAGATGGCCTCAAAAAGATCAGTTGTCACGTGATAAACTTTTAGGTATTAAAAAACACTGGATGACACAATACTTAGTAAGAACATTGATTTTTGACTTGCTATCGATCCACCGTTTCTTTGCACGAGTGCAATATACAGGGTTTAACAGAATAAGCGGTTTTTTTTTCGACCCATGTCCCTTAAAGAAAGTTGCCTACACCACCTTAGAGACATGTTCTGTTACTGTAAGGTTAAATTTTAAAGAAGTAGGTACAGACGCCAGCACTTCAAGCTACGACAATCAGTCTGTCATTTTTACTCCCGTGATTACAGCTGGTAGCATGTCATTACTTCATAATATTCGACAATCGCTCGTGCTATGTACATTAACGCTTCCGACTATTTAATGGCTGATTTTGTCCTCAAACCTTGAATTAGCTATGTCATTGTTGCTATATCTAACATTAAATTAGTGACGCAGACGTTCTTTGTCATAATAGTTTTTTAATATAGTAGTTTTTTATCGGATCGCATGATATTGGTTAACTTTGAAATATGCTGCCAACTATAATTAACAGCACATCAAGTAATCTGTGATGCTGTGTCCATAGCCCGTATCCTAGATTTTCGTAACTTGGTATTTGCTGATGAAATTAGTGTTCGGCCCTATTGTACCCCATTGAATCAACATGTTGGTCCTTTTGCTGATGCTTAATCCTTCACCCTATGAAATACCAGGAGTTTAATGCTTTTCTACCACAACCTACGTGTGTTGCAAATAGTCGGTTTTTGCTACGTTAGCGTTTAATTCGTCTGAAAATAACTTTAATAGATTATCAATTTTACCGCTAAACAATTAGGTTCAAAGTTGATTGGGAAAATTTGACTGTTTCGGGTAGCTTGATGTGCTGGCGTCTGTACACTATTTCCGAAATTTTGGTGAATACCGGATCAAAATCAATTATGCATTTAAGAAGTACTGAGCGGTTTCCAAAACAGACACTAAAACCAGTTTGTTTTATTCTACGTAGATTTAGACACGTCCTTGGAGATTATTTGCCAATATCGCAAAAAAATCTGACGTTAAATCGAATTCGACATGAATCAAACCATGCGTATCGTAAACACGTAGTTTGCGCAAAGATTGAGTAACTTTAAACCTTAACTCGCTAAGATTGCTTACAAAACGAACCGGTAAAAAGTTTTTGTCAGAGTCACTTTCCGTTAGTTTGTAATGTCCCAGATCTATTGTGCGACAGGCGGCTAAAAAGTCAATGGACGCGGGTCCCCGGCCTTGGTCGGCTACACTTTTATTGGGACCGCAATAATCTGCTGTCATGGGCATTGTAAGATTAACTAACACTCAGTCCACGACCTCAGGCGTTGGGGTTGCGTCAAGTAACCCGTGCGATTGGCAGTTGTTTGATTGGCGTGAGTATCGTCCGATCGCTGTGGCTCTTGAGGGCCTAGACAATCAGCCGGTCAGCGATTATCCTTTTCCCAACTATGTTGGAGTCGGCTTCCAGTCTAACCGCATGCAATACCAGTATTTTACATGGAGCCATTGATTGACCACCACAACCCGGTTAGTACTGGGTAATACGATACCCCTTGGTGAGACACCAGTCATCGATAATGGTGAAGGGAACATCAAAAATGTATTGGTTTGATAATGATGAAACCTCGTTGTAGGAATTGGAAATGATTTTCAAGCTATTGTCACTAGTTTAGTATAAGCATGTTGTAAGCGATATGTTTTATTCTGTTTCCTCTGTAGTCGCTGTCTGCACCTAACTTGGCAAACCTTTGAGTGCGCATCCAGCGTAGCTGTGGACCGTTGACTTTATTGTTGATCTCTAATTTAGCAGTTTCAATTAAAACTCATTTGAAGTCAGTGACTATAATAAGGCCGCTTCTTCTCTATTTTTTGCGACTTAGAATGTACTTTGGTCCATTTGGGTTTGTGATCCTAGTGCATTATTTTGGTTCTCGTTGTTCTACACGTCGCAAGAGCGACTGCTAAGCATTAGGTCCCAGGTTCGATTCCCAGGTCGGCCAGTTTTATCGGGTTTTCCCATCAGACATTTCTAAGTATTTCTGAACTTGTACCCGGTTGATGGCAATGGGCTCGCCCCCCCCGCCCCCCCTCCCCCCCCCCCTCTACATGGGACTTCAAAACATAACTGGCGAAATGTCCTCTCTGCTTAACCCCGACGGGTATTACAGACGTGGTGTTATATATAGTGCATTAGGACCACGTTGTATTGGCTAGACTTTCAACTACCATCTACAAAATAACCAGTTCGACGGTTAAAACCTGATTTAAAGATAAGACGCGTTTCGTAGTAAGACAGTTTATCACATCACGAATAGTTGCACCAAACAAATGGAACAGCTAAATATAACTGTGACCCCATGGTCATTGTCCCCAATACCGAAATAATGACCGGAATATCATTATCTCTTTCTATCATGCTACTGTAGAAAAGGAGACAAGACGCTGTTTAGTTTGTTCAGAATGAACAAACAAATTCGTTAATTTATGCTGGTGCCTTAGTGGTTATTTGAAGACAAGCTTTGGCTGTAGATGTTATTATTATCTTGAGAAACAGCAAAGGTCAATAACCAGAAACAAGATGCATTTATACAAATAAATAATATTGAATTGTCTGTTTTTAATGTCAAAATAACAGCATTTTACTGAATGCATATGAAAGTGCAAGGCAAATACTAAACTAACAAAAAACAAATATATTATTTTTAAAACAGACCGATTTTGACGGGACATTTACTGGCATAGCTAGATAGCTGTGCTATAAGGTGTACCTTAGGCTACTTTTATGTTAGAAAAAGGATTAAGGTTCCATACAAATAAATTAAACCCTAAATAATCCTTGAAATTGTCAACAAAATCCAATTCAAATAGGGCAGTAATATTTTTATAATAATTTCACACGAACGAAGTTCGCGGGACACAACTAGTCAAAAATAATATAAGATTAGCTTAATTAATCATCTCGGGGAACCACAACTGACTACAACTCATCCAAGAACAATAATAATTAATCGAGACTAGAACTTTTTATTCGACAAACGATGCCAAAACTTGAGATAAGAACACCAATAAAGTGTAAGTAATGGAGGATTATACCAATCTAGCCTATTCACAGAATACCTTAGGTCTTCCTACCATCATTGTTAGCAAAATAATAATGTAAGGAGTTCTGAAGTGTCTGCTATGGGCAAAGGCGTCATGTATCTATTAGATTATGCTCGCGGCTTCATCTGCGTGGAGTTCGGTAATTGTCCCACGAGGTCGTACTACCGGGATAAAAAATACTGTATGCGTTAATTCATGTCATAAACTATCTGTGTGCCAAATTTCATCCATAACCGTTCAGAAATTTTTGTTTGAGAGACTAACAAACATCCTTACCAACTTTTGAATTTATAATAGTAACTTGTTCGATAAATTATGTATCATCACGCCGGCTTGTCTGTAAGACATAGTTATTCGAGACAAGCATACAATTAATCAAAATAGACGAATCATTTACATACTAGGTTATACCTTTAGAATAAATATTACAAACACGTTTGGAACAGGAAGTCTTTATAAATACTAGCCGTTAATAATAGGTTTCGGGATTACTGTGCATAAAAAATCAACATTAAGAAAAACCAAGTTCATATAAATAATTGAATGCACTTCATATAAGTGATTACAAGATAAGCATCGTCTTTTGTTTCTCAGATAACAGATGTAGATTACCTCTGACAACTTGAAAAATTACGTTGGCGTGCCTAATTGAGATTGATGGTTAATTAAAAGTTATTTTCAGACGAATTAAACGCATACGTAGCAAAAACCGACTATTTACAACACACGTAGGTTGTGATAGAAAAGCATTAAACTCCTGGTATTTCATAGGGTGAAGATTAAGCATCAGCAAAAGGACCAACATGTTGATTCAATGGGGTACAATAGGGCCGAACACTAACTTCGTCATCAAATACCAAGTCACGAAAATCTAGGATACGGGCTATATGTGCTGTTAATTATAGTTGGCAGCATATTTCAAAGTTAACCAATATCATGCGATCGGATAAAAAACTACTATATTAAAAAACTATTATGACAAAGAACGTCTGCGTCACTAATTTAATGTTAGATATAGCAACAATGACATAGCTAATTCAAGCTTTGAGGACAATATCAGCCATTAAATAGTCGGAAGCGTTAATGTACATAGCACGAGCGATTGTCGAATATTATGAAGTAATGACATGCTACCAGCTGTGATCACGGGAGTAAAAATGTCATTGCAAACATGATAGAGTACGTCACCTTGACAATTGAATAATAGGTACTGGCGCTTTTTATCAGTGGTTCTTTTTTTTCTTAATTGCTAAAGTTTGTACAAAAAATCCATAAAGCATCACATCTTAAAAGATTTCTCTAGGCTTTAAATAACCACACCAATTTAATTTACATCTACATCAACTGTTATTAAAACTAAAAACAACATAACAAAAAATAACATACCAGCCGACGAAATAACAAATTGCTGACCCTGTAGTATCCGTGACATAGCACTGTGGTACTCAGTGGAGCCTTAAACTTGTAGAACGCATCACGACTGTCATCAGCTTTTAATAACTTAGCAAGCCTCTCCTTGTGTTCTTCTTTAGCAACGTTAAGAGCTGATGCAATCATTTTATTCCAAGTATCTTTCAATTGAGAGCTTTCCGGTTCATCATTTTCCTTTGCTTTTACTTGCTCAGCGTCTTTTGCGAATTTTTCAGGATCTTCCTTTTGGTACGCAAATGACAGAGCATGGAATCTAGCCAAGTATTCTATCGAGCAGGCGGCATGCTCCCAGTCTATAGGCATGAATCTGCTGTATGTGTCGAAGCCCTTAGCCCTCAGGTCTTCCATAACAAGAGTCTCTTCACCTTCAGCTGCCTCACCTCCGAAGAACTTGGGGAACTCGAACCGGTGCTCCGAATTGAGTTTGTGTTCATCTTGAATCCTCTCGTACACTTTAACAAGGTCGTCGTATACAAACTGTTCAGTTTTAAACAGGAAATTTATCTTAATAATTTTGCGAAGCAATTCACTGACAGTAGCCACTTTCGCGAAGAGATTCAAGGTGTCTTGGTCTGGTGCTGCGACGTTTACGGAGAATAGAGCTGACGTGTAGTTAGCTCCACCACTTGTTAGTTCCTTCACCGATATTTTGGCATGTTTGTATTGCAATTGTTCGATGATTCTGTCAAGTACTTTGCGTAATATATTCTCCGCGTCCGACATGGTGGGCGGCTGATTCACGACTGGCCTAGTAGTGAGTGCTCTATGATCCGCGGTTGAGAGATACAGCCTAATTGTTGAATTTGCCTAATGTTTACAACATCGGTTTAATGGCTGTGTGATAAGTCTTTAAATATTAACCGAGCGGAACGACTGCAGTCACTTACTTTTTAACCGACTTCATAAAGGAGGAGGTTATCAATTCGGATGTTCATATTTTTTTAATGTATGTTCGGGCATAACTCCGTCATATATAAACTGATTTGCAAAATTCTTTTTTTGTTCGAAAGGGGTTTATTCCGAAAGGGTCTCATTTAAATTTCATATAGATCTGATGATGAGTTTCGGAGACAGACAACGGAACTCTTCAAAAAATGACAGCAAATCAACCGCAATTGCTGCTATCGCATAAATATGCATTGTATACGCAATCAAGGTACACCCACTTTTTAACCGACTTCAAAAAAAGAGGAGAGGTTCTCAATTCGTTGGAATCTTTTTTTTAAATTTATGTTCAACGATTACTCAAAGCGAGCGAGAGCAGCGGTGGCCCAGTGGTGGCGGCCCCGACTTACGAATAGTAAGTCGTGGGTTCAAACGCAGGCAGGAGCATTACTTTGTGTAATTTATTTCATCACCACTGCTCTCAAAACGGTGAAGGAATACGTCGTGAGGAAACCGGCATGTCCTAGAACCAAAACATTCGAAGACATGTGACGTCTACCAACCCGCACTGGGCCCGCGTGGTAGATTATAGCCCATTCCCTCTCATAGAGAGGAGGCCTGTGTCCCAGCAGTGGGTACATTATAGGCTGATTAGGCTGTTATGCTATTATGATTACTCGAAGACGCTTAAACCGATTTGGAAAATTCTTTTTTTTTTTAAAGAGTATACCCAAGTTGGTTTCACAGAAATATTATCATGATATGATCATGGACTGCGGAGATTTGGAACGGAACTCTTCAATAATAGACAGCAAATCAGTCGTGATTGCTGCAATCGCTTGGATGTTTATTGTTCACACAACATCATAACATAACATCACGCCTGTATGCTCTGCGGGGGTATGCAGATGTGAACAGTACACCCACATTTTGATAGTTAGGTATGTTAAGTTCCATTTTATTGGGGATAAGCCTATTACCATGAAATGTATTGTTAACAATTTAAAATAAATGCATAGCAAATATTTGTATAGGATAGTACAACTAAAAATGGAAAAATTAACTAAATCAAACAAGCAAAAGTCACCGACTTCTGAGGCTTAAGTTATTTTTTACTTTTTTGTGTTGTATTTTTTTGAGTAATGTTCTATTTTATGACTTCACGTTGAAAATAAGGTATTTTTTATACGTGCGACTTAAACAGCTGTTATGTTTTGTGATAAAAAAGGAATACTATTATATAACTTGGTTATATAAAAAACAAACAAAAAAACTTGCGAATGTAGATCAGTGGAATTTCTCTTTATTATTTTCTTTATTTCTTTTCACACATATTATTTACATTTTTAAATATTATTATATAAAACAATATAAAAAAAGATTTAAAATATAAAAAATAGTAGCCCACGAGCATCGGGAACTGGGTCCAAGCTAGTTAGGGTTAGGGCTCTTTTTTTTTAATTTCTCTTTTATGCTTGAGCATAACATGACCAAAACCATTAAACTCAATCATCAAAAGGCATGCCTTGTGACATTATTAGAGCAGAAAATCTACATACCTCTAATTATTTATATTAAAGAATTTCAACTAAATTAATTGCAATTAAATTAACTAAATTATTTTTTAATTGTGAAATGCAATTAAAATCGATTGCAATTAAATCTGTTAATTGTGGTTTACAATTAATTCAATTGCAATTAAAATTTTATTTGCAATTAAATTAATTGTTTTAAACAATTAATATTTAATTTAACTACGTATTTGATGAATGTAAATATGGCAGGAGTCCATAGTCTACACTTTTACGTAACGTTCTGGCTTAAATCCAGGCTTTACATACCTTTGAGAATAAAGGAGAATGCTCTTGTATTGTTTGCATTTTGTTTTTCAGTTACTGACATTTATTAATTGTTAACTGTAATTGTAAACGTGTATCAAACAATTAACAATTAATCAATTGTAATTGCAAATTTTTACAAGCACAATTAATTTAATTGTAATTGCAAAGTTTTACAAGCACAAATAATTAATTGTTAATGGCGATACGTTACAATTACAATTAATTATTTTAGTTGTTAGTTGCAACTAACTTTGGCAATTTAATTGTTAGTTGTTAATTGTTTTCACAATTAGTTTTTGCCCCACTCTGATGCCTTGTGACATTATTAGAGCAGAAAATCTACATACCTCTAATTATTTATATTAAAGAATGGGACTGGTTGAAGTAATCCTGACTGACTGACTGACTGACGGATATAGCAACGCACAGCCCAAACCGCTGGTCCTAGAGACATGAAATTTGGACGGTTTACTTTTTTTGAAGAGTAAGTATCCACTAAGAAAGGGTTTTTTCAACACCTTCTTCAAAAAACGCGAGCACAGGAAGTGGACCTGGCAGAGTCCCGATGGTGCAACTAAAAATGAGATTAACTTCATCATGTCAACCAAGAAGCAAGTGTTCAATGATGTCTCTGTGATCAATTCGGTGAAAACCGGGAGCGATCACCGCATGGTAAGAGGCACATTGAACATCAATATAAAGCTTGAAAGGTCTCGACTGATGAAGTCTACGCTCCGTCCAGCACAGATCCAGATCCAAAACCCCGAGAGCTTTCAGCTTGAACTCCAGAATCGTTTCGAGTGCCTAGGAAGCTCAGTGGACGAATACAACGATGGGTTCGTGGAAACTGTTCATACGACTGGGTCTAAGTTTTTCAAGACACGTCGTGCACACAACAAAAAACTCTCTGATCATACTCTCAAGCTCATGAAGGAGCGGTGTGAGATGATCCTGCAGTCTTCAGACGAGGCGTGGAAATACCGGCAGCTCAATAGACGGATCTCTAAATCCTTGAAGAGCGACCTCCGCCGGTTTAATTTTACCGAGCGTATTAAAGACGCTATTGAGCGGAATAAAGGCTCCAAGGTATTTTCAGGCAGAGCCAGCTAACGAAACTGAAGACTGACGATGGCAGGATCGTATCCGCCAAACCGGAGCTGCTGAGGCAGATCGAGAGTTTTTATGGGCAGTTGTACACCTCAACTAGAAATTCCGTTGCAACTCTAGCTAACGACCCAAGAGCTAGACTGACCCGACACTATACCGAAGACATTCCGGATGTCAGCCTATACCAGATTAGGATGGCTCTTAAACAACTTAAAAACAACATGGCACCGGGTGATGACAGAATTACGGCCGAACTCCTGAAGGCGGGTGGAAAACCGGTACTTAAGGCCCTTCAGAAGCTGTTTGATTCCGTCATACTCGAGGGGAAAACGCCGCAGGCATGGTGCAGGGGTGGTGTGGTACTCTTCTTCAAAAAAAGGGCGACAATGCCCGGCTGAAGAACTATAGGCCCATCTCACTTCTAATCCATGTCTACAAGTTGTTCTCAAGAGTCATCACGAATCGTCTCGCGCGCAGGTTTGACGATTTTCAACCTCCCGAACAAGCCGGATTCCGAAAAGGCTTTAGCACCATAGACCACATACATACGCTGCGGCAGGTTATACAGAAGACCGAAGAGTATAACCTGCCTCTCTGCTTGGCATTTGTGGACTACGAGAAAGCCTTCGATTGGATTGAGACTTGGGCTGTACTGCAGTCTCACCAACGGTGCCAAATCGACTATCGGTACATCGAGGTGTTGAAGTGTTTGTACAAAAACGCCACCATGTCAGTCTGACTTCAGGACCAGACCTCGGAACCTATCCTTCTGCAGCGAGGTGTAAGACAGGGAGACGTCATATCTCCGAAACTGTTCACCGCTGCACTGGAGGATATCTTCAAGGTTCTGGACTGGAGAGGGCTAGGCATCAACGTCAATGGCGAGTACATCTCTCACCTTCGGTTTGCCGACGATATAGTGGTCATGGCTGAGACCATGGAGGACCTCAGTACAATGCTCGATGATCTTAGTAGAGCTTCCGAAAAAGTGGGTCTTAAAATGAACATGGACAAAACCAAAATCATGTTGAATACCCATGTAACACCCACTCCTATCAAGATCGGAGACTCTACACTCGAAGTTGTAGACGATTATGTCTACCTTGGACAAACGATCCAGTTAGGTAGGTCTAACTTCGAGAAAGAGGTCAATCGTCGAATCCGACTCGGCTGGGCAGCGTTCGGGAGTTGTATCTTCTCGTCCAACTTACCGCAGTGTCTCAAGACGAAGGTCTATGACCAGTGTGTGTTGCCAGTGATTACATACGGGACTGAAACGTGGTCGCTCACAATGAGCCTCGTCAGAAGGCTTAAAGTCACCCAAAGGGCAATGGAGAGGGCTATGCTCGGAGTTTCCTTGCGTGATCAAATCAGAAATAAGGACATCCGCAAGAGAACCAAGGTAACCGACGTAGCCCGAAGAATAGCCAAACTGAAGTGGCAGTGGGCAGGGCACATTGCTCGCAGCACGGATGGCCGATGGGGCCGAAAAGTTCTGGAGTGGTGACCGCGAACCGGAAGACGCTGCGTTGGAAGGCCTCCCACTAGGTGGACCGATGACCTGGTGAAGGTTGCAGGGATCCGCTGGATGCGAGTCGCACGGGACCGGTCAATGTGGCGACACTTGAGGGAGGCCTATGTCCAACAGTGGACGTCTTTCGGCTGAAATGATGAATGATGATGATGAAGAAAGGGTTTTTTGAAATTCCACCCCTAAGAGGGTGAAATGGGGGTTTGAATTTTCTGTAAAACTTTATATTCTCTGGGTCGATTGACTCAAAAACTCTTCAGTTAAAATTATGAGTCACGTGTATCACAGTTTTTCCAAAATCATAGAGAGAAAGCGCTTATATTGCTTCTGAAAAAAAAAATATTTACCAATCCATAAACAAATAAGTAAAAGCTGCCAGGCACTGAGACTAAGAGAAGGTAATACGCACAGATCCGTCTTTTCTAGCACCTTTTTCTTTTTCGTAAAATTGCAACTCACCCAAGATCAAATCAAAATCCAAAAAAATCTAAATCAAAGCATTTATTTCAAGTAGGCTAGTTACAGGCACTTATGAATTGTCTAAATAAAGACAACAATAAAATAAATAACACTCCCAGACATATAACTACATACGGCATACGGCATATTAACTTGAGAAAGTACTGTAGTTGCCCATTCCAAAGCGTAGATCTCTATGGAGAAGAAGGGGTAAGAAACTCTATGGAAGTGTCCTTGGAGTTTTTTTCAGTTTGGTCCACCAACACTAAACATGCGAAATACTGGCCAGTTTCGGTTTTAAGGACCTGCAGGATTGTTGAACTCGTCGATAAAAGAAATTTTCAGATCAAAACGAATGCCAAATTCTACGTAATCGTGTTACTGAATTATACTATCTGTCACATTTGAAATTTTCCCACTCTAATTTTAACATAGTCGGGTTACGAAATCCAGTACTCGCATACATAAGAATATCCATTCACTACTAGCACATGTCCTCCGCGTTTAGATTTAACTAAATTGCACTTATTCATTTTTAATTAAAAAAAACACGAGCGAGAAACATTTCATGTAACGAGGTCTGTCGTCACAAATTTCGCAACTACCCACAAAAAATAAATAAATACTACCATAGATATTTGTTGTTTTGTTACATGTAACTATTGCAAGTTTATTCAATACTCGTTTAATCTCAGTACCATTGTTAATGAGTGCATTATGCGTCATTTAGGGACTTATCTTTAATACGGAAGCTCCCGGTATTTATTTATTCATCTATGCTGATTAAATTAAACATGGGACTCGAGTATTGTTTAGCTGCATTGCACATTATTATAAAATATAATAGCTAGCGTAAACTGAATGCTATCGGCGAAAGATTCGTTCGTTTAACCAATCGTCGTTGAAGAGTGTTTTCGGTAAACCGTTACATCGGCGAAGGATTCATTCGGACTACCAACCGTCGATGAATAATATTATCGGCGAAACGTTTCATCGGCCAATTATTTTTTCGATCAACTAACCGTCGGAGTAGAGTGTTATCGGAAAACCGTCCTTTCGGTGAGCGGTATTTCGGAATACCATACCTAGCTCCAGGGTTACAGTTTATACTATAAGCCCTTACTGTTGCCCCCAGAGGGTTGGTATCGGTATAAGTATTAAAATAGGTACTAAAAATGGACAAAGTTCCGGTTCGCGACTATCTGTATAATTGACGTCAACAAAATCACCAATTAGACTAAGTATCTATTTTATAACCTTTATAAATATTATTTCGCAAATCTGCTGACGAACAATGACTTTACATTTATAAAGATAGGCTGAGTATTTTGGTATCCTTGTTACGTCATTTAGACAAAAAAAACACATGCCTGTTGCTTACATAAACGTATGCTAGTAACTTGCGTGCCCATGTGCCATAATAACTGCTGATAGGTGAGTGATGAAGGATCTACACAACTTGTAAATAAACAAAAATATGGAAATATCATTTTAAAAACTGTAGACATAAATCGTTTAATGATAGATTACAATCTTTAATTTCATAAATCACTTTTATTTATCTTATCTCGACATTTACAGGTTATTATATATAATAAAGACACGAACTGTTTACTTCAGTGTACATTCAAAGTCTAACCATGGCAAACGCGGAAGAAACGCTGCGACCGTTATTAAATAAAATCGCTAAAGAACAGAAATATGAAAAGCCTGAAATAATTACAAATGAATTATCAAGCGGAGGAGCGAATTACACGTCGAAACTATTTACAGTGATCATTAGAGAAGAAAATAAAGAAGATCTTCATTTATTTGCAAAAGTCGCAACAATGGGAGAAGCATTTCGCAAAGACCTTCCTTCGGATGCATACAAAAATGAAGTTTTTGCTTACACAAGGTGGGCGAAAATCTACGCGTCCCTGGAAGAAATAAACGGAGTACCCGAGGAGCACAGACTACACTTCACCAAGCTCTACGGCTTCGATCCCACCACCTACAAGGAGACATTGGTTCTTGAAAACTTATTGGCGCATGGATATGGTCCTCACAACAGATTCCAGTCTATAAATTGGGAGTACGCTTCTGCAACAGTTGCAGACATGGCGAAGATGCACGCGCTGTCCTTCGCGTTTAGTAAACAACACCCAGAAGAATTCGAGAAGATTTTGGCAGAAATAAAAATTGAATGGGAAGATGGGAGTCTGGACGAAATGCTGCAGAGAACGACAATCGTAGCATTGGATAATGTCAAATCCGAGAATAAAGCGGCTTTACAGAAGTTTATGGAAAATCAAAAGAATCCTTTGTGGACATTATGCGCTCCCATCCGCAGTACTGTCATAGTGCATGGAGACTTCAGAGGAGATAACTTGCTACACAGAGTGCGAGAGGTTAGTTTATTATACCTAATTCAAACGAAAATAAATAATTTATTCTTTATTTCGTATTCTGTATTTCGAAGCTCAGGGTGGGTCTGCGTCGGCCATTTTTAGTGTTCGGCCGATTATATTTTCAAATGAAAGCTCTTAATGTAGCTTTACAATAATTGACAATTTTTTACTCCAGGACGGTAAGGTGGACATAAAGATCGTGGACCTACAGAGTCTGCAGGGAGGCAGCCCGGTCGGCGACCTGATCTATTTCATCTTCACCGGCTCCGACGAGGAGTTCCGCGCCAAGTACTACGAGAAACTGCTCGACCACTACTACACGCAGCTCAGTGCCGCCATGAAGAGGCTGAACGTCGACCCTGAGGAGACGTTCTCCAGAGAAGACTTCGACTATGAAATGAAGGAGGTAATGATCTTCATATCTTAATTAATTAAATTCACCCCCTGGTGGACATTGCATAGACTGCAACGCTGGGTCTAAGAGCAAGAAAGTTCTTTATATTATAACGAAGGTGAGCACTAATGAAGGATTTTTTGAAATTTCATTTCGAAAAGGGGTCTGATAGAGGATGAAACGTATGGAACTGAGTCGCTTTAGATCTTCTGTTTATAGATAAAAGTACACAGTATCATGGTTCTTGGAAACATTCCCTAAGAGGGTAAATGGGGTATAAAACCGACCATGGGCATTATTCTAAAAACTCTGGGCGTACAGAATTGAAATACATATCAAATAGCTGATAATAATTAGGCCTTCTGTTCATACTTAAACAACAAGTACCAAAGTCGCGTAAACAGAAATAGAGACACTTGAAATATGTTGCCTTTTCCTGTTGTTATGCCAAAGATTTGGCCCATTATTAAAACTAAAAATAAACATAGCTTAACAATAGGGCTCAAATCAAATCAAATCATTTATGCTCATAGAATGTATTGTATAATAAAGTTGTTATTAAATATAGTGAGCCGGGCACATTCTGCCTGAGTTTTGGCATGCAAAATTTAACAAATAATGTCAGTCTCAAGGAACTTATGAAATAATTAAAAAAATGATTACTGTACTAATACATTATTTTAACAAGTCTTTAGATACACAATAGAAGATATCAAATAATAATGTCAATAATATTAAATTGATATGAAATGTCATACCCGGGATCAAAAAAATAAATAATAATAATCACATAAAGAATAACAAAATTTCTGTTTTATTTAAGATAATGAGTCAAATTATGAAATTATTTTAGCAAGTCTAGAGTGGATATGAAATAATGTCAATACTATACAACTGTTGAAATGTTACACATAGGGTCATTAAAAAATCACGTTATGACTAATAACATTTCTGTATCAAAATGGCCTTGAGTTTATTTTTACATTGTTGGAGAGTGTATTTTTTTATGCCATCTGGTAGTTTATTAAATATTATTGAACCCATGCAAAAAAAACACTCTTCCTCAGTAGAGCACTTTTTTTGGCGTCCGAGGCCTTACAAAACAATGTTTTATTTATTTTTACAAAAATTGCCTTTTTTCAAAATATACAACGGCGAAAAAGTAAGAATTTTCAAAGACTTAAACAGAGGTTCACAGCTATCTCTAGGTTTAAGACTACACATAGCTCTAACACAACTTTTCTGTGCTTTAAATATGTTATCTCTCGTCGATTCAAGGATATCACCAGCCTAGGTCGGATTATTTACTAAGTGCTAAGCTTTAGCAAATGTTTTCGCCTTGATCTTGTTTAAAATCAAAAATGACTGTTATAGCGTAATATTCGACAAAATTCAGGAAATAACAACATTTTCAATTGGCCGTAGATCTGGTCTCACTGAATTTGGAACTTGTCGCAATACGCATACAATATGAACTGGAGAATTTATTATGAGCTGTGATTTGAGATATTTTTCAATTCTGTTGGATTTACACTCATTTTGACCAAGACCCTTTCTAAAGTGTAAGTTGTGTATGCTACAGCTCAGGAATGAAGGGTTTTCAGAAAACCAAACACAGTATTTAAACTCAAAAATATTTATTTTCTTTTCCAATACTTGGAAAAATGATGAACGAATAATCGATTGATTGACCAACGAGTAGCAGTTGAATAAACAACTAGGGTTACCAGACGCGAATTAACAGTTGGTACTTAGATTTATTCTGTTTAGTCTGTGGGGATTGGCACGAGAAAAGAGAGGCCTATACCCAGCAGTGGGTGAATTCGGGCTGTGGATGATGATGAAGATGAGTCTGTCGTAGGAAATCCTGTAACTGATCAAACTTGTCGAATTCTACATATAATTTCCTTTATGTTACAGAAACTGCCATTTGGGCTCACCTTTGCCGTTCTTGCGTTACCAGTGATCACAATTGACAGCAACGACGCGCCAGAACTCAATGAGTCTCTCCAGTTTACCTCATTCAAGGTAGAGAAGACCAGTGACCTGTACTCCGAGAGGCTGAACGGAATCGTCGATGACTATGTCAAGTGGGGCATTCTCAAACCTTGACCACAGAAAAACCGTGTGTCTATCTTTTACAGTCGGAGAATGTTACTGGACATACAGCTATTATGTCAATTAAATTGATATTAAAATGAAGTTCATTTTAAGTTAATTTTATAATTCAATTCATTTTTTTTTTTGTGCTAGTAATAACACAAACGGCGAAGTTATTCCAGAATAGTGTAAATATTATGTTGTGTTTCATTACACAATATAATATTTAAACTCGTAATATACAAACGCCAACTGTGTAACACACTTTGAAACACAATCTGAAGGATTTTTAGGAAAGTCCTAATCCATTAATTACTCCGTTTGAAAAAATCTTCTGCTCGACATCGTTTATTACACAATAAGTATTGTAGAATTTTGAACATCATGGTTTTGGGATTATGAGTATGTTGCGTAATACTCCTGCTGGTACTGAACCACCTGCTTATCATAAAAACAGGGTGTAATGGACCGCCCTCCCCAAACTAACAGGGTGAATTCAGTGTATCATACTAAGATGTCCGGTACAAGAATTTATTTCAGGAACGTTATGGGATCCAATAATTTTTTTATTTTATTTCCTCATGCGCAGTGTATCGTTACCGTGGCAAAACACACGTAGGGAACGGCAAGCGCGACGACGAGTTCGATGAACTCTGTAGCTAGGCAGGAAGGGAACAGCTGATTTCATTAGTCGTTCGTTACAGTATTTCTACATCCATTGTTGGTTTTTTGAATTTAACCGTATTATTTACACAAATGGAATGCTGCGTACAGGGAATGTAATCATCATCATCGTCTGCCTAGCCTTTTTCCAACTATTTTGGGGTCGGCTTCCAGTCCAACCGGATACAGCTGAATACCTGTATTTTACATGGAACGACTGCCTATCTACGGCAAATATGACCGGCCCATTGCCACTTCAGCTTACTTATTCTGTGAGCTATGTCGACAACTCTGGTTCTCTGTCGGATCACATCGTTTCGAATGCGATCCCTCAGAGAGACTCCAAGCATAGCTCGTTCCATAGCTCGCTGAGCGACCTTAAATTTATGGACCAGCCGTACTGTGAGTGTCCACGTTTCGGCTCCGTAAGTCATAACAGGCAGGACGCACTGATTGAAGACCTTAGTCTTTAGGCTCTGTGGAATACGCGACGAGAAGACCCTGCGAAGCTTCCCAAATGCTGCCCAGCCCAGCTGGATTCTTCTGTTAGCCTCCCTCTCAAAGTTGTTCTTACCAAACTGCAGAGTTTGCCCGAGGTAAACATATTCTCGAACAACCTCGAGAGGACCGCCATTGACAATAACAGGTCCTGGGGTGACGTGTTCGTTGAACATAACCTGGGTTTTGTCCAAGTTCACCCTGAGACCAATGTGTATTGAAGAATCAACTAGGCCATCCAGCATCTGCTGCAAGTCGTGCAGCGATTCAGCCAGTATGACGATGTCATCTGCAAATCTCAAGTGTGAGATGTACACGCCGTTGATGTTTATGCCACGTCCTTCCCATTTTAGCGTCTTAAACACATCCTCCAGTGCGTTGGTGAACAATTTCGGGGAAATAACGTCCCCTTGTCTCACCCCCCGACGCAATGGGATATGCTTCGTTTGCTGGTTTTGGCTTTGGACGGTCATTGTATATTTGCCGTAGAACCGATGACCGTTGGGGTAGACGTGTTCTTGAGTGGAGACCGCGAATCGGCAAACGTAAGGTGGGACGCCCTCAGGCTCGGTGGAGTGACGATCTTCGCAGGGTGGCTGGTAGCAACTGGATGAGAATTGCTGAAAGTCGAGTTAAATGGCGTGCGATTGAGGAGGCCTATGTCCAGCAGTGGACTGCTATAGGCTGATGATGACTGCCTATCTGACCTCCACAACCGAGTAAGTATTAGGTAATACGATATCCTTTACGTAAGACTGGTTGTCAGACTTTCGTACAGGAAATCATTGAAATAAAGGAAAGTATCTGAAAAACGATTTTAAAAAATCCTGCGAAAAAAACCGGTGGAATACGATTCAAAATAAGAAGTTGAATGCACCCTGTCAGATTGCGGAGAGCTGTCCCTTACACCCTTTATACAACTCACTTCACAACAAAAGTACAATTACTACATGGTTCCTTTTCAACTTATTTCTTTTTTGCTGAAAAGTAAATTATTATTAACATTGAAACCACATCGTTTGCTACAACGTCAGTTTAAACAAAATTGAAGCGTAGTTTGCAATCTTTTCAGTTGAAATTTCTCAGTTACAGCCACGGAGTCTGGATTTGTGCTCAGTTGATGGCAATAGGCTCGCCCCTTATTACATGGGACTTAAACATAGCTGTAAAATGTGGGTATACTATTAGGTAGGTGCACGTTTGGAAATTACACGCGTGATGTTATTTTAAAAACTGTAAACATTAATCTTCTAATGATAGACTACAATCTTTAATTTCACACAAAGATATGCGCAGAACCGTGCGGGCGAATATGAACATTGAACAGTCGCGAAAAGATATTTTTTAGCGATAACACCGCCCATTGTGTCACCCTATTTATAAATTGTAAATTATAATGCTAGAAGTAATTTGTAAGGTGTACATAATAAAGAGTATTCTATCTATGTGAAGAAAACAGTACAATGTTATCAGCGAAGCGAAAGAAAGAAAGTCAATCCGAAGAAAGTATTATACGATACTTACACCTGTGTTTATTTTTCACTCTATTATATTCTCTGTGAAATTTTTAATAATTTTATAATTTTTAACTATAATGTAATAATGTATTTTTAATGTATTTTTAACGTATTTTTAATGTTTTTTTAATGTATTTAATTTTATTTCCATGCAAGTAGCTATTGTATGCGCTATGGGCGGGACATAGCTGATCACAATTTAATTATTTAAGACCTAGATTATGTATCTACCTATGATCTACAATAAAGATATCGATTGATGAAAACAGGATTGTATAGCAAACTTTTGAAATTGAATATATTTATTTCAGACCAAGCACACATTAATTGATACAAGTCCGTACTATGTTAGTCCAATTAGATACTTATATTTTAGTAAAATTTAAAATTATTATTGTTTTAAATTTTGCATCTCATGGGCGACCAATGGCTCAGGATTTGACTGTCCACTCTGCTCGACACCATGCTCAGAAGTGTGTTGGTGCAGGGAGGCCGTTCTTTTGCGAAGCACCGCCTGGAAGCCGTCCGTGCTGTGGACGGCGAATATGCCGGAGGCACTGCACCGCCATGGGAGTCCCAACCAACCTCTGAACGCGTTGTTATACTGGACGCACAGAGCATTGCTGGTTTTTTTAGTGTAATTGCTCCACACACAGTTTGCACGTGTATAACGTTTGCGAATAGCTTTAGAATAGTGTGACCTTATCGTCACGTGAGCATCGCGCAAACCTGCGAGAAAGCATGTTACCCCTTACCGACAATGCCCTGCGCTCCCTATTTATGTCCTATCATCATTTCTGTTTCTCATTGACCCAGTGACACAAGTACTTAAATTTGGACACTTGCTGTAGGACGATTCCATTTAGCGTGATCGGAGGAACAGGGCAGGGTTTTAGACCCAGTCTTAAAAACTAGCAGCTCGCTCTTCTAGACATTGTACTTGAGCCCATGGGCCATTGCAACAATACTACACCGCTAGAATAATCGAGAATATTTTTTGTGTGTCTGCTGATCATATAAAAGCACAGCGCAGACGCCGCGATGTGAATCGTCCCGCCTCCCAGTGCGCGTCAAGTTGGGCGTGTATAAGACTTATATACGCTCAATACCGGACAATTACCGGCTAGCCATGGTAGTAGAACGGACGGGAGTG
This sequence comes from Noctua fimbriata, assembly GCA_905163415.1. Classification (NCBI taxonomy): domain Eukaryota; kingdom Metazoa; phylum Arthropoda; class Insecta; order Lepidoptera; family Noctuidae; genus Noctua; species Noctua fimbriata. Next base: position 1,214,259 of record LR990939.1, on the reverse strand, counting down.
CGTCGTACTCGGCACCCCTGTCGCTAATCGTGGATAACTGAGGGTCTCACTCGGCGAAGGCAGACTGCCGGGGTGTCGTGAAGAAAACAGCGTTGTGAGACAGCGCTGTGGCGCGCCTACAGTAAACATCACAGCAACTACACACATGGGCGCGCGTAGTACACGCGCACCCACTAACTAGGCTCTGGTCTAAATACGCCACGGGTCCGTTTTTACAGGCCAAGAAAAAAACAAAAAACAGTTCTTTCGTGTTGATGCTCGGATAAACAGTTCGTTCCCAATAGTAAACAATTTCGTTTGAGATTTTTTGTGAATTATAGTACTTCTAATGGTTATAGTTCAGTTTTCAAGTATAGAGTTCCGTTTCATTGATCGTGTAGTATTGTACGCTAGTTTTGCCATCATCAAATAACAACACAACAACAAAAAGCAATACTACCAATACTACCAAACAAAAACAAACAAACACTACTACTAGCACCACTACTACACCACTACCATCACCACACTACCCAATACCACTACTACTTTGTACGAGTAATAGCTTTTTATATTTTTTTTGTGTCACTACCAGTATAAATGGACTACGTCTGAAATAAATGTCTTATTCTATTCAAATAGTAATTTTATTTCTTCTCCACCCACAGTAATAGTGCAGTACTTTTCAAACCTACCGCTCCGTTCCACAAAGCTAACGTTGCAGCCGGGACCTAAAGGTACAGGGCAGTTAGTAGTTCAATTTGGATCCGTTATAGTTTAAATTCCCAAATACGAGTCCAGCCGTCTGGTACACCCATGAAATTGTTAACAGAATCAGATTCGAATAGGGAAGTAATTATTTTTATAATAATTTCATGCAGACGATGTTCATGGGCAACATCTAGTGTAAATTAAGTTATATTTTGCTTTCAGACGGTGACTTCGGAACACGATTCGAACCGCTTATTTGTGAAAGAGACAGCGCTATACAGTTCATATAGCAAGTTGTTTTTTCCATGTTATAGCAGGAAAAGACAAATCTACAAAAATCTTATAAATCATTCGTTCTTTCCCCGCACTAAGCAGGAATAAAACAACAATGTTTTGTGGAGGTCATAGTACTCGTACCAATATGTAACCAAAAAGTAATCTTATTATAAGCTTTAAACTCTCCTGCAACAAGAATGTTTCGCCCAGTATCGATCAGTATCGGCCCCACACCTCCAAACAAATACTGTTTTTCAAAAATATATAATTTACAGTTTTGATTACGCTACGATTGTATTTTTATAGGTACATAGTACACAAATAATTTGACAGCAGATTCACTTGTAGTAAAACTCATTTATTTTTCGAACATGCAACACTATCAAAATACCAATAGTATCAGTGTTGAACTGTAATTTTCAATCCAAACGCTACTAATACGTAGTCAAATTACAATGAACGAGTATTAAAAACTGACCTAAAGATTACCTTACTTTTCATTCACCGACTATAAAAGACAGACACCATGTCTCTCTATGGACAAGTTGTTCATGCAATTATTTGAGAATGCCCCACTTGACATAGTCATTTACGACTCCGTTCAGCCTCTCCGCGTACAGGGGACTGGTCTTCTCAAGGTTAAATGTGTCGAAATCGAGGGCCTCGTTGACTTCGGGCGCGTCTTGGCTGTCAATTGTGATCACTGGTAAGAACATCACTGCCATAGTGAGCCCGAGCGTCAGTTTCTGGGAAAATATTAATTACAACGATAAGTACAAAAAGTAATTTTTGTTTATTATTACATGATACATTGAAGCTAACGTAAAGAATAGCACCATCCCATATCTTCCCGTGGGTGTCGTAAGAGGCGACTAAGGGACTTACCAGTGAATGGGCAGCAGCGGTCTCTGTGTTTTTTTATAACAAACATACTGCGATCGCCAACCCGCCTGCCAAGCGTGGCGATTATGGCAAAACCCCCCTTGTGGAGGCCTATGTCCAGCAGTGGACGTCTTTCGGCTGAAATGATGATGATGATGACATCGAAGCTTGAATGTAGAACATAAATGTAGAACACTAATGTAGGATTTGACACGCTTTAGCGCACGTTAATAGGGTTCCAACGATGGGATATTGTATCTCCAAATTCGCTGAAGCATTGAAAGAACAACTCACAAACAAATTTTTGAAAAAACAATTCTACTTACACTGTCTTTTACCCTTTAAGTTTAGAAGTCCTAATTAGTATTGACTTCTACGATTCCAACTTCAGAAATGGCGAACTTCCACACCAATTTTCTTCCTCTACTAAACCCCGTTTTTGGGTTATTTGTATTCGTTTGGGTTCGAAAATACTACCATGAGATTAAAAATACTTACTGTTTTGAGAATTTTATTAAATAGCAGATCGTTACCTCCTTCATTTCGTACTCGAAATCTTCCCTGGAAAACGTCTCCTCAGGGTCGAGGTTCAGCCTCTTCATGGCGGCACTGAGCTGCGTGTAGTAGTGGTCGAGCAGTTTTTCGTAGTACTTGGCGCGGAACTCCTCGTCGGAGCCGGTGAAGATAAAGTAGATCAGGTCGCACACCGGGCTGCCTATATGTAGACTCTGGAGGTCCACGATCTTGATATCCACCTTGCCATTCTGGGGATATACGAAATCATTATTATACGCTGAGTTTGTCAATTATTGCAAAGCTACACAATAAAAAACTTGTCATTTGAAGAAATAATTGGCAGTGAACATGAGGCACTTACTTATTTTATTGGTCTAAATATTATCTTTATGCCGTGGTATTTGGTTAAAATAAGATGATGTCATAAACTAACCTCTCGCACTCTGTGTAGCAAGTTATCTCCTCTGAAGTCTCCATGTATTATAACGTTACTGCGAATAGGAGCGTACATCCTTAATGGATTCTTCTGAGCTTCTATAAACTTCTGTAAGGCTTCTCTGTACTCGGACTTGACATTTTTCAACGCAAGGATTGTCATACTCTGCAGCATATCGTACATACTTCCAAACTCTTCCCATTCGATTTTTAATTGTGGCAAAAGCGCCTCGAATTCTTCTGGGTGTTGTTTACTAAACGCGAAGGACAGCGCGTGCATCTTCGCCATGTCTGCAACTGTTGCAGAAGCGTACTCCCAATTTATAGACTGGAATCTGTTGTGAGGACCATATCCATGCGCCAATAAGTTTTCAAGAACCAATATCTCCTGGTAGGTGGTGGGATCGAAGCCGTAGAGCTTGGTGAAGTGTAGTCTGTGCTCCTCAGGCACTTTGTTTTCTTCTTCTAAAGACGCGTAGATTTTCGCCCATTTTGTGTAAGCAAATTGTTCATTTTTGTAAGTATCCATAGGCATTGCGTTGCGAAATGCTTCTCCCATTGTTGCAATTTTTGCAAATAAATGAAGATCTTCTTTATTTTCTTCTGTTATGATCACTGTAAATATTTTCGACGTGTAGTTCGCTCCTCCGCTTGAGATTTCATTTATAATTATTTCAGGGTTTTCATATTTATGTTTTGTAGCAATTTTTACTAATAATTTTCGCAGCGATTCGTGCTTGTGCTCCATGGTTACGACTACCAAACTGGCAAAATGTACTGATGTAAACAGTGCATCATTAGTTGCTTTTTATAATTATTAATCGAAGATAAGATAAACGTAGACGTACGTTAGATAAACGTTGTTTTGATGATTAACGATGACAAGCATTGTTCTGTAACCTACTGTAAAAGTATTAGTATATATCCTTTATTTATTTAAATACAAATCTAATAGATTTTAAAACATTCTTTAAAATAAAATAAAATATAAATAATGTAATAAGAAACGTAAAAATAATAAAAAATAAATGAAAAATGAAGAATGATGATGAATGATGATGAATGTTGTTCGCCTCGCTATTAATTTGTGTATTGTTAGCTGTAAGCCACCCTAACACAATAAAATAAAATAAATAAATAAATAAATATATATATATTTATTTCGTTTATTTTCGTTTATTCAAATATATATATATGTCGCATCGAGGGTGGCCGAGGTGCGAAGCATTGGGTCCTCTTCACTTTTAAATGAATGTGGGCACTGTGTGAGTACTCAAACGAAAATACGGTTTTAATTTAAATGACTTTATTTAAGGTACAATTATTATGAACAAAAGCGAAGTCGAAACAAACACGTGCGTTGGTACTGAGCGTCTGCCAAGACTGTCCGAACTAGACTGAGACAACACTCGGTCTCTGTCGGTCTTAGCTGCATCCCCTCTACCGACGATCGTGTCCAAGCGGTGGGGCGCGCTTGCGTTTCTTATCACGTGGTGTTTAGTTGCGAATTGAATGGATAGATGGCGCTGTACGTTGTACAGGAGCGACATCAATCCACGACACGGCCATCCCTGACTAGCACCCGTCCTCGGGTGTAGTACCTGTGGACAAAATACACTCAGGGAAAAATAGCTCGGCTATCCTGCCAATAGAAACTAAGTAACTCATTTTTACTGCAGTTTATCTCCACTAAATCTACGTACACACAATAACCAACTGTTATGATTTACAATGTCCTCTCATAAGGGTTTCTACACAATGCTTCCTGTGCAACAAATGATTGAAAGAGATCCGATCAACAAAGTAATCAACGGAAAACTATTTCCACTAATTTGAAACTAATTTCATAGGCAATGCGTACTCAACTCATTAAAACTTTCGTCACAATCTGTGCACCAACACAGATCAGAATCGCACCAACGATTCTTTTCATGCTCGCTGCCACATGTGCTACCACACATGAGACACTCTGTGCACCAACACAGACCAGAATCGCCCCAACGATTCTCAAAACATCTTGCGCAAAATGTGCTACAACACATAAAGCGCTCTGTGCACCAACACAGACAGAAATCGCACCAACGACTTCTCACAGACCCATCGCCACATGTTACTCATGAGGTGCGGTCAAGAGGTTCGAGTATGAGTACACACGCCATTCTTAATCGGATGTGGTTTCACGACCACTGTCATCAACTATGACATCTAACTCTCGAGGCACTTGGTGATCGGGGATCTTTCTTACACGGTCATGGGGGTACTTGTACGTTCGCTTAGAGTCAAGCGCCTTAAGTAGGTATCTATCCCCGTCTAATACCTCAATAATCTTAAATGGGCCTTTGAATTTGGGATCTAATTTGGTCTGATTCCTTTCCTCATTTTCAATCAAAACATAATCATTAATGGCTAACTTAGACACTTTGGCCTTATTTTGGTCAAAACGATTCTTATCGTACTTTGATATTTTCTCAATGTTGTGTGTCGCGTGCTCTCTAGTCTCGTCTAAATTAACGTCAACCTCATCATCATCAACGGTCACTAAACTAAGCGGACGTGCTACCCTTCCTATCATCAACTGATCCCCCGCGATCGCGACACCGTTGCGAACACACGTACTTACGCGCACTCCGTGTTTTAAAATTACTAAACCGTGTAAATATTGCATACTTTTTGATAAAACTCCACAGAACTGTCGTTAAGGTGCAAGTGGCCATAAGTGTGTAAAAATTTCAATGAACTATTAACTATAATTAACTCATGAGAACAATTTTAAATCACAAGAGAATAACCGTGTAAACAGTGCTTACTTGTTAATAATAACTAATTTGACTGATCTACAAGTACAAGTGATTGTTGTGTGCAAAAAATCAAGTGTACCAATAACTCTAACCACCACCGAAAACAGTTTTAAATCTAAACAATTTTATTTTACAACGTGTACTTGGACTTTGTACTTGTTCAACTAAACAAAGGACTTCGTTGTCGCTCGGCGACTTTACCATAAAAAGCTCGCTAATTTCACGCTTGTCGCTGTCGTCCAGTTAGCTCAGTGGTTAACGCTCTCGGTACTGCCGTGCGTCGCCGGTCTCGAGTTCGAGCCCCACTTATCCCAACCAGCATAACGATTTTTCTTTTTGTTTTTGTTTTTGCTTTTTGGTTGTATAAAAGGCACTAGCCTATTTTTGCTATGGCTTCTACCCAGAGAACTCCACCCGAAAAATCTACCCAAACATTATTGAAACCAACTATTTTGGCACAGGAATCTGATACAGCTTCGGACTGTATGGGTTCGGAAACTGACTGTGTTGGTCAGCAAAATATTACGCGACGTTATAAACGTAAATATGACGATTCTGTGCTGGCTGAATTAAGAGATATGCTGGCTGATGTTCAGCTTCAACAAAGAACACAGGTGTTGAAATTTGATGAGGAGATGCAACGATTGGTTAAGCAAAATGAAAAAATTACGGAATCTATCCAGTTCATGTCAGACAAATATGATGAAATCTTGTCTCAACTTCGTCAAACGAAAACTGAAAATACTGCTTTCAAGACCCAAATTAAAACATTGGAACAAAAAATTGAAATCCTTGAACGCAACTCAAAGGCGTCAACCTTGGAATTAAGAAATGTGCCAGAATCCCATCAGGAAGACAAATCTGTACTAATTGGTTTAGTAAAGAATGTTGGTGAAGTACTGAATGTTAGGGTGCTCGACTCGGACATAAGAAATATATACAGGCCCAAAAAAACTTCGAATAAGCCCGCTCCCATAATAGTGGAATTCTGCTCAAATTCTCATAAAGAAAATATTATAATGTCATCCAAGAGACACAATAAAGACAAATATAAAGATAAACTTAACTCGACCCACCTAAAGTTAAACGGCAAACCCAAGCCAATCTTCATAGCGGAATGCCTCACCACCTGCGGACGGAACTTATACTATCTCGCTCGTCAATACATCAAAAATCAAAAGGGCGCAACTTGTTGGACTTCGTATGGAAAGGTGTTTATTCGTCAAAAGGACGGCGACCAGCCTATACTTATTCAACGAGAAGAGGACATCACTAAATTGAAATCACAATGACTAATATTGTCATTATACCCTCTATTTTCTTGTGTTCGTGATATGTTTTATGATCTCTATTTTGAATACTACCGTAAAGCCTGTTCTATAACACAATTGCTGTGTATTGTTAAACAATTTTGCATGAAAATGTTTTATATGTCTCCGTATAAAATGTACCTAATAATCGCTTTGAATTTACAACTATTTCACATACCAACACCTTCAAAATATAATTATTTACACAGTAACACCTCCATATTATTCACACACAGACAAACACACAGCTACTATGCTAAATTATGCAATAAAATATATAGCTATGCAATAAGTATACATAACGCACTAGGCACATTCACAATATACATTTTTTTACCAACCTACAATACACTTCTATATTATCTAGTATAACATACAACTGCTATTCTAAAATACGAAATCAAATATATATCTACGTAATACATACATATAGTTTTTCCTACATATTCACAAAATATATCTATTTACCAACCTATATTTCCATAGTTTACAGTATTACATACAACTACTATTCTAAAGAATGCAATGAAATATTTACTTATAATACAATAAATACATATAATATTACATGCACATTTATTAAATACATTAGTATTTCGCGACAATCCAAAACTCGCGTTACCAAAGACATGTACGAGTATATTGTTTTTTTTCCTACATCTCGAAATAGACTACGGCTACCTTATTTAATGTCATTCATGCCAAAGTTATCTTCACTAAAATCAGTAAACTACAACATTCGATACCACAAGTAACCTAATGACCGACATTGACCATTTTGATATTTCTGTCCCAATCACATGTGAACCCGAGCGATGCAACTCATATCTCAAAAATCCTACACATTACCTAAAGGTTCTACAGCAAAACATACGTAGTCTTAACTGTAATTTTCAAGAATTACACGTTTTACTCGAGAGGCTGAAATTATCATGCGATATAATTGTGCTTTCCGAATGCTGGTTATCGCGTGTTATTAATTTACCATTGCTCCAAGGATACAACTCACATAAAACTAATGATAACTACAATCAAAACGACGGCATAGTCGTATACACTAATAATAATTTAAAATGCACTGTGGAAGAACCTTTCCTATCAGAAGCTAATTGTTTAATGATAAAAATACAAAATGATACAATATTAATCGCAATTTATAGGCCTCCTAGTTTTAAATCACTCGATACCTTCCTTGATTCATTGCATAACCTGCTAATGACCGTGTCGTCGTTTAAAAATATCATCGTGGTCGGGGATATAAATATTGATCTGTTGGGAAACGGTTCCGCAACCACCTCGTATCTAGAAACCATTGCCTTCCATGGACTTCTCCCTGCTATCAATACTGCCACCAGAGATAAGACATGCTTGGACCATGTGATACTAAAAATCAAATTAGAAGCGTTTACGTTTTCCTTAGGTACTAGTATCACGGATCATGAAGCGGTTTTATTCTGTATCAAGACCCACGTGGCTAAACCTAAATCCATGAAGATGAAAATAAATTTCAAAATTGATATAGACAAATTAAAATCCGATTGGAACAACTTAAATTTTGACAAAGTGTAAGGAAGCAAATTTTAACACCGCCATGAACAATTTCATTAACATTATTCAATTATCAATTGCAAATAACTCTATAAAACGATTAATCCCTAGAACAAAAATTATAATTAAACCATGGATAACTACTGGAATGTTACGTTGCATCCGGACCAGAGACAGAATGCATAAAAAGTTAAAAACTAATATTGAAGACGTCATTTTGAAAATTTCCTACTTACGATACCGGAACTATTGCAATAACCTACTAAAGAAACTTAAAAAACAATATGAGCGAAATCAAATAATAATGTCTAAAAATAATTCTAAAAAGCTTTGGTCTACCATCAAAACAATCACCAACAATAATAATAAAAAGCAGCTACCACTACAACTGTTAACCACACATAAAACCCCTCAAGAATCAATAAACAATATTAATGAATACTTCTCAAATATTGGGAAACGACTATCAAACATGATTCCCCCCCATATCTCCTGCGTTAAGAAAGTCTCTAAGCCCCCACTAAACTCTTTTGTTCTCCTACCCACGGACATCGAAGAAGTTGAAAGAACTCTTCAACTGTTAAAAAGTGACTGCTCCCCTGGCTGGGATCAGATCTGTGCTGATGTATTAAAGAAAATATCCGTTTCTATAACACCCGTTCTAACCAACTTAATAAATCGCTGTTTTGTTTCTGGAATATTTCCCCTCGCATTAAAAAGAGCTGTGGTACATCCGATACATAAGGCGGGAGACAGAGGCAGTGTTAGCAATTATAGGCCAATTGCGATCCTAACAACACTATCAAAGATATTCGAACGCATAATCAACAATAGGCTTACAAAATACCTAGAAGAATACAACTTGTTTTCTGATTCACAATACGGTTTCAGATCAGGACGCTCAACTGACAACGCAGTACTTGATCTTGTTAACTTTCTAGTAAATAAATTAGATAATAAAAACAAATGCTTGACTATATTTCTCGACCTGGCAAATGCCTTTGACACTGTTTCTGAAAAACCCTTTACCTTGCGGGTTTTGGAGCTAGGGTGCTTGAGTAAAAAAAATCCAACTTTCCTTGGTAGTGTGGACCAGTAGTACCAACACTACACCAAGTATAATTTATTCACAGCTAGATGTTTGCTTTCACCGTTGAATATGAGGTTACAAAATTTTTAATGCTAGGACCCTATATGAATCGCGGAGAATCTTAACACCGCGATTCAGAAATCGCTCACAATTGTACAACGCCATCTAGTGACGCGTAAGTTAACAAAATTCGACATTACCATTGCGATCGCGTTTGTTTACAATTTTAAATGTGATATTAATGCTACGCGGTTCAACATTCCGCCCACCAAGGACATTTTGTGAAACATTATGTCCTTCCAATGTTAATTTCCTAGTTTAATTACAAGGTGATCATTAATATTAAGTTCACTGATCGTACAATACTAATTATCTTTACCATTTGACCTTTACATCTAAACTTAAACAATTACTTACATAACTAAACAGTGCTTAAGCTATCAACAACATTCTTAGGCAATAGGCAAGACACACAGTTTTGATGTTGGCCTTTTAAATATGGAACCATTACTGCGGAGTGTGACCACTCGTGCAAGACCGTCCAGCCCCGGATGCCTTTCAATCACCCTGCCAAGAAGCCACCGACAAGGAGGTAGGTTGTCCTCCTTGATTAAAACTATATCCCCCTCGGTTGGTTCTGGAGTTTGCTTGGACCATTTATAACGATGGAGCAGCGTGGTCAAGTATTCATCGGACCAGCGGCGCCAGAAATGTTGCGTCATCTGTTGGACTAAATGCCACCTTTTTAAGCTAGGAATATTTGCATCTTCGTAGTTATGATCAGGTGCGTTCACCATTGGTTCCCCCACAAGAAAATGCCCTGGCGTTAATGCGTTAAAGGTGTTAGAATCGGTGAGTCTACACAAGGGACGTGAATTTAAACATGCTTCTACTTGACTTAACATAGTAGACATCTCTTCAAAAGTTAAAGTAGAGCTTCCTATTACTCTGTTTAAGTGTTTCTTACATGACTTTACCAGCTACTACCAGCCTCCCATAGTCCGCCAAAGTTCGGAGCATGTGGTGGTATGAAATGCCATGTGGTACCCTCAACGGCTAATGCCGCTGCAATTTCTTTTGCTATACCTGAATTTTGCGAGCGAAGCAAGGTCTCCAATTCCTTAGAGGCACCCAGGAAGTTCGTACCGTTGTCACTCCAAATATCGGTACAGTGACCGCGTCTTGCCACAAACCTTTTAAAAGCAGAGAGAAACCCCTTTGTAGTCAAGTCGCTTACGACCTCAATGTGAACAGCTTTAGTCGCCATACAGACGAATAAACAAATGTATCCCTTATACGCATGGTGACCCCGACCCTTGGATGCCCTCAAATTAATAGGACCAGCATAATCTACCCCACTGTTCCTAAACGGCCTATTTGGTGTAACCCGTGCAGGTGGTAATTGGCCCATTAATTGAGGTTTTGTAGAAGCTGCATAACGCAAACAAGTTACACATTTGCGCACGTATGCAGTTACCAAACGCTTAGCTCCCTGAATATAATATTTCGTGCTTAAATAGCTAAGCATTAGTTGAGGACCGCCATGCAGATTCCTATAATGTGCGTCGGCAATTAGAAGATTCGTAAAATGACTGTTACTTGGAATCAACATTGGATTTTTGCGATCCAGGTCGAGATCAGAACGTTCCAATCTACCGCCCACCCTCAGGATTTTAACGGAATCGAGGTAAAGATTTAAAGACTTAAACTCCTTTCGTTTAGGTCTTTCGTCTTGCAGATCCAGGATAACCGCTTCAAAGGTTTGATGTTGACATACCCTAATGCATATCTCCAACGCTAATCTCATTTCTTCTGCAGTTATAAATTTATAATTCTTTCTTTCAGGTTTCGGTTTCATCAACTCTAAAGGACGTCTTAAATATGCTACAATTCTAACTAATTGGGTAAGTGACGAGTATCTATCCCAAATAAATTTATCATCTGCTGCTACATGTACCTTTATTTCTTCTATATTAGTTGATACCGCCTTGCGTTTGCTAAATTGAATAATTTTGTCTTTCAGGAACCTAGGACCTTCTACCCACAACTTAAAGTTTACAAATTCTGACGCATAAAGACCGCGTGATGCACAATCGGCAGGATTAATTTCTGATTTAACATGATTCCATTGCTGTGGTTCGCTTATGCACAAAATTTCTGAAACGCGATTTGCCACGAATGTCTTCCACTTGTTGGGATGGCTATTTAACCACGCTAAAACGATCTCTGAATCGGTCCAATAGTACAAATTAGATTTGTGAATACCCATCACTTCTGAGACTTCCGATAAGAGTTTTGCTAGGAGAACTGCTCCGCACAATTCTAATCGAGGCACTGAGACTGTTTTTATAGGTGCAACATTGGTTTTCGCAGTGATCAAAGTTACCTGTATACTATCGTCAGCCCCAACTACCCGTGCATACACTACTGCAGCGTAAGCTGATTTTGATGCGTCACAAAATCCATGCAAGTCAACCTGCTTGTCCCCGTTCTTCATGTGCAACCATCGAGGTACCGATAACTCCGTTAAGCCTTGCAACTCCTGCCGGTAAGTAAACCATTCTTTTTTTATATCATGTGGAATTTCTTCATCCCAGCCTATTCCAGAAATCCATAATTTTTGTATTAGTATTTTTGCTAATACGATTACTGGAGCGACCCATCCTAAAAAATTTTCAATTCAAATTCAAGACTAACTATAAAATCTGTCCTTTTGTTATCTATACATATAATAAAATCGTAGAATTTCCGTGTCTGTACATTACAGATTTTTGCAAAAAAGTCAGTGGAAAGTGCGAGAAATAAGTAATATAAAGTAAAAATACCTTTTTTTAAATTTTTGTCTGTTTGTCGGTTTGTCGGTTTGTCTGTTCGTTTGTGCGCGCATCACGTAAAAACCCCTCATTGTATTCAAAATCTAAATATTACAAAATAAGAAGCATTATTGTGGGTATTATTTAGCGTTTATTACATCAAAATCGACCAACAGACGCAAAAGATATTAACTTTTAAAATTTTGTTAGTAACCTCATACGCGATTTCTATGATAAAAATAATTTACGTAAATAGGTTTTAGTCGTAGTGTAGTCACTCGGAATGGCTGAAAACTAATTTTGTTTTATTTTTCCTTTTGACTTTACTCTTTGCACGGAAGTAATAAGTACTACGTACGCACGCGATGGCCAGTCAAGCTTTACATAACCAGTTTATGCGGATCTCTCACTGTATAGGAAATCTATACAAAGCGAGGTCAATTTATTCTGGAATTTTACAGCTTCATGTGCCGCCGTGTGTACAACTGCAATTCTTGCTTGCATTAAAAAAATGCCACCAAAAGAGAGGTTAACGCTAATTTAGTCTCTTTCTAATAAGGTGACCATTCATTTTATGTAAAAAGTAGGACATGATGGAAAGGCTGAGAATATAACATTATTAAATTAAATTATAAAAATATTTTCAATTTTCGTTTCCGAGGCAATTAAATAAAATAAAAAAATAGTAATACGAGAAAGCTATTATTATACATATATTAGGCAATTACAGCAACTCAACCTGAAGTTTATTTAAATAATAAAATTACTATTATTTGGATTTTACTATATTTAATGGGGTCACCATTAGTGAAATGATGTATTAAATAAGATTAGTTCTTAGATAATAGGTAGATAAACAATATCCCACAAAATAAAAACTTTATGGGGACAATACCTAAATAAGACAATGACGTTGTTAAATTCAACCAGACCACCTTTTTCGAATGTTGCCCGCACACAAATTAAATAAAATAGTTTTTGAATATTAAAACAGGACTTTCAGGATTTCGTATTTTTATATGTGCCTACCGAAATGACTTCGAATACTAATAATTTAGTAGATTAATGATCATGTCCACATTGTGCGAGTGGGAAAAGGCTAAAATCCGGCGGCAGTGACGAGCAGAAAGTTACATTAACGGAGTAAAATACTTATATGAACAAACTAACATTGCGAATGGGTTGCCTGATAAAGTTAAGTCAAGGCTACCCTTTATTAAAACTAACGGAACTAATCTTTTTTTCAAACCAAACGAAATCAAAATGGAATTAGAGTAAATATCTACAAAGCAATCAAGCCAAGAATATGTTAGGTTGTCATCTTTTTGTCCCTACTACAGAGGTGTAAGGTATAAAAATAGATAAATTGATACTATATGTCCACTCACCTTTTTTCTTATTAAAATATGTATTAAAAGAACAGATAGGTAATTTTATTACAAACACGATGGCATAACGTTCGGTTGTCTAAGTAAAATCGGTCAAGCCTCACGGTTGTCGCAATTTTAAATAGTCTTCACTTAATTATATCAGGCAACCCATTTGTTATGCTTTTTTTCATGTATATTAAACATATTTTTGACTCAGGAAACATAGGATTTTTTTGATACTAGACAGGCTTATTTATAATGGTAGGTACACCAGAGTGAAGAGGAGTTATATCCGTAAGAGCAATTGTTTCACTCGCGGCATATCTTTGATTGCACTTGCATTTGAACTTCGGAGCAAAATATTAATAATAGTCAGTAGTAACATAAATATAGTGAATAGTCAAATGGCTTGCTTTCAACACTATTTGTTACATCGATCTGCGTAATACTTGCGTCTACGCTTCAACTTTTTTTTTTGCCCGTTCATCAGAGTCCTTGGAAAAGTATCCGCTTCGGCAATCATGGTCTATC